>CAXIVR010000006.1:45193000-45793000 GCA_964035755.1 Teleogryllus oceanicus
TTTTTAGGGTTTCTGAAAGTGAAGATTTCCATTTATGTTTACAAGCTAAAAACCTTTAGTCGTTATTTGCGCAACAAGCTCGTGAGATGGTGAAGCACAGCGATATGCGACACAATTTACGGTTTATCAGGAAATATCAATTTCTTATGAAAAGAGTGTATGCAAACAGTTTCCTGACAACGACCAAAATTATATGCTTCTAAAATGTGACAGTGGCGTATTGTCGATAGTATCTACATGGCTGCATTCATGTCTCTCTGTCTCTTTCTCTGTCTCTTTCTCTCTCTTTCTTCTCTTTCTCTCTTTCTCTCTCTCTTTCTTCTCTCTTTCTCTCTTTCTTTCTTTCTCTCTCTTTATTTCTCTCTCTTCTCTTTCTCTCTCTTTCTCTCTCTCTTTCTCTCTCTCTCTTTCTCTCTCTCTCTCTCTCTCTCTCTCTCTCTCTCTCTCTCTCTCTCTCTCTCTCTCTCTCTCTCTCTCTCGAGGAGCATTCTAGCGTAAGGCTGTTCCAGTTGATAATTTTACCAACTTTTATGATCAAAACCAGGCGAATGCCCGATACCCTACCTTCCCGTGAAAGCAACAGTTGTTTTAGTTAGTTCAAGATGGTTGCTTCCGTATTTTATCCTCTAATGTTCGTTTATGAGTACTTGGAATTGGGAAAACTTATGTGGCACGTAAGCACTTCAGCACTGGTGCAGCGAAAATTTAGGTTTGGGGAATTTTATAATAGATCAATTTAAATTAAATCGATTACAATTAATCGATTCAAAACTGAATGTATTAGAATTAAATATATTTATTTCGTAATATACACGATCTGGAACATGAAGTGCTTTCGTCTCATTTTAATTTAAAAAAACTCAAGAACTTGTATGTTATATTGATTCTTTTAATCCTTGAACATTAGCAACAGTATTAAGAATATACAATAACTTTGTTGTTACAAATACATCACACAATACAATACAACATACTTATGAGTTCGTCTTGCTCAGCTCAGGAAAATACGTCCTTCTTGAATCCTGGAATATATGTAACTAGTAAACATTTTATTCGTTCATATGGCAATGAGTATTAATTATTGATGTAAGGTAAATATTTATTAAAAGGCTCCATTGTACTGCAGCGTCTCTGACCGGGAGGTCGTAGGTTCCAGTCCTGACGGCGGCAGGATTTTCGACACTAGCTATTCAGTTAGATTGAATTCAGTCACTGTCTGGAGGAGAATTCTAGCGACTGGTTACTTTGATCGGTAGTTTTCCGTGGTTTCTCCGAACGACACCAGGCGAATGCCGGAGCAGTACCCTACCAAACGGGCCACGGACCGCGCGTGATCTGTCTTTCCTCTTCCTTGTCCTATTCTCTCCCTTTACACACACACCCACACACCCACCCACACACACACACACACACACACACACACACACTAACATTACCACATATTCCGGGAGACTGCTCGGGAGCTTAGAGCTTGTCCCGCCTGGGGCGGTACCCCGTTGGTGGGAGAATTCTGGTTAGGAGGAAACCCCACTAGCCGACAGTAGGTCGGAACCGGATCTCGCCATCCAGTGGGGGAAGATCACCGCCATCTCCTGAGATAACAAATGCACTACAATAACCGGACTAATGACCAAAGCTGTTGACGCGCCCGGAAACACGAAAAAATCACCAATCAATGAAGCTCCATTGTACTGAAGCGTCAGTACAGAACATTTGAAGCATTCAAGCCGCATTTTCCCAGGGAGTTAGAACTCCCATGATTTCCAAGATGGTTGTGGTTGGGGGTGGATCTTGCGGCATGTTTCGGTCGGGGAGGGGGAGGGGGCGGGGTGCTTAGCCCTACGCCAATCGGCCCCCTGCGAGTGAGACGCCGCACAATAGACTCCGCGCGCCGCTGAGAAGTTCCAAGTATGTGGCGGCGCGGAGGCCGTGGCAGGGCCTGCCACAATTACACCCAATCGCGCGCGAGATATGATACTCCGGCCGCAGCGGCGGGGGCGGCACAGGGGGTGTGGCGAGAGGGGGGGAGACGGAAGCGGTGGAACAAGCTCTACAAGCGCCTCGGAACGGAATCCTCGGGGAGAAGTTCTCGCTTGTCCTCACTTGTCGCATCCAGAGGCAGCGTAAACTGGTGCCAATGGTGGGCAATGCATTTGCAACAACCGTATTCTTCATATTGGAGTTGTACAATGAAAGGAATAAGAAATAAACAAGAAATATAAACTATGTGGACAACATTGGACAAAAGGAATGAAAAAAGAGCAAGGGTTATTATACGTGTATTGAATATGGTCTTAATCTAGGCAGCTCTTAACATAAAATGACTGATATACATGCGTGTACTCGATCCTCGCGCCCAAGATATTCAGTCTGTAAAATAGCTTCGAGCAAGCCCATAGTTCCTATCATTGACAAGTTCACGCGCCATTGTCCTCTCCTCTTCCCATGTACTTTCATTTCCATTCCCCTTCACTCAGCGTTCGCCATGTGCCAGAAAGCACCTTTTTGCAGATTCGACAAATGGCTGATTGGTAGTGGAAAAAATGGAAACGGAATGAATTAAGTGTTTTGTAGTTACAGGTAGTACTCTCCTTGATTTTGCTCTTCTTGCTTAGCATCTCTTAGACTGGTTGGCTGATAATGATGAATTGATGAAGATGGCGGGGTGATGAAAACGGTGAGGTGATGAAGATCGTGACTTGAAGAGTATGGGATAATGAAGATTACCTCTTAAAATGACCTCTTAAAAATTCAGTTCCCAGGAAAAGTAACAGCTTTCGCTGACGATATTGCTTTTACTTTTTCTCGCAATGACGAACAACAACTTTGGAATGATATTGAAGACAGTCTTATGATTCTAAAAAAATGGTTTAGTAGTAACAAAATGAGTGTTAATGTAAGAAAAACTAAATACATGAATATGGGTTTTGTTGATTTTAATTTTATATATAATATTAAATTCCATGATCTTAGAAAAATCATATAATAAGTATAAAAACTATTTAGGGGGTAATATAAGAAAATTCTATTATCTACGAAAGTTTTGCGATATCCATACACTTAAAATTCTATATTACGCACTAATCAATTCAAAACTGCAATATGGAATCCAAATATGGGGAGGCACATTCAAGACGTATATTAAGTAACTAAGAATAAGTCAAAACAAATTTATCCGTATTATCCATAAAATAAATAAGACTGCTTCTTCACATCCTATTTATAAACAACTAAATATTTTATCAATACAACATCTTTTTGTACGTAAAGTACTACAAATATATTATGTCAAGGGCGGAAATACTTTAACTGAGAGAATATTTCACAATTACAGTACACGTAGTAAAGCCTCTAATCAAATTAAAAAGCCCAAAATTCATAAATCTCTAATATCAAGAACCTTGGTATTCATTGGACCTCAAAAATAATTACCATTAGCTCTGAAAAATAGTAAATCCTTAAATATTTTCAAACACAAGATAAAGATTTGGATTTTAAAATATGATGATAATGGCATAAACACGTTAACTGAAATATTGCAATAAAAACTTTTTTACTGTATAAATTAAATATGAAGTCATTTATGTAAATATATATTTTGTCTAAGTAAATATACCTAGTGTATCTCTGTTTTTCACTTATTGTATAATTTAAAGATAGGTGTTTTTATTTTGTATGTTCACAAAAACTTTTATTGTGAATGTTAAAAAATAAGAATATTGTAGAAAAACACGCCACACATAAAAAAATACTATGTAGAAGTAAACAGATAATAAATTATAAATTCAGTATTGCTAACCATCACAACTGGCTATCGATGGTTAGTAATTCCAAGAAACATCAATGTACATTATCTCTGTAAAACAAGTTGGGAATAAAAAAAATATTATTATTATGAATTGATGAAGATAGGAAGGGTGATGGTGGTCAGTGGACGATGAATGTAACGGTGATTGTAACGGTGAGAGTAACGGTAGGGCTATTGAGAAACACTAGCCGAGGGGGGTTTATTCAATTGTCCACAGTGTTCATTGATATTGTCTTTTACTGGATGGCTGAATCTCGGGATCTCGCAGAGGTAGAATATCGTGCTACGCAATACACTAGGAATTGCCAAGATCACGGCAAAAGACAATATTCGGAATACAATAAAATAAATCTGCCCGACGTCCAGTCGAAATGCATGTGCAGCCTGATAAACGACCGATCGCTCCATCTACCACGATGGCATCCAGCACGAATTCACGCCCTCTCATCGCGCCCCGTCCCATCCCCACCTCTCCTTCTCTCGTTAGCTTCCCCCTCCGTTCCTCCCCCGTGGCGGCGCGGGCCTTTGAAACACTATCTGCGAAGATATTTCGACAAATGGCTGCTTGAATGGGCGGGCGACGCACCCTAGACGCGGCGACTGGATCGAACGGCGCAAGCAGTCTGCCCGGAGGGATGCGCGGGGGGCAGGGAGGAAACAAGGGCTCGAATTAATGGCTCTACATAACGATAAGGAAGGAGATGGGCGGTAATTTAACACGAGTTGGGACGCACTGCTCTTCGAGTCCTTCGAACTTACGCCTTGCTAGAGTACTAGATTTTGATATCGATTCGTTAGTGCTCTAAGATATTTTACAACTTTGAACATTTTAGCATACATGATGTTTAAGATAGTATACATTTTTAGCCATAAAAAGGATGAAAAATCCTAGAAATAGACGATGCAAATATATGTAAAAAGAATACGTTAAATACTATTTCACCACTACATAATTTAGCATTTCCATGCGGCTAAGGTCATTAGTTTCGTAAGTGCAGTGCTTGTGCAAGAAAGAGAGTGTTGTACCCTCCGCTGGATGGCGAGATCCGGCGCCGAACTACATGCGGTCAAGCGCGTTTTTCCGCAACCAGATATCTCCCACCAGCAGGACACCGCCCCAGCCGGGACAATCTCTAAGCTCCTGATCGGTCTCCCAGCATGCGGGGTAGTGTAGCGCATGTAAGTGTAACTGTGTGTAAGGGGAGAGGATAGAACAAGGAAGAGGAAGGAAAGATCGCGCGCGGTCCGTGACTCATTTGTTAGTATGCTCTTCCGACATTCACCTGGTGTTGATCGGAGACACCACGGAAAACTAACAATCAGAGCAGCTGGCCGCTAGAATTCTCCTTCAAACAGCAGCTGCATTCGATCTAGCTTTGTAGCTAGTGTTGAAAACCAGAGCACGGACAGAGGGATTCGAGCCCTAGGTGCTCCCGGTCAGAGACTCTCGAGAAATCGGATGCTCTGAGGCATGTAAGCCGCTACTACAAAATGTATAATGGAGAAAGGCATACTTTTTTTTTTAATTTTAACACCTACAACCGTGAATATTTGAGTGTGGATTTGATGATATAGAATTGAAATGATTGAAGGCGTTGTCATTGTCAACAATAGTATTTATTTCACAAATAGCAGCTTTCGATGGCTTAGCCATCATCATCAGTTTTCTGCTGTCTGGGAGCCACAAAAACGACTCAAAAAGTCTATTTTGACAATGACAACGACTTCAATCATTTCAATTATGTAAATGTCAACAACACCTCACCACTGAATCAATATTGATCATATTGATTTCACTGTGCTAGTGCAAGCGAGCATGCGTCTGTCAGAGGCGAGTGTGTTAGTGAGACTGCGCGCGAGCGTGAGTATGTGTGTGTGTGTGTGTGTGTGTGTGTGTGTGTGGAGCGAAGGTGGGTGGTGTGTGCGCGCGGGTGCAGTCCGTCGTAATAGTGACCGAAAGGAGCGGCGAGCGGCGCGGCGGCGAGGCGACGAAGGAGCCGCGAGGGTCGCGCCCCAAGCGGCCGAGCCGATCGCCCTCCGCCGCTGAGGTTTCCGGGGCGCGCTGACTGATCGCCGGGGGAGACGGGGATTGTCAGTCATAATTCCTCGTTCTGTTTCGACACCGGAACTTTTGTTATAGGCCTCCGCCCCCGCGGGGACCCCGCGGGCGGCGCGGCGCGAGGAGACTGAGCGAAAAGGGCGGAGGCGCACAGTGGGCACGCCCCTCTCACGAAATACCCAACCGTAACTTTTATTTTAACAACAATTTTTTATTTACACAATGAAAATTTACAATCTATTTCATTCCGAGGACTGGGAAGCTGACCGGGAGGTCCTAGGTTCGAGTCCTGACGGCGACAGGATTTTCGACACTAGCTTCTCAGCTAGGTCGAATTGAGTCCCTGTCTGGAGGAGAATTCTAGAGGCCGGCTGCTCTGATCGGTAGTTTTCCGTGGTTTCTCCGATCAACACCAGTCGAATGCCGGAGCAGTATCCTACCAAACAGGCCACGGACCGCGCGCGATCTGTCCTTCCTCTTCCTTGTCCTATCCTCTCCCCTTACACACACACTTACACTAACATGCACTACACTTCCACATTCCGGGAGACCGGTCGGGAGCTTAGAGCTTGTCCCGGCTGGGGCGGTGCCCCGCTGGTGGGAGAGTCCGGGTTAGGGGGAAATTCACTAGCCGGCGGTAGATCGGCGCCGGATCTCGCCATCCCGCGGTGGAAGATCACCGCCATCTCCCGAGAAAAACATGCACTACACTGACTGGAATAATGACCAAAGCAGTTGACGTGACCGGAAACACGAAAATATCAATCAATAAATCAATAACTTGCACAAAAACTTTCCAAGATCTACACAAGGACTATAACAAAAAAGAGAAACAAATATTAGAATAATAATAACACGAAACCGAGAATTATTTTTGTGTTGTGTATGTAAAATACTAAAGCGACAAGGAAGTTGCAAAGGGGAAGTTCTATTGAGACGAGATATTTCTTGGCTATTGTCTAAAAGATATAGGGCTAGATAGTTTGGATGGGTTTCCAGGCGCTTATTGTAGTTTAGGCTAATTTCTTGTATCTTCTGTTGAATTGTTTGAATATTGAGGTCTCGATGAAGTGTTGCATTAGACATGTACCAAGGTGCTGATGAGATGACTCTTAACAATTTTGACTGGAATCTTTGAAGAATTGATAAGTTTATTCTGCTGGCTGTGCCCCGGATTTGGATTCCATATGTTCATACAAGAACTAGGATGGTTTTATAAATTAGCAATTTACTTTCCAGGGACAGCTTGGATCTGTAGCCAATAAGCCAGTAAAGTTTCCTTGTTTACAATTGGAGCTGTTGTTTCTTGGATTGTATATGCTTTTTCCAGGTGAGACGTCTACCCAAGTGAAGACCTAGATATTTTACGCAATCGGTTTGCGGTATAGTTTTTCTATTGATTTCTACTGGCGAACTTGTCGAGCAATAACGAACCGTAACTTGTCGGACAATTTCTTCTACTGTAACAAACCGAAAATGCATTTTCGTTTGTCACGGTTTGAGCCTCCTGCATTATCTGGAACTCTTTTGGGCCTTCGCATACACGCCGTTGTCTCTTTCTTCTCTACTTACCTCCACTTCTCTCCCGGCTCCCGGCTCGCTTGGTTGTGAGAGGTCGGGTCGTGAAATATCCAAAGGAACGTCCAGAGGGGTGTGTAGTTGATTGAAAGTGAATGACTTTTCTCTATGCTGGTTTATTAACTCTCAACAGGTACATTATCCAATCTGAGTCTTATGTTAATCTACGTTTGACTTTCTCTAATTATATAACATGAAGCTGATGCCTAAGACTTGCGCGGGGGACAAACTAGTCTTGCTCGCGTTCGCACATTGCTATAATCGCGTTGCTGCATTGTTATATCTCGATAACATGAGGAACGAAAAGCCACTATTCACGGAGAAGTCAGTGAAGAAATTGAAGTTAGGGACAATAAATCACACTAGTTGAATCTAAAGATGGCGCATGAGGACTTCTATTCAAATAAAAAATGTATTTATGATTTTTATGATTTTTTATTATAAGAAACTGGTATTGCGAAAAATATAGACAGTCATGCCTACATAACATAAGTATGCAATGCATAATCATACAGCATAATCGATTTATCAACATAATCTATTTTAGTGTGTTTGATGATGTAGCACTATGTATTGCATAATATAAGTATTAGAGGGTACGTGACTTGATAATTTTGCAAATCTTGTGACTTTGGCGTGCAAGCAATATAGTAATTTCTTACCAATTACTGTATCTATATTGGTTTCTATATTTTTTCATATTTCACTCTATCCTCTCGTCGCACATGTTTAACTTAAAAATAAATGTATATTGAAAATTGAATATTTATCATAAAACCCAGCAACCCAATGACAATTTTTTCACTTTATTTTTTTCCCCTTTTTATTGTTGTTGTTTGGAGGTACATTTCCCCCCCGAAAATTCTGTTAAGTATCAAAGCACATATATCACAATAAAGCTTATAAAAACATTTCCACAAACTTGCTTATAAAATCGTCGCTTACAAATGCTCATAAGAGTGCTTGAGTCTTTGTCTCTTCATCGAACCCTATGAACTTTACGATATCAGAATTAAGTTGGTAACATTTGCGTGTTGAGTGCAAAATGTAGCTTCCGCGCACCTCCTTCTTTCGTCCCACTGCGCGGGTCGGAAAGGGCGGTGATCCCCACCGCCCGTAACTCACCGGGTATAACTCAGCTCTATAACAGTTTTCCCCGCCCCCGCCCCATCGCCCTAGGACGTAATCAGGTTTGGAGACGGCTGAGGAGCTCCGGACGCCAGCGAAGGAGGAGGGCGAGGAGGAAGGGGCGGGAACGGCACCGGAAGTGGCGGCTCACGGAGAGTGCAAGAGAAGGTGAAAGAGTCGAAAACGGCTGCTTGCGGGCTCGTGTGGCTGCTTGGAGAAGCAAAGTGGACAAGCGGAGGCAGAAAGTTTGAATACAGTGATGAAGTGGAAATGGTAGAACGTCACACATTGTCTGATAGGTAAGAGAATGTGTGATTGAAAATCTCACGAAAGAAGCAGAAAATAAGTTAGTTTGTAATGAGGGTAGTTTGTGAAAACACACTGAAGATGAACAAGAAATTTTGGAATTTGGAAACAGAATGAACATTTATGAATAGCGGAGAAACTGTGAGAGGTGGTGCTAGAAGGCATGAAGGGGGGGTTGCGGGACGGCGCCATGTATTTGGTTGGTGCTGTGAGGGTTATGGTGAAGCCGTGACATTGGTGGCTGAGTGGTTTCCCGGGGGGTTGGAGACGAAGCCATCAGAAACGTCTCAGGCGGTGAAGAGGGCGATGGGGCCTATTTCCGGGGGTGAGGGATGCTGGAAATGACTTGAACGGCGACAGCGGGTGCGAAGAGAATATTAGTACGGTAAGAGCAAAAGATAGAACGAGAAAAATTGTGATGAGGATAGCGACGGTGAGAATATCGGGGAAATTAGAACACCAAAGTCATGGCACCGACAACTAGGAGAACTGTAATGACGGTGAGAATTTGACGACGGGTGAGGACGGTAAAAAAACAAGAAAACAGTGAGAGCGGTAGGGATGGTAACACTTGCAATGTCGTCTGGGGGGGGGATGTATAAACGACGGATCGCTGGACACCATGAAAACCGTAAGGTCAGCGGAGGCGAGGATGATGAGGTTGCCGAAGGCAGTGACGGAGAGGGAGAGCAAGAGAAATGAGGACGATGAAGACAGCAAAACATCCGATGGTGCTGAGAACGGAAGTAACAGACTTGGCGATAGGAATGGAGTAAGCAGAATGAACTACGACTTTGGGGGAGATGGCGCTGCGGAGATATTATCCACGCACGTTTTCTTGAGCCCCTAGTTTCGAAACGAGTGGGAAGTTTGGTTATTTTGACAAAAGACATTTCATTTCACATTTGTTGTTCGTTTTTTGATGCACAATAGCTTTTATTACGCAAGAGCAAACATTTTTGGTTACCACATTTTGTCTACAACGCTCGTTTTTTTATTTTTTTAATTGGTTATTTAAGGTCGCATCAACATCTTAGGTCATTCGCGACCACTATAGCTGTTAACGGTATGGTAACTATGAGGATGAAACGACATGGTGATGATAAGGGGTGAAAGGACAAACACAAATACAACCATGCTCGAGGTGGGGCTCGCACCCGCGACCCTTCGGTCCGACATCATTACGACACTACTGCCTTAGCGATCTCGGCCACCGGGCCGACTACAACGTTCGTTGTTATCATTTATTCTCAACTAATGTTGGCAAAAGAGTGGGAGCAGGTATTCCGGACCTCAAGAAAACGTATAATACCTGATTCTGTGTGGTAAGGTTGGCAGGGCTGGAAGAAAAGTGGGTGGTAGAAATAAGGCGAGGGCCCACGAGCGACAAGCGAGAGCGACAGCGACGCGGGGTGGCAAAGTGATGGCGAGGGGGCGTGAGCGAGGGGGCTTCCGAGGGCGCTCGCAGCCGCCTCCCCCGACTGGGAAAGGAGCCAATAAGGAGATAGACAGCTCGGGTCACGTCACCGGCCGAGATTCATAAAAGCAATAAGCAGATTTCCGCGCCCTCGCCGCCGGCGGTCGGCAGGTGCGGCGTGCAGGCCTGCCAACGTTCCCACGCCACCCGCGCCGTGCGGAATCGACAAGCCACGCCAGCACAATTCTCCTGAAACGAGCGCGGGCCATGAAGGAACACGGTTCGACCCTCGCCATTGCCCGAGAATTACTGCGATTGGTCGGAAAAGAAAATAAAGCCGGGGAGGAGCGGGCGGGGCGGGGGATAACAAAACCGGGAATTGGAAATGAGAATCGTTTTTACAATAATAACCTCATTAGTGACTCGTGTGTTTTTGGTAGCTGCAATACGGGAAATAGGGAATATTCATTTTGTATTCATTATCCACGTGCATGGTAATTGCACGGGCATTGTATTGCTAGTTTAAATTTTCGTATGAAATTCATCCATAAAAGTAAACAAGACCTGTGCTGAACTGATGTCTGTGTGACTGGGAGCAATTTCAACATGTGTAGGGTCATTTATAACTCTATAAAAGAACATTGCAATCGGTTGTTTTAAAT
This sequence comes from Teleogryllus oceanicus, assembly GCA_964035755.1. Taxonomy (NCBI): domain Eukaryota; kingdom Metazoa; phylum Arthropoda; class Insecta; order Orthoptera; family Gryllidae; genus Teleogryllus; species Teleogryllus oceanicus. Next base: position 45,203,959 of record CAXIVR010000006.1, read on the forward strand.
TACTCAATAGATAAAACAAATCAGTTTAAAACATATTTATTATTTTTTTCAAATTAAATTCAAATTTTAAGTAACAACTATAATAACTTCCTATATTCATAAAGAAAGAAAAAAGTATTCTTATTTCACTGTTACTTTTTGTTTCAATAGAATGCAGAGTGTTCATACTTCGACCATCAAGAGATCTCAAATAGGCAAGTGAATCAACATGTAATATAGCCTTCGTGATGTAAGGATACAGTTATATGAGAATTGTTTAAATTTGTATGCACATATTTCCTCTTTATCATCTTCTGAAGAAACATTAACTCAAAAAAATCACTCCTAACATTCGACGGCAGAATTTTTAATGCTTTAGGTCACGATTACTTATTATTAGATTCCTTATATCAATTTGATCATAAAATTTCATTTTCATTCACTTTTAAGGCGCATGTGGCCATTTACATTACACATTATTGTATGAGATGATGTTCAGGATATCATATATAAGAAGAAAATAATTATTTTGAATAACACTCATTAATAAAAATGGTATGTATATTCATTAATACTCATTAATAAATATGGTATGATAACTGTAATTTAACTAACTGAAATTCCTAGGAAGGTGATTTCACAAATATTTGGTACATTTTAAAACTTATTAGGTGCCACCCTGAATTAGGTGTCTAATGCGTATTTCAGAGTGCCTAATAACAATGTTTGTGCTGTTAATAAATTCATGCTGAAGCGATGGCTAAAGTATTTGCATTGTACTAAGAAAGAATAATCGCGACTTATTTTTCCCATCTCCAATATCAGAACTGGTTGGAAAATTGTCTAGTGACAAATATTGTCAGTCTTTTTTCAACTGGATAATGCATTAACATGGAAGAGACTTTGTTAGTTAAATTGAAAGGTCATTAAATGTTTCTTAATAATTTTCATGCTAATATGCGAAAAATTTATCTCATCAGGCTCTCAAAAATTCTTGTAGGGTTGTAGTTTATTAGATGAATTCAAAGTTTCATGTAGATATGTTAATGGTTTTATTTATTTAACATAAAAAACAAGCAAACCTGAACGTTCGCAAAGTTTAGAAAAATGTATACATTATTTAAATATTACATGACAACTTATCGCACGCATATTAACACAAAATCAGAAGAAGTAATATTTTTTATGTATTGTTGACGCGATGATAATTTGAGCTATAAAGTTTGAATCATTATTTTTGAGAAACTGATACTACATAAAAATAGAAAATTATTATCTTAAATAAACAGAAAGTTTGTAAAATAAAAAAAGAAATTCAACATTTTTTTATGTTAAATTTAATATTGAGGTTATTTGATTTTCTTTAAAAAAAGTTACTGAAATAACATTGGAGAGGTGTTTAAAGTAAGAGGTTTGTGAAGAGAAGGGGTCAAGGCAAAGAAAAAACATTCTAAGAATTTGTAAAACAGAAAATTGTTTTAAACCATGAAAGCTTCTTTAAGAAAGAAAAATAATGCTTTTGTAACTAAACATGATCCCTTCATGTAGAGATCAGTTTTCTCTAATCATCATTTGTGAAGGATGGTTTTACGTCACGAGGACCGCAAACCTTCCCCTTCGTCTAAAGTCGTCTCTCATCGGTGCCAAATACAAAACACACAGCACACAGGATGTGCTCAGGTGTTAACGGAGGTCTCACCTTTCCCTTTCAAAAGAAAAAAAAGAAAAGAAAAAAGGAATAAACGGCGCTTCCTGCTCTCAGACAGCAGACGGCGACGCCGCGCACACACAGAGCGCTCGCTTTGGTCAGCGGCGAATCCTCCAGGCGGGCGGGGTCTCGAGCGGGGAGGATCATTCTAATTCCACCGTGTAATGAGGCCGCGCGAAAGACAGAAGAGCCGCCGCCGCCACCGTCGACAGCGGAGAAGCGCTAGCAGCAAGACTGCGGCTGCCGCCTCCACCCTCCCCCACCCCCACTCCACCCCCGCGCTCCGCTCCGCTCACCGCCGCCACTCGGAATTAATTCAACAATGGGGCAACAAAAATGGCTGTACTTCACAGGCGCGGCGGCGGCGGCGGTGGCGGGGGTGGAGGCGGCGGGGGCGGCGGCGGCGGCGGGGGCGGGGGCGTGCCGCCAGTAGTAACCGTTCGCCTTGGCAGCTATTGCCTTTAATTTGCAGTCGCTCCTCCGGAGGAGAAGGTGAAGAGGAATGTTAATTAAAAGGCTCTTGTGCCTCTCGATCTCGCGTCTCTCGTCTCTTCTCGTCTAATTAGCCGACTAAAACTGCTATAGACTATAGATAGCACATTCGCGGATCACTCATCCTGGGCGGAGTACTACTCGATCGGAAAACGCTGGCTGCGGCGCTTCCGGAGATGTTGCGATTTTCGGAAAGCAATTTTTAATTTCGATAGCCTCCTCATCCAGTCATCATGGAGTTAAGTTCATAAAAAGAACGTTAAACTTTGTAGAGTTAAGCGGTTTTAACCGGAGAAGACCCTAATGGGAATTTAAACTGGCAGTTCCATGTCGTAGATTTTTACAATGTCCCATAATTGCATTGTTAAAACTCATTTTTGTGATCATAACAAAAGAAATGTCAATAGAAAAGAGTTCGAAAACTGTATGCTGCAAGACACGCCTTTCAAACTGGAAGACGTTCTACCTCCAAAGTAGGAGCGGCTGGTGACTGTCGGGCGCCAGAAACGGTGGCGGGCGGCATAGTTGGGGAAACTTTTTTAATCCGTCACAGACGGATCGTCGCGACCAACCCTTTCGCCCCCCACCGCCGGGCGAGCGGAGAGCGCGCGCGACGGCGCAGGAGGGGGGGGGGGCGGAGAGGTCAGAATTGCGATCTTAAATAATTAAATACTTGTATTTCTCCCCCGGGGCTGACCGGATGAGCGGGGGCTCCAATTTCCTTTTCCTCTCTCGCCTCCGTCGCGCCTCGCCTCGCCTCGCGGTGGGGATAGGAAGGAGGACGCGCCGCAGGAGATGAGGACGGCGAGGGAGGTGCTTGACGAAGGGAAAGGCTTGTCCGTCCCCCTGGTGTGTCCGTCAAACCACTGGTCTCTCGTTTCAAACGCGGGGACCGGCCGGAATCACGGAGGGTTCTGGGGAACCGCCCTGATGATGTCACGTTACTTGTAGATAAAAGGACGCTTGAATATTTACCTACAAAGTTGGATTTTACAGCCTTTAAAGAGAGTAAGTGGCAGAAAAATACCAGCATATGCATATGAAGATTCCGAAACGAACTTAAGGTAAATAAACGTTGTATAAAAAAGGAAAAAGAGAAAGTTTTACATGCCAATGTAAAGTATTGAAATAAATGTGTAGTTGCCAAGTTGCCTAAGTTGTTTCAAGATCGGAAATCAAATGGAATTGATGATTTGCTCGTACGTTTTGGGTGGCGTACCTTGTGATGAGAAATGCCAGTTACTACCATTTACACTCAATACCTAAACATTTTTATACTTTCCTTGACACCTCAGGACGTCCTGACATCTTAGGACTGTTCATTTGTTTAGTGGCGAAGATGGTATAAACTTGTGTTTATGATGTATTGGGTGGAAAGTACAATTTAAACACGTTATCTTGCTCGTAATCCCTATCCTCTCTCTTTTGCTAAACATAGTTCAACTATGAATAAAGATAGCAACGATCGTTGTTAGCAACAGTTGAAAATATTATTTTGTTTATGTATGTTACGTCACTGCACTTTGCATTGTCGAAATTTCAGTACAAAATAAAGTGTATATCTCCAAAAGGCTTCAGCCGAACGAGTAGCTAATAATAATAATAATAATAATAATAATATTATTATTATTATTATTATTATTATTATCATAAATGTAAAGTTTTATATCTATAGGAATTACTTGACAATTCGAATATATTTAACTGAATTTCAAAAATTCAGAATTTCTAAAACCATAAATGTTTGATTTTTCATTAAAATAAAAATGAGCACTACAATACATAAGTTATTTGTTTTTCTATAGAACGTTTCTTGCGCATTTCTTCAGCTTCTTTTCTCTGTTTCACTTCAGTTAGTAAATCGCCCTTTTGAAAAATTTGCTTTTCGACTTCAATGTAAAATTCGCTTATACTTAGGTGGATGGAAAATTGTAGTTTTTTCAGAAAAGAGACGACATACGAAATACAATTTTTAAAATCTGATAATTCAATAATCAAATGCTACCAAGAACTTCCCTGGAAATCTGACTTAAAGAACTCACATCCTTTAATAACTGGTAAAACAAATGATGAGGATGGCGATGATAAATGCAGTTATTATAATGCTAGATCACTAATTAATAATAATAATTATTTAATTCATGCTATACTATGTACACAATCTTTGAAAAATACCTGAAAATTTTGCAATGCTAGAAATAACTTATCAATGTTAATTTTATGTGGAAATAGAGAGTGCTTTCTCGAATTTATTTTGAGATTTTTAATCTTTTTAGTGTCACAGTTTAGTCATAGTTTATTTTCTAACATGAAGTATTCATGACGTCTTTGCGATGACTATCAACATATCCAATGTGTGTGACAAACATGGAATAAAATTCGTATTAGGCGAGATACTTTCTGATCCGTTATAATCACCTGACTGGAAACATCTTTTCAATTTTCAGTTTAAAACAACATACAATTTCTGTTTTGGGAAAGGAAAAATCAAGTCTTAAAATTTGATTTTCGCCGTCAGATAATGAATAATATTTAAATGAATCATGACAACAGTAACATACTTAGTAATGATTAAAGGAAGCTGGACATTCCATTTTTCCTTACATCATTTAAGTGATTTTAAAATAATGGAATAAACTACATCTAAAATACTTCATTGCGAGATTTCAAGTTAAAAAATTGGCGCGTATCTATTCAAATCGAGTATTCTTAATTAAACTGAGAGAACAGGGACGTTTTTAATACACTGTTGCACGCCGTATTTCTCACAAAACACCCACGTTCAGATGGCCGTTTTGACGACCAGACGCGAAACGAGCAGCTCCAAACACACATCACTCTCCCCAAACGAATATCCCCTCGCGACACTTTCTCATTCAGCCTCGATGAATCGCGTCATCAACGTGCGTATATATACACACACTTTCGCACCGCGGGCGCCCAACTTCCAGCATGCTCTCCAACCAACACAGGAAGCTCTGGGGCGCACCTCGCTCGCTTAATCAATACGCGCAGGTCAATATCTGAATTGTTTCGTCCAATTACCGACGACGTAAAAACGTCACGCTCTTTTAATTACCTCCCCTATATATTTTTTGGACGTCAAAAACGAGTGGCGGAAAGCGGCGAGGGAGGCGGTAGAATAGCGGGAGGGGTGGAGTGGGGGGGGAGCGAACGAAACACAATATATTTCTAGGCAGAGGGAATTGTCGTACATATATAAGGGATGTATCGAAGGGGGATTCCGGTTTTTATTCACTCTTTTTAAACTTCCCTTCGGCGGGGGTTTCGTCACTTGACTGCAAGCGCTGTGGCGTCGCGGGCCAATGCCACAAATCTTCATTATGAGCGTGAATCAGAGAATTAAAAGTAACGTTTTGTTTGGCTTCGGCAGGGGCGGAGCGGGCGGGGCGTCCGTAAGAGGCAAGTCGCTAACGGGCGTGGGAGGGGGCGGGGCCGGCGGAGAAGGCGGGGCGGCGGTCCAGCCATCCGACATGCTCTGTAAGGAGATTACCTGCGTCGTGCGCCGAATCCCCTCCTGCCTAGCTAATGCCCCAGGCGACGCTGCGGGCGGAGGCGGAGGACGAGGGAGAGGAGAACGAGTGGTCCGAGATAAGGGAGGAGGGAGCGCCAAGGAAGAGGAGAAGACGTCAATGATTCGGTGATGAAGGAGGAACTGGAAATTCGAAACATCAAGAAAAAGAGAATAAATGAAGAAAATAAGGAAAAATATACGAAAAAACAAAGAATTAAGAAATGTGAAGAAACATGAGAAAAAATAGAAGGGAAACTGGGACGAGTGGGAAAAAGTTATGGTAGAAATTTGATTTTTAAGGAAATGCGATGCAAGGTAATGAGGTGTCGAGACGAAACGTAATGTGTGGAGTGAGGTTCGTTAGAGTCATCTTCACTTGACATTGGTGGCGGTGTGGGTAGTTGTTTCGACACATTACTAGTGTCGATCGCATTGCTACTGTTTCTACCGATCCGTTAATCTTCCACTTCGTCGACTCCCTTTTCCTCTGTGATTCTTGTACTTTGCGCCTCTTTGTCTTTGCGTCATAACTTTCCACTTCTCGTCCTTCTTATTATTTCCTCATCCATTTCTATTTTTATTCGCAACTTCGTTTACCACATAATACTCACATATTGAAATATATTACATATCCCTAACACAAACATATACGTTTTACAATACGTCATTGTTGTTGAATATCTCTTTTCTGTTTACATAATTTTATCTAAATATTTTCACGTTACTGTAGTGATTGAAAATGGAGAAACGATAATATGATTTTTAAAGATTGTAAATGTTATAATAAACGCAAAAAAATCTCACAGACAGCATTGTATTTTTATTAATTTTCATGGTATTTCTTTACTTATTTATGAAGAATTGTCGTATACACAAATTCAATACACACGAAAACATCATTAGAAAGTTTTATAATACGGAACGTCAATTTCAACAATAAACGCTATTAGTTGATTTTATGTTATAATTATAATGAAATTTACAAAATACTGACATTATTTAAGGAGAAAAACTTATGTTGTAGAATGCCATTCTGTTAAAAGTTTCATTTATGCTTATTGAAACAATTACTGCAATTGATTTTGTCAAGCACTCACCCGATTTATTATGAAACATTATCTTAAATATTACCCAAAGGGTCACCTTCCACCCGACGAAAACTCCAAACCCAGGATCAAAACGTTCTGACAAATAAAATAAATTGACTGTTGAATGTGATTAGTTGTTAATATATTACAAATCATATCAATAGGCATATCCAGTGCGAGCCCGTGATGCTAATCCAGCGTGGATTTGCTGACGCGCCGCGCCAGAGAAGGAGCAAAGCGCGCAACCTGTATCCTCCACTCCGCTCTTCGTCGCGGCGGCGCGGACGGGCGTGCGCGGGCGGCGGGTGAGGGAGGGGGGGGAACGCCGCGGAGCGAGCAAGGGGCGTGGCGGGCAGAGGGGGAGGGCGGGCGGACGGAGAAGATTCCTTCGGTAACGGGGGTCTTCAACGCTCTGCCTGACCGGCCTAGAAATGGGCGCGATTTGGCCGCCTCACAATGTTCGCCTGTTCTGGTGTCACGTCCTGGTTTGAAGGGCGGTCGCTGGGGGCTCCGAGAGCGGTTTGTAAGCAAGACGGGGCGGGAGATAGCGCGGGGCGGCGTGGGTGGCGGCGGCGGCGCAGGCGCTGCGGAGGCTGGAGGAACTGGCGTGAGACGACGGCGGGGTAGATGGCGTAGGAAGAGGCGGAGGCAGCGATGGCGGTGGCGGTGTAGGCGGTGCCGGAGGGGGGGGAGGTAGTGGCGGGCAGGGGCGGGGGGGAGAGGGGGGTGGTGGAGATGGCAGTGGCGATAGCGGTGGCGCCGGAGATGGATAAGGAGCAGAGACCGTGGGGAAAGCGAAAGGGAGAGCGGGGTGGAGTACAGACCGAGATGTGGGCTATGCGTAGAAAGATGAGAGGTATTGGAGGGCAGGGAGTAGTTGCCATGAGATATGTGGATAAAAAGACGAAAGTTTGTGAGAAGGAATAAAGAGGAAAGGGGAGGAGAGGAATGCGTCGAGAAGTTTGGGGTATTGTACAGAAAAAGAGAAGATAGAGAAAATAGTGCAGGGCGGAAAAGGCGAAAGAAAAAGAGGTGGAGAAAAGGAGAAAATGAGACTGCAAGGGAGTACAACAGGGGCGAAAGTGGACTGGAGGGGGTTGAACGGAAGCTGAGGGTACATAAGAGGTGAGGTTTGAGAGGAGAGAGAGTGCGGGAGCATGAGGGTGGGTGATGATAGAATTGAAGAGGAGAGGAGCGCTTAAATACGAAGAGTGTGTGTCTGGGAGAAGGTAGAAAGCGTACGGAAATGCACTACTGGAGAATTTTGTACGGGAGGGACAGAATGAGGCGACAGTGATCTATGTAGTAAAAGAGATGACGAAAGAGTGGGCAATTGGACGGTTGGGGAAGTGCCCGAATGGGTACAAGGGATATTTGGCATGCGAGTGGGAGGGTATGTTGTTGGGCGGATGGTTGGTTCGCTGGATAAGGTGGCTGTTGAGCGAGCCGACGAGCGAGTGGGTGAAAGAGGGGGGGGGGGGGTGGCTGGTGGATGGGTCAGCGGCCGTGTGAGCGTGTGTTTGTGTGTGAACGAGTGAGAGGGGCGGGGTAGGCTTCGACGGGGACGCGCGTCCGCGAGAAAGAGGCGGCGGTGGGAGAGAGAAAGACGGCCGGGTCCGCGGGGAGGGATCTAGCCACCGGAGCAGCCCAGCCGTCGCGCCGTTGCCATCTTATAACTTCTCATATACACATATCAAGTCGTGTCTGCGGGAGCCCCGTCGCTGCTCCCGAGGAATCTGCTCAGATCGACCGCCACCGCCCGCCCCGGCCCCCGCCCCCCTTCCCGGCCCGCTCCCCCCCCCCCCCTCCCTCCCCCCACAATTCCATCCCCCCCCTCGCCCTTCTGTAAGTTCCGCCCCGCACTGCCCATCTTCACCTTATCTCTACCCCTCCACACCCTTTTCGTCCCCCTCCCATCTGTCTGTGGCGCGCCTCGCCTCGTGTCCCCCCCCCCACGCCGCCTGCCCCGCCCGTTGACGTCAACCCCCCCCCCCCCCCCTTTGGCCAAGGCCCCGCCCCCCCCCCCCCCCGCCTGCCGCGGCCGTCTCGCGTTCGTCTCGCGCCGCCCGTCGCCGCCCCCGCGCGCCCGATCCTTCCGCAGCGCTCATCGAGGGCGGCCGAGTGCGTCCACCAACCCGCGAACGCGACGCCGCACTGCCCCTCGGATGCCCTTCTCCGGCAATACTCGCTAAGGTTGCACTCACTTTCTCTACACACCTGCTGAGCCCCCTTATGTTGGCTGTTCTATGTCCTTGTTTATTCATTTATCGTTTAATGTTTAATGTAAACATTATATATATACAATATATATATATATATATATATATATATATATACTGTCTGAAGGAGAATTCTAGCGGCCGGCTGCTCTGATCGGTAGTTTTCCGTGATTTCTCCGATCAACACCAGGCGAATGTCGGAGCAGTACCCTACCAATAGGGCCACAGACCACGCGCGATCTTTCCTTCCACTTCCTTGTCCTGTCCTATCCTCTCCCCTTACACACACACCACACACTTACACTAACATGCACTACACTACCACATTCCGGGAGACCGGTCGGGAGCTTAGAGCTTGTCCCGCTGAGGCGGTGCCTTGCAGGTGGGAGAGTCCTGGTTAGGGGGAAACCCCATTAGCCGACGGTAGGTCGGCGTCGGATCTCGCCATCCATCGGGGAAAGATCACCCGAGAAAAAGCATGCACTACACTAACGGGACTAATGACCAAAGCAGTTGACGCGCCCGGAAACACGAATATATATATATATATATATATATATATATATATATATATATATATATATAACATAATGTTAATGTTAACATTTAATGTTTAACATGTTCATTTAACGTAGTTACAAACTATTTACAAGGTATATGTGACACATGGTTTAAATTATTATGTTCATAATCATCACTAATACTAATTTTTATACTACTAATTTTCTATACTTCTAATTTTTAATGATATTTAAATTTTGTTGAGTAAAAAAACAGAAAATATTTCAATGTTCAAGTGTGTTGTCTTGAACAAAATTTCTCAATTACGTTCATGTCATCATAATTAACAAAGCATTACAGCATTACGTGCGATCAATCTGGTGGGAGAATCGTAAAATCTACATGTGATGTTATTTACTTATTGTGGTGGGTGTGTACCCTTACCTTTCTTTTCAGATATTTAAGGAAGTGAATATTATTCTCTAACTAATTTTATTTCTTATATGCAACCAAATGAAGATTTTTTAAGTACTTTAAGTATTAATATGAATGTATTAATTTTTCTAGCATTAAATATTGGATGTTCTAGAACCTGGAAGGTTGAGGTACGAATTTTAATTTGGCGACAGTTGATTACAAACAAAAGAATCCTAATTTTTCAAATGAATTTAAATTTGTCCCGATGTATTATGATAGATTTAACAATTCTTCTATACTGATCTAACGTTTACATCAAATTTGAATTGTTCCCATTGACTGCTATGGTAAATTTATTGAAAGTGATTTCCGTCCGGACTTCCACACACGTAATAGAATATACGATTAATATAGTATCCGTATTGATAGTTATTAATAGTTATTAATATAGTATCCGTATTAATATAGTTAATATTATTTTTCATTTTCAAATATATGAGATTCAACAGATCCTCACATACGTCATAAAACAATAAAAGAAAATAGAAATGCAATCTCGAGAGTCTGTACCACTTTAACAGATGAAACGATTCCAGAGAAATACCTATCTGTTCAGCAATCTCGGATGGCAGGACGTACAATTCCACTCCGTCTCCGAGGAGGCGGGCAGCGCGTGCTGCTTATCCGAGCAACTTCTATAATTCCGCCAATTGATAGAAGGAACGTGGACCGACGAACGAGCGTGGGGGATCTTCGGCGAAACGACGAACATATGTCGTGCGCCCGACCTAATAACTATAACAGAAACCGTCTCCAGCGCTACACGCTGTGCGTGCCTGGGCGGCTCGCGGCTCGACGAGGGAGCGAGAAGGGGCGTGGCTGGGTGGGGCGGCGAGGGCAAATGGAACAGAGACGGAAAACGGAGGTTGGGGGTGGGGCAAGAAATGTGTATTGGCCATAGATTATTACAGGTCCGCGTAACACATTTAAACCATTCACTTGCTTCCGTACACACAGGAACCTCTTCAATTTATACAAATATAATTTATTGTAGTTACTATTTAGTTACTAGTAGTTTATACTACTTTATACTAGTTAGTTATTATTTATTGTAGTTTTCATTGTAGTAATTTATACTCATATAATTTATTATCTATTATGAATTTCATTTTTTAAATTCAACTCCAGAATTTAGATAAACAATATTTTTTGCACACTCATATTACCAGTATCTCCATCGCTATGCTGATTCACTTCCGCCAACACCATATCTGACATCATATTTGTCATCATAATAATTGTCATTAACGGTGCTGTAATACACAGAGTAAGACTTTTTTTTGGTCGACATTCATGATCATTATTAAGTTGCTGCAAAATTTCCAACCCCTGAATTTCTTATCAAGTATTTAACTTATCTTTCTAATACAATAGCAGTGGTCCACAAATTCATCCGCAATTGAAACAGTTCGTCCAGTTTGGGCCATCTCTAGCCGGTACCCTAAAATTGAGTCACGTACTACAAACATTCCAACACAACACCTACTCATTCTGATATCACCATCACAGCCAATTCCGTTGCCACACCAGTATCGTCAAATCCACTGTCACTAATAGCAAATTCTAATACCATTTTCGCCTCTATAATGAAAGATCGTAAATTATATTACCGCTACCAATAACACCACCAAAATTCTACCAGGACTGTCATTATTAATACTAACACCTTTGACAAAAAATTCCCAACACTACCACTAATGCAATCCCCCCCCCCCCCCAAACACATCCCTCCCCCCTCCTGCCTTGTCCACCACTCCCCCTCCAGCGACCGACGCTGGCGGCCGCCGATATTACGAAACACGGGCGGCGACGCGCAGCCAACAAACGACAAATTCCGGGCTCGTCACTTACGATTACGTAGTTGGGCGAGGCTTACCGCGAGGCAGCAAATAACAGGAGGGGCTGCGACTGCCCTACAAGCCCCGCTGACCCCCACCGCCCGCACATCCGCTGCTACCGTCACCGCCGCCCCCACCAGCCGTTGGCACCGCCTCCGCCATTGCCACAGTCAAGGCCGCCGTCGACTCGACGGCCCGTATCCTCATCACTGTTACCATCACCGTCTCCGTCACTGTCATTGACAGGGTAGGGAGATATGTGGGTAGGGATGGTTAGAAAGGCGGGCATGGCGGAGACGGTGAAAGCGGCGATGTCTTTGGGCGGTAGGTGGAGGTAGGTCTAGGGCGACGGGCCAGTAGGTGTATCGAGAGCGGTAACGATGGCAGTCAGTGGTGACGGTGGGATGTATGTCGGTAATAGTGGGAGTGGTGAGGGGGGTAGTGACAGTGGGAGTAGTGATGCTGGGAGTGGTGACGATGGGAGTAGTGACGGTGGGAGTGGTGACGATGGGAATGGTGATGGTGGGGACGGTGGGATGTATGTCGGTAAGTGGGAGTGGTGACGGGGAGTATGACGGTGGGAGTGGTGACGGTGGGAGGGTGACGGTGAGAGTGGTGACGGTAGGAGTGGTGACGTTGGGAATGGTGATGGTGGGAGTAGTGACAGTGTGAGTAGTGACGGTGGGAGTGGTGACGGTGGGAGTGGTGACGATGGGAGTGGTGATGGTGGGAGTAGTGACGGTGGGAGTGGTGACGGTGACAGCGAGGGCGGTGACGGTGGGGAAACCAACGATAGTGACTGTGGGAGGAAGAGAAGGCGGCCAAAGTGGAGGTGCCCGCCCCGCCGGCTGCCTGTGGCGTAAGCCTCGGCTCGTGTTCAGTCAAAACCGCCCCCGCAGTCGCCGTCCCGCCCTCGTCGCCGCGATACTGCGCAGCTACGTGTGGTATTGCCCTCCGTATTATTTTATACGGCTTGTTACTATTGCGACGGATACCAACAAACAACGCGGCAAACTGCGGCCAACTGCGCGCGGGAAAAGGAAATTTCGGTTTTTCTTTCAAAACGTCATAGAAGAGACCCGCGCTCGCCCGTTCTTATATAAGACAATAAGATAGGTTTCATAAAAGTTTACGAGGGCTGTGTTGGACGCCTCATGGGAACAACGCAAACACGTCTTGGGAAGGAGAGGGGGCGCTGCCCTTTGGGAGGGGGGAGAGGGAGGAGGTGTCGGTCGAAAAGGGCGGGCCAGAACGAAGGAGAGACGGATGCAAGAATGAGTGGTTAAGAGAGAGAAAGACGAAGGGAAATTTCGAGGATAGTTGGGTGAGAAGGACAGTTTGTAAAAGGTGTACGCCCACACATGACAAAATAATACATGAAATAACAATAAAACTGGAGGATTTCTTGTGAGAGAGAAAGAGAGGGAAGGGTGGGTTAAAATGTGAATGGAAGAAGAGTATATGAGTGAGAGAGTTTATTTATACATTAGTATCAATGACCCCCCCCTATAAATTACATTACATTGCTATACGATTTACCTCTCTTCAGAGATATCGATTCTTATTCAAAAACGTGGATATTTATTTTTAATGTTGCATGTTTCTAAAAAAAAATGAAATTGTATCTAAGCGCTAGTGAAACTATTTTAAATGAAGCTTGTCTCTGACAATGAGTGAGGGTAAGAAAGTGAATATTAATAAAAATAGTATTTAAGAGAAAGTGAAAATTAGTGAAATGAAAATCTCATTTGTGCCAAAATGCGCTGGTGGTAAGTGAATTTTTTTTAATTTTTTATGATGGAAAAGGAATTTTTTGAAATTTTATGTATTGCGTATGTTTGACAATAAGTAACCGTAAGACATATTACCATTATTTCTGGTCGTTAAATGCATACTCGAAACAATATAGCGATAAATAAATAAAAATCTTTCTTATAAAAGTAATTATAATTATTATTATGTCTACATACATCAAGACAAGTTACCAAAACGTCGTACTAAAAGCGGTTCCAAGTACGTCATAAAATATAAAATGAGCACATTGAAACAGAAATATCAATATTTCGAAAACAGTTTTGAATGTTAAATGGTAAGGAACGACATCCAGTAATAAAAGAAACGTAAATTAAATGGTATGAGCTAAAAAAATAAAAATACCACTGTACAAAAGGAAAAGGAGAAAGATTTGTCTAACAAGTCTTTAGGATAAACTGCTCAGACAAACTGAGGAAACAAATTTTAAAATAGTCAGGGTCAATGGATGGAAAGAGGACGGGATGGGTCGAATGTATAGACGAGAACAGAGCGGACGGAGGCAAAGAGGAAAATAAAATAGGGGTCAAAAGGTGGCAATAATGCTGCAGTTCTATCAGTGTATCTGCTTCATTATTCGTAATGAAGGCATGCCAACAATGGCATGCCAACAATTAAAAATAGTGAAATAAATACACAAATAAAATGTACAACAATGAAACGAGTAATTAGTGTGCAACGGAAACATGGTTGGTGCTGCAATGGCCTCGAAGCAAACGCCGACTAAGCACCTATTATGCAGCCAATATACCTTCACACCTTACAAGGATGTATTTAGTAATATTTTATTCTTTAAACCGGGAGCGGTAGCTCAGTGCATCAACTAATGCCACTGCAGCGCCTCTGACCGGGAGGTCCTAGGTTCGAGTCCTGACGGCGGTAGGATTTTCGACACTAGTTTTTCAGCTAGGTCGAATTCAGTCGCTGTCTGAAGGAGATTTCTAGTGGCCGGCTGCTCTGATCGGTTTCCGTGGTTTCTCCGATCTACACCAGGCGAATGCCAGAGGAGTACCCTAACAAACGGGCCACGGATCGCGCGCGATCTTTCCTTCCTCTTTCTTGTCCTATCCTCTCCCCTTACACACACACTTACACTAACATGCACTACACTACCACATAGTCCGGGAGATCGGTCGGAGGCTTAGAGCTTTTCCCGACTGGGGCGGTGCCCCGCTGGTGGGAGAGTCCTGGTGAGGGGGAAACCGCACTAGCCAACGGTAGGTCGGCGCCGGATATCGCCATTCAACGGGGGAAGATCACCGCCAACTCCCGCGAAAAAAACATGCACTACACTAACGGGATCAATGACCAAAGTAGTTAACGCGCCCGGAAACACGATAAAATCAAGGAATCAATTTTATTCTTTAATACTAACAGATGAAAAATCACTTTTCTCAGTAGTGTAACAAGCAAAGCGGAGTTACGTCACTTGAACCGACGCGCATTCTAATGCTGGAACTTCTTAATAAAACAACATAACGTGCGTTAGAGAACGCGTCCTTCATCGAAGGTCGAACACCAAGCCTAACCACCATCGCAAATTCAAATCAAGCTTTAGCGGTCGTTAAGTTGATAAGAAGGAATGTCACGCGTCAGATCAGACGGCATCAGGAACATTGACAAACTAAAAATATCGAAGAAGTAATTAATATCATTACGTGAAAATATCTCTGAAATGTCACATTTCAACGTTAGCGAACACGCTGAACAGAGTTGGCTTAACCGACGTAAATTCCAACACGTGCGCTTTTCAGTAGTATATGCGCATGTGCGTCACAGAATGTAACACGCGTCGTCCAGCGAAAGACGCGGCCGGCGGCGGCAGAACGACAGTGCTTGGCGACAGGCCGACCGGGCCGGCGACTCGCCCTGTGATTTGGACGCAGGCGTATGAGGTAGCGGTGGGCGCAGAGGAAGGGTCGAAAATAGTAGGGGAGGAGGGATTGAAGGCGGGCGGCGAGAATTGGGAATTGGGGGGGGGGGGGGGGGGGAGAATAGTAGGGGAGGGGGAGGACGGGCGGAGGGCGGGCGGCGGGCGGCAGTAGGAACGGGGGGAAGTTGTGTTGGGGGCGGCCCAGTAGCGGGCATGGCGGGGGGGAAGGGGGGGGGGGGGCCGGGGGGAGGGGTGGCGAGGGGGAGCGGTGGCAGCTGCGGAAACCGGAACGGGTGCAATGGTAATGGTTGCTGTGGGGACTTGATTGGTGGCGGTGATGAAGACGGAGGTAGATGAAAGGTTGAAAGAGGAGGTCGGGGATTGAAGCATGTACGGGGGAGAGGGGGGAAAGGCGGTAGGAACGTGACCGGCAGAGGGGGGCTGAGGAACGGGTTCGGGATGACGCCGAAGGCCGGAGCAGCGTGAGTGGAGTCAGACATGCAGCGGATGTTGATGGGAGTGGGTGGTTGGTGGATTGTTAGTTATTCTGGGCGTGTCAACTGCTAAGCTCATTAGTCCCGTATTATTAATGCATATTTTCTTTTCCTTACAAGGTGGCGGTGATCTTCCCCCGCTGAATGGCGAGATCCGTCGTCGACGTACCGTCGTCTAGCGAAGTTTTCCCCAACTAGGTATCTCCCACCAGCGGGGCACCGTACCAACCAGGACAAGCTCTAATCTCCCGATCGATCCCCCGGCCTATGTGGTAGTGCAGTGAAAGTGTGGTGGGGATAGGGCAAGGAAGAGGAAGGAAAGATCGCGCACGGTCCGTGGCCCGTGTGTTAGTTGATGGGAGCGGAGATGGTGGAGGAAGCGGCGGAGAGGAGCCGGAGGTGGGTGTAGGGACCGCTTGCAACTGTGTCGGGGCCGGGGATGGAGGTGGTGTTGGGCGAAGGGGCGTGAAAGGGAGAACAGATGTGAGGGGGCGGCGCCCGTCAGCGAGGCGGTGGTGGGGGCGTGGAGCGCGGATCGACGCGGAGGGCAAGGGCGGTGGCGATGACGCGGTGGGATGCCACGTCGGCGACGGCAGGTGGGCAGGCGCATGCAAATTTGATGTCGTGTAATGCACGCCAGGCGTCAGCTTTGTTTGCGGATGGCGGCGGTGGCGTGGCGGCGCGGGTTGCGTACCTCTGTCCACGCCTTTCTCCGTCCACTGGACGGCCCCTGACACTCCGTCCTCGCGAGGACGCTTCTGCCTCGCGACCGTCCTCGCCGGCGGCGCTGGCCCCTCGGCGGTGTCGTTCGCAGCTGGATTTGTGTAATCGCTGCGTGCGTAAGCACACAATGGATATTGAATCATATCGAGTGTCACGTAATCCACTTGGTACGTGCGGCGCATATGGTGAGAAAGGAAGTTCGACAAGTAATCAATATTGTACACTTCCCGAGATTTTTGCTTTGTATTTAATTTCTGTTTCAGTGAACTGTAATTTCTCATGCTAACGCAATCCCAACACTTCCTCATAGTAATTTTCAACAATGGAATATTACGTTAGTATCTCCTTTACAATATTTTCTCACGTATTTCCACACAATTCTGTTTTCAATGCACTTTCTCCCAATCAACTACGGTTCTAGTACTTAGAACATTTCCTTTCCAACTTAGTCGTGGTAGCCACCTCTAAGGGATCGCATTTTTGTAAGATTGTTCTATAAAAGGCAAAGTGGAGTAACGGACGTGGCTCTGTCTGTTTTGATACCTGATATTCAGGACATATTGTTTTTCTAGAACTTCTTCGAGAAGCTTCTTCTCCTAATGACCTTCATAAATTACATATAAAGTATAAATCGCTTTAGGGGTCAGTTCATACAAAGTAATCGCGCGCACTAAATTAAATTTGATACCAAGAAAATAAGTGACTTCATTTAATGAAGACATTTAATTTGAGAAATCGTAATGACTAAGAAAGGAATTTAATATAAAAAATACTGATCGTTTGTGAAGTCCTGAACACAAAAGTAAGTGGTATTATTCTTAAACTAGTTATTTTGTTTGAAAGTGGTAGCAGCTTTTTATGTAATGTTTCCATTTCGGTCACTTCGGTTAGCGAGTCAAATGGTGACGATGCCCCTCGACTTTTCCCCCCATTACTTACAGCGAGTACTAGCGACAATATGCAAGGGAGGGACACTTCTATGATTACAACTACTGTTGCATTCTCGTCCCGACCGCTGAGCGGAGCACATCGTTATCAGTAGCCGCCTTCGTTAGCACCGGAGAGGCCGAACCAGTCTAGGCCCGGTCTTTCAAGTGCAAACTGTTGTTTTGTCTTTGTCTGTGACTGTGTAAACTAGTGTTCTCAAACTATTCTGTGTTTTGGTTGTGACAAGTGTTCATGTGTAGTAAAGTGGCATAAATCTTGAAGTTAAAATAACTACAGATCCGACTTCATGCGCTGGCGTAGGCCAGTGCATATCGGAATCTCTCAACATATTGAATTCTGACACCCAAAGTGAGCTGATGTCGGCTCATCTACTGCAATCATCATTTGGTCATCAAAAAATTTATCAGCAAAACATGGAGTCTGAAAACATGGATTCCCACGCAATTGGCCAACATCACGTCTCACCAGGTGCAGAATTCTACCTTCAAAGTGGAACGTCCTCCAACAGAAATATTCACTCCGATTCAAGTGTAAGTGACGGTACATCAACTTCTCAGGCAAGTACTTTCACGAATACTTCTGTACCTGTAGCTCAATCGTCCAAGAGACCGCGTAGTAAAAGTGACCCAAATGCGCCAGCGAAGAAAATCAGTCAAGATCAAAGTGTAGAAAATTCAGTCCCCATTCGCAAAAGTTTCAGCCCTTTACAAAATCTCCAAGATTCTGAGGAAATCAATCCGACCTCCCCAGTGTTTGTGTATATCATTGATAATCTTACAGAAATTCACGATCTCTTAAAAAGTACCCTAAAAATTGAATTTTCTACCGAGTTAAAATTTGGCAAGGTTAAAATTCAAACGCAAAATAGCGAAGACTACAGACTGTTAATGAACATGCTAAATACAAACAACAAATCCTTTGATACCTATGCTGACACATTATCAAAAACAAATTATCTATTGTAATAAAGGATGTTCATCAGTCCTTTACTGAACACCAAATTCTCGCAGAACTTATATCGAAAAACTTTCAAGTTGTGAAAGTGAATAGACTTCATAATTAAGAAGGTCAGCCAATTCCTGTCTTTTTTGTGATAATTGTGAAAGAAAATAGATGGCAAGATATATTCAAATTAGATAGACTGTGCCATGCAGTTTTTTGTGTCGAACAGCGAAAACGTCTCCCAGGACCAGTTCAATGCTCAAGATGTCAAGACTATAATCATACCAAAAACTATTGCAATAGAAAAATTCACTGTGCTATTTGTACGGGCAATCATCTATATATTTAAAAAAATGAGGTATTCTGCCATGGCTTCGTTTACAGCTTCTACCGAACCGATTGTAGTATTTTTTCCTTTAAATGAAATAATGTGATCCCTAGATGTGTTATCAGATATTGTTTGTGTTGATTCACCAACATTTACGGTGTAAATTAATTAATTAAATCATTCTTAAATAGTACGCTTATCAATAGTCAATTGTTTTCTCCCAAAGGGTGGCTGTTTTAAAATTGATATACATGAGTCGATAGATATGAGTCCCCGCTGCTTCATGGTGGCGCTGCTTGATCTTTTGTTTTGATTGTTGAGATTTGTTTACGATTCGTCAAGGTTTTGTTTCAGTGTAATGGGGGTCAGTTTACATGTATTTCCTTTTGTAGTGTATTTTGTAGAGAACATTCGGACAGAGGGTTTTGTTCGTTTGTACTGAAGTTGTTCACAGGTTATGTCCGCTTCCGAATCGTTGCCCACGCGCCCCAGAAGACGCAAACGTAGTACATTGACTGGGACCAGGGAAAGAGAAAGTCAGCGGATGTATCGTGATAGTCAGGTCATTTCGTTTTCTGTTGGGTCATTGTCTATGAAATGTCAGTTTTGTTCTAGTTTGTACTTCCCGTGTGAGAGAAATTCTGTAAACGAGTTTACTCTGTGTTGCTAAAATGGGTATATAAGTTTAGCTTCGAGCAATATGCCAGAAGAAATCAAACAGTTGTTTATAAGAGATTATGACACATCAAAAAAGTTTAGAAAGAATATACTTCAGTATTAATAGTGCTCTTTCTTTTGTGTAATTTGGTGCCGATATTGCATTGCCACCTGGACACGGGCCATACGTGTTCAAAATTTTGGGAACTTATCACAGAATATTTTCGTTATACCCTGAAGATTCAAACAATGCAACATATTGTGAACATTAATCTGGGCACAGTATTTTACATTTATCTCAGATCACACCGTCAAATTTTGACGGGTTCTCACTAGTTTCACTAAATATTGTAAGGAACCGAGCAACTTTATACCAGTATGCAGCAATTGCAAAGTGAAGGGACACAGGGCAAATGGAAGATCGAATGTTTGTTCATACTATGACAAAATTTCAAATTTAAATCAAACAAAACCGGTAGGAGATCTATAAATACATCTTCAACCAATTATAATAGTAACAATAATAATAGTAACAATAATAATAGTAACAATAATAGTAACAATAATAGTAACAATAATAGTAATAATAATAGTAATAATAATAGTAGTAATAATAATAATAATAATAATTATTATTATTATTATTATTATTATTATTTTACTTATCAAGCTAGAGAGTTTCCTCGAAGTCTGAGATGCCGACGTTTCAACCATCATATCGTCGTCTTCTTCAGGGCTATAGTGCCCAGGAAGCTATTCGATTTCTTTGCTCAGAAATTGTAATGTCAGCCGTTGAGTATGTAAGCTAAGGTTCCTGTGACGGCTACCAGCGCTATTGTCGCGATAACTTAAGACATATTTCTGGTAAAGGGTAGTCCAAACCAAAATTTTGCAAGCTTAGTTACTTGAACAAAAAGAAGCCTCTATTACATCATTAACATATCTAAAAGCTTGAGTTTTTAATCTGAATACGTTCTGATCAATTTTTTACATTTTCTTCGCTTTTAAGACATTTAAAAAATTAAGAGTATTTTATTGATCATTTTGGGGGATGTTTTAGGCCATCCAAATCCGCCCCTCCTCAACGATTCAGCGCGCGCGGTAGGTTGTGTTATTGGTTTGTACTTTTCTAAAATAGTTCACCCAACTTCACCAAGATTAATCCTAAATAACACAGAAACATAATAAATGAATTCTTATTATTTAAAAACTAAGTAGAAACAATACTCAAGCAAACATGCAAGTCAAGTAATAAGGTAAACAAATGATAGTACCATAACACGACTTCAAATTTCGTATTCCAATCATTATGAACTCAAAATCTAGAGCAAAAAAGAAATTAAACTCACTGTAATACAAATTTCATACCTTACATGAAACTATTAAGCTGTGTAGTGTTAGCGATGATACTAATTCCACGATGTAACAATAAATTCGTAATATACGTTTAAAGACTCCTGCAGACCGCCGCGGAAGATTCGCAGCGGGTGCGGCGGGGAAAGTTCCGCACTAGACGCGACGGCGGAATTTGCGGGTCCCTTCATACCGGAGCGTGAAAAATGAATCAGCATTCGGTGAGAGTTTTCATCCTATATAGAAGAGGCTCTCGCTTCTATTCATGCAGGGGACAGAAATGCCAAGTTACTCGGAGTATGTTTCCTGAGCAATGCGGTATGGTACGTTTTCCTTCTTTATTTACGATTTCCCCTCAATTTGTTAATATCTCTTTGGTAAACATAGAAAAGATGTCCATGATTTTGACCTGAAAAAGAAAAAGTACGTAGAATTTCACACTTTTATGCCACAAAGGACGAAAAACGCTTTTAATTTACTAGAATGACCAGTGCCTGTTTTGATGAAATTTTGAATCTGATCGCAGAAGACGTAAGAAAATTTGATACTCATGACAATCATGAAGTTCTCTCACCTGAAGAACAACTAGTTTACTAATATATATATATATATATATATATATATATATATATATATATATTGTAACGTTTTGCCCTCGTCCACGTAGGCTGGCTGCTTGCCGGCTACCAGTTGGTAATGAGAACTCACCTGCGTCACTACATGTATGATCTGGCAAAGGATTAAGGAGGCATGCTTACACGGGTTTTCAAATGCTCTAGTCAATACGCGAATTGAAAACAAATACCATTTAATTTAATTATCAAACCCACCCAGAATAATTATTTAAGTAATATTATATATTATCACGCCTACTGCGCCCTTATAATCTAATAATAACCTCCTTCCCTCTCCACTTTTCATGGTTCCGTTCATGTGCCCATTTGGCGATCTCACCCAGAATTGCCCGTGGCTGGGGCTGGTAGGCGGCGGGCTCCCATGGAGAGCGCGGGATCGCCCCACGCAGTGATGTCTCGTCGGATCCGAGCCCCGCGTTAAGGCGCGTGGCGAGAGCGATGCCTCAGGGGAGAAATCATGCGTCTCCCGCTGTCTCGCCTCAATCGCAGACCCCGCTCTCACAACCGTTCCACACGTGTGTGCCACCATTTCGCGCGCGTACTTATTGACGCTGGTGGCGGCGAACGTCTCACTCAACTCAAGGATTAGCGCTTGGCGGCATTTAGGCAGCCGTACGGCGAAACTCCAATCAGAAGCTCGGCACACAATTAAGAAAGACCTCACGACGAAAAGTTTCAGAAGCTGACCGGTCGACGACAAGTTTCAGAAGAAGAAGACCGGAGTGTGCATACTTGTGCAGTTTTGTGAACGCACGTAAGGTGCAATGTACGTTCACGCCACCGCGGTGCAGCCATGCCTACCCTTACGGGCATCTATGGCCAATCCTGCAACATAAAAAAAAATACAGATCAGTTAGATTTTAGTCAACTGGCTCGCGCATTGCGTGTGTTGAGATTCAAAGCTTATATTTCAATTCTCATTTCGCTGTTTCAGATTTCTCTTACTCCAGGAATATATATATATATATATATATATATATATATATATATATATATATATATATATATACACATACACATTTTAAGAACAAAAAAATAAAAATAGAAGTTTAATATTATTTAAAATTAATTAAGTTACTGAACATGATTAGAAGTATTTTATCTGACAGTTCTGTCGTGTCAGCTTCAGTGGTAAGCGGAAAATATTCGAGATCTGACTGTCTTTGCCTAGGTTTCCACAGCGAAACCTGAGCAGCGGCGGGAAAAATGAGTCTGACCGCGAATGGAAATAAGCCGCCGCCGCGTCGCTTGCCTGCCGCGCAGGTCTGAATAGTCTGCAGGTGCTCATAAGCTAGCACGTGGCGCGAAATTTTCGTTGCGGAAATTTCCCGTAGGCAACGGATATTTCGCGCCGGTCTGTGGGAGCCTTAATGTCAATTCTAGGCGGGTGCTGGCGCAGTGCCACAAACAACGGACAACTGAGGACGAGCGATCCTTTCTTCTCAGGTCCTCACCCTCACCGTTAGAGCCTGAAGTCAGGCTGATTCTCCGTTCCAATATGGTCCATCTATGCAGTAGACATACTTCGGTAGAAATGAGCGGATGTCGGAACTGGACTAAATTTTGTTGCAGAACAATCGGGAAAAAATTAAGATTTGTTTTATTGGTGTTTTAATGGTGCGTCGCAAAACACGAGCATCTCTTGTTGCTGAAGACATCTACTGTGCAATAATGTCTAAAATCTCAGAATTTCAATTTTTCAAGATTGTAACCACTAAGTGCACAATAAACTATCTGTAGGATTTGATAAATTATCTAAATATGGAGTAATTTAATAATATAATGAAGTATATTAGAAATATATCAAAACATCAGTAAATAAAATATTAAGAAGGGTTAATTGTAATACCCAACTCACGAACTGTTAGATATTTAGGAAAGCAAATAAAATATATCATGCACAATAAAATATATGATATTGTCCTGATTATTTCTAAAAATAATTAAATTTTAAACGATACCCAAATGGCATTATAATTCCTTATAAAATAAATATATTCCGACTTCCAATTAAACGTTCAACGTCATAATGATAAGAACGCTTATAAGTCTCTTTTTCTAAAACGTTAAAGAAGGATTTTTCAAAAACTAAGTTATTGGAGACGCAAGATAGTTTACCCAACTTTTGTAGTAAATTTCTACATCTGAACTGAGGTATATTTATGTGTTAAAATCTCTAAGAAAAAACTATCAAACGAATGCAGTAAATTTAAAGAATTAACCCAGAAATTTAAAGATCCAAGTATAAAAAATAACAGTGATTACTACCTGTGGTAAATTAGTTGAATACTTAATATTTAATTAGTATGATACATCAATTAATCATATAATTGTTGTTCCTTTTGTATCTCGTTGTTTAATACCAATCATAACACAATAATATAATAACACATTAATAATTGTGTCCCACCACTATTTTCCTACGCGGAACTGTATCTTACTTACGTGTATTAACACGATGCGCCAAGTGCCTGCCCTGCATTGTTACTTGTAACTAATACATAATTTCAACATTCCAGATAAATAATTTGCAGCCCAAGCAGAACGGAGATCCCGGTCCCTCTGAGATTTTCCGGATCTATCGCTAGATGAAAGGCATAAAACTCAGCCCCGCTCTGCGTGTTCGCAAGAGACCAGACCTCGCGGCAGTAGTTCACCTTCTCGCCACCCCAGCGCTGCTTCGTCCCCGCCAGGAGCCGAAGTATTTTACCGCGGGTCGGTTCGCTCTGACGGCTATTACGGCGTATAGAAATTGTATGCAAATGGGCCGACGACTGCTCCGGGGCGCGAGTGCGGCGCGGCGTCACCAGGGGCGCGCCGGTCGCCCTCCCTCGTGAGCTCGCCCCCACCCACTTTCCCGCGCTCCGGCCGCGACGCCGCCGCCGCCAGGCTTCACCCCCACCCCTGCCCTTCCTAACCCTCTCGCACTCACCCCGCCCCTCGCCCCAACTCACCTCTTCGTCTCTTTGCTCTTTAATTGTTTAATGAAAAGCGAACAGTTAAGTCACATTCATCACCATTTTTATCCATCCAATTACACAAGGCAGTTACTCAGCGATTCTTAGCTGATATTTTAAGGGATGGTAAAGCTATATATAGCATATATATCTGCCGAGGAGAAGGCAGCGAAGGAGAAACGAAAGCACACAGTTTCTCGATTAGACACGGCTACCTCTTCACCCGGCGGCCCCGCCCCCCGCCGCCCCCGCCGCCCCGCCGTCTCCGCCCTGCCGCCCGTTCTCTCACGCATTCAGCAGTAGCTAAGGCTGTTTGATTTGTTGCCGCAGTTAATTGAAATCCCCAGGCAATTACATCGTCGGTAAGTATGATGGCGGCCAAGAGAGGTCGTGGAGGCGGGGGCGGGGAAGATCTGAGGGGGTGGAGCCGGCGGCGGCCGCGACGGCACGGAGGCCTTCTCCACCCCCGCTCCCGCCCCGCCCCGCCCCCGACCCACCCCTGAGCCGGAAACGGTTCCGCACCCCGGCAGTGTGTGAAACCTTACGCGAATCTGTGTGGGTGTGTAAGGGTGGCATGTCTGTGTGTGTGTGTTAGCGAAGTGAATGCAAAGCCTGATTTACGTTTTTCCTTCCAGACAGATTTTAATGTTATTTCGAGTCACAAATTGTTTAAATAGCGCCATGACTCAAGGCCTTGACGTTAACTGGGTCTCATTAGAATCCAGTGCGCCGCCTGATATTTATTCATAATATTGAGATGAACTCCCTTCCCCTAGCCCTCCATCCTCGCGCAGTCCGTCTCCCTTTGCGTTTACTTTTTCTCCTTCCACCACCCTGTTCCTTCTTTGGTTTCACGCCGCCCAAACGAGCCAACGATAGTGGGGAAATGGTAAATTTTGAACGAGGTGAGTCGGGAGAGTAACCAGACTGATACTTTTTTGTGGAAGAAAATTCCAATTTGCTTGCGGTTATCGCCGCCCTCAAATACACTCCCTCAGAAATTGACTTGGGATATAAATTATATTAGCTGAAGCATCTATTAAATGTAATGCTATTAGCTTTGCAGAGTAAGGAAGTATTTAAATTTCATTCTTTCGGTCGGGAACTTGCGGGAGCCGTTGACACAAGACCGGTGGCGGGGGAGGGGAGGGGAGGGGGGGGGAGGGGGAAGGCTGGAGGCACCGAGCGCGTCCCAGCGGGTTGCTTGCGATGTCGCAAGCGATAAAAGAGCGTCGCAGAGGGGTTGTTGAAACAGAAACCGCGCGTTTGCCGGGAAGAGAGCAGATGATTATCCGGACTCGCAGCCAACTTGTACAAAGATTCCATCGATTATTCAAGCGGGGAATCTGGTCTCCGGGGTACACGAGGAGGCAGAGGGAGGATGGAGGGCAGAGGGCGGGGGATGGGGGGAGAGCGAGAGTTGGAGGAAGGAGGGAGGAGGGACAGAACTTGCTCGTGCCGAAAGCAGTGGAGGCAAAGGCGAGTGAGAAAGTTATGGAGGTGAAATGTCACGATGGTGTGGCCTCTGAAGGAGGAGTGAGTGATGTGGAAGAGGAAGCGAAGGCGGAGGAGTAAGTTATCCAAAAGGGAAGACACAAACAATAACGGCAGGAGTATTGGTCAAAGATGATGACAGTAGAGGAGCCGGGTAGGAAGAGAAGAAAGCAACTGGGAATGTCATGAAGGTGGAATGCCACTATGGTGTGAACAGTGAACGATTGATGGATGTGGATGTGAAATTTCAAGAGGAATTGGAGGATTGAACAAGATGGAATACTGTGTTTACAAAGGTGGTATAGAGGAGCCATTTGTTCATTTCCCACATGTCATTTATTACGAAGATACCTAGAAACAAAGCGATATAAACAGTTACTGAAAAATAACAAGTAGAACTATTAAGAGCCTCATACAATGGATTGACAAGTGATTTATTGACAATTGATACATGTGACGTGGATTGCTGGAAAATTGTTGAGATCTACAATGAGCTGCAAAATTGATGAAATCCATTATAGGCCGTTTGCTTACTGAAATATCTGCACACATGCTGTTAAGGAACGTAGTTGTAAAACATTTGTCACTACCAACAACTAACAAGACAGGTAATATTATTTTTGAAACCAAAATGTGTTTCCGACAAGCGGATGATGAATAGTTGACAGGAAAATAATAGATTTATGCAGGTGCCGAGGCAGTGAATGTAATGGCAAAGTGAAGATGTCAGTAGAAGTACTAACTCTGTGAAGGAGAAATCGATTGAGAAAGTTATGGATGTGAAATGCTCCGTTGTGGTGGCCACAAGGGGCGAAGTTGCCCTGGTGCACTAATAAAAATGTAATAATGCGATGGCAAAGTAAATGCGTTATTGGAAAAAATGTAGGAAAATGTTTAAATATGTGCCGACTTGCTAGTCGTAGGATTAAAAAAACAGTTCTGGCACTAAAAATGGTAATTCTTGGAATTTAATAGTAGTTAGTAGTGGTAACAGAAGACGAAGTATATACTGTACAATTGGATAAAGGTGACAAGGTTCTGATGACGAAGATATTCATGAAGTCATGAGTTTTGAAAGCGCATGTTAGAAAATACATGCTTCAGCACAAAAACTGTTGTAGAAATGTAGAAGCCAGTGTCCGGAGATCTCTAAGATCAAAGAATCGTTGCACGTAAAATGAAGGCCAAGGTAAGGATGTCAGCAAAACAGCAAGTGCACAAGGGAGAGGTAAATTATGACCATTGATATTAAAAGAAATTAGAAAGTCATTGAAAATAAGTATATAAATAACAACTTTATTGTCGAACCTCTATAAACTAAAACAATGCAAATACAATTTAATTTATCTAAATTGGCACCCACACACTCCTATACCCAAACGATTATATACAGGTGGAATCTAATAAACTTGATTTTGCTTGATTTTGTAATGTCCCTCTCAACCTCTCTCTATCTACTTTCTTTCATACCGTTTTTTTGATATTATACTGAGATCTTCAGAAGGATTTTATCAACGTGCGTTCCGTTGCGACTTGTGTACATTAATATTATGTATGTGTTCTGTTTATATCTGCCTATCTGACCATTGTTTTAAATATTATATTTATTTGTTTTGACATTTAAGCATGAAGATGCAAATAATTATTTTCCGAAAAGTTGTTGTTATCACATATAATATACTGATATAAAACAGTTATACTAAAAAAATGTTTTCTGACTTTAAAATAAAGGACCAAAAACAGCCTGATAAGTATACAAAACCTCACAATGAATGTGCTGAAGGGTGCTACCTTAATTAAAATTCAAGAACAACAGATTTTTACGTGTGTATGAGAATGAAATAAAAATAAAACAAAGGGCTAGTGCCTTCAAAGTAAAAGTTGTGGCTGATGAATATGCTTGTTAAGTGAACATGGCAGCGTCCAAAAAACAGGAAATGTGGAAAGTAGGAGTACAACTTCTGATTTTATTAACAATGGAAATGTTCTTCTTACTAATGACTTATAGTCAAAAAAGTATTAAGAAAAACGCAATTGAAAGTTTGTGACACTTAATATTAATAATAATCTTTAGAGACAAATAGTGAGATAATTCAACAACTTTCCATTGTAATGAACTATTTGACAAAAATATTATTTTAATATTATACCATTAGTAATCAGCGTTTTGTGTCGTGATCCCGACAGCCGATCCTTTAGTCTTTGCTATCGCACGGTAGGCCAAATTTCTGGCTATCGAACAGAATTTTAAGCTTATTACCATTTTTTAAAATTTACAACGTATTAATTTTTCCACCCATTGTCCCCGTGTAAGTATTAGTGACCAGAGAACGTGTTTGGGGATCTGGGAATACGGCAACTGGCATAGCTCACCAGCCCATTTGAGACAGCCCCTGTTCTTTCGGCTAAAGTGGCAATTTTATCGATTTTGGTATTTTTTGGTACCACACATAATATCTATCCGTTCTCTCATCTACTTGGTATGATATTCAGAGTATCCATATACAGGCCATTCAGAGTATCCACATCCATATACAGGTCTTGTCATAAAGAATACTAGTAGTCTCATGGACATTTGAAACGAATTTTACTAGGAAAAAGTATAGACCGATTCCAATGTTTTTTCTATATACAATACATAGCCACGGAAAGTAATTAATGGTACGATGTACAGTACAATAAATACTATGTGTAGAAAACTAAATGAATGTGAAGAAAATAATTCTGACTGCAAAGCACATTTACAAGCAATTCATTAGATTGCATAAGACATTCAATCCAGATATTTTCAGTGATAAATGTTAAATATTTTATTGGTTTAGGAGTGAATTGTCGTTGACATTTAAATAATTGAAAGAATTCAAGGTGTTGTCATTGCCAACAATATTGTTTAATTCAACAAGAGCAGCTGTCGATTGCTTAGTTATCATCAGTTTCCTGCTGTTTGAAAGCCACAAAACGATTGACTATTATAGATAGTGACCTGAATCAGAAGATGCGAACAATTGTAAAATTGATACATTGTCAATGATTGTTGCAGAGCCTCATTTTGACTGTTTGAATTGATGTTTAAGGGCTGACATCTATTATGTTATGGTCCCAAGACTAATCCTTTTACAAGTATTTCGAACATAGATACAAGAAGAAAAGTAGCTAACTCAAAATAAAATACAATCGACAGCTGCTCTTGTTGAATTAAACAATATTGTTGGCAATGACAAAGCAGAATAAAATTTATACTCAAAATAGGGCAGTAAATAACAAATTAATTTTTTAGTCTTGAAAATAATGTGACTGGATAAGGACAAGATGGCTATTTCCTCTCAAATGTTGCGGGACACTCTTTCTTCTCACAAAAAGACGAAGTTTGATGGTGGCAGTTCGTTGTTGTCCAGTATCTGTCGTTGAGAGCTTATAGGCAGGTGTCTTTGGCGTCTACTATCAAGATTCATACAAAATAAGAGGACGTGTTCCACAAACATCTGTTCTGTTTACGTCTATTTCCCTTTGCTAGAGATATCCAAGCTTAAATGTGCAATGATTGATACCGAATCGTATAATTGCTTCCTTACGCCAGACCTTCCAGAATGAGGAAGCTCAAGGCTTTCCAGAATTCTTAAATAAACTCTCCTTATATGTGGATAGAGTGTTTTTGTTGAATAAGCGATATCCGAAATAAACTAGGGGATGAAGAAATTCTAACATTGACGGCACTTACGTAGCAATCAGTTGACTTTTCTAACGTGCATACGTGGCAGAGTTCGAAACGGGCGTTCATCCCATGTGACAAGAAGAAGGATATAGAGGAATTATGATAAGTAGGGGCCGCTTTGATTGTACTGATTGTCCACTGCTGGCAATATCACTGCAAATTACATCCATGTACTCGTTTTGTCTGTGCGTTCGTTTACATTCAGCTCATTTGTAAATGACTTCATCACTGTCTCTTGGAATATCATTGCCTTGCATGACGTTCATTTGTTACTCGACCTGTCAAAGCGGTCCCTTCCTATGGTATCTCCTCTATACTTTAGAATACAGGACTGCGCATCTTCCCTAAGTAAATGATTGACATTCCGGGTCCGTATGACGTGAAGATATGGTGGTCATTGGTCCAACCAAGAGATGCACGCAATCGGAAACCAGCCCGCCGGCGGGTCCTGGATGTTAGGACTGCGAGTGAGAGCGGAAGCGGCAACGACGTCAACGACGGCGACGGTGGCGCCGGAGGTGGGGGGCGGCGGAGGCAGCCTCCTCCTGATAGGTCGGCCGCACTCAACAATCGCATGGCCCAGTTCCCTCGGCGGGGGCGGGGGCGGCGGGGCGCCCGCGCTTGCCGATCGGCTTTTGTTCCTATTAAACGCGCATTCGTCATTTTCCGGTGAATGCCTTTGTGTGAGCGGTTGGTAGCACTGGCGGTGGGGTTGGTAGCGCCGCCACCGCGCGCCCATTCAGAGCCCGGTCGCCGCTTCAAATGAGACGGAAAGATTTATATTAGAATTTGAACACTCGGCGTGCCTCCGATAACCCTTCGCGCTATTAGCCGGCGAGCGCGTTCTGGAAGGGGTAATGTGAATTTGTTTAATAACGTGGGAATTCCGCCGTTCATCCCCGGATTTTTAGTTTCACTTCTTAATACCGCAATGCTTCAGCGATTTCGAGCGCTGATAGCGCTGGAGGTGGGGGAAGGCATGATTCCGACTGCTCCACGAGTACTGTTCACTGATCTCCACTATAACGGGAGAGGGCACTTCGCACCTATTGCTCAGGCAAAACTGTGAAAGAAAACATTTGAGACGTTTAAAATTTCTTCGAAAGTTCATTTTGAGTAAAATGATATTATCTATTTTTGTTCGTAACTCATGAAGCTGTATGCATTAATTTATGTATGGTCTTTTAATTATCTTTTTTTAAGTTCATATGCTAAGTCTTGAACAATTGGAGTGTTCAGTTATTTGAATTTGTGATGTTTAGTTAGAAAATTGGTGTATACTACTCAGTTATTTAACGAATTACATTAATTAATTCAGACCCATTTTTAGATTTTCACGTTCCCTCAAAAGCAACACAATCATGAAGGAGATGTGCATTAAGATCATGATAGATGTGTCGTACACACTAGTATTTCTGTTTTTACTTCAAGTCGTTGTAATTCTCAAACACAAATAGAATTCAATAAAATAGAATAGACGTTTTGTATTAGTTTACGTGTGGTTTGTGGAGCCCCAGTGAAATGTTTTGTTATTTTTTTGCCATTATTTCTGCACAACTTATCTACTGAGTTGAGTTTTTTACTTTTAATTTTCCCATTTTTCAGAATTTCCGGAATAACAACGTAAGCTTGAGAGTCTATAGTGCTATGAACCTTAATGAATGTAAATAAAAGTATCCAAGTTGAGGCTTCTAATTTTTCCTCCCAGCCCAAAAAAGGCAATAAGAGTGTGGGGTATTCCAGTTACTTGCTGCTACAATTACACTTCGATTAAAACATGAAGTACGTTTACACTTGGTCAGTTGTTACGCTGCCATCCATTCGGGAGCTTGAAGGTCAGTTACTATAGTGAGGTTCAAGCTCCGGATAGGACAGCGTCACATCTGATCATGTGTCAACTTCATGTTTGAGTGGAAGTATGAGTATATGAAAGAATGGCACTATTTCAAAATTCGCAGTACGTTGGGATCTGCCCATTATTATTCTTCGCACCAATAAATGGTTTTTTGTTTTAGTATTTTTTTGAAAATTGATATGCCCATTATGGATGAAAATATATTAAAACTCACTTTATACAAATACAAAGAAAACACATGTTACATAGTTGTGACGTGATATGTAATCATAAATACGAATTATTTTATTTACTCATTTATATGAATCATATAGAATATAAATTTAAATTCTGAGTAAGCTACATATTGTCTGTACATTATACCACATTCTCTTACAAAGATATTTTTATGTGAAATGAAAACTTTCTCTACAAAAGTTGTAAACAAAATGAATTCCGCAGCACACTTGAGTTTGTGGACATCTGAACCGCTACTGTCAGTCATCTTTCTAAGAAAACGCTTCTTTCCATTCTTCACAAGATTTGTTAGCCATGCTCATGTCTATTGAAAATATCAATATTACTCTTCGATTTCCGAGTCAAAACTCGCATCACATTAAATTTTCCGGAGGAAAAGTCCAGAACCGGCTATAAACGAGAGTGAAACGACGCCCCGCAGTATTTCATATTTAATTGCGTGTGAAATGATTCACGTCCCTCAACAAATTTCAGCTAAAATTAAGTATCGCGAATGACGCGGCAGAAGGATGTTAGAGTGAAGAACGAGTGGACTTGAAAAACTAATTACAGTTTCGCAGTGCCGTAAATCTGGGAAATAAATAAACTGGGTGGCGCGCGGCTGAGAGAAGCAAGTCGCCGCCAACGCAGGTTCCTGCCAGGGAGGGGGTGGGGGGGTGGGGGGCAGTCGAGAGGACGAGGCGGACTCCGCTTCTAAGTGTTACCCGGCAATCGCAACGCTACGAGTAAACGCGAAATCTGCATTTGCACCTCCTCGCACGTCAACACACATTTCTCTGTAACTGGCGTAAAATACACGCCCGCTCGGGGATAAATCTGTTGCTCCTTCTGCGTGAGGTCCGCTCCGCGTCGTAAATATTCTAATGTGGAAAATAATATTTCGTAGGTAGTCAATTATGCTTGGGGAAACAGTCGTTTGTTTTAAGATGTTTAATGGTTCGGTACGTAACTTTTGAAAGTAATTTTGATGTTAGGTTTGTTTCAATTGTCAAAAGGAAAATGTGTTCATTTGTTTGTGAAAGTTCCATGCTAATTCTAGAAATTCTGTGTTTTATAAAACTTCTGATGTAATTTAAAACCACACAAATGTTGATTTATAAATTTTATGTAGTACAAAATTACTGATATACGAGTTTTTATTTATTATTTTTATCCATTTCTTGTCCATCACTTCTAACGGGTATGTTTAAGATATTTTCGTGCCATGAACTCGTGAACATAAAAAGTGTTAACGATTTTGTAAAGAATGATCAGTTATTTCCTCTGATTTTCACGGACATCATGAAAATATCACATCTTTACAACAGTGGCACTGGGGCTCTAAGCACAGCTTTTACACATAAACATCTCATAATATTGAAGGAAAATAAAACTGAAAAAGTAGATAGTACTTTTAATGCTCTTTTGAACATCGACATTTCTTTTGGTTATAAATGATTGGGATAGATGAGGCACATATTGAATTAGGAAATGTTGCATGCCATTTTACACCGTCACAGTTATGTACTGAGACGTGGGAGTCAAAGTAGATATTCCAGAAACAGAGTTTACTAGAAAAGATAGGTCTTAAATAGGAGAGCAGAAGTCGTTTTATGCTCGAGAAGAGTTAGACGTGATCAAAGTGTTTACATACATAAGCACTACATAATATGCACATAAAACTTTTCAACGAACAATATTGGTGTTGAAAAGCATAGTTAAAATTGCGTTCAAAGCAATCGTTATTTCATTGCGTGTAAATTTGATGTGGATAGATTATCCCCCAAACGTTTGCTATACAATGTTTAATTGAGTCATTGTTGAACGAATGAACTGTGAAGCATCATATTAAATAATGTAGTATTTATTACAAATGTTCAACACGGTGTAACTACGTAGAAGATCTTTAAGCAATTTAAAAACCGAAACTCTACTATTTAGAACCTATTGACTTCTTACATTCACTCCAGAGGAACTCTTCATCACATTAAAATCGCGGTGAGACCTACTCAGCCACTTATAATTCCTAGTAGTTTTTGTTAAGCATTTTATGTCACAAGTATATATTTTTATGATTTTACTTTCTGAGTTCGAAGGTATTTTTTAGTGCGTGTGAAGGTGTTTTAGTGCTGTAATTCTCAAAAATTAATAACATAAATTTGTATACGGAAGATCAAGGTCAAATGTAGTTCAACTGAAGAAAAATCTTTAACAACCTAATATTACCGATTCTATATCACCAGATCCTAATCTTTCAAGACTATACAGCATTATGAGTGAACATACCAAGACACGCTGGTTGCATGTCATGTTCTGCGAACTAAATTCGTTTCATTTTACTGACACTCCACTTCCAATGTTCACATCGGCACTCTTCTTCCACAAAATATTTATCTTTCTCTGAAAGAATATTTACAACTATCCTATCCTTTGAAAGAATACCTACAAATATCACAATTTCTCTACTTCTTGCTTCGTGTGTGCGATGAGAATGGGATTTTGTCGAATATTACGAAATTGATTTCAGTGGAATTTAATCTCTGTACGTTCCAATTTCATCATTTTTCTTGGCATCAGATTTGTGAAAAAATCCTTTATCCCCTCATTAAAGTGCGTGACTATGGTTGTGCATTGAAAGCAAGTCGCGTGCAGACAGCACGTTACATTACTGTCACTCCATTCACACCGTTTATTTTGCTCTCCGTTTCAAGCAAGAACTAGTACTTGTAACGAGGAAGCAACGTAGAACCTTGCTCATAACTCTGCATCTACGTTACACCTACCACACAAAAAGTACACACCAATTGCAATGCTTCTGCAGCACACATACTAACATTGGAATGCCACAGAGAAAATTCCTCCGCGCCACATTAAACATGTCAAAAGAGAATGCCTTTAAGTAGTGTTGAAAGTTCTCTACTTCCAGCTTCGTGCTTGGAAAAGAAAAATAAAGCGACAGAACATCAAGAAGTCGATTTTAGCAAAATCGAATTTCTTCACATTCCAGTTTCTTTCAGTTTTCCTTGTCGTCTTCATCCTCATCATCGTCATAATAGTTTTTCATCATCATCATCTAGCTGTACAAATTCGTCACTACTTATCATCATCATTTTTTTCCCATCATCATCATCAGCTGTACAATTCTTCACTACATGTTGTGTGAGAAGAGGCTCCTCCAATGAGAGCCTTCGTCATCATACCTCATCATCATCAACTTCTTCACCATCATCATCTAGAAACTACTGATTCTTGACTGAGGACTCTGAATTCTTCTCTACAAGTAGCGTGAAAAGGGTTCCTCCATTGAGAGCCTTAGTCATCATTCATCATCATCATCACCAACATCATCATCATTTACAAACTACTGATTCTTGACTGAGGACTCTGAATTCTTGTCTACAAGTAGCTGTAAAAAGAGGCTCCTCCATTGAGAGCCTTAGTCATCATTCATCATCATCAACATCATCATCATTTACAAACTACTGACTCTTGGCTGAGGACTGTGAATTCTTGTCTACAAGTAGCTGTGAAAAGAGGCTCCTCCGAGTGTCTTATTAGGCAAATTCAGCTCGTTACATTACCGCTCCTCCGCCGGCTCCGTCCACCCTGGTCCAGCGCCACGCCCCCTCTCGAGGGAGCCCGCCGCAAGAAGTGCCGGGAGCTATCAGCGCGTTAAGGTGTGTACGTCGGCGCGCCCGGCTTCGCACCTTCAAACATCTTCATCAATAATTCCCTGTGCGCACTCAAAGGTCCGCTACGACTGAGCAAGGATTACCTCGGTTGCCTCCGCCGCCGCCGCCGCCGCCGCGCCTCTCCTTTTACATTATTTGTCGAGTGACGTCCGGCATTAAGCTGGCCGGCGCCGGAAGGATAGTGTTATGCTTGAACGCAGGAGCTTACGAGGGTCGTCCCGCCCTAATGTCCATTATCCCGATGAAGACTTGTATTCCCTTTGAAGTCCAAGTCGCTGGAATTAGATGAAGACTGTGGTCCCGTGCTCGTTGCGGCGACGACCGCGGCGGCCCGGCGGGGCTTCTGCGACGGAAGGCGGCGGATGCTAGAAGGAGTGCTGGCGCTGGCGGCGGTGGCGGCGGAGGAAACGGCGATGTAGTTGGTGAGTACATCGACGAAGTGGCAGCAACGGTGGCGGTAATGGTAGTAGATGTGGTGGGTGCTGGTAGTGGGTGGTGATATTGGTTGGTGGTAGGTAATGGTAGTTGATAATGGTGGTTATTATAGTAGCGGGTCGTGATAGTGATGAATGTGATTAGTGACGTTTCGGAAGGTTGACGTTGAATGTTGATCGGGAATTGTGGTTGGTGGCGTTCGGGATATTTATGATTGGTTTCGAGAGAGTTATGGATGGTGGATGTTCGAGATAGTTAAGATTGGTGGAATTTCGGATAGTTATGGTTGGCGAATATTTGGGATAGCTATGGTTGATGGATGTTTGGGATTGTTGTTGTCAGTGGTGGTTTGATAAGGTTATGTTGGTTATTGCTGACGGTTGTGAAGCTTGTTTTTCCGTTTGGATGCTGTTGGTGCTAGAAATACTATTGATTGTATTAAGAAAAGTGAATTTGGAAGTGCTGGCGGTTGCTGTGATGAATGTTTGAGAGATGGTAATGGTGTTGGTGATTGCGAAGAGACGAAGGAGGCGTTGGCAAACGCTGCTTCTCGAGTCTCTACTTTCATGACCACTCAACACTTCCATGCAATTCTCTTGACAATACTACTCAAAGCCTGGGATTCGAGGTCCTGCGAAAGGCAATTCATAGGAATAGCATGGTTGTACTTTTGAAAAGGAAGATATAAAGTTATCTGGAATACGTGAAGATAACATGAAATGAAGAACAAGCATATTTCAGTCTAAAGAAAAATGTATACGTCCGTGCCAACTTTATATGTTATTTGTAAAAGTCATCAGTAATAAAAACTATTTAAATAGAAATAGTTTACGTATACGAATTGTACGAATTGTACGAAATTGTACGAATACGAGAAGTTTAGAGAAACGTCTTCTTTGTTCATTTTCTGAAATCGATTCAGAAAATGTACGGGTATATGCCTAATATCACACGATGGGGACTAGTGAAATTTTATCCATATTCGTTTAATATTTCTGCTTAAAGTATTCTTGCTCATTCGATGTCTTCACATAAATGATTTGTCCCTTTCGATCTGTGTTTTGTCCATTGGTTTTAGATATTGTCTATGGAGTCTTATAACTCTTCAGAATTTAGTTAACATTTTAATGCTTGTCAAACAATGTGTCAAACATTTCATGCCAAGCATTCCACGGTCTATGCAACTGAACTTTTTCAAGACACCAATTCACTGTCTCTGTCCACGTTACTTACAAAGTCTCTATTTCCACTCCTCTGTCATGATTGATTGATTAGTGATTCCGGGCGCGACAACTGCTAAGGTCATAGGTCCCCTAAGAGTAGTGTATGTTTTTATCTCGGTAGGTGGCTGTGATCATGGCTGGCGAGATCCGGCGCCGACCAACATAGGTGTGCAAGTATTTTCCTTATTCCACCAACAGGGCATCGCCCCAGCCGAGAGAAGCTCTAAGCTCCCGACCGGTCTCCCGGCATGAGCGGTATTGTAGTGCATGTTAGTGTGTGTTTATAAGGGGTGAGAATAGGACAAGGAAGAGGAAGGAGAGATCGCGCGCGGTCCGTGGCCCGTTTGGTAGGGTACTGCTCCGGCATTCACCTGGTGTTGATCGGAGAAACCACGGAAAATTATCGATCAGAGCAGCCAGCCGCTAGAATTCTCCTCCAGACTAAATTTTTAATTTGATCTAGCTATTTAGCTTCTCTCAAAACTCCACCTACCGTTGCGCTTCGAACTCTGCGACCTCGCTCGTTAGTGGCCCTGCAGTAAGTCTTCCGTAATTTGTATTAACCAGACTCATAAGTAGGTGACATATTTTATCATTCCGTTTATTCCATTATACCAGGAGGCTTCAATTTGTCTGAGTCCTCACCCTCCTTTGCGTGATACAGAATCTATGTACACCAGTTTGCAGGCGAGCTGCATCATGCATAGTAAGCTGATTTCTGATATTTTGGCCAATGGTTCGAACTTCTTATCCGACCAATGCACCAATCAAAAGCAGTGCAATCGCCTCCAAATTGCGAAAATTTTATTCCTCAGAGTTCACAGTGGACTACAAGACCAGTATTACTCTTCTGAAATCTTGAACTTGCTTCTTTTCGAATTCCCTTGTCTTTCGTGTCGTTCGAGATGTGGTTAAATTATATATTGTCTAGTTATTTGTATTTTTTGCTGGCTTAAGATGTAACGCAGTGTGCATATGTAATTGAATATCCTGTTGTTACCATATTGTATATCTTTATGCGAACTAAATATTTGTTAAGGTCAATTTTCATATATATGTCATAGCTAAACTAATATAATGCTGGCGCCTCTTGACAGAGAATCCCTTAATTCTTAACATACTACAGAATCATCCCTCTAAAACATTTGCATTTCACAAGAGTCTTTCACCTTCAAGGATCATCTACATGCAGTCAATTTACTACACTTATTTATATAGTGGAATCAAACGAAAGAAAACGTGGAAGGGATA
This sequence comes from Teleogryllus oceanicus, assembly GCA_964035755.1. Lineage (NCBI taxonomy): Eukaryota > Metazoa > Arthropoda > Insecta > Orthoptera > Gryllidae > Teleogryllus > Teleogryllus oceanicus. Next base: position 45,242,396 of record CAXIVR010000006.1, read on the forward strand.
GCTATTATTATTATTATTATTATTATTATTATTGTTATTATTATTACTATTACAGTAATAATACACAATTGGGCAAGTGGACAATTTTTGTTTGCCTATATTCTTTCGAAATTCACTACCTTCTGTCGTATTAAAGAAAATGAAAAGAGGCTTGGACATTCCTCTAAAAATGGAACAAATAAAAATTGAAGAACAGGAAAAAATTGTAAATAAAACGAACCAAATTCTCCAAAACTGTAGGATAAGTTACGCAGAGCATGAAGGAATGTAGTGAAACTAACGAGTAAACTAAATACATTGTTCTATCGCTAGAATGTAATATTTGACATTATCTATGAAATCCATATCAAGTCAAAAAATATCGAAAACAAATTCAGCGACCTACAACGAAACTGCAGCATGGTCGACCGAACGGATTGGGCCTAAAATCTCGCCCTCCACCTCCCAATTATCAAACATTGGAGCGAAAAGCTCATTTAAACTAGGCCAAACGACGTACATATCACTCGCGGCTGACGGGCGAGGAAATTTCGCTGAGACGAACTTCCTTGAGCCTGCCGGAATTTACGCCCGTCGGGGAGCGCATAATCTGGATAAACATCTCCCGCGGAGGATCCCGCGCCTCGCAGACGGTCGTCCGCGCCCAAAATTTATGGGTGGGCGCGCTGAAGGACACTAACGCTAATGAAACACAGGTGAGCTTTAAATGAAAGTGCGTAGCTGGCGCGATTGTTACGATACGTGACGAATGCGGCTTATCGGACCGTGGTCAGGTAATTTCCGAGTTCCCCGACCCTTGACCCCGCCGCCGCCGCCGCGCGGAGCTCTGCGGCATTGGAGCCGGGGGAGGGGAGGGGAGGGTGAAGGCAGTGGGATGAGCGTGGGGGCCGGGGGGAAGGGGGGGGTGTTGCGGGCTGCGAGCAGGTAATGGGAGCGGCCGGGAAAGGCAGGGGACGAGGACAGAGGGTATGCTGAAGACAAGGGGAACGTAAGGTAAGGGTTGGCGAATTTGAGGGCGACTAGGATGGTGGCAGTGGCTAGGACGGCGAGAGAGCCTAGGATAGCGAAGGCAGAGAGGATGGCGAAGGTGACTAGGATGGCAATGGTGGTAAATGTGGAAAAGGGGGCTAGATGGCGAGGCGCCTAGGATGGCGAGGGCCTAGGATGGCGAGGGGCTAGAATGGCGAGGCGGCCAGGATGGCAGGCGGCTAGGATGGCGAGAGTGGCTAGGATGGCGAGGGCGGCTAGGATGGCGAGGGCGGCCAGGCTGGCGAGGACTGCTAGGATGGCGAGATTACCTGGGATGGCGAGAGCGGCTAGGATGGCGAAGGCAGCCAGGATAGCCAACGTGCCTAGGATGGGGTTAGGCGACTAGGATGACGAAACGGCTAGGATAGTGAGGGTGGGTGGGATGACTATGGCGAGTGGAGCCGGAGGCGTAGGGCGGTTAGGATGGCGACCCGGTGCCGAGGCGCTAGGCGAGGGGGGGGGGGGGAGGGGTGCCGGGGGGCGAGCGCGGGGCGCCGCAGGCCCTCGTCATATATAGATCTAGACGCCGCGTCGCCATTCCTCATCGCACCACCCAATAGCAGAGGGCCATTAGCCGGGTAAGGGCTGCCCTCCCTTGCCTTTCACCCCCCCGCCCCCCTCCGCGGGCCCACCGCCGCCGCCGCAGCCAGCAGCCGCCATATTTTCCCGCAGGGCTGAAAGTGATGTCTTTAATCGAAAACTCTCGGCGTCACAAATCAACCAAAGGTTGACAGTGTCATTAAGAAATGGCGGTGTTTTGTCAGCTATAGATCACGCGGCTGTATCGTATCGGGTAACCTACTTCGGCGCCACCCGCCCCGCCCCCTCGCTCCTCCCTTGTCTGCCCGTCGCCGTCCGGAGATTTTCTCCGCGTGATGGACGAGCATAATCTTGCAGCGCTCGCGAGTGTGCGGTGGAGGCGGCAGCGGCAAAGGAGGGCGAGGGTAGGAAGGCGTTGCCGAGTAGAGTCACGCGCTCTAGTGGAGAAGGTGACGACGCTGCGGAAGAGAGAGGAGAGGCACGGGTTGAGTGGTCACGTGAATGTAGGATTTCAGTGTGTGAGTGTAACGTCCGAAAAATAAGAATGCACGAATTTCCCCTACTTTGAATATTCAGGAATGGAAGTAAATCGTGTAATTAAGGCTCATTATTGTTTTAAAATAATAATGCTGTATCTTTTGAGGCTGGTTGAGCAGATGGAGTGATAGAGAGTAGAACCTTGAAAGCAAGAAAAAAGGTAATTAATACATAAGTGGAAAGAGAAGGGAGGTGTGAGTAGAAGTACGAAAGTGAGATGAGAATAGTTAAAGATATTTTATTTATGTGCGAGACAAAAAATCTCGAAGAATAAGATATTAAGGGTTGCGCGTCTATAAAGTTAGGAAAAGAAGATCAATTTGATAAACCGGCATTTGTCTAAAATTTAAGGCAAATTTCAATAAAGTGTTCGAAAACGTTTGAGAACTCTATATTGCCAACCTGCAGCTGGGAATGGTAGATGAATTATGGTAGTGAGTGCTACAAGTACATTAAATTGAATAGACAGCAAGTAATGTGGGCAAGTGAGAATTAGTAAGCAGTAAGATGTGTACGAACAATAGGCTGGCAGAAGGCGCAGGAAGTGGGTTGGAAGTGGACGAAAAGTGAGCGCGAAGTGTGCAGGTATTGGGTGGCAAGTGGGTGGAAATTAGGCAAAAAGTGGGTGAGAAGTAGGTGGGGCATGGGGGGATGTGAGCGGTAACTGGGTAAGGAGCGAAAGTAGTGTGGAGGAGGTGGGCGCGTGTGAACGAGAGGTAGGGAGAGGTGGGGGTGTGAGCGGAGGTGGGGGTGGATGGAGGTGGGCGGTGTGAGCTGGAGGTGGGCGGCTGTGAGCTGGAGGTGGGCGCTGTGAGCTGGAGGTGGGCGGCTGTGAGCTGGAGGTGGGCGGCTGTGAGCTGGGGTGGGCGGGTGTGAGCGAGAGGTGGGAGGGTGTGTGCTGGAGGTCGGCGGGAGTTGGGCGGGAGGTGGGTGAACGGCGGGCGGGCGTTAAGAGCAAAGCTAGTTGTGGGCGGTGGAAGTGGCTAACAGCTACTCCGAAGGCAGGGACTCGCCGACCTCCGATATTGTATTGGCAGCGCTTTGGAACTGCCAAACTCGTTTCTCTTTCGTCTCTCCCTTACGAGCTCAATAATAATCTTCACGGCTAATAAGTTCCATTACCTTTCACGACATTACGACTCTCTGCCCATTTCTTCTCAGGACGCTATTTTCAGTTTCTCTCCGTCTCTTCACGTGGAATCGGTCGAGGAGATATAGACCTGTAATGTATAAAGTTAGACCTGTTTGTCTTATTTATATGCTTTGGCGATTGTTTGTCTGTCAGACCACTTTTCAACGACAGAGACACGGGTTCTGCGAGAAATTTTCCGTCCACGAGACGATCGAACATTTGACATTTCCTGCTTCCAGAAAGTTCTTTTTCATCCCGCCAGAGTTTGTAGGAACTCTGACAGATTGCTACGTCCGAGCATTTCTTCAGCATTTCTTTACAGCAAATTATCGCAGAAAGCAATTAGAATTTTGGTACCAAAATTAATCGTAACAATTAAGATTAATTGTTCATAAGTGAAAAATTCCGTGAACATTATTAACGTGAAATTGTTGTTTGATGATTAAGATCACTTTATTATTTATTTTAGTGGGCGTATACTTATACAATACATTTTCTAGTAAAGTTCCTTATTGGTGCATTTATATTCAAAATAATTAATCAATAGAAAAAGAAATAATAATAATAATAATAATAATAATAATAATAATAATAATAATGTTTTCAAGGGTATCAATTAAATCTATAAATTAATTTAAACATAAATTCTGTGAGTTATAATGTGTGGCTCTTTAGCAAATGCAATTTCTTCAAAATGTCACTGTTTACTAATATTGCAACCAGACATGGATTATTTTTACCCGATTCTTGAAATCTCAACTACGTCAATAAACTTGTTGTCCATAATATCACTGATAATGTCCCAAGAATGTGAATAAAAGGAATAACTATAATATGAATATAAGACAAGGCCCAACAACCACGTCACTCAACCAATTTTATTCAGCCAGTGCGTATGTGCGAGGTTTCTCGACAGTCGAAACCCGATCACTCCCTTTCCGCTACATCCAAATGAAGCGACAAATACATTAAGGAAACGTGCTTTAATAGAATTCAAGAAACAATCCCCAACCCTTACCAATGGGAGTACCTAAAAGAAACGAATCCACACAATGTAGTAGATCCCAATAGAGATTATTGTGCTTACTATGATGAGAAGATCAAATAAGTTTTAAGGCCTCCGTTTTAGAATTATGCACGATCGATGACAAGAAAGAACCTGTTAAGCTGCCCCCTTGTTGTGGATTGCGTTTGTGCCTGCCCGATGTATACGCGTGTTTCAACTGACCATTACTACTTATATTTATGAAGTTCAGTTCGACATCTCTTTGTGAAAGGGTCTTTCTTTTGACATCTTCTGACACATTCTTTTGACGCATTTTTGAAGACGGGGGGGGGGGTAGGAGGTATGAGTATCTATATTATCGAAGGGGTATATTATATGGGCTATTATTAATGTTCTATTTAATGGATTGTTGTAAGGGCATCTTACAAAGTTTTCGGAACGACTGATATTTTGTTTCCCATAAAAGTTTATGAACTACAGTATTTAGTACTACAGTTAAAAAGTAACACGCTTATAGTAATTTCTACGTTTTCGTGTAAAAAAGTGCCCAAAAATGCTAATTTTATTAATACTGTTTTCTTCTAGACCATTCTTTACTTTAGTGAGAGATACAAAACACGACAGCATTTTTAACACCATACCACATTAAGAGGAATAAAATGCTTATCTATTTTTAACATGTTCCCTAAAGAGCAATTGAAATCGCAATATTACTTGTTTCATGCTTCCCACTTAGTTCTTTCAAATTGAATCATTCCCACATCCTGAAATGGACTTGAAAACTTCATCACGGACATCATTATTATTAGGGAGAAGATTTTTATGCTCTAAAAAAATCTTGAAATATGCTTCTAAATATGCATTTATGACTTAGAAATTCTTAAAAATCCAATTTAATATGCAATTAAAATTAACAATATTTCATTTCCTGTGTAAACCTTTTGTTGATAAAATTTCAGAGAAGCGTGCTTGGAATGAAAATGTGTACTACTTTTGAGTAAACATATTATAATCTACATTATTTTGCGAGGGAAATAGTTGAAGTAAATATTCATCTTAGTGGAGCTGTACATTGTCGTATTTCGTTTCTTCTGTCTATTTTAAAATATGATATTAAGAAATACCTTAGATGTGCACAAATATTTTATCATTTACAGAAAAGAAGAAAAAACGCAAACTGTGACAACCTCTTTCGAATCAATAAACGCTCACAGCTAGATATATCACCTGAAAAGATGAAACGTTTCAGTGAAAAATACTTATTTTAACGAAATATGCAAAATATGGTTCTATAATTACACGAATATGCACAAATAGAAAAAATCACCCAAATATGCACTAACATAATAATCTACATAGCTTCCTATTCTAATCAAATACCAAGAAATTTTATTTAGCTACGCTCTGAAGCAGCGCACAAAAATATGCAAAATTATAGAAATCCGCCCCGTAATCATTATCATCATCATCTTCTTCTTCTTCTTCTTTTTCTTCGAGACTTGTCTTCATATTCTCGCACTCGAGACACTGGCATTGTATCTACATAATGGGCAGTGGATGGAAAAGATGATGGAGTTAGCATTCCATCTCTTGATCCTAAACATCGAGCTGGAACGAGATAGCTTGGTCTGCGCGCGTTTTCTGACCCATTATGTCAAGAACCTCTCCGGCATTCGCGAAGAAACCTGCAGAAGCCATCAATCACAGCAGCCATCATCTATTATTCTCATGTAATTTCACCTGAATCGCCCGATTCAGGTAATAAACTGTTATCGAATACGAAGTAAGCCTTTTTTTACAGGACTTCAGAAGCGTTGCACAATTTGATGCTTTATGGTTCGTAGAAACTACTGATGGGTGCATGCACACGTGCATACAAAATGGAGCGAATCCTGCTGCCCATCTGTTGCCGTTTAACGCCTTTTATATTGTGCGGTTTTTCGTTACACGCGGTTTAACTAATCAACATTTCGACATAATGTTTTTCCGCTAATCAGTGAATTACCACAAATTGAATTTGGTATCACATACACACCACTCTTCCCCCCACACGTAGTCTGATTTAGGTCGCAATCGCTTGTATTTAGGAAGGCATTTTAACGTAAAACGCCACTTCAGAACAGTAAAAATTGGGAATAAAATACTTGTTTTCATGCACGTGACGTTCCGAAGTGATGCCGGAACTGTTTTTTGCGGATATGTATAAAATAATGGGTTGGTAAAAATGTTTAGCTTCTCAACTTATCGGGCAAACTTTGTTATCACCCCAAAATAAAATAAAATAATTATAAAATATTACGTACTTTATGTAAGTGTGAATCTGTACCGGGCAATTTTTCGTTGGTCAGTTTATTCTGCAGTTTTCTAAGATATACATAACATTTTGGTTTTCCAAAAAATGTTTATAGTTGTTCATGAAGCATCAATATCAGTATACAAAACAATTACATAGAATCACCAAATATTCGCCATACCCATACTGAAAGAGAGAGTAATGTTTTGTGTGTATTCAGTGCATCACTAATTATTCTTCTGAACGGGAATATTACATCCATTACTCATAAATTTCTCAGCGCATGCAATTTTAGAACAGGTTAATTCAGTGTGGCATTGATTGAAGTTACCTATTTGGCATTTAGAAATCTCTCGAAAAAAACATATATTCGAATATTGCGGAATGTAGAAAATTTATTTAATCCGAAGATACATAAAGCGCTTTTAATAATTTTGTTTTGAAACAAATCATTTCTGTCTGGCAGCTTATTGCATTTCATCTCTCCTGTAACTAATTCTTTATCAAATATTTTACTGTAACTATAAAACATAAATTTAATGCAATAAGAAGAGATGGATTGTAAAATGAAATAATTCCTAAGATAGTAGGCAATTGCGCATGAAGGTTGCTCAGTATACACGTTTTTGTTCTATGATCGTACAAAATTACTCCTGTTTCTAATTATTGATCTCTACTCTTAATGGTTATCAAAACATAGCATATCTTCATTCGATATCGATATATGCTTCACACGAAAAAAATTTTTCAGATACACAATATTTACTGAATTCCTGAAGGTAATAAATTCACTTTGTCAAAAATACGTCTTATTTGTGCGTCTGGTGATAGACAAGACACTGAAATATCTATTGAATCTTGTCTCTAGGACAAATTCACATATCCACTTCAGGTTAATTATGAACATCGTGTTTTCTGATCGATTCTAAATAATGAGCACTGTATCAAATATTCTTTGTTATTGAAGCATCATTTTGGTTTAGTAAGAGCAGAATCCGTGTTTCACAATGTGCATAAAAGCATAGAATGTAATTTGAGAGATTGAATGAAAACTGATAACAGATACCTGGCTATATCATTCATGGTAATAGCAGATATGTGAATGTGAACTTTTATTCTTAAATTCTTTGAAATTCAAATAAAACTCTCTGGTTGTTTGAATTTCAAATATATTTTTCATCGTTGTATAAGAAACACAGAGGTTATAAGAAAGATCAGAGAATCTAAGATGGATTCATTAAAAAGGGAGAGTGGAATTACTACATTCGTTTTATAGCAATTAACTCATATTATGCAAACGTTAACACAAGATGTAAATAAGGAAATTTGATTGTTAATTTCATCACCAAGCATGGTGTTTATTTTATTACCTCATAATCTTTAAATATTAGAATAAATATGAGAAAATAATGAGATTTTACACGATACGAAGAACAACAACTGTTTGTTTTGATCGAAACGATTTGAATGACATAAAAAACACCGAAAATAATATTTCAGGAAGCGAGACATCCGAGATTCGATAAATTAAATGTCATTCTTTCACGCAATAATAAGAGCAATATCTGTATTTTAATGCAATACGTATATTCACAGCAGAACGTATAAACAAGAGTCGTTGAACTCCAGAGGCATCCATGTTTCAGCACCTCGTCTTCGGATCGATCGCAGCTGATATCCCTCGCTGAAACAAGTTGCAGCAGAGGCAACATATGGATTTTAATAGCTCCGCGTCCACGTACATCCACAATCGCTCCACTCCACACGTCATCTGCTCTCCCCTCACACACAAACACATCCACGTCACCGGCGGCGGGCGGCAGGGGGAGCGGAACGGTGGTCGGGGAGGGGCGGGGCGGAGAGGGGAGGGGAGGGGGCAGCCGCCGTCGTGATAATGCTCAGGAAATAAATCTAACATACGCAACTCCTACTACTATTACTAGTTAAAGGCTGTTTGCTGGCTGCTCTTAGCCCATTCATAACAATTTAACCCAGCTGGCACATGATATTAAAGCGACATCACATATTTATGGTCGCGTTCGGTGGAAGGTCGGTGCGGCGGTGGCGGTGGCGGCGGCGGCGGTGGCGCGCGAGCGGCGGGGGAGGGAGGGGAGGGGAGAGGAGGGGAGGGGGATAGGGGTGCCGATGTCGCAAGAGGGTGCACGGCGGCGGGGAGGTGGTGGTGGCAGGGGCCACGGCAGCGGGTCTGAGGGGCACTCTTCTCCCACCACGCGTTAACTTCTCGCCCCCTTCGTGGCCTCGGCACGCCGCGCGCCCTATAATATCTCAGACTTGGTCAAGTAAATAATTTTCCTAACTATGGCGCGGCCAGTGGATGTACGTGGGGCGTGAAGGGCGGCGGCGGCGGCGGAGGGCTGGTGGAGGTGGTGACGGGGAACTTAGCGACAGCAAGAGGGTGGCAGGTAAAATGGGAGCGGAAAGGAAAGGGGCGGGGAGGGAAGAAACGAGGCAGGAGCGGAGGAGAGAGCGGAGGAGTGGCGGGGCCGGAGGAGTGGCGGAGCCGGAGGAGTGGCGGGGCATGGGAAGTTGTGGGGCTGGAGGAATAGGGGGCGGGAGAGTGCCGGGGCCGGAGGAATGGCAGGGCCGGAGGAATGGCGGGACCGGTGGAATGGCGGGGCCGGAGTAAGGCGGAGGTGCGGGGATGGAGGAATGGGGAGGTGTGGAAATGGCGGGGACAGAGGAGTGTCGGGACAGAGAGTCACGGGAGGGCTGTGTTAAAGCACGGGGGGGGGGGGGGGGGGGGCGCGGGGCGGGGCGCCGTCGTTGGCGGCGGCTTGACGTCGGCCGGCCGGTCGGCCGCTAGGGACCGCGCAAGGGTGTAAAGGGGCGGCGGGGGGATTAGTATATTACAGTAGTTAGCATTGTTCCCCGGGCACGACGTATGCACATTCCAAGCTGTCCTAGCACCGTTTTACGACCGTGATATACTAGTGGCGCTCTCTGCCGCCGCCGCCGCGGTGGCAGCGCGCGGCTCGGAAGAAACACAACAAAATGGCGGAGAATTTGTGTGACGAGGGCCGAGAGGCCGGCGGAGGACTGCGCGCGGGAGGGGATGAGGGCGGGGGAGGGGTTGGTTGCGCGCACTGAGGAGGGGTGTGTGTTAATGTGAGTTCCGAGGTGCAGGACAATGAAAATCCCCATACGTCTTCAAAGAGAGCAAATTAATGAGAAGTCATTCGAGTTTTAGAGATGGATACTAACAGTAAATTGATCTACTTGTGAGCGTTGTTCGTAATGAAGTATTGGAAGTAATGGAATATTTATCGTTTTCATCAAGGTTAGCAGTTTTCAACGGCTAAGCCAGAGGCCGAATTAGATCGTTCGAAACCTTAGGTCGTACCTCAAATTCGACAGTAGTCAAATAAAAATAATAAAACATGGTCCAAATAAGAATGCTGGTGAAGAAATATTTCTTTTCTACTCATAAGCAAGAGATTTAGAGATTGAATACTTGGCTACAATGTAGTTATCTTGTTTTAATCAAACTACAGGAAACGTAATTTTCGGGTTTCGTTCCAGTTTCGGCTCTTGGTAACGTCCACATGTTCACCAGCAATGACGTTGTGTTATATTTTAGAAATTTGAAATCGGTGCCAACCCGTTCGAAAATAAAATGCTACTATTAAGTACGAGTATTCAATATTCGTACAAGATTTTCCAAACGTTTTACGTATCTTAAAGGATATTTATTTTTAATTTAACAAAAGAAAACAGATATACAGCAAGACGAATCTATATCTTAGGTACAAGTATACTTCATGCTTTTCTTTGGAGTAGAAACGACAAAAAAATACAGATTTCAGAATTCATTTCCGACAACCTATCCAAAGAGTGAACTGTGTGTATCTTTCAGAAATGTGTGTGTTAGTTCCTATATTCAGAAAGAAAATTCTTTATGAATTAAAATCGGTCTTTGAAGCCCATCTTGTAAAACCAAGACAAACGAATTCGTTGCGAAGTGCTTGTATAAGATATACAGGTGCTACAAGCAATTCCGTGTAAATTGAAATAAAAAGAGACGAAAACAGCATTATTGCAACAGCAATTGTTAATATAAAAAATCTGATAAAATCCTCCCGTAATTTTAGATTTGTTATGGACGTCTTCATTTTTGGAAAATGGAAATGAAAGAATTGTTAGACGTTTTCAATGACCATGAAGATTCAAAGTTGGGACTAACCGCTGAGAGATCAATAAGTTGTATCATAGGGCTTCTACTAAAAGCTACTTTATAATTTCACAACGGTCATTGACAATTATATAATTTGGAATAAAATAAGCGGTCTTAATATTTTTCTTAAAGTTCTGTATGCTGTATTTAGAAATTACTTTAAGGTTTTTGCCACAACAGAAATACACTTACTGCATGTTACAACGAACGACCTTGCAACTATCATTAGTATTCATAAAAGAACGAATACTATTGAAAAATGGCTGTTGTTAACAGTGGAATTCAATGATTTTTACAAAGACTGCTTTTGCTGTCTTTTTCACAACATATTTAGATGATCATTTTCTGTTGAATTCCGCTGCTTTGCCTAGGATAACTCCACCAAAATGACCGCCACCCTTCACATCACTTCCACCGACAACGTCCCCAGACCCACCAGTACGGTCACCAACGTAGACGACGACACCAACGCCGACTCTACAACCGTCGCATCACCATTTGGCTCACATTCGACACAGCCGCCATTATTACAACCTTCGACGTTACCCCTCATCCGCCGGAACATGTCCGACACCGCCACCTTCACCCCACCATCACCGCCGCTGCGGTCACCGTCACTTTCGGCACCCCCACCGGCCCCCACCGGCCCCCCCCCCCATTTCATCAACATTAGTGACATTGTCGCTCTCATGTCCACCGCCTGCGTCCAGTCACCACCATCACTTCCGACGCCTCCGTTCCCGGAACTACCGCCACATCACCGCCGCCGTCACCTTCAGTTCTTTTTGACACCTTCGCCGTCAACACCCCCTCGTTCCGTTTTCGCCGCCGGCATTATTATTAGCGCCAATGATGCCGCTCCCGTCTCCACCAGCGCCGCTCCCCCCACCGTCACTTCCGCCGCCTGGCCCCGCCGCCAGCGGTGCATCAGCCGCCGCCGCCGCCTCCGAGGCGTCGCCGATATAGCCGCCGGCGTCCGGCGCCCCCCTTCCTCGTAAAGCGCTCACTTGCAATTTTATTCGCGCACGCGCCCTGGAATGTTTTCTACTAATATTGTCTGTCACGCCGCTCCGCTCCGCGCCGGATCCACCGCATACTTGTCCCGCTGCCTCCCGTATATCCGACGCACTCGTAATTTTTTTGCGCCCTTGCAAGTACACATTTTACTTGCGGGTGTATTTTTACCCCCCCAAGATTTCAAGACAGAGTTATGAGAATAAACAACCCCCTAGAACAGGTACTGGGAGTTTTAAATCAAATCGTAAAAAAGTACATGTTACTTTTCCTGTTGTTTTTGCGTGTTTCAGTGAGCGTTTTTCTTTTTTTTTTTAGGAGTTTGTATCCGTGTGTGCAGACACACACCCACACCGGCGCGGCTTCTCCATTCGCCCCTCCTCGCGGCGCGCGCGCGCCCGCGTAACATTCTTTTAAAAACAAACAGACCAAATAATTTTCCTTGTCCGTATTATTTGTGAGTGCCTGATTAATGAATGCTATATTGCTCCGGCCAACAGGCCCGGCTCCTGCTCCGCCCGCCGCCGAGGAGAGCGCTGGATTGGGGATCTAAATGCACGCTCTTTTCCCTCCGCGGAGACGCACGGGCGGGCGGCGAGGTAGCGGCGCCGTAATAGGAATAGGCTAATATTACTCTCTAGGTCGTATATTAAAGGCCGGGCGCGCGGAGGCGGCGAGGAGGCGAGCTGGTGGCCGGCCGGGCGGCCGCCTGGCCGTGCCTCCGCCCGCCCCAGCGGCCAGTGTATTAAAACGGGAAAGACTAAAGCTTTACATTATGAGGCGGCGGAGGGAAAAGGGACGGTAGCGGTGGTGGTGGTTGGTGTGAAGGCGGAGATGTGGCGGGGCGAGGGTCGGGTGTTGAGAGTGGTGGCGGGGGTGTGGCGGGGGTGAGAGTGGTGACGGGTGGAGATGAGGGTGGTGTGGGTCAGTGTGAAGGCGGGAGTGCGACGGAGCCGGGGACGGAGTTGAGGGTGGTAGAGTTTGTGTGCAAGCTGGGGTGTAGCGGTGTGGGGGACGGGTGGAGATGAGGGTGGTGGGATCAGAGTGAAGGCGGGGACGTGAAGGGCGGGGGGGGGGGGGGGGCGAGAGGGGGGGGCATGCCGCTCGGCGTGCAGACACAACACGATGACGCTCGGTGAAGGGGCGTGGCCGGACCGGGAGGATGGGGAGAACGGGGAGAAGGGCCGGGGAGGGTGGCGAGGACGGAGAAAGGCCCCCCGAAGGTGGTCGGGGCAGTCATCCCACTTTCGGTGGCAGTCTCCTGGTCCTTGGTTTGGCCCTAGAACAGAGAGGAAGGCGGCGACATGGGAGTGGCAAAGAAAGGGCTGACGGGGTCGAAGTGGGAAATAGTTATATCTGATATCAAATATCGGAAAAATGATAGTTACATGAACTGGCGAGAAGGTTAGAAAGGAGAAAAAGGAAGGGGAGTTGACAGGTAGAAGACACAAGGATTAACTTTCGTGGCCAGCAAAGAAGAAGGGACGCTAACATTTCTGGCAAAAGATAATTGGAGATAAAAAGCGTGGATGAACAGCGTGGGAAAGAAAAAGGAAAATAAAAATGGGAAGGGAGAGACGTAAAAGAGAAAGAGAATGATATGGAAAAGGGAGAGGGGGGAGGAAACTGTGATATGGGTAGCTAGAGCGAGAGAAATAGCAAGAATGGAGTTAGTGAAACGAACGCAAAAAATAAATAATAACATATGCGGAGAGAGTCACAAAAGTGTCGTGAATAGGACGTAAGGAACACAACTCCAATGGCGATGAAAACGAGGATGGCCGCGCGTGCACAGCGAAGAAGGAAAAAGGGAACGGAGGAGACGAGGGTGGTTCTTTGGCGGCGGCGGTGGCCGGCGCAAGAAAAATAAAAATATTTCAATATGTTGGGCTTTAATCCCGGGGAAGTACTCATCTATTACAGTGGCTCTTAATCCCGAGAACGCTTTCTGGGGGAGTAATTCATCGCCGGATGATTTCTAACAAAGCTTACGGCTATGAAAGAATGTTCTTTGTGCGCCCGCCCGGTTACAATGGTGCGGAGTGAGATTTGTTCTCTGCGCGTGGATTACTTCTGTAGATATTCATGCGTTGGCCGCTTCTCTCGCCTTCGCCCTCGCTACCTCCGCTACCCCCTCCCCCTCTGAGCTCACCCCCCTTCCCCGACTGCACCTTGGCCGGCTGTTAAGAAAATGGCTACATGCGGGGGAAAGTGCCAATACCAAGTAAGTGATAATTGCACGTGAAATTGCAATGAGATAAACGATGTTTATTGGCCTATTTGGATAAGCCCTCACGTGAGGTGAGTGTTTTCAAAGTGTGAAACATGCACCCCGTGGAACTGTAAAAGGTATGCGAACAATTTTCTTGGGAGGATTGGAAAAAATTTAACCACTTAACTGAAAAGTTAGTGTTTCTTTTAATCCTTTCGTTTTTATTTATTATGCAAGCTAGGAAGTATCTTTTCAATGACGTACAAATGCCATTATAATTTTTAAAATTCTTTGAGAAAGTACATTAAAATAGAAGTGGAGGTATATAATATTTAAAACCACTATTGACGAAATAGATTAAGCAGCTTCAACGATTTATGAATTTTCACATGTCTTCAAATGCGGCTCTCAACAGACTTAAATGTCTTTAGCGAAACTTATAGTCAAAACTTGTAAGCAGGTTTTGGAATTCCTGGCAGCTAGAAGTTGATATAGCTGAGATCGCTAGAGCGTCATACGGTTCTGGAGACGGCGCGTCGTTGCGAAACTTCTTCGAAAAGTGTGAGGATTGTTTAGGTGCCCCATGTGAATTGTCGGAGGGAGACGTTCGAAAACCTCTGAAATAAGAGAAAGTGAAGCTCAGAGGGGCGGTTCTAGAAGTGTCTAAATCATTGCCAATATAGCGCCAAATGATTTTAGCATTCACATATGAAAGAGAAGTTGATCAAAAAAGTAATTAAAACTTTATTTGGCGGCGCTGATCGGGATCTCTAAAGCGAGGGCGCAACGGCAAGATGAGCTGAAGGTTCGAATTCCGGCTGGGAACGCTATTTACCTGCTGCGATTGATTGAATAATAGTGAATCCGGGTAGGACTAAGGTCATTAGTCCCGTGTAGTGCATATTTTTTTGCTGGGGAGGTGGTGGTGATCTTGCCCCGCCGGGGTTTTCCCAACCAGGTATCTCCCATCAGCGGGGCACCGCCTCAGCCGGGACAAGCTCTAAGCTACCGACCGGCCTCCCGGCATGTGTGGTAGTGTAGTGCATGTTAGTGTAAGTGAGTGTAAGGGACAGGAAGGACATGGAGGAGAAAGAAAAGATCGTACCCGGTCCGTGGCCCGTTTCGTAGGGTACTGCTCCAGCATTTGCCTGGTATTGATCAGAGAAACCACGGAGTGCAGCCGGTAGCTACAATTCTTCTCCCAATAGCACCATAACTCGACTTATCTATCTAGTTAGTGTTGAAAATGCTGCCATCGTGGGGACTCGAAATCGAGGACCTCCCGGTCAGATGCACTGCTGTGACCTGTTGATGCCCTGAGCCACCTCTTCCGGTATTTACCTGCTGTGTCATGGTGGGCTTTTCCACCCGCCATTTATTATTTATTCAACAATATATCACTCACTCGGACTATCTATGTAACGAAGGAACCTTGGCAGTGAGTCAGAACATATTGGTGGGCCACTCCTTAGCACCTGTTCCTCCGCTGGTTACAGAATGGTTAAGACCAAACTCCATCCACGGGAGCAAGATTACGAACACTAAAAAGTCGATACTTTTCCCACCAGTAATCATTGTTTCTCTGTACTATGTATACAACAAGATAAAAATCGGTATCGATGACATATTCACAGTGCCCAATAAATGCAAAAATCAAAAGTTATCTGCATTAAAATAAGATATAATTTACGATTCTTATTATTGTATTTTGAAAATCGGTTAGTCTAGAAGAGTACCCTGAGAAGAAAACTGTACAATAGAAGGGGCTGTATGAACAGGTGTATAAAAAAAAAAGATGGAAAAGATGGGGGGTAAAGGCAAAAAAAAAAAAAAAAAATCATATGGTCTATAAAAATATCTTTAGCGTGAATAAATAAGTAAATGGTGATTAGTTTAAAAGTTGTACATGATAAAGTTTAAGAAACCGATTTGAGAGTTAATTTCAATTTCAATCTTACCTTTTAGAAACACTGCCTGGAAAATTTGGTATTTGGACCCTGAATGTTATTTCTCTACATGCTACTCAAATGACTGTTTTCACCTCAAGAAAAATCGAAAATCTTGATACAATATTGTTAACCATTGTTTTACCAGATTAATGATTGGTTTCTTCTCATCTCACAACCGTTCGTCCCTTCCTTCTTTCTACGGATAAATGTAGGAGGAAGAGATATGACTCCGGATGACTGACACTATCTGATAGCATGCCAAGTGCAATATACTATGATAAGGCAATTTCAAGGAAAATAAACATCTGCTGGAATTACACGAGGATAAAGTGTAAAATATGGAATTTAGTAAAAATTGAAGTTGTTGAAAAGTTGAATGAAATGAGGGCTCTTAAAAATAAGAAAAATTCTTATTTCGCAACAGCTCACAGTAAAACCTCTGATATCATTACTAATTATTATTAAGTGATTTGAACATGAAATTCACGTGCCAAGAACATAATTAATTTAAATTAATAGACCAGTTACTAGGTATCTGACTCAAGGAAAACTCTGGAACATTTTTTTTTCAATTGTTCTGCGTGTTTTTTAGGTTGCTGAACTCGAATTATATGTTTTAAACCTCGAAAAGGGTCGGCTTCACCGAGAAAATAATTACAAAAAATTTTTAAAAAACTAAATACGAGATTGTATCTCGGTTTCTATAGACATTCTTAATATAATACGCTGTTGCGACACTTCCAAAACCTCCTTATTCTGCGTTCCAAGGCTGTCACTGGTTCATCTCTCATAGGCAGGAAATCTCTGATAAGACACATGCTATCCGTAAGACTCATGTCCCACCGTCCCGACAAACAGCTGCAGTCGTTATGCGATCGAGGCAGGAAAATAATGTTTTCTTTCTGCGTGTATTATTGTGGCTTCGTATGCAGCAACATAAGTAAGAATTTTTTGTTACTTGTTTTTGTAAACTTTCAATGTACGCGTGGAATTTAGTATAGCTACTCCACAAATGAAATTTCCTGTAAATTAGTTTCAAAATGTTCCAAATAAAAATTATATAAATGAACACTGTTCTTCTCCCCGCAGTACATTACAGACAGCTTGTCTCTATTTTTTACGATAAATAATAAATAAACATTTTGCTTTCAGTGCACATCATTTCTATGGTTGATGTATCACAGCTTATGACAGACCAGTACTGAGGAAGTGGCCCAAAAAATTGGTAAGAACATACGATATTTTATTGGAGATACACGTTGCGATTGGTGCATACCAGATACTACCTTGCTTTGCGCTTCCGCCGGATATAGTCATGTTATAAAGTTTTATTTTTACTTTGTAAATTCACAAATGAAAACATTCACAATGAAAATATAAAAAACACTCGGATTACACTTGCTATACGACAAAAGCGTTGATTAGAATATTTGTTTAGTTTTTCATTTCATCACAAAATTAGGTTTAATTAAAGTCAATCGAATGAATTAAGGGAAGATATGAAGCTTTCCCGTGTTAATTTGGCTGAATATTTTGGGGTTAAAAGATTTAGGAGCAGATCTGCAGAAATGTTTAAGTAAATACAAGTAGATTTATATCTTTTGAATAGTTTTTGTAATTTACAGAATTGTGTGAACAAATGTCAAAAGATTTACTTTATTTTTATGAACGTATACGCAGAAATCCTGATGCAAGACACTTATTTGACTCATTTTGATCCCATTTACTAATTATTATTTAATTGACCTCCGAAAAAATTGGAAAATCATAACTAGAGTACTTGCAGAGATATTGGACAAATGTGTTCAAAAATGTCATTTTTCAGAAATCAGCAGCTAAGTTAATCCTTCTTCGAAATCTATTAACTTGTCATGATAACACGTAAACAAAATACATTTGTCTGATTTGCAGTCAATGAATATTAAGCTTTGCAATGCAAGCAGTATTAATTTTAATTTTTTTAAAAACATAGTCTTTTGATAAATTTAAGAAAAAAATTAAAATGTCAAAAAATAATTTTTTGCTCTATGTCTCCCCTTAAGAATTGTAAATGCCGGATAAAGAGTCGCAGCGTTTCATCAATGAAGTAGTATTTGCAATGAAACCTGATATCATAATAACTGTTACACTTACCGTGCTGATGAAGCTGCATACTACTTTCTTTTGGTATCAATGAGTGAACACCTACTTCATTATCATTATAACATCTTTTTTATTGTATTTACTAAAATAATAGAATTTTATTGGTCTTCTTTGTAAGATATATAATTTCCTTCATACATCAAACAATCCTTTCATTGTTTCGGCAGACGGTTGACACGTTGCTATGACATCATCCGGCTCTCACAATACTCTAAACTACAAAACCATCATAGCATTTTTTCCCAGAATTATTCCAAATTATCCTAGAGAGAACCGGCTAAGGAATATGCCAATCGATTTATCTTATCGAGAGGAATTTAATGAGCTAGTAATTACCTCAGTAGGCGCCATAAGTCACAAAAAACACGTTTCAGTGGCTTGAAATCGCAAAAACAAACGATTTAGAGAAAGTTCTTAGAATATTCTAAATGGAATGAAAAAAAATAGTTAGTTCCCTTCCACGAAAACGAGAAACGTTGAACAACACCTCATTTGTTTCAATTGGTGGATCGGAATGGTTCTAACCGCGAGAGGAACAGACAGGCGAACGAAGGTTACTCGATTACTATCACTTACCAAATTTTGAGAGATCATGCTGCAGAAATACTATTTCAATAGTTAATAACGCCTATTTATCGTATGAAGCAGTAAGATATTGTTTTTAAATTAATGACCCGTCCCACGGACCGTTTCGATTTTGTTTCCGGACCAGCAATGGGAAGCGACTGTTAAACAAAACAAAGTAATTCTGCGATTCTGTAACTTCGGAACTTTGGAAGCGAATTGTGAAACTTACCTGTGCTTCTCGAAAATCGCGTATTCCTTTTTTAGAAGTTTCAAATTTTTTTTTGGCGTATTCGTTCTTTTTATTTTTATTTTTCGCGTATTCCGAATCAAGAATGAGCAGATGTTTGGGAAGCAGTAGAAATCGCAACCACGTGCTATTTCATATTTCATTGAGCACATGCGTAACTCAATCGAAATCTGAAAAACATTTCTCGCACAGACTGTGGTAAGTTCCCTGCACCCCCTCCCCCGAGAAAAACGTCTTGCTGTTTGGACTGAAGAATTTGGAATCCATTTGTGAATACGTCCACAAGAGCTTAATTGCAATACTCCTTTGTGAAGCGATCAGTATTTGGTAATTGTTTTCAATAAGTTTATTTAAATTACAAACCGAGAGCGGTAGCTCAGTGCATCAACTGATGTCACTGCAGCGCCCCTGACCGGGAGGTCTAAGTTCGGGTCCTAACGGCGGCAGGATTTTCGACACTAGCTTTTCAGCTAGGTCGCATTCAGTCGCTGTCTGGAGGAGAATTCTAGCGTCCGGATGCTCTGATCAGTAGTTTTCCGTGGTTTCTCCAATCAACACCAGGTGAATGCAGGAGCAGTACCCTACCAAACGGGCCACGGACCGCGCGCGATCTTTCCTTCCTCTTCCTTGTCCTATCCTCTCCACTTACACTAACATGCACTACACTACCACATATTCCGGGAGACCGGTCGGCAGCTTAGAGGCTGTCCCGATTGGGGGCGGTGCCCCGCTGGTGGGAGAGTCCTGTTTAGGGGAAACCCCACTAGCCGACGGTATCTCGCCATCCAGCGGGGGAAGATCACCGCCATCTCCCAGGAAAAACATGCACTACACTAACGGAACTAATGACCGAAGATGTTGACGCGCCCAGAAACCGACAAAATCAATCAATCAATCAATTTAAATTACAAACAAATTATGAATTTGGTGGTGGGGGTCTTCTCCTCCTCGCCCTTCCCGGATCCGTCACTGGCTACTCGGTACGAGTTCAGACGAGCATCCTCGTAGACAGGATTGTATGTAATATGAGGTACGTATTTTTTTATGGAAATGATTTCGTATGGTTCAAACAAGTGTCCAATTAGTTTACGTGGAATGTTTGTTCAGCCTCTACCTAAGGTCTGATCAATACATTTTTGTTCTGAAAAATTTGAAAACGCTTGAATAGAGCAATATTAAACACTATTATAGATTTGTATTTAACATATTTTCGATTTTTCTTCGACATTTTTGAAACAATAAATACGTTTACAATTTTCTCTTAATCAAATCAAAACATAAATTACAAAGATTTTGGCAAGAAACACGTAGATCAGACATCAAACGTAAAATAAATAAATTAGTACGAACAATTAAATCTCGTATATATAAATACGAAATAGACTAGTATCAAATTTACATAGAAAAAACTCATCCAAATAGTAGAGCAATGTGGACTACTATCAAAAACTGATTAAATCCTTTACTCCTATTCCACCACTTAAATTTGGCACAAACCACACACAGACTCTGATAAATCTGATCTAATAGCCGGTCAATTTCAAGACACATTTATTTATAACCCAATAATTAACCAAAATGTTAATGATAGGATCGAAAGGCATTTATCCTCATCTAATCTTACAATTCCTTCAAAAATTAAATTTATCTCCCTCACGAAGTCCTGAAGATAACAAAGAATCTAAAAATTCATAAAGTCTTAGGATAAGATAATATTTCCAACAAAATACTTAAAGAATTGAATCTACATATTTTAGCAAAATTAACTAACATGTTTAACTCCATGTTCGAAATATCATATTTCCCCAAAGAATGGAAATTAGCATATATACTTCCTATTTGCAAACCTGGCAAAGACAATTACTCTCTTATTAACTATCAGCCAATTAGCTTATTATCTTTCCTATTCAAAATATTTGAAAATTGTTATTGAAACGTTTAAATAAGTACGGATTTCTCTCAATAAAGCTTTTCCCATTATCAATTTGGCCCTAGAGTTCACTACTCAAACACTCACCAGATACTAAGTGTTACGGAAATAATTGCAAATCATATTAAAGAACACACTATCGGTAGGTTTCTTGACGTTTCTAAAGCATTTGATAAAGCCTGGAATAAAGATCTTTTCTACAAGCTACAAGATATTGGCATCATACATCTCTTTCTTCTCAATGACTGATAATATCAGGGAAACCTCAAGAATCCACACTCTCTCTTTTGCTTTTTAACATATCGATGTCTGACATTCCTTCTTCCCCTTTATGCTGATGACACTGCTTTACTATTTACTCATAATTGCTGTAAATACTTTATTAACTGCACTACAGAACTATATGGAATGGAAACAAAATTGGGAAAATGTGATAAATCCTTCTAAAACTCAAATCAAACACTTTACACTTTTTAGAACAATAAATCCCCCCTCCATTAATAATAATTAACACAAATGTACCCGGAATGGATGATAACCTTTCAGTTAAATGTTTAGGTTTATATATTGATAAAAGATTGATGTGGTAACACCATATTCAAAACATATCCATTTCAACTTATCACAAAATTTCTAAGTTATATCCTTTATTAAATAATCACTGTAAACTATGCGCTAACGGAAGCTTGTTATAATATAAGTCAATAATATGTTCATCTCTAACATATGCATGCCCCATTTGGTGCAGTGCTTCTACGACACATATAAATAAAATACAAACAATACAAAATATTTTTTTACGAAAATGACTCAAAGCTGAATGGTTTATTTCCGACAAACAAATATACCGTGAACTTTAAATAGACAAAATTAAAAACTATATCGATCTTCAAACCGATAACTGTTTTAAAACTTTGCCTTCTGCTCCCGCTTCTCAACACTACGAACTAGGTTTAAATTATAATTCTTCCCGAATTAAATCACGTTTTCCGGAAGATATTCTCCACCTCCCCCCTTAAATTCAAACAGTCATACACACATACACATATTCCAAATAATTTCAAATTTTTTTAATTAATTAAAAAAAAAAATATATTAAAAATCATAATTTTCAACAAAAGGAAAAAAATAATTCAAAGAAATAAAAATTAAAGGCAAAAGGTTTTACTATCTTCATTATAATTAACTTCGTTCCCTAACTATAAACCACATTTCTGTGCACATCTTGCCACTATTTTGTGGTTTAGGATGCGTCATTGTGTTTGTATAGTCTTATTTTCTAGCAGTTAAAAAAATTGTCCCGTTTTGCAGATTGTAATGGGGAGTACATCATCTGGAGGGGAAGTGATAAATGTATGAATATTTATTCCGGTTTTTCAAGAAATTTTATAAAATGTAGGATTTATGTACGGGATAATTTACATGATAATATCATTTTAACCAACAAACATCAAACATCCCGGAATATTTTAATAAGAACGTATTTTGTTTTGAAGAGCATCTACATTTGATAATAAAAATTAAGGATTGCAAGGGGTGATTTGTCCCGTATTTCAAATTTTGTTAATAGTTGTCATGTAAATCTATCCTACAATTTATATGAAACCAAATATCCCCTAAAGCGAATTCCTAATCATTTAATATTGTTGCATTCTCATGCTTAATTTGAACAGTTTTTTATAAACTGATTATAAAAGTTTTCTTATCTGCTTATCAAAAAATATAAATAATCACCTTTCAATACAAAATATTTTATATTTTCGACTAAAATAAAAAAGCGTGTTTATCAATAAACTTTTGAATATTAAAATCTTAATTATTGTTTCTTCCCGAGTGGTGCTACAGAATGGCACAGATTTCCTCGTACTAGTCTCTTTATCTTTTTAGTCTGAACTATCTATCCGGTTTTGTCCCGTCCTCTATGTTGCCGTCTATTGGCGTCTAAAACTTTTTTCTTTTCTTCAACTTTTTAGATACCTAATAGTTTAGAGAAAATATGACTAACAATATTATAGAATGGTAAAATATGGTCCTACATGCACATTTTCATTGAAAAAAATTGAATATTTAAAAATATATCGTTTAATCGTTTCTGATAATGCTCATTTGCACCCAAAATTTTTGAATAGTCAAGAAACTTTATAAGAAGTCATTTCAAGCACTTGTATTCACAAATACAGTAATGTATAAAAAATTCCAGTAATGTAAATATTAACAATTTGAGACATAATAAAAAATATATTTGTGTAATGATTTAATTAAATATTGAATAATTTTGAAGTTACGGGTAGTGCTGAGAACACGAATTAATCGTTCTCAGAACGCGAAGTAATCTACTTTTTTTTTTCAGGGATCCACTGCTGGTCTTGGAGCGTCTTAAAGGCGCCCTTAAGACATTTGGCACGGAATTCGAATTCAAGTTGGCAGGCCTGCTGGCGCGGGCGCGCGCACGGGACCGGACTTTCGACTCTACCGAATGTGGCAGTTGCACGGCCCCTCGATGATATCGTACTGCGAGTGCTGAAGCCGCAGCCTTACATAGTATTCATTCAGCTAAAACACGCGGGCAAGGCAGGACTATTCCCAGATTAATTGTGACGCGGAGTCTGCTCATCTCAAGAGTTCAGATAAGACGAAATCAGAGGGGCAATTTACCGCTCTGAAACCACGCCCTTGCACAGCATATCCACATTAAGAAAACAGGCAAAATGGAACTAGAGTTGGAACATCGCAGGTACTCTGCAAAACGTCCCATGCTCAATGAATACATTAGCTCAAGGAAGCAGAAAAGCCGTAAGTTACCCCTTTGACCTCATAGCTCAGTCAGAAATTGCAGCTTTTCTCAGTTCTTACCCAGTTAAAGGACGTAGGCCAGGTCGGCAACTGTGCGCAAATAATCTCTGGAAACTTACCATTCACAGTAGTTATTGAAAACGAATGTTAGGTTTGCCAACATTGGTTCATTGTGAATTTCGTTCACTATTCAGAATTGTGTTTTATGCAACTGTAATGTTTTGATAAGTAGTATTTTATGATCTGCTTTTCTTTCTCATCCAAACGGAAGATTCCAAAAGTCACAGTTGGATCACTGAAAAAGAATTGAGGGATTCGCTAGATTCACGTGTAATTTTTTTCACACAGGCGAATCTCTAAACAAGTTGCAGTAGACACGCTGTCTTGTAACTGAATTACTTTTCATGAATAATTCTATAATTTGCAAACTTTTTTACGGTACATTTCAGCTTACTATTGTTAGCTCATTTTCACACATTTCTACCTGAAAATTCATTTGTTCTGCTTACCTTGTTTTCATTCATTTCAAGAAAACTTACATCACTGCACATTGTTTAACAGTGGATTAGGTCAAATATTGCATGTTATTTCCTGAAAAAGTAACCTTGAAGTTATGTAAAATAAAATATTCATTCTTTCGACACGGTTGCAAAAAATATTCGAATGCTTCGAATTTTCCGTCAAGTTTTCAGTTAACCTTGTGAAACCTTATTTAGACGGGAGGTTGGCATTTAGAAAATATTTTTCCGCGTTAAAATAATTTTTTTATTAGATTTGTTAATTTATTATATAAACGTTGATAGAAAATGGCAATATAATTATATTTTTTACTACTAATTAAGCACACGTTGGGGAGAGCTTGCTTGGAAATCTAGAAATTGTTGCGTCATGAATTGCCGTAGCAGAAGCGGTAGTTCAGGAAATCGTCGGTGCACAAAAAACTAGTGATACTACAACATCACATACTATACATGACGGTGTGAGAAACGTTTCCTTAAAACTCAATATTTTACTTTAAAGGCCTTAAAACGCTTTGTTTAACGATATAGATTTAAAAATACGGCAGAGTGTTGCGGGTTGCATTTGACATGACTATTGAGATGGATTTTTGCTTTAAAAAATCCTTCATATTTTTTCAGTCAGTGTAATTCGTCACGTCCCCTTTAACTTCTCTTTCTTTAGAGATCTCATTTTTAAAGATTGTTGGCGTGTGCGAGCCGCAAAAGATGTGTAATAATAGAAGGCGAGCGCAGTGGAGCATTGTCGCGTGCGCGTCGCCGCGCGACAGCTCGTCCTGCCGGTGGGAGGCGGTCACAGCCGGTCACAGCCACCCACGCCGAGCCGCGCCGCGCCGCGCCGCGCGCGCCGAGAGCCAGACGATGTTCCAGACGCAGTCGCCGCACCACGCGGGGCCCGGGCCCGCGCCCGCGCCCCCGCCCTCGCCGCCCTCCAGGCTGCTCTACGACCCCGTGCTGCGCCAGATGCGCAACGCGCACACCTACGAGACGGCCTTCTCCCGCGACCAGCCCGGCGCACCTGGGGCAGCATGGAGCGCCACCGCCGTGCGTTCGCTTGCTCCTTCCCTTAAAACCTTTTTTTTTAGGGCGTCTGGCTGCCTATTTTTTTTTCCCTTTGCTACTTTGGGAGGAAATGTAACAGCTCTGACGTAAAAATTAGTTGGCGAGATTCTATTGATAGATTGATTGTTAGTGATTCCGGGAACGTCAACTACTGAGGTCATTGTTCCCGTAAGTATAGTGCAAGTTTCTTTCTTCGGGAGATGGCGGTGATCTTCCCCCGCTGGGTGACGAGATCCAGCAGCGATCTCCCCACCAACATATCAGCTCGCGCTATTTTCCTCAACCAGGTATCTCCCACCAGCGGGGACACCAGTCCCCCAGTCGGGACAAACTCTAAGAAGCGACTGGTCTCCCGGCATATATGGTAGTGTAGTTTATGTTAAAGTAAGTGTGTGTGTGTGTGTGTAAGGGGTGAGGACAGGACAAGGAAGAGGTAGGGAAAATCGCGCGCGGTTCGTGGCCCGTTTGTTAGGTTACTGCTCCGGCATTCGTCTGGTGTTGATCGGAGGAAACATGGAAAACTACCGATCAGAGCCAGCAGCCAGCCTCCAGAATTCTCCTTCAGACAGCGAATGAATTCGACCAAGCTGAAAAGCTAGTGTCGAGAATCTTGACTACTCTCGGGTCTCCAACCTAGGACCTTCAGATCAGAGGCACTGCACTGACATCGGCTAATGCACTGAGCCATCTCTTTCGGTTTGGTGAGGTGCGAGTTGGCGAGGTTTGAATGATTGATTGATGTTTCCGAGCACGTAAACTTCTATGATCATTACTCCCGCTAGTGTAGTGAATGTTTTTTTCCGGGAAGAGGCACTCATTCCTTCTCCGCTAACTTTTGAGATCCCACCCCGACCAACATAACGGTTTGCGGGGCTTTTTTGATATTTCTCCCAACAGAGTATCGCCCTAGCCGGTACAAACTCTGAACTCGCAACATGTGTGACAATGGACACTTCTTCATGTACGTGAAGAGAGAGGATAGGAAGGAAAGATCGTGCACTGTCGATAGTTCGTTTCTTAAGATGTAACTCCGGCATCCGCCTGGTATTGGTCGGAGAAATGACGTAAAATACGGATCAAAGACCCCCCCCTAAAATTCTCATCGTGTCAAAAATTCACCACCGAAGGACTCCAATTCGAAGACCTTCCAGCCAAAGAAACTGCAGAGACTGCGGCAATACTGATTCTGTTAAAGTAGGTGCACGAGGTTCGAACTGGCGAGGTTCGAACTAGTGAGTGGCGAGTTCACGAGATTCAAGTTGATGAAGTTGGAGTTGGCGAATTTCGATTTGGCCAGTTTCGAGTTGGCAAGTTTCTAGTTGGCGAATTTCGAGTTGGCGAATTTCGAGTTGGCGAATTTCGAGTTGGCGAATTTCGAGTTGGCGAATTTCGAGTTGGCGAATTTCGAGATGGCGAATTTCGAGTTGGCGAATTTCGAGTTGGCGAATTTCGAGTTGGCGAATTTCGAGTTGGCAAATTTCGAGTTGAGGCGAATTTCGAGTTGGCGAATTTCGAGTTGGCTAGTTTCGAGTTGGCTAGTTTCGAGTTGACTAGTTTCGAGTTGACGAGTTTCGAGTTGACGAGTTTCGAGTTGACGAGTTTCGAGTTGACGAGTTTCGAGTTGACGAGTTTCGAGTTGACGAGTTTCGAGTTGACGAGTTTCGAGTTGACGAGTTTCGAGTTGACGAGTTTCGAGTTGACGAGTTTCGAGTTGACGAGTTTCGAGTTGACGAGTTTCGAGTTGACGAGTTTCGAGTTGACGAGTTTCGAGTTGACGAGTTTCGAGTTGACGAGTTTCGAGTTGACGAGTTTCGAGTTGACGAGTTTCGAGTTGACGAGTTTCGAGTTGACGAGTTTCGAGTTGACGAGTTTCGAGTTGACGAGTTTCGAGTTGACGAGTTTCGAGTTGGCGAGTTTCAAGTTGGCAAGTTGCCGATATTCGGGTTGGCTAGGTTCGAGTTGTCGAGGTTCGAGTTGCCAAGGTTCAGGTTGTCGAGGTTCAAGTTGTCGAGGTGCGAGTTGGCGGGGTTCGAGTTAACGAGGTTCGAGTTGGCGAGTTTCAAGTTGGCAAGTTGCAAGTTGCCGATTTCAGTTGGCTAGGTTCGAGTTGTCGAGGTTCGAGTTGCCGAGGTTCGAGTTGTCGAGGTTCGAGTTGTCGAGGTTCGAGTTGTCGAGGTTCGAGTTGTCGAGGTTCGAGTTGTCGAGGTTCGAGTTGTCGAGGTTCGAGTTGGCGAAATTCGAAATGGGGAGGTTGGAGCCGGCGGGGTTGGAATGAGCGATTTGTCTTGCAGCGGGAAAGAGGCCCCCCGGCGGCACGCGAGCAACTTCGGCCCGTGGAGCGGGGGGCCGCCGATGCAGCAGCAGAACGCGTCCGCGTGGAACAACAGCAGCCAGAGCGCGTCGTTCGGCTGGCAGCGCCCGCCGCCCGACTGCGGCATGAAGGCGTGCAACGTGTGCCCCGCGTTCGCGCGCACGCCCTGCGGCCCCTGCAGCCCCGCGCACAACGCGCCGCCCTGCCCCAGGCCAGTGGCACTCTTGAGACCGAAGCATTCATGCCCATTTATGCGCTTCAAACGAGGCTAAAAGTGGAACTTCATAGTGTATTGTTTTAAAATTAATTCTCATACCAGCGTGTTAACAACGAACAAAATCGTTCGATCCTTTTTAAATGTGGACAGGTCTCTGCAAATGAAAACGCTGATACTTTTAACGGTTAGAATGAATATTAAAACCACTCTTGCAAATGTCGGTAATTGAACCATGTTATAACAGTTACAGTAATCGGTATCAATATTGCAATCATTTGTTGCAATTACAAATTAAAATGTACAGCACTTAATGTTTAGTACTTAGAACTTACCGTAGCTAATACGTATTATAACAATATATCCTCAATTTACATATATTCAAGAACATCACACTTATTCTTTATGTTACATTTATTCAAATTCTGAGTTATTAATTTTTCTAATGATTTAGTGGATACTTTTAGCTTTCTGAAGCTTCACGCTTTCTTTTGTTTACAATTTTTAAACTCCAGAGCATTTTAATAGAAATTACATGGCTTTGGAATCGCATATTTATCGACAGTCGTGTATCGGGAAAATATAATGCATAATTAATTTTTTTTAAAAATACAAATTTTACGAAATAAAATGTGTTTCTACTCAAGAACGAATGTGCTTACTCCTTTCGAATGTTTGGCCACAGGTAGAGGTCGTGTTTTCAGGTCGTGTATCATTGCAACGCCTTCTAAAACTGTCGTCGCTTGACGGGCGCAGGATGGGCCACGCGCACGGCGGCGGAGAGCAGTGGGGCCAGCGGCCGTTCCACCAGGGCTTCCCCCACGGCGGCGACTTCAAGTGCGGCTTCGCCTACAACCCTCCCCGCGGCCACTCCATGGGCGGCGGGGAATTCAACAACGCGGGGCCTCAGCGCTGCATGAACCCGCACTTCGGCCACGCCCACGCCGCGCCCATGGGCGGCGGGGGGCCGTGCGGGGCCTGGCAGCAGCAGCAGCAGCAGCCACCGCAGCAGCAGCCACCGCAGCAGCCACCGCAGCAGCCCCTCGGAGGCGGCGAGGGCGCCCCGGCCGCCCCACGCAAGGAGGAAATGAGCCCCCAGCAGAAGGCGGCGGAGGAGGAGAAGAAGCGGCGACAGGAGGAGACCAAGCGTCGAAACGAGATGTACCGGAAGCAGGCCGAAGCGAGGGCTACCCTCTGTTCGCAGGCGGCCATGAACGCCGTGTCGGCCGCGTTCCCGACCGGCTCGTGGAACTCGAGCGGGTTCACCAATATGCCCAACATTCCCCCGTCTCCGTGGTACCCCACGATGCCGCCGCCCCCGCCGCCGCCTCCACCGCCGCCGCCGCCCCCGCCCCCGCCGCCGGCGCCAGAGCAGGCGGAAGAGCCACCGCCGTCGGAAGCCAACGAGTCTTTCCAGTCTTTGCCACCCCCCAATCGTCTCCCCCCCCCACCTCTCGCCACCCCCTCAATCGTTCTCGCCTCCCCCTCAATCGTTCTCGCCTCCCCCTCAATCATTCTCGCCACCCCCGCCAAGTCATTCGTCGCCTCCGCAGCCATTTGAAGTACAGCTGCAGCGCCACTACCCGCACGAGACCTTCCAAAGTCCAATGGGAAAAATGCAAGGTATGAACCAACCTCACGCTCCCATGAACAACCCGATGCATCAACAAGAAATGTTCCACGGATCTGAAGGGGACGCACAGAACATTCCCAATCAGTATCCTCACCCTGTGCCGCGTAATCAGACACAATTTTCCTCGGAACCTCAACAGGTGTTCTCCGTCCAACAGCCTCAACAGCAGTTCTCCAACCAGATGAGGAATATGCAGCAATTTAATGAACCAAACCCTCCTCCGCAAGATCGGGCGAACGTATCTCCGTCACAAGTCATGGACTCGGATCAAAAATCAAAGTTCAATGGCCTGACTGAACCCGAAAGGCGAAGAAAGTTAGGCTCTTCGCCAGTGAGGAAAACAATTCATAATAATGAATACGGGTCCAATCCACCCACACATTCCCGCAATTTTCAAGATAATAATTTGCGATTAGCGCAACAAATGGAAAGCGACTCTAGAAGTATATGGGATATTGCTCCAGAAAAAAATCCGCCAAGACGTAGATTTTTCTCTTCGTCAACGGAACAATCTCCTAGATTCGAATTCGGTATTTCTAATATAATGCAAAGCAATGTCGCCCAGCAAGAGAACAGTGCACGAACATCTCGTCTTAACCAGAACGAATCACTACAGATGAGTAAACACAACGGACTCTCGGCTGGCAGACGGCGATATCGTTCATCACCGTCGCCACCCACAGTTCGAGTGGATCAGAACGCTCAGTCCCAAGGAAACTCGCCTGGTGCAGGCGACAGAGCCGGCGGACCCAATTCAATGTGCATGAACCAGTTCAACCAGCCATTTGTGCCTTCGAACAACAACCCTTTTCAGATGCAGCAACAGTACCACCAACAGTACCAAAAACAACAGCAACAACAGCAGCAACAAATGCAACAACAGCAGCAGCAACAACAAAAACAGCAGCAGCAGTTCCAGCAAAATCTGCCTCCACCAAACTGCATATCCAGTTTCCCAGCGCGAAACGATTACCGCACGACGTACGGGAGCTCGTTCCAGGACATGTACCCCAACAAACAGGGCCAGGGGTTTGCCAGGAACAACATGGCGTCGGGCGACCAGAAGCAGCAGCAGGCGGGGTCGGGCGCCCCGTGCACGTGGAATCCGCTCTCCCGCTCCCCCGTCCGCGCGTCCACGCCGCAATCGCTCGCCTTCTCGGGTAACGAGCCTCCGGCAGCGCAGGCGGTGGACGGTACGGCGGCCGACTCCCCTGACACTGTAGCCCCGCCTTCTTGCAGCGGCCCCGGCCCCGCGCTGGCGCCCGTCCCAGCACCTGCACTGGCAGGCGGCGGGGGCGGGGGCGGGGGCCCGCGGCCTGCGGCCCCCGCAGCAGCCGGCCCCGCCCCAGAGAATGCGCCGGACCATGTCCGAGCGAAGTCCTCGGGGCCGCCCTCGACGCGTCGCTCCCCAGCGCAGGGCCAGGCTACTTGGCGCTTTCGCACGTAGCGTCCGCCCCGGCCGGGGCGAGGGGGGCGCGGGCGCGGGGGGCAGGACGCAAACCCCAACCCGTGGGCGGCAGCCTGCGCCGGCAGATGGGGCGAGGCCGGCTTCATGGGCGCTGCCGTCGAGCACAACCAGTAGTTTGTAAATGGTTCTTTTTTTACAAAGCGTAGAAATTGTTGAATGGAAATAAAAGAGTTTTCATTTGAATATTTGGTTTCTCATTTCATCTGCAATTGTTGGAATGGAACTATTATTTTTTTTTATTTACCAAATCTTTCAAAATATGAAGTTTTGGAATCTTTCACTTTTAGAAGTTCAGCAATATGAGGTTATTTGAATAAATCCTTGGAATCGTCAAACATTAGAATCCCTTATTTCTTGAATTATCGATTTCTGGGAAGAATAATATTTTATCGTTATTTCAAATTTTGCCGAATTATAATTTTTTTTGTAGTACGTTTAATCATATCGAAATAAGTGGGCGAAATTTTAAATGTTATTTCGATTTTTTTAAATATTGATATTGATTTTGTGACCTTCAATTCAAAATTTGAAACAGAAAAATATCATGTAATTGAAAGGTAATTTCCAAAACGGCTTAACCTTCCATTAGTAGTCCTTGAACGATCATTGCATTACTGCATTTTCTTCGTTAATAAAGAAACTTTTGTTGGAAGGAAGTTGCGGCATCCAAAATTTCAAAATTTGAAGAGTTACAAAAGCTTCCCGGATTTGGATTTGAATTCGAGAATAAGTTGATTCTTCATTTATCTTCTTAAATTAATTGTAATTTTTACCTTAATATGATCTGCTGTAAAAACAAATCGATAAGGAAATTTTGTTATATTGATAATTAATAATTATAAAAGAAATTTACTGAAATTTTACATTATTTACTTCTAGATAATCAAATTTGAATTATTGATCATTCAATTGGACCTTGTACGACTCCTCTTTATTTTCTTAGTTCAATATTGAAGACAAATGAAAACAGCAGTTATCGAAGTAATGACCTACGATCGTACCCCGATGCTGACCCCATGTTATTTGGAGACTTCAACGCATGGGAAGGCACCATAGTTACAGGCACTGTCATAAAATGCGAGTGGTTGTACCGATTTATTTTACAAAGCGCACTCATTCATGAAAGAAAAGTAAAAATTTTTAATTTTAAAGGTTGTGTCATTGATATTTGTTACTTTGTTTCTGTGAATTCAATTTCAGTAAAGATTTTGGATAATGGTAGTCATGATTTCACGACACTTCTGGTGGATTCTAAAATTTACTTATTAAAACCTTTCTATTTAGACAAAAAAGCTAATTCATACCTTGCATTGTGCACAAAATGGCTATTATTACAGTTGTTTTGTAAAACGTGATTATGTTTCACTAGGAAATCACAGTATTTAGGTACTTTTATTAAGCCACAATTTAACGATCCTACCAAATTCGAATATTTTATCCCTTATGGTATAAATGGTATCTTTCTTATTATAGCTTTCATTTGCCTTACGTTTAGTGTCCTGGCTCGAAAAAAAGTGAAGATTGGTATCACTGAATTTATTAAAACGCTTGTGTTGCATTAAAGGACAACAAATTAAACATTTTTATAATTTGTGAATGTGGTGTTTTTGTGAGAATGAACATTGCTGAACATTTTTAGAACAATCGAATTACGAAACTTCCATTTGGCACAGCGGAGGTGCTGCATATTACGTCAACCGCAACAACCATACATGTTGTGATACATCCGCACAACGTGTAACATACCTTGATTACTACATTCAATTTTCATACAGAAACTGCACAGATCAAATGGAATATCCACATCTATCCACGTCTAAAATAACAAACGTGAAGCAAGTACCTTTTCTAACTATAGCGATACCTAGGAGTAAATGATCCCGTGTATTACCAACAGTTGGGCCTCCCGAGCACTCTGTTTTTATTTTAATTTTATATTCTACGTTTCTGAAAATGTTGCTGAGTTAATTGATATAACAAACAATATGTATTTGTATTAATTTAAACTTTATTTCGAGTTTGCAATTTTTGTGTGAGTAGTCCCGAATTTTTTACTCACAGACAAATACGCTGCAATAAATCAAATTCTAACAAACTCTCATTATGAATTGCATATTATGAACGAAATAAATATTATAAACAATATAAATGATTTTCCGTTCCAAATGAGAACTGTTACAAACATTCGTCGGGGGCATTCGTTGGTCCCTGGTTCTTGCCAATTGGTGAGGCTAAGATTAGGAAAAAGTCAAGATTCGTTCTTCATCTACAATACAATAATCGGCAGTAAAAAATATATTTCCGGAGTTCAACAAAAGCTGGGCGGTTTGTGCACATATTTATTTTTTAGTTCTTGTCGAAAAATAAACGAAAATAAATAAATAAATTGTTAAGCAAATAAATGGCATTTAAGAAAATGTACAAACTGTAATTATTTTGTATTTCTGGTCGCGCCAACTGATATGGTTACTAGCCCTGTAATGTAGGGGATATGATTGTCCTGAGAGGTGTCGGTTATTTTTCCCCGCTGGTGGTTGTGATACGTCGCCGGTCTAGAAATCGACTGGCAGGTTTTTCTGCAACCAGGCATCTCCCATCGCCGCGGCGGGGCGTCGCCCCAGCTTGAACAAGCTCTAAGCCCTCCACTGGTCTCCTGACGTGTGGTAGTGTAGTGCATGAAAGTGTAAGCGTGAGTAAGTAAGGTGCGAGGCAAGAATAAGGTAGAGTAAGATCGCGCGTGGTCCTCGGTCCGTTTGTAAGGGTACTGCTCCGGCATTCACCTGGAATTCATCAGCGGAAACCACGTAAAACTATCGATCAGAGCAGCCGGCCGCTAGAATTCCCCAGACAACGGCTGAACTCTGCCTAGCTAAATAGCTAGTGTCGAAAATCCTATCACTGTCGAGTTTGCTACCGGGAGCGGTAGCTCAGTGCATCAACTGATGTCACTGCAGCGCCTCTGACCGGGAGGTCCTAGTCCTGATGGCGGCAGGATTTTCGACACTAGCTTTTCAGCTAGGTCGAATTCAGTCGCTGTCTGGAGGAAACTTCTAGCGGCCGGCTGCTCTGATCGGTAGTTTTACGTGGTTTCTCCGATCAACACCAGGCGAATGTCGGAGCAGTACCCTAACAAAACGGGCCACGGATCGCGCGCGATCTTTCCTTACATACACACATACACCAACATGCACTACACTACCACATATTCCGGGAGACCGATCGTGAGCTTAGAGCTTGTCCCGGCGGGGGTGGTGCCCTGCTGGTGGGAGAGTGCTGGTTAGGGGGAAACCCCACTAGCCGACGGTAGGTCGGCGCCGGATCTCGCCATCCAGCGGGGGAAGATCACCGCGTATATCCCGAGAAAAAACATGCACTACACTAACGGGACTAATGACCAAAGCAGTTGATGTGCCCGGAAACACGAAAAAATCAAATCAAATCAAATCAATCGAGTTTGCTGTCCAAGTCGATGCGGTAGACATGACGAGTCGCAAACAATCGCTGTTTCTGTCGTCGTTTCCGCGGCGACGCGCACCTCCCGTCCGGCCCCTCCCCTCCCTCCCACCCCCGCCGGGCGCGCACGGGGGCGCCTGCGACCGGAGCTGCCCGCTGCGTCCACTCGTCCTCTGGCGCTGGCGGAGGGCGCGCGCGCCCGATGTCGCACCTCATGAACCCCGTGTGCGCCGCGCCCCCGCCGCCCCCGACCCCGCTCCGCCCCGTCCGCGCCCCCGCCCTCCGCCCCGCCGCCCGCGCCCGCGCCCGCGCGGCCCTTCACCGTCTCCTCCGTCCTCAACTATGCCGATGGACGGCAGCAGGTCAGACAGTCGCTTATTTCGAATTTAACTGTATTTGCTGGTGAATGAAGACACGTTGTGGACAGCGTTAAAATAATCCTACCAATTGCCTCTCCACCTTCTTTATATTTTATGAATGGTACTGGTGCAACTAATAAAGATGTAGTATTCGAACAGGGTTTTTTTCTCTGAGGGGAGGTACATCGAATTGAAATATTATATCATTTCTTAGAATGAATTCGATTATCTTCTTAGGCAGTTTTCAGGCAATAGCCGCCGTTATTTTATATAAATAAGATTTTTTTCGAAATTTAATGCAATATAACAAGGTGCCAATGGAATTTAACTTAATTATTTTGTGTACCATGTCGTATTCTTTTGAAAAACACAGAATACAAAAAAAAATATGATGAAACATTTTGGGTCGGTAACCGGTAGATCACTCATATGCAAATACGGCTGCCTTTGTGTTTTGCCTTTGCGTAAAAGAATTTTCTACATTTGTTAAAAAAATGTGCTTAGGACAAATAAAACCGATTCGATACTTCAATTGTATATTTTATGTGCGAGTAAAAGCGTCTTGACCCTACCCCTTATACCGGTATAGCGCATCAGAGCCGTAGTGAAGTCATTTTATAAAAAGAGTTTAGTGCGTGAGATGTTTTTCAAGAAATGTGTTTCGACCAATGAAATATTAATATATAGAGGGCGCCATCTTTGCAGGAAATTGAATTCTGAGTAGCCATTTTTTACGGTAGGTGTTGGCCGCGAGTAAGAGAAATCCTCTTACTTTGTATTCAAGAACATTATTTTAAAACAAAATCACCATTATTAAGGAGAACAAATTGACAAAAAGATACTTTATTCGATTTATTTTCGTCAAAAAATAGTAAAAATAGTACGTGACATAAAGACTGTGCACCTGTTCTTGAGCTCCAGAATCTATTCCCTACATTTTAACAATAGATACCAAAAATAATAACCATAACTTAATGATAAATAAAAGTTCAAACAAAGCGAGGTTAGCGACATTTGAAACATTTTCGCTCTCGAGTAAAAGAAAACTTATTTGCATCCGTAAACGAAAAACAAATTTGATTTCATAGTATTGATTTTTAAAAATGAACTCAAATTCCCGGCTCTACTCTATTAAATTATCGAAAACTTTAAAAACGACAAACAAAACAAATTTTACTTAACGCTCATCAGTCAGAAGGCTTCATTTTTTGGGGGTGGTATCACTGATGTAAACACAACTTTTGATCTTAACGAAACAACTATATTTAGAATCTATGGTAATCAAATTTATCCGTGTGGAAACAGTCATCTTGATAAGATCAAAGCCGTAAGTAATTTAATGGTTTTATGAATTCATAAGCAAGTGCATATTTAAAAAGTTAATTGGAAATACCAAGAGGAAAAAATTGAACATAACCTCTAAACACCATTAACAAAGCCCAATGTTTTGACTTAAATCACACAACCTAGGCAAAATTGTATATATATCTTTCATTCTATGTATCTTCTCGCGTGTTGTTTTTAAATCTTATACTTTTGAAAGAAAGAAAGTAAATTCACTTGACCTAGAGTATTTTTGGCAAGTAGTAAAAAAGAAAAGAAAACATGGATCATTTTGTGTATGACTGTACAGAAAACAAATATTTGTTGGGGGAATTTCTGAATGTTTACAAACAAAAACGTATGTTATACCAAAATTGGATTAATAGAACATAAAATATTTCTGCAGCTTAGTGAATTTCACTCTGGATTAAAATTGCTCTCTAACACATTGTGTGCAGTAAGCTAGTAACAAAAATATATCATACCTAAGTAGTGAAATTTATTCTTATAATAAAATGCGTATCATATTTCACATTTGGTCATCACATTTACTTTCATTGATATTTATGAAAAGAAAGTGTATCAAAGGTTTGTGTTAGCAACTTCTAGTTTTGAAATCAGATTTTGCCAAGCAACTAATCCAAAAAACTTTATTCTGCTGAATGTGATAAATCGAGAGAGTTTATGATCACCAATTTGAGATTTTAACACACTTCCTACACGTTGAACGGTGAACGAAAAAGCTTCAACACAAGTCCTAATAATATTCACCTTTGCACGAATAGAAAAATATCATTCAATTTCTGTACTCGAATCACTAATATTTCAACACGATTACTGTTTTTGAATTATATTGAACTCATAAAGTAGTTATAATAATGAGGGTGTTACTGTTTTAGCGAACAGGAGACAAACTGTAACAAAATGTTCGAGCTTGTACTATTAAATGCTTTGAAAATGGAAGACTATTTGCGTTTGATCGCTAGAATTCGAACTGAAGTTCAGAGGATCCGGTCAACCAGCATTGTGTGACGCAACATTAAGTAAGGTTTACACGGACGAAGGTTCACACGATCTACTACATTGCTGTATACGTACATGTCATATACACGGCATGTACAAATATATTTCGCCATGACCCACTATATTATGCAACATAACAATAATTCGTACGTGTAGGCGTTTTATTTATGATTTCCTTACATTGAACCGTTCAATTCAATGAATCAAAGACAAGGAAATCAGGAAAGAAAACTTAATGTCTCAATTATATTAGTTTACCTACACACAGAATAGAATATACATCACATTTCAAAACCTGACCGATCAAATTTGGGTTCTGGTAGGAAGTTACTTGCACTTTTAAAACATTTTTTTTGTTTTTTCAAAGTGTAGGTATTGGTTGATTACTTCGTATTTTCGGTCGTGTCAATTCCTATAATCCCGTAAATGTAGTTCATACTTTGTCACGGGATGTTTTTATCACATGTTTTATCCGACCTACATGTACGCATGCTGTTTTTCCCCAATTCGGTATATCTCCCACCAGCATGACACCGCCGCAGTCGGGACAAGCTCTAAGCCCCCAAAAATTGTAGTAGTGTAGTGCAAATGTATGTGTATGTAAATAATTATTTTAGATAGAACGAAGAAGCGGAAGGAAAGATCGCAAGTGGCCCGTTGCCTATTTGTTATGGTACTGCTCCGGCACGCGCCTTTCGCAAGTTCTGAGGTTCGCGTGGACACAAACAGTGAGGACTATTCCACTCGTGAGATTAAAGCCAATAGTGTAGTAAAATATGACCCAGTCAAAGCGGTGTATCTTAAAAAGGTTACCTTTTTATATCCGATTTTTCTTACCGCTTCTCCCTACTGACCAATCATAAATTGTGACTCATTTACCTTAGAAGGCGGTATACATCGATGTCCAATAAACTGCCTATGTTCAGTAACGTAACCTCTTTGATTTTAACATATTTTTCCATATTTGGCATATTTTGGAACTCTGTTGCACATAATTTCATTCGTGGAACAGTCATATTAATTACCACTCATGCTTTGGAACTTCTCATCTCCTCGCTTCGCGAGTCGGGGCTTTACCGGCAATCACTCACCTTTGGTGAATGTGCTCGCGCGTGCGCAGGTAGGGTCGGAGAGCCCGCAGGCGCTGCTGGAGCCGCCGCCGCCGCCGCAGCTGCCGCCGGGCCGCTACTTCGTGACGCGCCATGTGACGAGCGTGCCCTTCGACGAGGACGCGCCCCCGCCGCCGCTGCTGCCGCCGGGCGTCAGCCACCGCGACGTCTTCCCCAAGTTGGACCCCGCCCCGCCCGGCTCCCCCTCCGGTACGCGATTCCACATCAATAGTAAAATACAGCAAGCAAAATATAAGATACACCAACTAAAACCCATCATTAATCGATCTTCACACACCCCACTCCCAACCGCCATATCCATCTATGAAAGTATCATTAGACCACCACTCCTTTACGCCTGTCCAGTTTGGATCTCCGCTGCAAGAACAAACCTAAACAAGCTCCAAATAGTCCAAAACCAGTTTCTTAGAAATATCACAAATTGGTTTTATCTGAACTATCCTTGATTTGTCTCAAACTCACAGCTCCACAAAGAATTTCAAATTGACTCCATACAACACCATATGACATATATCTCAACCCAGTTCTATCACTCCTTTCGTCAAATTCCACACCTAGACAATTTCAGACTCCGGAAAACTCCTCATAGAACCAGATTAAAAATAGATATCCATACCAGGCATTCCTAACCAAATTTGCCGAAATAGATTGTTTTTAGAGGTGTCTGAAAAAGATTTCCTCACCCTAATTAGTTTTTAGTTTAACTTTAGGTAATTTAGAATGTAAGCCATCAATACATATGTTAAGTGTTATATGTACTGAACTATGTATGATCTGTAAAAATAAAATAATAATAAAAAAACAAGCGATTCAACGGCGGACCCCAGTGTATAGAGAGATTACTACAAGAAGCTACTGCTTGGCCACTTCTGGCAACTAAACTGCAGGTTATACTTACAAAATTAATGCACGGACTGATACTTCGGGTTTAATGACGTAGCGCGTCAAGGCCTGTCTTGGCGATGAAATGTGGCACGGATTTTCGCGTCTTTCTCTGTCGTGCCGCTAGATGTCCAGGCACTATTTTTTTCTGGCGTTTTCAGTTAACTCATTTGCAAATGTATCCATGACTGTCTCTTGCAATGTCATCACCCTGTATGACATTCATTTGTTTCCCGACCTGTCATAGCGGTCCCTTCTTAGAGCAAGTCCTCTACACTCGTACTTTGCCCGAAGCAACATCTCAACATCACCTTGTTCACCAACAAGTCAAACGCGCGTTAACTTTCCGGAAGAGTTTTATGTGGGCAACAGCGTATCTCACGATGTTGGAAGAAGGCAAAATGTGGTAACACTGAATTAACTATCTCAGGCACTGGATGGCGAACGTTTCATTACAAGACGATGGTATCCAAGTGAATTCATTGTGGAGAGAATGAGATAAGTTTTGCCGGGCACTTACCCATTAGCTGCTAACAGACAAATCAATCTAAATGTTTTCCTTCAACATACATAGTACAGCCAGATCACGCAGAATTCCTCAAAAACGTAAATATGAGGACAGATAATACAGTGATTGGTAATATTTCCTTGTACCATTCCGAAGAGACAGGCGAAACGCCTGCAGGGATGTGTCGTTATAGTGCAAGAACGATGCTGTATTGGAAAGCAATGCTGTGTCCAGGCTGCAGTCGCCCGCGCACGAACGTGGGGCC
Organism: Teleogryllus oceanicus; assembly: GCA_964035755.1. NCBI lineage: Eukaryota > Metazoa > Arthropoda > Insecta > Orthoptera > Gryllidae > Teleogryllus > Teleogryllus oceanicus. Next base: position 45,282,128 of record CAXIVR010000006.1, read on the forward strand.
GTCGCTGCCCTTCCGCATCCCGTTCCTGCCGCCCCCGCCGCCCCCACCGCTGCCGCCGCCGCCCCCGGCGCCGCCCGCGCAGGCGCCGCCCGCGCCCAAGAAGGCCCCCGAGCTCGAGAGGGTAAGCGTTCCACTCCTTTCAAGGCCATATCCTAACAGGTATTAAACAATCGAGTTGCTAACGGAAGTCAAGCATCTGGGAAGAGCGATCTCTTTAGTTTGAAACCTAACCTGGGGTTAAAAGGGGCTGTAAATTTGTAAGGTTGATGTCTTAATTGAATTATTTTATTGAGTTAAATAGTTTTCATCATCAGCAGATACGGCGAGTAGAATTCAATGATTCGATTATTATTGAATATAAAGATTATTTATACACTCATTACCAGATCAATATATAGGATGTCCGGGGAGGACATGTCAAAAATTCGAAAATAAGCTCTTAAGACAATTTCAAGCATATTTTATCTAATAAATTACTTAGATATTGTGAATGGATGAGCCGCAATAATCTCTCAAAAGTTGGTTAGAAAATATACTCTTTAGGCAAAAATTAGCGTCGCAGAAGCGTAGAAACTCTCCATAAACAAGTAAATAGTTTATTATTTACAAAAGAAATGAAAATATGTGATCTGAAAAAAAATTAAGAGAAGAAAAGCAGTCGATTTGTGTCAATTGGGTACTTTTTTATTTCTTGGTTATTTTTCTTTTTGAATAAATATAATCATTTCTTTTGCAAAAAACAAAAAACAATTTACATGTTTCTGAAGGGTTTCTATGCTTCTGCAATGCAAATTTTTGCCTTGAGTGCATTATTTCAAACCACCTTTTGAGTGCTTATTGCGGCTCAGCCATGTAGTTTATTAGCCAAAATATGCTTTAAATTGTCTGAAGAGTTTATTTTCCTATTTTTGACGTTCCCTCTCCGGACATGCTGTATGTTAGTGACCTTTTTCTTCAGGCCAAATATTGATCGCCATTTTCATAGCAAATCATGTCATCAGTAAATCACGACGAACCTCGTTTCAACAACGACAACAAAGACGACTACGACGATAACGACACCAATGACAACGATGACATCGATAACGATGACGACTACGATAACGACAGAAACGATGAAGACGACGATATCGACGATACGGGCAAAGACAAGGCTAAGGGAGCGCGTGTGGCGTGCGCGCAGATCGTGACGGGCGGGTCGCAGCGCCTGGCCGCGGGCGACTGCGTGCCCCCTCCGCGGCAGCAACGGGCTGGAGGGGCCCGACGGCGCCGCGCGCGCGCCGCCCTTCCCGCGCCGCCGCACCACGCTGCCCGAGCGCTGCGTGCTGGCCGACGGCCGCCTGCAGTCGCTCAACGGCCTGCCGCTCGCCGACCAGGTGAAACGAGCGACATGGCATAAGGGTGACAAGGGACGTGACAAGAGGCCTGCCGCTCGCCGACCAGGTGAAACGAGCGACATGACATGAGGGTGACAAGGGACCTGACATGACGGCCTGCCGCTCGCCGACCAGGTGAAACGCGCCCACGACATGACGGTGACAAGGGACATAACATGACGACTGACATGACGGCCTGCCGCTCGCCGACGAGCAACACGACAAGGGACACAAGGGACATGACATGACGAACATAACGAGTGACATGACGAGACGCATGATGAGCGACATTTCAAGTGCCAAGTGACGCGTGATGAGCGGAAGGGATTGACGTACACAAGTGGCAACACGAGATGCAAATTTGAAGTGATAAGTAGAATGAATGTTACTGTGTAGTTTATACCCTGATATCAAACACGCCATCGGTTAGTTGATATTAACCATCGAAGTTCCTAAGTTGATAATGTCATTATTTTTCGCGTGTAGACAGTACCAAACGGTGGAAGACTTTCCATTGCCCGGCTTTCGATCACTGATATGCAACATAGTGATATCTCTATTCCAAACGTTGTGCAAACGTGTTCGTGGAACACATAAAATATCTATAGAAAGCTGTCGAATGTTTGCACACATATTACAAAAGTTAGAGTAATCACTGCGTTGAACCAACTACTTTAGATAAACTAGATCCAGATGGTGTTTTCTTCAGTTTGGAAAAGATTGTACACATTGTTTAGGCGCTAGCAGTGTTCACAGACGAACGGACAGACTAACAGACGGACAGACGGACAGACGGACAGACGGAGAGGACAGACGGACAGAGGACGGACAGACGTTTTGAAAAAAAAACACGTTTTTGGTATCAGGAGACCCCAAAACGTGTATTTCTGTTAAAGTCTCGAAATCGATTTTCCGCAGCATTACATAACTTTCTGTATGCTATGTATAATTACTCCGTATATACGTATGTATACGAGAAAGTAAAAACAATGCTACTTCTTTCTTATTTGTTGTTTCGTGCTTTGTTCCCACAGAAATCGAGAAAGTTCCTTCAGTCGACGGGGAAGGGCGGAGGCGGCACCCGCCAGACCCCCGTGCGTATAGTTTTCACACGTTTGCGCCCTTTGACCAGTCAGAGCACGCGAGACACCATTAACAGCTCTTTGAGGCTAACAGGTGCATCCCCAGTTACACATGTCCAAAATAGAAATCTTTTATTGACGAGAATTAACGATATTCGAACACAGTATTTTTCTGGCTAGATTTGCAATACAAAAATGCCCACATATTCCAAATTGTTTAGACTCCTCATGTATAGAATTGATTGTAATTTACAAAACACTGCGCAAGCGTTGCAAATAGTATAACAATGGTGTTTAGTTTATTAATAGACATACCTTTTCTCAGGCTTACCGAAAGATATTGAATTAATGCTTCATTCAGGTACAATTTTTGAAGATACATTACACACTCAACGTTAGAAAAAAATGCTTCAGTAACCTTTTTCAAAGTTATGTAATTTCATGCTAATGTATAAGGAAGAAAATGAAAATAGGTTTTGAACAAAACTGGTGGTAATACTTTACAACATAAATGACAACTAACATTTTTCTCGGTTTTAATAATTATCTGCATTCTCTTGTCACATTTTGGGCTACTCTCACAGTACAATCGAAATATCGGTCGCTCGCTGCCGGCAACTACCAGCAAAATTCTTCGACCTATTTCATTCAAACAGCACTCGAATGTTGCGCCCAAAATTGTCCAAATATCCTCACAATTTCGAAGTTCATTGTTTGAAACATTTGCGAGTAACACACTCAAGACCATCTACATGTATTGGAGGTAGTGCTGGTAATACAGGTGGCCTTGACTCTCCGATTGATTTCGGGCGAATGCAACCGACAAAATCAAACGAAACAGATATTTGTCTGACAGACGATGTTTCCGGGCGTCGTCGAATGAGGTCATTCGAGTTTAATATGCTTCTTTCCACTTCCTACCTTGTATTTGAACGAATCGGACGTATCGAAAGCGAACGTCCGACCGAAATTTCCAAAATCAGTTCCACTTTGGTCACTGTCTAAGCCTTGATTATTCGAAGAGTTCGTAGTAAATCCAAATTTTTGTCCTTCGTTTTTTTATGTTAGGAAAAGTCCGCGTCAATATTTTAGCGAGTATTTTGAATGTTTCCAAGGTCTCTCTATACAATTTTTGCTTTAGTTTGAAACGATCCATTTACGTGTCTGTGATGTAGATTCGGTACAAATATTACTCTTTCGAAAGAAATCAATCTTTTACACTTCAATTTATCACACGGTTTGCTGGAATGTTTGGGCAAAACAGACTCTTCCTTCTATACAGAATCAAATGCTTTTGTATAATCATACTTTGAATTCGGAAGTTTGGGCAATTGCTTCACCAACACCTCAAACAAATATCTAAATACTGGCAATAACTTATTTAAGAAAAGAAATATTGCATTTCTCGCGTAAATACTCAATATTAGGATGTTTTAGTCATTCACTATTTTTCTTTTAGCAGTTTTTAAAAATTATTTCACACAAATGCAACCCTAAACGCAGATCGCGCCATTTTGACATGGACTGTCACCACTATTGACGCGAGTTTAAACACCCTTGATGCTAAGGGCTTTGGAGGAAAGCCAACGAACCTTCGTGTCGACACGTGAGCGCTTCCTTCCAATGAACTCAGAAATATCGAATGCATTAAGATTTTGAGAAGATCCTTATTATTAAATAAGACGCAGTTTGGTTTGTGAAGCAGAATGAAACAGAAGCGTCTGCGGTGTGTCCCGCAGAACGCGACTCCAAGCCAGCCCAATCGCGGGAAGGATGACTTCGTAGTGTGGCAGCTGCAGGGCGACGAGCTGCCCAAGCCGACGTTCCGCCGGTTGGACTCCCCGCCGACGCGGCTGCCGGCGCTGCAGCCCGCGCGCGCGCCCTCCCCGTCGCGCGCGGCCTGGGCCACGCCCCGCCCGCGCGCGGCCTCAACGTGTACGAGGCGGTCGCCCCGGCCCCGCCCCCGCGCTCTGCCCGCACCGCGCCGCCTCCTCCACGTGCGCGTGCTCGGTAAATCGCAGCTGCAGCGACACCCGCCTCCCGCCGCGCCCCGTTGCCTCCGACCCGGCGCGCTGCCCCACCGCCGCGAACCCCTTCGTCATCGACGGCTCCAGCCGGCCGGACATCCTGCCGGTGGAGCGTGGTGGCAAGGCGGCCCTCGCGACGGACGGCAGCGCGGCCGGCGCCGCCGCCGCCGCCTGCCCCTCGCGCTGCTCTTGTTCCAGGAGCGCGCATCTGGTCGGTTGCAGTCCGGCTACTGGAGCGCTTACTCGCCCGCGCGGACCTGCGTGCCCGTCGTGTGCGGGCGACGGCCGGCCAGCCGCCACTGACCCCGCCCCGCGCCCCGCGCCCGCTCGCCCCCGCCGGCGCGCGGCGGCCGCCCCAGCCACTCCACCAGCGCCCTGCCGCGCAAACCACCACCCGCCCAGCCGGCCGCGAACACGGCGTCCCACCGCCGCAGCGCCTCCACCGCCGACTTCATCACGCGGTGCTGCGTGTGCACGCCCTGCAATGTCTCCGAGTCGCCCGTCAACTACCTGCGCTACATCAACAACAAGCCGCGCAGCATCCCGCCCCGCGAGTCCCGCGCCGGCCGCCGCCACTCGGAGGCGTTCGGCTGCGAGCTGGTGGGCTACCCGGGCACGGCGGCGTGCGCGCCCGAGACGCGCTCGCTGCCGTCGCAGCCGTCGCTGCCCGCCACGCTCGTGCCCAGCACGGTGAGCGTGCCGTGCCTGTCGCGCGGCGACACGGCCTTCAAGCCCAGCGAGCCCGGGGGCGCCAAGCCGTTCCACGCGTGCGGCGCGTGGCGGCTGGCCCCGCCCACGCCGTCGTCCGTGGCGCGGACGCTGTCCCACGCGCAGCACGTGCGCGCGCCGCCGCCGCCCCCCCTCGCCCGGGCGCGGCGTCCCAGCGCCTCACCCCGATATGGCGGCTGGCGCGCAAGCGACGGGCCAGCTCGCCCTCCGGGGCGCAGTCGCTGCGGTCCAAGAGCACGTCCTCTTCCTCTTCGCCCACCATCTGCCCCGGCGGCGGCCGAACGGCGACCCGCCTCTCGCGCCAGCCGTCGCTGCAGTCGGGCGAGAACATCATCCGCCCGGTGCGGAGGCCGTCTCCGTTGCAGACGGCGCTTCCACAGGAAGAGCTCCCGACCGCCTTCCCGGGGAAAGCGCCCGTGTTTCCGCCCGCGAAGACCCCTTTCCCCGAGACGGACGTGGAACAAACCACCGAGAACATCGCAAAACCAGCGAGCAACGCAAAAACGGCGAACAACGCGATGACCGCGAACAACTCGATCACCACGAACATACGACCGGATTCACCGCCATACCCTGTAAACAAACCGCAGTGCTTCCTCGCGGATCCGCCGGTGCGGACCAACTTCTTCCTGTCTGGGGAGACGCTCATGCGACCGGAGGGATTCGGGAGACTCCACCAGGCGTCCAGAGGCTCCTCGTACACCCCGGCCTCCCCCCCGGATCGCTGCCTCAACGACGCGGCGACGGCGCCGGGGAAGCCGCCGTACCCCAACGCGGCCCTCTTCAACGCGATCCGCTCCTCGCTGGCGCGCGGGCCGCCGGGCAAACCGCAGCTGCCCTCCGCGCCGCCGGCGGCGTCTCGCGCCCAGCCCGTGCCCAGCCCCAGGCGCGCGCCCGGCGGGCGTCGGCCCCCGGCAGCGCGCCGCGTCTCCCACAGGCCGACGTCGCCCCGCCGCGGTCGCAGGCGCCCCCCCCAAGGCGGCGGTCTCGGGGGGCGGGGCCCAGCCCGACGACCGGCCAAAACCCCCCCCCCCGCCGCGACCCACGCCCGCATTCCCCGGCACGACCCCCCGCTGGCGACGCTTAAGTCCAGCGAAGGGTCGTCGTCGCTCTCCCGAACCCCGCCCCGGCGGCTGTCCCCGCTGCCGTCGGCCAAAACGGCGACGGCGGCGGCGACGGCGGGCGCGCGAACGCGCCTTCACCCCCCGGCAACCAAACGCGCGCGACCGCCAGGCGCGACCGCGGCCGCAGCGCCACCGTCCCCGCGCCGAACGCGACAGCCCGCCAGCGGCGCGCCACGCCGTCTCGCCCACCCTGCTACCGCGCAGGCGCCAGCTGCAACAGCAGCAGCAGCAGCAGACGCCGGCGGCCGCGAAGAAGCAGTCCAAGGACGGGGCGACGCAGACGAAGCTGGTGCTGCCGTCGCTGCTGGACTACACGCGGACGCTGTCGCCGCCGTGCCTGCCGCCGCCCGCCGTCGCCCACTCGGCGCTGCGGCCGCCGCCCAGGGCCAGGGCCAGGGCGGAGGCGCCCGCGGGCGGCGGCGCTGCCGGCCCCGCCACCGCCGGCGCCGACGCCGAGCAGCTCTCCGCCACGCGCATCAGCATCAGGATGAAGCAGTGTGAGTCACTCTCAGGAATGGCTCTTTTCACCGGCAGAGCCTAGGGTTCGAGGCCCGGTATTTTCGACACTTCATACTCGTCCATAGCTACGTCGAATTCAGCATCTGTTTGGAGCGGTGGCGAATCCTGAACATTATTTTATGTATACTGCACTTTATGGAAGCTACCTCTACCGTTGTCTTTTATGTTGAGCTTTCCTGAAATTCCGACCTTAATAATTGTTCTATAAGACAATGACACAAACCACTAACTTCTGGATCTTTAACACACTCCACTTTCACAAAAAACGTAAGAGAAGCGTAACTGACGAACGACCAGAGAAGGATTGTTCTCCACAATATTTTGCGGTGCCTACCGACCGTCCAGACGTGCATCCTCCCCTTCCCCAACCCTTGAAACATGAGGAGCCCTAGGTTATCGCGGCTGGCATGCGGTGCCTTCGCTTGCGCCGAGCGAGTTCTTTGGACAGCATTTAGAACTGTGTGAAACTTCTCACTCCAACGCACTTCATAGCGCTTATGGACACTGGCTCTCGGTAGCAAAACAGTTATTTTTTTCTCATCTGTTTTAAAGCTTTCAAAATCTCAGTAATGTTTTAGGGAATTACCACACTTCTGAAATATTGCTCTTATTTATTACCCTTGGAATTAGAAGGTATATCGGCGATATACGCGGTGTATCGGAGAATTCGTCACTGGCTTGGAGAGCCTGTCACGTGCGATAGTATGAAGCGTTTTCAGTAGTTTGCGAAGTGTAAATCACCTACATTCTCTGAGCAATTATTTGTTCATACATGCATAATGGTTTTTATTTAGATATAAACCTCAAATTTTTGATTCTGAAAACATTAGGTACACAAAAATTGGAGTATTCCGCCAATACTAGGTATAGCAAAATTTCTGCGTACTTCAACACATCTGAAATCTTACGAGACTATGGAAAGATTGCTTTGTGAGAATGAATTATTCCTCCGTCTTCATTTTAATATGTGTGGGTTTAATCTGTTTAAATTAAATTCCATATGTATTTTTTCTTTTCCTCAACATGACATTACATCCATGAGATAATACACAATTTTCCACGTTTTGTTATTACGAAAATTCGTTTTAAATGGGTTAATAAGTGCGACTCTCACTACTACAGTCTAAAAAAATTAACTTATTTCAATTTATTTTGTTCTATTTTTCTTGTAAGAAATACTATCATTTGATGAAAGATTCACTTACATTGACAAACATTAACAGGTGCATCAGATGTGGACTTTTACAACATTGTAGCACTGTAATGACTTTTGGATATGGAGTGTTTGCGTAATGGAACAGTGTAGCAGTTGAATTGCAGGAAGACATCTCATAACTCGATGGTTGAAAGTGTTTAGAAGATTAAAAACCGTGCGACTTGGTGAGTGATCCGAGGAGGAACTCTCGTGTGACATGTGTGCCGTGCGTAACGCGCTCGCATGGGACAGTTGAAGGCGCGCAGCGCACGGCGACGCTGAACTACCAGCTGACGTCGCTGCTGGCGCCGCCGCGCCTGCCGCCGCCGGCCGCGCACGTGCCCATGGGCTGGCGGGCCACGCCCACCCGCGCGCCGCCCGCGGCCTCGCTCACGCCCCTCGCGCCGCCGCTGCGCCAGCGGCAGACGGCCCCGGCGGCGAATGCGCGACAAGGCATGCCGCCGCCGTCCCCGGCCACCAAGACGGCGATGACGCCGTCGGTGACGCCGCCGCCGCCGCCGCCGCTCCAGCCAGCCACCCGCGGAAGCGTCACCGGGAGCGGCGAGGCATTGGCGAGCGCCGTGCAGCCCTCGCAGAACGCCGTGCCGCCTGAGGTATTGGCGGCTTACTATAAGAAAGGACAGCTTTGACAACTACTGCTCGGCTACTGCGTGATATGTCTTTGCACTCAATCGCAATTTTAGGAATGAATTTGAATACATCATGTAACTAAACAGTTACTGAGATGTTTTGATAGATCAAAACTACTACCAAAGGTTCGCATAAAATAACAAGAAACATGACTGTTGAGTGTACAGGGGGAGGGGGAAGTTGTCATGAACTATTTATTCCAGTAGAATTGCCATCAGACTGCATTCGTTTTTGGTTTAGTCACTGTTTTCATCATTCTTTTCATGGGGTTTCTGTTATTTGCGATTTAAATGTGTTGGCAAATTCGGAGAGTATAGCCCAAAATATTTGGTTTTAAACGTGAATTCTACTTGGGTAAGTCAACATCACTGCTATCAATAAAAATATTCATATCGTGTTTACCAGAAATGGCTACTGCTGACACCATAACTATCATAACCACCTTGCAGTCAATTCGTCAACGCGTTCGTTTAGTGAGCTCATTAGTAAATGATTTTCAACACCATCTCTTGCAATGCCATTGCTCTACATGACGTACATTTCTTTCGCGACCTGCCAAACCGGTACCTTCTTAGAGTAACTCCACTATATAGAGAGCTTATTATAGGAAGGGACTGCTTGGACAACTTCAGCTTGGCCAGTGCTGGCAACATAACTTCAGGTTATGTCCCCGCACTCCTTTGGTCAGTGCGTTTGTTTACAGTTAGCTCATTTGTAAATAAATTCATCTCTATCTTTTGCAATGTCTTCGCCCTGCATGACGTCCCAGACGCCCTGCATGACCCTGATCCCGACCTGTCAAAGTCGTCCCTCTTTGGAGTGACTGCTCTATGCTACAAGCTTTTTACAATTCCGACTAGACATATCCAGTTATATTCACTGCCGTGAAATGTGAATATTCAATTCAATTTCAGACATTCCAATCGCAATCTCTCCAAACCCATCTCATTCACATTAAGCCATTGCTCTGCCAATCTCCTCCGCTCCTTACCTAGTGCCAGTCACTACCCTCTCAGTCCCAGCAACTCCCTTGAAGTCCAAGTCCCAGTCCTCTGTCCAGTTCATCCCGACCCGTTTCAGCCCTCCCCTTCCAGGTCCAGTGCTCCTCTTCCACGCCCAGCCACTTCCCCATAAATCTCAGACTCTTCCCTTCCGGTTCCAGTCCCAGGCACTTCTGTTTTAGTCTTGCCCAGTTTAGTCCAGTTTCTTCCCAGTACGTCATAGCTCCCCCCTTCCATGGCTCCACAGGTACTCCACTTCCAGTCCCAGGTACTCTCCTTCTAGACTCTGTCCCACCCACTATTTTGGACTTAGCAATTCCTCTTCAAATCTCACCGGGAGCGGTAGCTCAGTGCATCAACTGATGTCACTGCAGCGCCTCTGACCGGGAGGTCCTAGGTTCAAGTCCTGACGGCGGCAGGATTTTCGGCACTAGCTTTTCAGCTAGGTCGAATTCAGTCGCTGTCTGGAGGAAAATTCTAGCGGCCGGCTGCTCTGATCGGTAGTTTTCCGTAGTTTCTCCGATCAACACCAGGCGAATGCCGGAGCAGTACCCTACCAAACGGGCCACGGACCGCGCGTGATCTTTCCTTCCTCTTCCTTGTCCTATCCTCTCCCTTACACACACACACTTACACTAACATGCACTACACAACCACATATTCCGGGAGACCAGTCGAGAGCTTAGAGCTTGTCCCGGCTGGGGCGATGCCCCGCTGGTAGGTGAGTCCTGGTTAGGGGGAAACCCCACGAGCCGACTAGGTCGGCGCCGGATCTCGCCATCCAGCGGGGGAAGATCACCGCCATCTCCCGATAAAAACATGCACTACACTCGCGGGACTAATGACCAAAGCAGTTGGCGCGCCCGGAAACACGATAAAATCAATCAATCTCAATCCCAGACATTCCCCTTTTAGTTCCTGCCACCCCAATGCTGTTCCAATCCCATTTCTGAAGGCGTGCGTAACGCGGGCGCAGGCGGAGGCGGAGCGCGTGGAGTGCGTGACGCGGCCGCCCAAGCCGCCGCCGCTGCCGCCGCGCGGCCCGCCGCTGCTGCCGGCGCTGGACCTGTCGCCGCTCGCGCTCTGCCAGCGCTACGTGTCGCGCTCGTGCTCCAGCCCCTGCATGACCTTCCGCGACTTCCCGCAGCTGCGCTACTCGCTCTCCATGCCCGTGCACATGCAGTGAGCGCCACGCCTTAGCCATCGACACGCTCGGACTAAAGTTTCTGGTCTCTCTGTCCGATAATCCCAAAGTAGAATGTCTGGGTTTAACATTTAACAGATGCAAGTAAAATTGGCGTGAATTTAGTATTATAATATCTCCGAGCTTTCTTCATATTTCGTCTATATTGTCTACTTTAAATATCTCGGGAAATTCTTAACACGCTGCAAACACTCTTGCAATGAGAACTTTTTAGATTTTTCGATTTTATTCAGCGCACTTGTTTTCTTTTGGTCTGGAAGACCCTCAAACGGTAAATCACTAGGTAAAAAGGATTTCGGTAATTCTTAACTTGTGGGTCGCGTCTATGAACTCTTCAGACAAAACTGTCTTTGATGAACTACTAATGGAAGACTTTTAGTGGCACGATGTTCTCACTCCCTTGTATTTACCATAAATGATAGAGAAAAAACTCATCAGAACCTCTGCTTTTAAATCCTTATTGCCATAAGAATTCCCGGAACTGAGACTAATATCGTTTTTCTGGAAATCTCATCTATCATGGTCATTATAACCGGTTTTGAGACTTCACTATAAACGAATATTACACTTGTATTAGTTGTCTATGTGGATCAGGACTAGGGATTTCAGTTAACTCTATTCGAGTTCACTAGATACAAATTCGTGCGTGTATCAGAAATAGCATGTAGGCAGAAAGGAAATTCCAATCACCGATGTACTGCTCACAAATTGTCACGTGAGTTGTGATAAATCACTAAATATTGTCTTCGTTTGCAGATGGTTTCCTGCCCGAGACTTCTGCTACCCTTTTCACTTCTTGAACTAAGCCGTGGGCACGCTTTTGACTACTGTGTTCTATGAAGTGAGTATGATAAAATTAATTGCACTTATTTTTACTGCATGTCACCAACAAAATTATTTGTTGTGGTTATTTTTATAATGTATTGCGTTTTCACTTTACTTTCGGCGACATTAGAAAGAGGAACTATTACAATGTTGAAAGCACAGGTGGAAACATGTAGGCAATTAGGCGATATTTCCCAAACTTTGCAGAATATACATGCGACTTTGCACGACGCACAACATTTACGCACAAGAAGGAACTAAAATCAAATAGTATAATTTCGACTTGAGAGCCAATTAATAATAAATAATGTCAAACTTGTCGAACGAACAGTACAGATATTTCAGAAAAACCAATGGTTAATAGCGTGGGTGATAGAAATATTAATTTTCTTCAGAATACAGAGTTCTTTCGTTATTTGTTGCTTTCATGGTTCAATATGCTTATATATAAAAGACGTGAATCTTCATGACTAAAATATACATTTGTTAATTATATTTGTACAATAGTAAATTGTTGTCTTACTGAAATGAAAAAGTTTGGTTAAAATCTCAAATGATTCAAAATAATATTCGTTTGATAAATAAAAATTATGCAATCATGTTTTACGTTATACGTTAGTAAATATGTTCATTATATAAAGAAATCTGATGAAGGAATACGAGATATTTCTTTGCGCAAGAATTTTAATGAATTAAAATATTTATCCCTTTGCATTAAGATCACATTAAGTTTTCTCAAAAAGCATTTCACTCAGTTCTGCGTGTTTTTATTTATCGTCATTTTAAATTCAACTGGAATAATACGTTATAATGTTTAACAATGTAAGTGAACAAATGAATAACACAACCTTCTCTAGTACAATAAACATGATGAACACCTAATGTAACCTCCTGAGTAAATTTTCAGTTAGTGCGACCCTGCAACTTTTTGGTCGCATCTTCAAAATTATTTGTGATAGTTAAGACCGAATGATGTGCGACCCCATGATGTGCGACCCGTGAGTATCAGAAACTTTTTATGAAGTATATCGAAGTATAAAAATGTGAAATGTTCTTGAAAGTGGCGATAGTACAATCTATATTGCAGGAACTACATTGCAGTTTTCCATATACATGAAATCTCAAGGCAAATACTAATCAATCACAATACACACATGGTAAACATTAAAAACACTAATTCTGAAACACAAACCCATCATATGTATACCATTTATTGCAATTTGAATGTGCAGGGGCTATTAAGTTATCATTGGTACTTGATCATTGTGAAGAGGACCTACGTTAAATGCAATTCAACACTTAAGTTGATATTACTATTTTCACGTCATTGATATGTTACTAGTAATGTGAACATACAGACCTGCCCAATGAGAGAAAAAATTGTGATTATAAATCCGAATACAGAGATTATGAAATGTATTGAGCTCTTCACTTCTTGTGCGCACAATTTTGATAGAATATGCACAAGCTGGTAATTATCCTCCGATTTCTGTAATATGGAATGCGATATCCCTTATGTACGACAGTGTAATCATACATATATACATTTTCGAAGCTAAGTTTACATTCTTGCTAGCACATCTCATTGAATGCAGAATCAAAGGAATAGACAAAATAATACTTTTTTCATCTTTTCATTTAATTTCATTTCTTTCTGACGTTCACTCAGTCCACATTTCAAATACGTTCCATTGCATTGTTTTTCCTCATTTTCTCGAATCCGTACATAATAACACTCCAAACGAAGAATTTATCTCACATTCAGTACTGGCGGGAGACCGGTCGAAGACATAGAACTTATCCCGGCTGGGGCGGTGCCCCGCTGGTGGGAGAGTCCTGGTTAGGGGGAAACCCCGCTAGTCGACGGTAGGTCGGCGCCGGATCTCGCCATCCAGCGGGGGAAGACCACCGCCGCCTCTCGAGAAAAAAACATGCACTACACTAACGGGAATAAAGACCGAAGCCGTTGACGTGCCCGGAAACACGAAAAAAATCAATCAATCAATATGCCAGCAACGCCCTCATCGCTGCACAGTGCTCCGGCTGGACGAGCAGGGCGCCGTCGCCTGCCTCCCCCGCTTGGCTAACTCGTTGCAACGGCGTGCGCAGGGGCCGCGTGGCGGCGGCGGCGACGGCGGCGATGAAGCCGCAGAGCCCGTTCGCGGCGGCGGCGTGGGCGCGCATCCCGCCCTGCGTGGAGTGCACGTGGCGGCCGCGGCCGCCGCCCCCGCGCTGCCTGCCCAACCCGCGCGCCCCGCTGCGCTGCGACGCCTGGCCGCCGCTCTACCACCTCTTCTGCCCGCCCATGGGTGCGTCACACTCCCTTCAGCCAATCAGATTCCGACTTCAGCCAACGAGAGTCAGGCACCAGTTTTAAATGTAGACAAGTTACCAAAATTGGCATCTTGTTACACGTCATTGAATCAGACATGAAGTATTGAAAAAAATGCATCTTTTATATCAATTACACCATCATGTTTGGTTGTCACCGTTGAAAATTGTCACGTTATGCGCCTTTCAAAATATTTCTGAACTGGAGCTCTCCATGGAACATGGCGGCCAGAGTTTGGTCTGTCTATTCAAATGAAGCGCGCGTGTTGTTGTCACATGGTTCGTGAAAAATCGATGCGGCGGAGTAGCTCACACTTCTCTTTTCATCATGAATTTAATGATTATGAGAAATCGCTTCTGGTATGTCGACTATGAGCAATCGATTCCCAATAGTAATGTGTCGTATATTTTTCTGACGCGACTATAAGTCCGAGAGGGGCCAGCCTAGTTAGGGTAGGGCAAGGAGAGGATAAGCTTCCCAACGGCTGTCAGCTCAGTTGTCTCCCTGCCCTGGGGAGGTCAGAACGTGCCCGTTTGTGAGCTCCTGTTTAGTAGTCGCGTCGTATTGACGATGGAGAAATCTTTGGATCAAATATACGCGATCAAATTTTGCGTGAAGCTGAAAAAGACGCCGATGGACGCTTTAGAAATATCATCCTGATTGTTTGGACACTTATCACCGGGGTGAGATGTGAATCTTCGAGTTCGACCCGCAAGCAAAGGGGCAGAGCATGGAGTGCCCCACCTCAGCATCTTCGCGCTCCAAGAAGGTTCGCATGAACACATCGCGCGCAAAGGCCTTGCTCATTGCCTTTTCTGACACAACGTGGATCGTTCCCAGTGAGTTCGTACCTCTTGGACTCATCGTCAACGCCTAGTTCTACAAACGCGGGCTCCAGAGACTCAATATCAGGATCATTCGCTTCCGAATGGCGATCAGCGCTTTGAGGAAGCTACGCCAGGTCAACACGTCGGCTCACAACGCTTTCGTGTCGTGGATTTCCTGATCTGCATTGGTGAGGCAACGCTTCCACAACCGTCCAATAACTCTGGAGGACTTATTGTTGTTGTCACGGCTGAAAAGCGTCATGAAGAACGCATTTCAAGACTTTAGACAACATCTACATGGACAACAAATCTAATTTCTAGTTAACGTCGACCCACTAGAAACAGACGATGCTGATTTGTTCGGAATGTGATACACAATTACTCCACTCTATTCTAAAACATTGAAGTTGATTAAAACCTAGAATGTATGAGGAAAATTTCCTGGGCTCCCTTGCTATGAGGCGCGTGCGCGTGGGCGTGCGCAGGGCGCGAGAAGGTGGCGCTGCGCGCGGGCGTGCGCGTGCAGGAGCTGCGGCGCGTGGGGCAGCCGTTCAAGCACGACGCGCAGATGTTCTGGCAGGCGCACACGCCGCAGGTGGAGATCCGCTGGCCCTGCGGCCGGCGCCACCGCTCCCCGCTCTTCGGCTCGCACCTCTGACCACAGGTACTACCCCCCTCTCACACTGGGACGGGATTAAAACAAACAAATCCAACGATTGTTAACCACGTTGTGAATACTTTTGTATTGTTGCCGAGATGACTTCCTTTATTTCTTGCCTTTATTAAGCAACTGTTTTAAACAAAATAATTTACTGTCTTTTGTTTCTCTGTTAACACAACAATTGAGGTGAGTTTGAGAAAAAATGCAAACCACTACCAAAGTTACCTGTTTACTCTTGATATATTTGTTAAAAATATATTTCGGGAAATATTTGTTAAAAATATTGGAAAAATTCAACTCTTAGAGTAAAAATGTTTATAATACAACGGATTCGTGAAGTTGGGTTTCCATTACATCAGTAGTTTTGCGCGAGACTTATCAAGTTGAGTCATTTCCGAATTTTGGTATAAAATGTGTGGTGAATTTTGCGTTGGTGAGCTTAAATATGTTTTAGGTTAATTGCAAAGGTTGAGAGCCGGAGAATCCTTGATGACTTACGCAAGGGAAGTAAAATACGGAATTGGCTGAACGAAGGGTTAAGTGGGCCACTTCTTTTTTAACAAACAACTAACTTGACAATACTGCATTAACATGTACAACTTTTGAAAGCACTGGCATCTCTTCAGCGCATTTTATACGTATCCGTTCATCCAAATGGTTTAGCAGTTTGTTGTAAAGGTCCTCATATCTGAAGCGATCGCGGGTGTACACCATTTTAGAGAAACTTTCTGGATGGATCCGCAAAACAATGACTGGTTCCTCATCAGGAGAAGAGATGAGTTGAATAACGCCTCATTCGCCTCCATTGGTGTGGTCTAGTGATGAGTGACAGACGGACTTAGGTTACTCGATTAGTATATAAAGGATACGAAACAGTGATATGATGGTCAGTATAATGTGAAACCGGGACAAAAAAGACGGAGAATCGCAAAATGGAAGTGGCGGATATCTACACCCAAGAAACAATAAATATGGTTTTATTCAATGATTTATATCTCGCTATAGAACGATTTTCCTAAGGATGAGCCAAAGTGACAGCTAGTGCTGGCAACCTAACTGAAGGTTCTGTGGTCGTCGTGCTCTTGAGCCCATTAGACTCCCTTCGCGCATTCGTTCGTTTGCAGTTGGCTAACTTGTAAATGGCGCTTCCTTTTGTGATGTCCTCGTGCGACAAAAATATATAGTGCGCCGCGAGAAATAATTGAAATTAGGAAGTGCAGTGTTATGTGCTCTTCTGTAAAAATTATTTTTTTCTTTATAAATTAGATTAAATTTACTTTTTGTGTGATAAATATTATGTTTATTTTATAACCGATACTTGAATGCGATATGCGTACCGATGCACGTGGTTCCGGGCTTTGTGCTGTTGTGTGGCGCGCAGTGATTGAGAGCTTTCTGTTTACATTCGTGGTAGTTTTATTTTACTGATTGTGAGAGCAAGTTTAGAGATTGTCCAAATACGAAATTAAATTTAAATATTTCCCGGACTCTCGTACGTGCATATACCTCAGCGAAACTTTTAGACTTCTGCATAGGGATGTTTTCGCAGGATACCCATAACCTAACACTTTACGAAGGGGTGTGGCTGAACAGCTGTTGCGGCGGAGGGATACTTGTCTGAATTACATATGATGTTCACTTGTTTTCACGAACTGTCACTTTGGCTCATCCTTAGGAAAATCGTTCTATAACATTGCCTCAATTGTTTTCCATCCAGGATGCCATCCGTTGTTGACGCTGGCGAGGACGACGGCGGTGCCGACGCAGGCCGGCGCTCGCGCGGCGGGCCCTCATTTCCCCTCCCTCATCTCCTGACCAAGACTGGCTCCAGAAATTCCCTCTTTCGAAATTTGATAATTTTTATATATATTTATATTTAATTGGCCTATGCCCCTTTTGCTTTTTTTATAAAATAATAAAGTTTAAAAGTAAAAGTGGCGTTATTTAATATCTATGATACATCCAGAGTCTGAAATATCAGTATTGGGATACCTCTCCCGTTATTGCAATGCTGTAATTTTTGTTACATGGATTGAGATATAGTGTAATTTTTACGGGTTAAATTTGTATTACTTTAATTAGCGTATTATTAAGGCTATCAAGATAAGAAAATATCAATTTTTGAAAATTCATTAAACTTGGTAGCAACTTCAGCTTTTTCTCGAGCATTTTGTATATTACAAGTATGTAAATTCTTGGAACTGAAGGTACAATATAGGAATTAAATTTTAACAGAAGAGACTATACTGGAAACGGGACACATTATGTAGTAATATATCAACTATTTACTCTAGAAGACATTATATTGAAGTATAACAAGAAATATTAGAAATAGAGATGACAATAAATGAAAATACCTAAAAATTGTATTGATAGTTGTAATTGAAATTATATGTAAATGTAATCTGTATTGAATCGAAATATAAAAGAATTGCAGCAATATGTCGAAAGCAAAGGGTATTATCGTTAATTTATTCTATAATTGACTTTTAATTTGTGTTCTGGGGCGAAGAATGTAAAATGTTCCAATAAAACAATATGTCATTATTTAAAACAATGGCAACCACATTTTAAGAAAGTATAATTGGCAAAAGCATTGAACACAATTCTTTGAACTCGGTGAATAAGCAGATAAGCTACAAACTCTTAGTTTCACAGGAGAGCAAGAAATAACTTTCAAATGAAGTAAATCAAGAATTAATAATATTTAAAGGAAGGTGACATTAAAATGGAACTATTTGTGTGTAGGTTTTGTCTGAATATAATTAATTCCTGATTTAACAGCATTGGTTTAAAATTGTATTTTGCTCTGCTGTAAAATAAAGTTTTCTTGACTTATCAGGGACTTACCGGGATGAAATAATTATAGATAGTAACTGGTATCGTTTTCTAAAGTCGCAATTTTAGGAGTGAATTTGAATACATCATGTAACTAAACAGCTACTGAGATATTTAGATAGATCAAAACTACTACCAAAGTTTGCATAAAATTACAAGAAACCTAACTTGAGTGTGCAGGGTGGAGAAGTTGCCTTGTACTATTTATTCCAGAAGAATTATCTTTAGACTGCTTTCGTTTCTCTTTTAGGCACTGTTTTCATCTTTCTTTTCAGGGGTTTCTTTTATTTGCGATTTAAATGCGTTGGGAAATTGGAGGAATATATCCCAAAACATTTGGTTTTAAACGTGAAGTGACGTGAAGAAACGTGACTTTGGTAAGTCAACATCACTGTTATCAATAAAAATATTTATATCTCGTTTACCGTATACTCGTTAAACTACCGTACTCTCGTTAAACGTATACTTACGTTTAAATGTGAGGTTCACGAATATAGGAATTATAAGGAAAGCTTACATCGTTTCTGGGTATAGCTCTCTTGCTTTATTATATTCCTCCACTATCCTTGGAGAATTAACACAATCTTCACGTAGTTTCCACTGTGACGTCCATTACAGCGTTACGCCTCTAGAATTTCTCAAACAAGTAGTCACATCTTGATAACAAATACTCTCTAGCTAGAAACAGACCATATCTGAGCACCACACACTAAAACAATTACATTATTACCAGTGAAACCAATTCTCATTAAAAATCACTTTATACTGGCAACTCAGCATTAAGACGCATTCAAATAAAACGAAACGAATTACGAAGTGAAATGGTATATTTCATTTCTTTTCGTTTTGGTTGCGGTAAATAAATATGCAGGCAACCTCGCTATGAAGTTGAGCTAGTATTGAAATAAAAATACACGTATGTAAAAAAATTCGCCATTTCCATCAACTTAAAATATCCCTATCATTTTGGATCTGAATTTTAATATACAATGAATATTAAGATCCACATTTGTGTAGAGTTTAGTACGATATACCACTGCTCATCCTCGTGTGATCACATTGAAAAATTTTCAACAAAAATATATGAGAAAAACAGCTCACGCTCCTTGATTCATAGAAAAATTACGTAATTAAATTTAGGAAAAATAGACATATCAATAATATAACATATCGATAAGAGATTTCCATAACAAATCAGAAGGTTCTACATCATCTTGGAACGTTCTTTTATATTACGATCATCTAAATATCACTATTAAAATGAAAAATGCAGAGAATTTCAGTTCATATGATGTAATGACATTACTTTGAATCGTACTATTTTCACACATGATGATTTCCTAGTCTTTCTTTTGATCCCTGACTTCCAAATGCTTTTCTAAATTTGAAATATTAAAACTCCTAAAAGGCAACAAACACCAAACAGGTAAAAGAAAATTTAAAAAACCGTTCCCATTGATTTGAAATATTAATACACCTGAACTACAACAAACATCGAACAGGTAAAAAGAATTTTTTTTAAAAATACGCCGAAATTTTAAAAAATATCAATAGCCTCAGCATCCAAAGCGGCATGTCCGACAATGCCCTTCCCCGTGCTTTGGCGTTTCCGCGGCCACCGGCGCCGCGGTCGGCCATGGCCATCTTCGACCGCTCGCCCGTGCGCTGCTTCGTTCGGCACCTGTGGCCCGTGTCGCCGTCCTTCCAGTCGAGCGACGTGCTGTCGGGTGACGCGCCGCCGCGCTTCACGCAGCCCTCGGTGGCGGCGGCGCGAGGGCCCCCGCGCTGGGGCCCCAACTGCTCCGCCCGCCGCCCGCTGAATGCGCGCGCGCCATCGCCGCCGCGCGCTTCCTCGTCGCTGCCATGGACAGCGCGCCTCGTAAGAATGGGGCACTCGACGCTTCTGGTCTTGGCGGCTCGCTCCTCGACAAATTTGCTCTTGGCAGTTCAGACCTCGATAACTTTACTATTGGTAGTTTGGACCACGATAGCTTTGCTCTTGGTAGTTCAGATCTCGATAACTTTGGTCTTGGTGGTTCGGACCTCGATAACTTTGGCCTTGGTGGTTCGGACCTCGACAACTTTGGTCTTGGTTGTTAGGACCTCGATACTTTGTCTTGGTAGTTTGGACCTCGATAGCTTTGCTCTTGGTAGTTCGGACCTCGATAACTTTGGTCTTGGTGGTTCGGACCTCGATAACTTTCGTCTTGGTGGTTTGGACCTCGACAACTTTGGTCTTAGTGGTTTGGACCTCGACAACTTTGGTCTTGGTGGTTCGGACCTCGACAATTTTGCTCTTAGTAGTTGACCTCGTAACTTTGATCTTAGAAGCTCGGATCTCGGGAGCTTTTGTGTAGTTTTTTGGTTTTTACCGTTTGACTTCTTGACTCGACTTGGTCTGGGGCTCTGACTTCGAGAATTTTTATCTCTACGTCTCTAGTATTATTAACTTGAAATGACAACTCCATCTTCCAAATATCTGCTGTTGATGGCTTCAGACATGAAATATTTGAATTTGCTGTCTCGAGCGTCGAGAAGTTAGGTACTGATGGCTTGGACACAGAAAGCATTGCTCTTACTCCAACTTACGTACATTCAACCTTAATGTATTCCACTCCAAATGTTTGGTCTTGGTAGCTCGATCCTCAATAACATTGGTCATTGACATCGAGACCTTTGGTCTTAGAGGCACGAAACTCGAAAACATGGGCCTTGATGACTACATCTTGGGGACAACAACATTGACCTTTTTTCCTGGATCTCGAGAACATTGGCCTTGATGACTTGGTCTTAATGTCCCTTACCTCGTGAACTTTAGTCTTCGCATCAGATTTCCAGACCTTTTATCTTGGATGGTGGTGAAGCGACAATTTAAATTTTGGTGATCGAGACTCCATCATTTTCGTCTTTATAACTCGTACATAAATAAATTTGGTCTTCTTAATGTCTTCAACCGTCAGATCTTAGAACATCGATAGCTACCTCACCAACGCGCTCATGGCACTATGTAAAATTTGAGGTGAACTAAGCAAGTTCTTTGTGTTATATTTTCAAGGTTCTCTCGTATATTCTAATTCCCCCATTATTGCAATCATCAGCTATGAATCAATGAATGAATGAATGAATGAAAATGAATGAATGAATGAAAATGAATGAATGAAAATGAATGAATGAAAACGAATGAAAATGAAAATGAATGAATGAAAATGAATGAATGAAAACGAATGAATGAAAACGAATGAATGAAAATGAATGAATGAAAATGAATGAATGAAAATGAATGAATGAGTGAATGAATGAATGAATGAATGAATGAGTGACTGAGAGAGACGCCTAGAAGACGGGCATGGCATGGAGTGGGTCCGTTTCAGTGCCGCCGCCGCTGCCACCGGCGCGGCCGCGGCCCAAGGCGACGGTGCTGTTCCGCGGGCCGGACACGCTGCCGGTGGGCGCGGCGTGCGGCGCCGTGCGTGCGCACGTGCCGTGGCACGTGGCGCGCTGGCGCCAGCCGCCGGCCGAGGGCGGCCACGCGCGCCGCTACGGCCCCAAGCCCTGCGTGCCCTGTCGCCCCGCGCCTGCCGCCCCGCCCTGCGTCTGCCCCGCGCCCCGCAGGCGATGAACAACGCGCTAAGTCGCGAAACAAAAACAACAAAGAAAGCTAACTCGCTAGGTCTTTGTCTAAGGCTTTATGTTTTGAAAGTCACGTATCGGTATTTTTACCATGTTCAACATTAGGTTTGATTGGATAAAAATGTTTGTTTGAAAACAAAAACAACAGAGATCAAGACACCTAGTCGTGAAACATAAACAACAAAGTAGCCGAGTCACTATGTCGTGAAACGGAAACAAAAACAAGAAAGCAAGCTAACTATTCCCTATATCTTTGTGTAAGCGATTGTAAGGCTTTATATGTTTACGAAGTCACGCATCGATATTTTTGTCATGTCCAACATTAGGTTTGATTATAAATATGTTTGATTGAATTGATTTATGAATATAATTTTCAAAAATAATTTATTTGTTCACTGTATTTTTGAATAATATTGTTTATTTATGTTTATAAAAGACTATGAAATAAAAGATGTATTTGTTGTGTTATTATTGAGAGCTTTCTTTTACTATATTATGGTGAATATTTTAATAAATATTTTGAATATAAAATGCAAAGGCTACAGACGACAAATTAATAATAAACTAGCGTGGGTTTCAAAATTTGACAAAACAAGTTGAACTGCCAAACATGACACCGCGTTCTGAGGATGTCTGGCTTCAGCGCACGTCTGTGATTCACCAGTGCACAAATCCAGTACTGCTCCCGAAGACCCTTGTACCGCCGTGGTGCAAATGACAAAGGGAACAGCCCAACTGCGTGTACCCCGCATTTCAGGTACATTAGGCTAGTTTACGACTAGTCGTAAATCACGCCGATAGACAAGAAAAGGAGTGAAAAAATAAAGGTTGAAATTTAAAAAATAAAACCGTCAAGAAACAAGCCGTAGTTGAATAAATGATTCATTATTCAGTAAATTGTTAAGCCTATAATAAACAATTCCAACAAGAAATATCCAAAATTGTGCTTCAGAGTTCATTGGACGCATGATGTCTACGTAATGGTAAATTCAGTTCTCTTGCTCTGGCTTCTACTAATAACAAATTCTAATAAATAATAAATAAAAATAATAAATTCTACTAACTTGCTCTGGCTAATAATGTTGGTAGCACCGTAAAGCTTGTGCAGCTACCTTATGGCTTTCCCTAACATGTTTGGACAGAGAAACAGCTGATATGAACGAGACTGGTGAACGCCAAAATAGTAATTCATGTATGTGTAGCGAATGTGCATACAAAATAGAATATTCCTAAAATGAAAGTGATTCGGGTCAGGTTGCAAATATTCTTTCAAATATGCAACTTGTGCATAGTGAAGTGACGAATGCCAAATATAATGAGGGGAAACAGTGTTTTTGCTTACGTATAGCTAAAGTGTTAATGACTGTCGAATATCATGTATTATAATGTGGGTTATTTGACCGTAACTCAATTTATTTTATCGAACCTAGGGATATGTTAGTTGATCTCACATAAGCATCAATGGGACAGAAATAAGTTAACATATTGGACGGACTTAGTTTAAAGGACAAATACCTTGTTGTAGTGTATACAATAAAATATCAAACTAATGTGGCACATGGTGTGTAATAATGACGAATTATGTACTAATGAATCTATAATTTGATCACTGGCAAATCATGATGTTTTAGCTGCAGTGAAGCTGTTATCGTACAAAATGGTTGCCACAAAAGCTTGTAGTAGTTCGGATTGGACCCAGTAGGTTGCAGTTCTAAGCATTTCAACCGATAACTGCCAATTACAGGATAAACGAAATAATTGTTATTTCGCGTAACAGTTACAAAACGTTAACGGTTAAGAAATAACAGTTTAGCTGTTAAGAGCACATCCCTACTACGGACTGGCCTCCATAAATGCATGTTTTGCGAGTATGTGTGTGTGTGTGTGTGTGTGTGTGTGTGTGTGTGTGTGTGTGCGTGTGAGTGATTGTAAGAGAAGACGAATGGACCCGAAAGTCGACGAAAATATCGCGCGTGGTCTGTGTCCTGTTTCTTAGGGTACATTTCGTGCTTTCGTCTGACTGAACGGAGAAACCACGAAAAACTACCGAAAAGAGTGGCCGGCCGCTAGTATTATCCTCCAAAAATATTCGACCTAGGTGTTTAGCTAGTGTAGCAATCCGCCACCGTCGGAACTTAAACGCTGGGACCTCCCAATGAAAGGCACCGACAAAACAGTAGTTGAATTGAGCTACCTTAGCAAGTCGAACTCAAGGTGCAAAACTGGTAAAACAGTAGTAGAATTGAGCCACCTTAACAAGTCAGACTGAAGGTGACAAGTTCACAAAACATTAGTTGAATTGATCCACCTTAGCAAGTCGGACTGAAGGTGACAGACTGGCAAAACAGTAGTTGAAGTGAACCACCTTAGCAAGTCGGACTAAAGGTGACAAACTGAAAAAGAAACAGTAGTTTAATTGAGCCATCTTAGCAAGTCGACTGAAGGTGACAACTGGCAAAACAGTAGTTGAAGTAAACCTAGCAAGTCGATAAGGTGAAGACTGGCAAAACAGTAGTTGGATTGCTCCACCTTAGAAAGTCGGACTGAATGTGAGAGGACCTGCCGGCCAACAATGGGCGCGGCCGTGTCGTGGCGACGGGACGGGTGGGGACGAGCCGAGCCGGCGAGCGCCCGCCCCGCCGTCCACCATGAGCCGCCCGTCCCTCCTGCCCTCGCGGTTCGACCCCAGGCTGGAGCGGCGCGCGTCGGCCGCGCGGGCGGCGCGGCGGCGGCGGCGCGGGGCGACGACTGGGCGCGGCCGCACGCGCCCGGCGCAGGGGCGGGGACGGGCGTGGGCGTGGGCTGGGTCCCGCGCTTGGGTAAGCGACGCTTTCGGTGATACTTGGAGTGGTGTGCTTGTGGAAACTTGGCGCTGCAAGCATATTTGGCATAATAACCGATTAGGGTGAATTTGGGGTGAATACCAGAATTCGAAAGGTTAGAACGCGGTAGAATGTAGGTATTGTAAAGGTTGCTGCTAGGTATTGTTCGGCCTAGCCACATTGCATCAAGTTTTCTAATTTGTCTGTAATAATTACCTATTAAATAAAAAAATAAAATAATAACCGATGACAGGGAAGGAATGAATTCTGTCAATAGCATGCAATGGAAGTTACTTTCTTTACCGTATTTGCCGGAGTATAAGACACATCGGTGTATAAGGCGCACTCCTGCTTTCAAGAAGAATTTCATTCTTAAACGTTAAATTGTATACTTGATTTTTATTTTTATGAAAGGAGTGGGAATTGCGATCCATGAAAAGCAACAATTTTTTCTTCATATTTCGCAGGGAGTATTTATGTTCTTTTTTCTAGCAAACAAGCAAAGACCGTGCCTCTTCATAAATCTGCTACACCATGACTTTGACCCAATGAAAGTTTCAGAATTCTTTCTCCTTACACTAATTTTAGCGTCTGTAATGGTCAATTTTGTAGCAATGCAAATTCCTGTTTTTCAGTGTACGAAAATTTGAGTTTTGGAATGTTGTATATTAACCATTCAAACAGTTACAAAAATTCCCATCCGTTGAATCACGTATCGTGTTTTTTGACGAGTTTCTGAAGGGAAAAAAAGCTCGTCATATTCACCGGCAAGTACGATACCTCCTTGCCGTATCTGTCAAGCCCCGATTCTCATCTGATGAATCTCGCATGGAACTGCTCGGGTTCCCGCCACTCTTCCCCCTCCATGTCCCCGTCCGACCTACGCCCTGGCTCTTCCGGACCACAATCCCCCATCATACCGTACTACGCTCCCCCTCGCTCTCTTTGCATTAAAAGAATAACAACAACAAAATCAACAACAACCTACTTCATCATTTCCGAGGACAATTATGAAAAATTATGTTCTTAGTGGTTTCGTGCATTGTAAAAGAAATATATATATACTCCAAATATCACGTTTCTATCTTCTGTATTTTTGATAATCAAATAAACAATATATGCCGACCTGGATGGCCGAGGTGGCTAAGAGCGAGTACCAACTGAGCGCTTCGATCGGAAGGGTCGCGGGTTTGAGTACCGCCTTGGGCATAGTAGTTTGTCCCTTGACTTTGTATGTGTTGTCGCGGAGGGCCTCGCGTTCTGCTGACCCCAGATTAGAGGAGCCCGCAAGTGTGTTGGTCTAGTGTATGGTCGAAAATGCGTCCCATCGGGACGTAAAGGGTAACCGGCTGTCAGCTGGATAAAAGCCCCAGAAAAAACACAAATATTACTGTCATTCGGTGTACCAGGTAATGTAGCATACGATGTACCGTAGGCCAATGTATCAAGCGCTTGTCGGAAATGAGCCAATAAGCAAGTTTCTGAAACCCGGTCAATACGCAACAACAATAACAGCAAGCACCTGTTCCGTTGCTGGTATCGATATGAAATTCCCTGTCGCTGGAGGCGGCGGCGGCCGGGTGGGCGACGACCGCCCGTGGGCGCACGTGGAGCTGCAGGCGCAGCCGGAGGCGTCGCTGCCGCCCGTGCTGTACTCGTACTTCGCGTCGCCCGAGCAGCAGCTGCCTGCGCACGTGGACGCCGCGGACGTCTTCTCGCAGCAGTGAGTCACGTCACTTGTGGTCTGCCCCAGTGATGTGAGGGTAGCCCCACACTTCACCCT
The DNA here is from genome assembly GCA_964035755.1 of Teleogryllus oceanicus. Classification (NCBI taxonomy): domain Eukaryota; kingdom Metazoa; phylum Arthropoda; class Insecta; order Orthoptera; family Gryllidae; genus Teleogryllus; species Teleogryllus oceanicus. The sequence continues at coordinate 45,308,754 of CAXIVR010000006.1, forward strand.
AAACTTAACTTCTCGGGCTCAAAGTCGGGATAACTAAATATAATGTAATAATAATAATAATAACAATATAATAATAATATAATAATAATAATATAATAATAATAATAATAATAATAATAATAATAATAATAATAATAATAATAATAATAATAATAATAATGTCTCTATTACTGGCGAGGCTCAGACCGTAAGGCATGCTCTTCCGCATAACCACTTAAATATTTACATTTACATAATTACAATTGAGGCGTTCGGGCGGAAATAGTGATAACTGACATTTCACTTACAAAATTGCAACGATCATATTGTAGCGTCGCGTGGGTCGGCGCCGCGGCGTCGGGCCGCGCCGGGCCGCGCCGGGCCGCTTCGGGGAAACCCGCGCTAAGCCGGATGCTCAATAGGGGTGGAAGCCACGGCGCCTCGCTTCGCCGGCTGGAAAACCCGTAGGAATCCAGGCTGGAAATTCCCTGAAAGGGACGCGCGCGGATGCGAGGCTAAGAGATGTCGGTTGCAGCCCTGGAAGGGCTGGCCAGCGAGCCGTATGACGCCCGCTGCTTGTAGGGTGGGGGCGAGCCAACGGATATATAAGGCCGCACCGACAGGCGCCTCGTGGGATACGCTGGGTGTCGAAAGACGAGAGGTATCTCCAGTGCATTCATTGCACGTGATCTTCGGTCGAAGATCGGTTTGGCGACAGGCCATGTAACTGGTATAGTTACGGGACTCTATGTCCGACAGCTTCGCACCTCGCGTTGCTTTTTGCTGCTTTCGAAGCAGTGGTTCTGGGCGAGGCCTAGGGACGGTCGCGGGGTTTCGCGGCTAAGAGAACTGAAAGGTTGCCAAGGGGTTAGTTTTTTGTATTGTAATCTTTGTACATTAACTGTAAATATACTGTAAATATATTGTAAATATCAATCAGAGCAGTCGTCTGTGTTTTTTCATCCTAGTACGTCACAATATTAGCAACGATCGTATTAGTGGAAGTGTGCTACACATAACTAATGAAACATAAATTGTGAATGTATTACTTATAATAAAAATAATTATATTATGGATGATTTATTTTTAATAACATTATTTGGATTTAATCCTTGCAGCGATCTTTTAATGATTTGAAACGTTTAATGATACATACTAGTTGTGGTTTACAAATGAACTTATCGAAAACTAAAGTAATGAGTAACAGTGAACCCAAATCAATAATGGTGAACGACAGCAACATAGAATATGTGCAAGAATATGTTTATCTCGGCCAGCTAATATCATTTACAAATAGAGGAGATACGGAAATAACAAGAAGAACTAAATTAGCATGGAGGAGATTCTGGAGCCTCTCTTTCATTTTGCTAAATAAAAAGATAAACCTCCAAATTAAAAAGGTTGTAATGGACTCGTGCATCTTGCTTTATGGATCACAAACATGGTCCTTAACAGTAAAACAAATAAAATGGATACAACGATACCAGAGGAAAATGGAACGAAATATGTTAAATATTTCGCTTCTAGACAAAATACTATCTACAGAAATTAGAGAAAAGACTAAAATTAAAGATGTAGTACGGCAAGCTAAAATACGCAAATGGCATTGGGGAGGACATATTATAAGGCAAGATCAGCAACGATGGGCATACACTACAACAACCTGGGACCCTCGGTATGGGTGGAGAAACCAAGGGAGACAGAGGAGAAGATGGACAGACGAGCTATGCAAAGCAGCTGGTCCCTCCTGGACGAGACTGGCCCAAGAGAGAACAACATGAAGGCAACTGGGATATGAACAGCAAAAAGAAAATGATGATCCACAGTGCTATTAATCGATTTTAGTGAAATTGAGTGAACTTTAGTGACATTGAATATCAACCTACTGTAACCCTGCTAAAGCAGGAGGCATTTGCCCTTTACGGGATGTTATTGGATAATAATAATAATAATAATAATAATAATAATAATAATAATGATAATAACAATAATAATAACTAGTGGTGGTGGGTTTTCTAATGGTAGAAAAACCTCAGTATGTAACGCCTGTTCATGTAAAGGAACTGTAAGTAAATGCTGAGGAAATTCCTCAAGTACGATTCCTCAGGTACGAGGTACATCCTTCCGGGAACGGGAGTGGCCATAAAGTTGTTCGTGGAGTCAGAGCTTTCTGACATCACACTTGGCAGGCTTCGCAGTACTTTGTAGCGCCTTAAGAGTACTTTGATAGTAGATGATCTTGTTACGCATATTTACTTGCAAATACTTTTTAGGACGATTAACTGACAAAAAAACATTATTAAAACGAAAGGTATGGTGAACAGTCAGCATTCAAACGACACCATCAACACACAAATCCCTCTAGCAGATATATACATCTTATATCTGCCATTCTTCATATTTATAATACAGATTATTGATATTTGATAATTAATCTCTGGTGTTATCGTTTCAGTTTTATAGCCATGTGTCGAATAAAAGGCTCAGGAAGACCAAATAAGCTAGGTAGAGCGAAGGGAATACACGATGCTCGCCACAGGTCTCCACCATGCTACCCCCAGGCTTGAACAAAAAATAAAAACAGGGCCCAGACCAGAAAACATTGCTAGTTGGTAATGGTCGGTTTAATGTGGCCCTAAACGCCAAATACACGTATATCATGGGTGTGACCGGCAGCGGTATCTCAATGCATCAACTGATGCCACTGCAGCGCCTCTGACCGGGAGGTCCTAGGTTCGAGTCCTGAGGGCGGCTGGATTTTCGACACCAGCTTTTCAGCTAGATCGAATTCAGTCGCTGTCTGGAGGAGAATTCTAGCGGCCGGCTGCTCTGATCGGTAGTTTTCCGTGGTCTCTCCGATCAACACCAGGTAAATGCCAGAGCAGTACCCTACGAAATGGGCCACGGACCGAGCACGATGTGTCCTTCCTCTTCCTTGTCCTATCCTCTCCTCTTACACACGCGCGCACGCACACACACACACACACACACACACACACACACACACACCTTACACTAACATGCACTACACTAACACATATTCCGGGAGACCGGTCGGGGGCTTAGAGCTTGTCCCGACTGGGGCGGTGCCCCGCTGTTGGGAGAGTCCTGGTTAGGGGGAAACCCCACTAGCCGACGGTAGATCGGTGCCGCATCTCGCCATCCAGTGGGCGAAGATCACCGCCATATTCCGAAAAAAAAACATTCACTACACTAATGAAACACTAATGACCAAAGCAGTTGATAAAAAATCCATCAGTCAATCAACCATGGGTGTGAAATGCGTGTTTTGCTGCAGGTGGTGGGTGGGCGCGGAGTACGGCGAGCGCGACTACCTGTTCGCGGCGCCGGCACACGAGCGGTCGCCCACGTGGGCGGGGGCGTGGCTGTGGGACGAGGCGGCCGGCGACTCCGCCATGGAGCCCGTCGCCGACCCCTACGACGCCGTGGCGCTGAACGTGTCCGACGAGTCGGAGGCGGAGGAGGAGGAGGAGGAGGAAGAGGAGGAGGACGACGACCCGGAGGCCGAGGAGCGGCAGAGCATGTTCCGCGTGGAGCGGGACGGGCCGCCCCGCCCCCCGAAGGCGCCCGCCGCACTGCCCAGGACGGACCCGGACGGCGCCGATGCGGCCGCGCTCATGCGGCGCGCTAGTGAGTCTACAGATGGCGTTACACAGGCCGCTCTGGTTGATTTTTTTTTCACTCTTCTAAACCAGGCGGCTATAATTGATTTTGTTTCACTGCTTTAAACCAGGTGGCTCTGGTTGATTTTATTACATTATCCTAGATCAGGGGACCCTCACTGATTTCGTTTCACTATCCTGAACCAGGCGGTTCTGACTTTATTTCACTGTCCTAAACCAGGTTGCTCTGGTTGATTTCATTATGTTATCCTGAAATGGGAGGTTCGTATTGATTTTGTTACACAATCCTGAACCAGGTGACTCATTTTATTACACTATCCTCAACCAGGAGGTTGTTTTTTTTTGTTTCACTACGCTGAATCAGGCGGTTCTGACAAATTTGGTTTCACAAGTCTTAACAAGGCGGCTCTGTTTGATTTTGTTACACTACCTTAAACCAGGACTGCTCCAGTGGGCTGCCAACGTTTGGTCCCCTAACTGTGCTTTAATCAGCAGGCCACTGATGTGACTAGCTGTTATGTTATGTCAGCCGGACAGGAAGGAAGGGGAGGCGCTTGGGCGCTATCGGTCAAAGTCTAGTGAATGAGGAGTAGCTCGCGAGCAAGTGCAGAGGGTCATCGCGGGAAGTACGGTCCCAGTATTTACATTTGAGCTACCCTGCCTTCAACGATTCGGGTACCTGTGGTGTAGTAGTCAGACCGCTTGATATCCACTGGAATTGGGATTTAAACTCTGGTCGATATTAAATCTGTAACGGACTAGGCGGCTTCATGGCATATTTTCTCGGGGTGCTCCCATTTCCACCACTTCTTAGCTTTAATAAATATTTTTATATCAGATATCTTCATAATCAGTTTGTCATAATATTCATCCGCTTTTGGAATGAAAATCATTGATTAAATCGCTCGCATATATGTTATAAATTCACTATAAATAAATAAAAAATACTCTTAAATTTATCATACAAAATTCTTAAAAAAAATCAAGATATCGGATAGTCCAATACTGCTCAAATGGAAGAATTCAGGCTAGATTGTCCGTGGTAGTGAACTGCCTGTCGCCTTTCACTAGACTAGAGCCGAGCGTCCGATCTCGTCCCCTCCCAACGGGGTGAATCGAGAATCAGCGAGCCACGCCGTGTCCCGCCGAAAATCACTGGGCCGGGTCTCGTCAAATGGGCCACCCACTTGAGCGGCCCTGATCTAGACAAGTCATTCCCGACCGTCTGCACCTAGGACATGCTCCTGCGTGATGATGTGTCCAGTGTCATCCCCTCCGCGCCCTTCGCCCCGCGCGCGGCCCGGCCGCGTCCTGGACGGCGGCGACCCTCCGCTGGCCGGCGCCCGCCCCCGCCGCCCCGCGCCCCCCGCGGCCACCGCCAGCGACTGGACGCTGCGCCCGCGGGCGGAGCGGCCCGAGGAGGAGGAGGACTTCATCCGCTGCCAGCAGCTCAGCCGCTGCTCCGACCGCCCGCCCTGCCCCGGCTGCCTGTGCTTCCTCTGCCCCGGCTGCAGCGGCCCGCTCGCCCTGCGGCGGCGGCGAGGGCGACGCCGAGGCAGCCCCCCCCCCCCCCCCTTTTGCGTTCTGCCGCCCGGGGGTTAGGCGAAAGTTCCACAGCAAGCAATCCAATGTAATGTGGGATTCAGTAGCTCAGTCAACCAGAGCAACTGAGTGAATAAGCAGCAGAGAGACCCGGAGTCACTCCCACGTGGGATTATTGGTGGGTTGATTGATAGTGTTTCTCCTGTGTGGCACAGTCTCCCGTTTTTTTTGCCACACTCAGCCAGACAGCAAAGCTGTCGAAAGCCATCTCTCTAAATCGATATATTAAATTGACAGAGATGACTACTATTATTTCTTCATACTTCAGTCAGTAGGAACACCTCTGTGGATAATAGAATGACCCGGAGTCACTTCCAGACAGTATGAGATATTGCACTTCATAATATACATTTTCATATATTCACGTTTTATTATATAAAATATATTCATAAACGTTTTGTACCATTTATAAGACACCACCAACCCGGCTTCGTATGTCACTGCTGTATATAGATTTACTTCCACATCAGCATAAAAGCATCAAAGAAATTAAGATAAAATATATACTGTTGCACTACATAAACACTTTGAAGCGTATCTCAGCGGATGATTTATAGTTAAGAGGAACTTTCTTATGTGATACTCGTAATGTTGCTCACGTCAGAGTGGAAAACGCCAGTAAACATCAACAAACTCCAAATCATTCTGAATGAATAACTCAAACTAATCGCAAATGTCACTTGGTTCATAACCAACAAACAACTCTCTCCAACAGTATATTCCACAAAACCTACCAAACTACCACAGCACCTCAGTAATCATCAGCCAAAAATCCCTACTCCATATCCTTACTCAGTATACTTGCAAATCAGAATGCTTAACTCCAACAATCTGTTTTAAAGTGTCTTCACTAAAGTTTAGATTGAATTATCTTAGATTTTTAAAGAACACTAGGATTGAAATTTAATTTAATGTCTTTAATTTAACACAACACAATTTAATTTAACACAACAACAAATACATATCAATCGGTGATTTACCAGCCAAATTCGCAAACATATACTATTGTAAACAAAACGAGATACTATTAAGTTTTCAATATTTTTTCTAAACTACTTATTAATAAAAAATCAATGCACAATTCTTGTCACTTTATTTATCATAGATTTACATCGATGAAGCAATGTAATGAAAACATATATACCAAAATTAATTTCCTTTAGTGACTACTTATTACAATTGTAGTTCACACAATAGCTCATAGAGAGTGCAATAATACACTTCTATGAGATAAAGCTTCATAAAAATAGGGTTCTTCTTACTTGTTTAGGGCCCGAACGATTGAAACGGGTATTTGGGACCTTCAAATGCAAGCGGACTTAAATGGCTTCCGACCCTTTAAAAATGACGAGAACTGATCAGAACTAATTTTATTTTATCCCTTCTACGTCATAGCATGTTAAGTTTTCAGTATAATTTTTAAACTACTTATTAATAAAAAAAATGCAATGCAGAAATCTTGTCACTTTATTTATAATAGATTTACCTCAAAGAAGCAAGGTAATCAAAAGATATATACCAAAATTAATTTTCTTTAGTAACTACTCTAGTTGTTACAATAATTGTAGTTCACTCCACAGCTCCTAGAGAATGCAAAAATAGACTCCTACGAGAGAAAGTGGCATACAAATATTAAATACAATACTTAATACAATGTATTATATAAAAAAAACAAAAAATCAATATTTTATTTCAGATTTTGTTCAACATTTCAATCCTAGTGTCCCCAAATAAGCCTATTAATATATTAAAAAACCTGAACTTTGTAGCCCTGAACGATGTATGTCATGCTAAAGATAATATGTTTTACCAATACGAATATGTTATGTGAAATTTGTTAGTATGTTATACTTTGCTACTTAGGTGCAGCCCAAGTATTTCTGCTGCCTAAATACCCGCTGAGATATAGGGATCCATGGGATAAGCTAATACCAGTTGGTGCACTCCAAAAAATAACGCCCGTGAACCGCCTTTGTGTCCGAGTGGGGGAACATGACAAGTGTCCGCGCATGACGGTTAGCTAGCTTTAGCCCACTGGAGTCGGAAAAATTAAAAAAAATAGAAAGACTAAGACACGACCATCTAAGTAACGGTTTATCAAAAACTCGGAAGAGGAATTGCGGAAACAAGTACTACACTAACATACACGTTCTCCACAACACAGGGTCCCGCACCCTTGTCCTCACCGTCGCCCGGGGTGAGCGTGGGTGGTTCGTCGCAGCCGGGGCCCCCGCCCGCCCCCACCGCAAGCGCCCACGCCCAAAGCCCTGCCGCCGCCCCCGCGCTCGCGCCCACCCCCCTCCCGCGGCCGGGCCCCGGCCCCGGCCCCGCCTCGCGCAAGGCGCTCTGGGGGCCCTGCAGGGTGGCCACCACGCGGGCCTTCTGACGGGCGCTCTCGGCTGCTTTCGACTGATTGAAATGTTCTGCACTCACATTTCTGGCCAGTTTTTTATTAAATAAGTTCGCGAATTGTTTCTTTCGATTACGAAATGCTTTAAGTGTAATAAAAGAAGTTTTCTTTTATTATATTATCTGTGTTTTATTTTTAATAAAATTATTTGCAGCTCATTCTCATCACCTTCTCTCAATGTTTCGGAATGACTAATGATTTATACCGATGTCCCACCAACTACGGGACACCCTCCTAATTTCTGAACTGCTCACGATAACGAAATGCAGTTTTTGCTCTAAACGGAATCATGGGGCAAGTAATAACTCGTAGAGATATTCATTTGATAATTTTTGATTTTCGAGAAAATTGAACCGTCTTTCATTTTATAAATGGAATTATTTTTCTCACGAGCAACTGATAGACCATAAAAGGAGGAATAAAATCATGTATCAGATGATAGTATTTTGATACAAATTTGAGTATAAAAGTAGACGTTCTGACATGTGATTTTGAATTAAACAGACAATATTCCCTGTAGCAGCCCTTGCAACTGTCGACCTTGGGGAAGGTAGCCTTTGCAACGCCCTGACTTTTTTTATATATTTAATAGGGTGAGCTGATTATACAACGCTCAGCCATATGGCTTTTCAGTTGTTCGGAGCGAGCATTTTCAGACGAAAATATGCGAAGGGGGTGGCTACGGCCACCTCCCATTAAACATATATTGAAGTAGTGCGAATGTTAAAGTGGAGGAATACATATTGTTGATTTTTTATGGGAGGACTATTTATTTCATTATCTTATATCAGCCAGTTTCTGGAGGAAGATGTGGAAGGGGAGTCGGGTGCGGAGACGAGTTTCTACGGGATGCTCTTTAGCGCCCTGACTTACTGGCAGCGGCGACGCGAAGCAACGGCCCACTTCCCCAAAAGCGAGAGTTGCAAGGGCTGCTACAGGAAACATTGTCTGTTTAATTCAAAATCACATGTCAGAAAGTATTAGTTTATAGTCTACTGTCAAGACATTGACAAATGTTACGTCATTGTATTACTCTTTTTATGATTATCCATTGCTAGTGAGAAATTTTATTTACAAAATCAAACATAATTAAATTTTTCGAAAACTGAAAATATTACGAACAATATATATACACTACATTACTTTCCCCATGATTTCGTATTGTGGAGCGAAAACTGCATTTCGGTATCGTGGACCGTTTAAAAGATATGACATAGTTGGTGGGACACCCAGTAAAATGGGCGTGGGGAGGGGCAGTGCCCTGAAGAATCCTGCCCTGAGTAAGTAATGTATGCCCTATGAGTAAAAGTAAGTGGTGAACGACGATTTTAATTTAATAAATGTGGATACACTTGCAAAACAGTGATTTGGAGCCTTGTACAATGGGTATCTTCAATTGCCTTGGCTCTTGATTTACGAATTACTGGTGTTTGTTAAAAATGACTTAAGAGCGGCAATACATTTTCAGAAATGCAATGTCTGTAACTATAAAACTTAACGTAGTAATCGTATTCATCAGCTGACAGTATCAACAGCTCACTACAAAAGCTTTACGTACAATATATTGTTACATACCAATATATAGGTCATTTTTATTACATGTTATTTGTCGTAAATGGGTGGAAATTCTAGGGTAATTAAATAGTAATATGGCGCCTTAGCAACTGTGCCCAAGTTGCTGTCAAGATAAATAAATATTCATCTGGCATTGAAAGTGACGGCGTGGCTAGTCAGATTTGAAAACGATTTGGGGATAGGTTGGAGAGAGCAACGATAGTCTACTACTGCTGAAATATGTCTGATTTTTTGAGAAAAAACAGTAGAAAAGGGAAGACGAGGTCTGGAGAGCAGAGCAGTAATACAAAAATACACATTCTGTCATATATCGAGACGCTGTGCGGGTCGGTCGCGGATAGATAATTTGTGTAATTGGAACTTGTAATTTTTCATGAGATTGAGGAACGTTGGACTCCGAATAGTTTACAGTGTGTTAAAAGTATAACTTGTTATTTTTCGCGAGGGAGCTCTACTAATTATTGAACTGATAGAATTTCGAATGTTCACGAACAGTTTGGACTTATTTTTACAACACACGAAAATTAGAACTTGTGAGAAGTCGTATATGATAGGACTCGGAAATATTCTGGACAAGTAATTAATTTGGGGAACTTTAGAAAACTTACACTGTGTAATCGTCAAGATCTGGTATTATTGTTGCAAGTTTAATCGAACTAGTATTTGAAGTAGTGCGGATCAGTGTCGCGGCAACGTTCGCGTGGAAGAACAGGAGAGAAGAACGCGGTACTTCGACTCTGGAATTCCTATCACCGGGGAGAAGAGAAGATTGTTCTTCGTGGCAACGTCGATCAAGAGCGCGCGAAGTATAGTCCAGTAGAAAGGTTCGAAAAAGGTCATGACCAAAGGACAGTCTTTCTGTTGTAAATTTCCGTTTAAAATTTTTACATTGCAATAAACAATAAATCCTAAGTTTCTTTTTGAAAAAAAAACAAACAAACGATTTTCATTGGCCAATTCGAACTAATAAGTAGCTAGATAAAATATTTGTTTTCAGATTCCTCGCCACTCTGTATGAATGGCAGATCGGGTAATTGGTAATCAATAGGTAATATCGATTATTTCAGACGCAACCCATCGACCCACCTAGCGGGGCAATATTTAGTTTTCTTTGAAGCAATAATAACTAAAAATATTATCGTAACCCTTTTCTTGGCGCCCATGTTAACATTAATTCGGAAACGGGTTACGACGAAACGCCCAATAATTGTGAGCAGTTTGTGGGCATATTTCAATATGAACATTATTTTACAACACGTTTCCAGATGACAATAAGCGATTAAATTTGATAGAAAAGTTTAAATCCCAAGTATTATCGTTTCTGCTGCATAACTATTTCTATACAATTAGAGAATATATCGAGCATCAAAAGGAAAGTAATATATATTTTAACAATGATATTTAATGTATTATTTACCATTTGGACTGTAGTCTTTCTGATAAGAGGAAGAACTACTTTAGATTTCTTTCAATAGATTCAAATGAGAAATGAAATAGAAAGTTTTTTGGCTATAGAAATAATTTTTCGGAAATGAATGTTACTTCTGGGTAATATATGAACACTCTGTTGTAGTGCGTAAGATATTTTTAGTTCGAATCATATTTTATGAATGGAGTTTACCTGATTCGCAACGTACTATTCCAGCGAAAAGTAAATTCAAGTGGCCCAAGGTCATTTTTGTGGGGAATTTTTTTAATACGCGCTGTCGCGTTTCCTGGCTTAACATCTTTTCTATGCACAAATAGCAACTGTCCCAACTGCTGCGTATTATGTAATCACTATAAAGACGACGCAAATGGTGACGGTCAGTCTAATTAGCGAGAAGTAGTTTTGTGGGCGCTTTGTTGGTTTCAATAAATTTATATGTTCTAGGTTAAACATTTATGAATATATGTTTTAACAAAATAAGCTCGCGATTGCCAGGTTACATTGTGAAACAAACTACTTGTTTTGTTATATTATAGTCTTTCACTACACAATTTCCGAATGTTAACGCATCCGTAAAGAACTAGTTGCAATGGAGTTTGAGATATGCTTAGGGTCTGGACGACATCCACACTTCTCATAAATATCTCTGTTTAATTTATTTCATCAAGCAATTCCTACACTTCTTGTGACATACGGGCAGCAGTAAAACCACATTCAGTAGCTCAATAGAACGTATGGTAGTGTCCAGTTTATCTTGGAATCCCCAATATCAGGTCCAACCACTACTTGCCCACCAACCCAACGAGGATTCACGAGCTGATATTCGTCGGCAGGGCCGTGTGTCAGCCTCTCCCCGTCCCCATGGTCAGCAGGTGCCCGCCGCCGCCGCCGCCCCCGCTGCCACCCCCGCTGCCGCCCCCGCTGCCGCCGCCACCCTGCCGCCACCACCGCCGCCACCCGCCACCGCCCCGCCGCCGCCCCGCCGCCGCCCCGCCGCCGCCCCGCCGCCCCGCCGCCGCCGCCCCGCCGCCGCCCCGCCGCCGCCCCGCCGCCGCCCCGCCGCCGCCCCGCCGCCGCCCCGCCGCCGCCCCGCCGCCGCCCCGCCGCCGCCGCCCCGCCCCGCCGCCGCCGCCGCCGCCCCCGCCCCGCCGCCGCCCCCGCCGCCCCCGCCGCCGCCCCGCCGCCGCCAACGCCGCCGCCGCCAACGCCGCCCCCACCGCCGCCCCCGCCGCCACCCACGCCGCCACTCGATTACCGCGCTCCCGTGCGGCCCGTAGCTTCTGGCTTTCTCTCGCCGCGCACCAGCGTCTTCCGGTCCAGTGGCGGCGGGGGCGGCGGCGGCGGCGCCGGGGGCGTATTCCACAATCGAAGCCCTTGTCCCATTCTTTCTGTTTCAAGCCCCCAATAGAGAGGGCGGCCGGTTGGACGAGGCCGGCGGAGGCGGAGGCGCGCGGCGTTGGCCGCCGTCCGGTCGTCTCCAGGCCCGAATTAAGGCCTCGGCCGAGCGCGCGTATCTCACATTAGGGAGCGCTATTGGACCCCCGGCGAGTGTGATGCCACCTGGGCGGCGTCGCCCGCACATAAACACAATTAGCGGCGCGATCCCTCAGTGTTTCGAAAGGGCTAATGATTTATACAGGCGAGGGGTGGGTGGGCGGGCGGCCTCAGGGAGCGGTGGACGAGGCCGGGCAAATGGGAGAAGGACCGGAAGTGGGGGTGGGTGCCCTGGGGGAGTGGTGGACAAGGTGAAGGGAGGAATAGAGCCTGACCGGAAGTGATTCCCTCAAGAATAAGCTGCTTTTCCGCGTGGTGAAGACGTTAGGAATGTGGGCGCGAGCGAAGTGAATTGAAGCGATCAGAAACAGTTGGTTGCGGTGTGGTTTGGCTCTTAATGAATGAATGGGTCTTAATGAATTCTATATAATTAGCAGTGGCGATTCACGGAGGGGAGAGGGCGACAAGAAGGGGCAACTGCTCTCCTCTCAATATTGGAACAAGTTTTCAAACAAAAAGGAATTAAGACATTTTGTTTCGCCGATCTTCAAATTTATATTATAAAATATTTACTTTTCTATATTTTGAAAGTAAGTTTAATAGTAATTAAGTGAACAATAATTTTATTAAGCTGAGCTAATAGCACAAAGCATTAATAAATTGGTGAACTTCATTTCAGTATTATAAAACGCGCGGGATAATCTTCTGCGTTACCGTGAATATCCCGTGTCAATAACTCATCTTTCAATTTTATTTTGCTTTTAAACGTTATTGACTTAGAAATTAAGCAGTTTCACCCCTAAAATTAGGAGTCATAACACTCGAATTAACTCTCAAAAAGAAAGAGAATTTCACATTTATTATACATATAGGATACATGGTATTCAAATTTCAAAACATAAAACAAAACCCAAACTGCTACAACATAATATTATATTTATATACATATTTTATATTTATAAGTTATGTGTCAAATACATATTGTGAGCAATACAGATTATTAAGATGTAAATTGTTTAATACAATCATTATGCTTTTTTTTTTTTTAAAATTTATATTATAATGAAAACTTATAATTATATAAAGAGAATTTAAATAATTTTTTTATGAAATTGTAATTTTTAAATTTTATTAAAAATACTTATCTCCTTAAAAGATCCGAAATCTCGCCTCTAATAATTAGGATTCGTAAGAATGAACTTATTTCACGGCCAATAAATGAAAAGTATGTCTTTTTATTCTCTGCATTTACTTCTAAACGCATAAAAAGTATGAAGAAAAATTTGAAGCATATTTGAGAAAATCTTTTTAATATTGCCATTACTTCTCACAAAATAACTAATATTTTCAAATTTATTAACGAATTAATTGTGAAGAAAGAAATCCTTTCAAAAAATCTAAATTGTAAATTGTTTTTGTAAGTTCAGAGTTAACAGTGAAAATCGAGCCTACACTGTCTTTATAAGTGTATCTCCATATATCCTTACAATACATTTTTAAAAATGATAGCAAATTTTTAGAGTATTTTGAAATTGTCATCGATGGTTCAAGTAAGGCATTCCCAAAATTCAAAAAATTATTTTCAAAATCGCATAAGTTTGGGTCGGGGCAGATGGATCGGAGGATATACTTTTATGAAAAATGTTATTAATATGTTGGGTGCTAGTGTTGGGTGTTTACAGTCGGTCGAACATTTCGAATAAAACCTCTTGTATGGCATCAGGGAACACCAAAACGTATTTCCATTGAAGTCTCGAAATCAATTTTCCGCAACATTACATAGCTTTCTCTATGCCATGTGTGTTACTTCGTGTATAAGTAGTACGCTTACGAGAAAGTAAAAGATCGAGAGAACTTCTCATAAGAACTTCTTTTTTTATTTTTTCAATGGTTCAATTGAGTTTTACATAGTTGAGGGCTATTTGTCCGTGTTTTTAAAAAACACTTATTTCCATAATATTTACAAACAAAACGTTTGATTAAATAATTTTAAAAACGTGATTAATATTACTTTGATGTGTCACTAATATCTTCACCAAAAACCCCTTCTCATTTTATCACCACCCCACCATAACATTCAGAAACAAAAAACACCTTTATTTATAATACTACACCACAACTACAATCCACCATCTTATAATTCATAAAAGCCATTTATTTAGTACGAGTATAAACTTACCACAAACTCATGAACAATATCACTCCTTCTAATACAAGCATCACTATCAAATATTATAATGTTTAATGTCGTGGTCACTTCTCCAACACTATTATTGCTATGTGTAAATTTTACAAATACCGAAACTTCTTCAACCCCCCTCTCCTTCCTTCCTATCGCAACAGCCACTACCTTTTTAAACAATTCTATTTTAAACACACAGTATTATTACGAAATGAAAATAAAACTTGGTACGAGTGCATCAGGAACGAACAATTCCCATAAGGTCCCATAATTCCCAAGGTCCTTCAAGTGATTTGAAGATTAGCTAAACCTTGGGGAAAGTAATAGTTATAATTGATCGGTGGTTCAAGAATACGAAAATAAATATTCGCAAAATCGGAGCAGGTAACAGTTTACCTATTGATTAGCCATCCAAAATTTTCAAACAATATATTTTACTTTTGTTGGAACTTTAAGTGTTTTATTTGACATTATCTCAAAAGTGAGAAGAACAACAGCACCGTTGGGTAAGTGCAAAGCAGCGGCAGCTCAAATTATATTGGAAATTCCATGATTGCGGAAGCCCATGGGAGCATACACTGTTACGGGACGTAACAGTGTATGATGTACTATCACGACGTGTGCCACTAGATTCGTAACTGCCAGTACTGCTCCGCTTGTGGCTGATCCCACCATGCGCCCATCGCCACTATCTTCCTTGTCGGCGCCGTGCCGCCGTCCTCGCCCTCGCCCTCGCCCCCGCCTCCGCCTACGCCGCCACCTCCGCTCCGCCACTGCCCCCTGCGGATCCTCCGTGCGCATGCGTCCTCCGCGGGTGGCGCGGACAACTTTTTAAGCCTCGTTCATTACCAAGATGATATAGAGAAAACGCAAAGTTAGCGCGCGACGACCAGCTCTTACGGCGAGCAACTAAAGTGGGCGTCGCCGGAAATCTACGGCTGCCCCGAGGCCCAATGAGAGTAAGAGCTGTGGCCGCCGCGCAGGCACCCACGCGCCCGCCCCCGCCCCCGCCCCCGCCCCGCCGACCCGCCAACTCCCCAACCCCGGCGCCACCTACGGCCCCTCCTAGGCCATTGACTCACCGCCACCGCCAAAACCTCCCCCACAGCCACCGCCATAGCCACAGCTACCGCCACAACCACAGCCATGCCACAGCCACCACCACCGCCACAGCCACAGCCACAGCCACAGCCACAGCCACAGCCACAGCCACAGCCACAGCCACAGCCACAGCCACAGCCAAAGCCACAGCTACAGCTACTGCCACCGCCACAGCCACCGCCAAAGCCATCGCCACTGCTACCACCCCCGCAACAGCCACAGCCACAGCTAGTGCCACAGTCACAGCCCCCGCCAGCCATCCCCCCCCGCCAAGCCACGCACCGCCACAGCCACAGCCACAACCACAGCCATATCTAGTGCCACCCCCCCCCCAACCTCTATGCCAAACCTGCGCCACCGCCACCACACCGCCCCACCACTGCAGCCGCAACCGCCACCGCCACCGCTCTCGCATCCGCCCACACGCATAGCGTTGTTCCTAGCTGCACCGGCTACTCGCACTCCCTTCAGCTAAGCCAGCTACCATTTCCTCACTCACATCTTCTGTGCTATCCCTGCCACCTCCGCCAATTCCGCACCGTGGCTACCACCCACTACTCTCGCCATCACTGTCGCTCCGTCACCTTTATCACCTGCAATCTCCGTCCCATTCGCCACTCTATGGCAACTCCACTCGCCCCGCTCTGTTGCCACCCAAGCTAACAATTCACTCTTTAACACTTGTCACTGTTGCTTCACTTTTACACGTTTTCTGTTCCTACTTCGCTTGTTGAATCTACCACCCAAACAATTTCTTCCCTCAGTCTTCTTCCCCTCCATCGCCGCCTCCGCCACACTACGAGGCACATTCAATAATCTGACCTCAGGACCTTTTGCCTTGTAGGATAGCTGAGTGTACATTTTCAGGTTGCGACATGTCTTGGGATACAACAAACTGTTACAAATCACTCTACCGAAGTGCTTGAGGTGAGTGATTGGCAAGTGCTATACCGGGTGGATCAACACAGAAAATGAGAGATTAAGACTTCCGTTTAGTGATAAAATTCTCCGTAAGAAAGGGACACAGCCAAACAAAATATTCGAGGATAAATGCTACGGTGATGATGCACCTTCATAGAACGCCGAGCATAAATACACTAACCCAGCCGCTGTCGGAGAAATATTACGTGAAGGCAATAACCGTAAAGAATCAAACAATTTTTAATTTCGAAACAAGTTCAACAAGACACAAGAATAAACAAATATCCATCAAACAAGACAGCGTTAATCAAAAAAGGACCCACAAACTGCGCAAACGAGCATAAATCTAAACAGCGGCGTCTCCCCAACAGATTCACCAAGTTGTTGAGTGCTTCACAATAATGAAGTCCCTGTAAATCATATTTCACGTGGCGGCGGCGTGACGCTTCCGCCGTAACTTAAACTCATTACGCGCACCCATAAATCCGCCCGCCCGCCCGCCCCGGGCGCCGCGCCGCCCCGGGGCGCGGGAGCGGCCGTCGCGACGCCCGCCGCGGCCGTCACCGGGGCCTCCGCCGCGACGCCGTCGACGCCGTCCGCGCCATGCGACAGGGCTGCGAGAGCCCGCGCCAACCCGCGCTGGATGCGCTGACTTGGGGAAGATCAAATAAGTGGACGTTCCATGCTGGTGATTTCGTCTTTCTCCGTTTTGGTGCCTTAACTGTAATCTTTGTAAATGTAAATTCACTGAAGTGCTTAAGTGGAAGAGTAGACCTTATGACCTGAGCCTCGTCACAAATAAAGACAATAATAATAATAATAATAATAATAATAATAATAATAATAATAATAATAATAATAATAATAATAATAATTTGTTCAAAGGACTTTCGTTACTCAGTAACAAGGTCACAGCTTTTATTGTTGCGGAACATATTTTTGTCTGTAATTGTCTCTCCAAGAAGGTGACAGGGTGGTGAAAATTAAATTATTATTATTATTATTATTATTATTATTATTATTATTATTATTATTATTATTATTGGAAAATTCCTAACCAAGAAAGTGCAAAAGTTTGGAAAAAATATAAAGATGTATACAATGTAAGTACACAAATAATTTAAACATTAAAATGAAATTGGGTTTCTGTAAATGAATTCGATGTACTATGAACTAGTTTTACACATATCTTAAAGAAAACAATATTTATGTAAAACGTATTTACGTACCTTCAGAATCAATCCCGAGCGCTACGAATGACCAGGCAAAAGACTTTCCGCTTCGCTATTTATCCGCGTAACCGAACGGCTCCTATCTAATGCTGTAATGAATTTTAATTTAACTTTTACGGTGTTAAAATTAAGTTATTTTCAAATATGGACGTGATGAACCTAAACTGAAGTGGTACCTTCTGCAACGAACTCTAATAATTGGGGTGCCATCAGAGTTGAGTAGCTAATGAACTGTACTAGCTGTGTGAAGAACTGTATCTGTATTCTTATTCTATGATTGAAGGAAGTAAACGATTAGTTGGAATGTGAAAATGTACACTAAAAAGTGTTCTAGAATATTTGAAATATATAGATTTTCCTACAAATTATTCGCTCAAGTACTTTAATGAATTGAGGGAGGAATCATTTAAAAAGTGAGCGTGGTCATTCCAATTATGACCCACATCTTGATCTTTTACGTTATTCAAAACTTGAAAACCCTCCCCCGAGCGGACAGTGGCACCCCCTAACGATGGCAGCATCCCCGCCCGCAGGGGCACAAGGCGCCGAGAAGGCGGTGGCCGCACGACCCGGCGACGGTGGCGGCGCCAGCGGCGGCGGGGTGCTCTACGCTGACAGCCGTGTACTTTACAAACTCGCTGCTCGCACCTCTGTTTTCTGCCGCGGCGATATATTTGCGTGCGTGCGCACCGCCCCCGCCCCCGCCCTCGCCGCCGCCACTCCGCTCCGCGAACATGGGTTTTGTGGAGATAATTGCCACAGAGCTACTATTACTGCGTTGCTTATATAACTATAGTGTGAAGTGTAATAATAAGAGTTGTATTATAGTAAGATGGACGACCCCCTCCTGTACGTTAGTCAAGCGAGCAAAGTCTGGAGTCTTGCAGTGCGAGTAGCAGCAGCAGCAGCAGCAGGCTGGTGTGTGTGGCGGCGGGTGGGCGGCGGCGGCGGGCGGGGGGCGGCGTGCCGCAGTGCTCTCACACTGTGCCCGCCGCCTCCGTCGCCGCCGCCGCCCTTCGCTGATTTATACACCGTATTTCTACGTCTCTTCGCCTCCTCGGAGGGCGGGGGGCGGGGCGGGGCGGAGCGGGGCCCGTGGGCCGCGGGGTACGACAAGGGGGCAGGGGGGCGGGAGGGGGCGGTCTGCCGCCGGGGGCGCCATGCATCAGGCGAATAAGTCGCACTCGTGTCCCCCAAGACCGCAACATACATCGCGCCCTCCCCGCGCGACAAGGAACGGCAATTAGAGGCTCGCCAAGTCTACACGACTCATTAAAATATCACCAGGTGATTTACTTCCGATACGCGGGACGTGGTAAGTGCACCGCCGACCTCGCAGCCGCCGACGACGCCGGGGCTGGAGCGTTAATGGCGGCGCCGCGGGCGCCGTCGTCTTCGTCGTCGTGGCGCGGCGGTGCGAAGGCAGCAAAGGGCCGACGCGACGACAGATCGTTCTACACACGGGGCATTTAAAGCTTGTTTCTACAACTCCCTTTGTGAAAACAAAGCAAGATCCGTCAATTCGAATCTCCTGTTACTGCCCTTAATTCGAATCTTTCAAATTCTACTTTTTTAAATATCTGTTTTTTTTTCTTATATCGGAGAAAAAATTACATTTATTCGCAAGTAAGATTTGTTAGTTTAAATTTTTTGCTACTTACTATACTTTGAATTTTTTCTACTTGTCTTCATTCGAATCTTTCAAATTCTCTTTTTTTAAAAATATGTTTTTTCTTTTACCTTCGAGAGAAAATGTTTCAATTTTACTTTCACACTCTTTAAGGGTACAGTTTTTCAAAAGTAATATTACATTTTTGTCGCCACGAACTTGGTACAATTTGTAAACTACATTCCAAGAGTTTATATTTGCTTTCCAAGAATATATATCCCAAGAATATGTATACGGGGGTCCGGTGAGGTAAAAAATCACTTTTTAACAGTTTTAAATAGTTTGATTTTCCCCCTTCCTAATGTTATATAATACTTATACTTTTGTCGTTCTAAGTTGCTGAAATTAATTTTTAAAGAACGGGAGGATGTGACTTGGCGCACGAGACCAACTGGTTGTATTTTGACAGGTCCAATAAAGGAGTATGGAGTTTCAAACTTTATAAAATATTTTTGATTCACCCGCTAGAAATGGAAAAGTATTATCAGAAAATGGCTGAAATGTTATCTGTTTACTCTTTAATTTATTTGATGTTCATATGTCTCAAGGAAAAGAAAATACACAAACCTACTAATCCACGTGCATTTATTTTGATGGTGCGGAATGTTCCTGTTTGTCGTGTTGTCTGATTACACAGATAATAGTGTTTTTATTTTCTATATTTATCGATTTCTTCTCTTTGAAATGGGCAGAAGGTATCGTCGATTTTTTTTTTTAAAGTAAGTCTGTAAGCAAAAGGATGTACAAAATGTGAGCTTGGGTACAAATCGAATCGAAGGTAGTGGTGAGGTCACATGCGAGTGTTCATCGCAAAAGAAAATTAGTGAAAGTGAAAAGAAATACGCTACATTTTGACGGGAATGCACAGAAAAAGATGTCAGTGGAATTTTTGATATGAATGTGCTGCTTGATATCTTTGTGAATAGCATGTCTAGCAGTAAATGCAACAATGGAGGTTTACTATTAGAAACAGTGTGACGTTGTAGACTAGCAACACATTTCAAGCTTCATTGTGTGATGTATGATCACAAGAAGCCTTTTTATAATTCAACAATGTGTAATAACAATTTAAAATTGAATAGTGTTAATGTGAGGTTAGTGTATAGGTAAAGGTGTTGCAGCAGGCAAAGTGTTCTGTGGTGTAAACTTGCCACCTGCTCCAACATAATTTGGAAAATATAATGACATAATTGGAAATAAAGTTAAAAATGTAGCATTAACATCTCTGGACAATACTATTAAAGAGGTCATTGATTAATGCAACGCAATGTAAATTCAATGGGACAGATTTATCTGCTGCATTTTATGGCCTAGCAATAAGACAAAATACCCTTAGTGTTGAGTCAATGAGGAAAACTGTATGGATATTTCTTTTTCATATGTCATCAACTGCTGAAACACTAAGTCATGGATAATGCCCCAAAGGTTGTGAAATCTGGTGCAAGTTTAATCGAAGTGAAGAAACTGGAAAATTAATAAAACATAAGGAAGATTTGCCATATGCTGTTGTGGAAGAAACACAGCCAAAAGTCTTCAGGAATGTCTCTAATATAGAATTGTTAAAAAATGTTTGCATGATCACAATTAATCCATAAAAAATGTAATTTAGTATAAAATACCAAAAAACATATTTGTATCACTACTCATCATTTTGGTGAATTTGAAGCTGTGGCAACCTTCAGTTATGGCAGTTTTGCAAGTGCAGTACTAAGATTTTAAATGAGTGTAGGTGACAATACAGTAAAGGCGATTAAAAAAATGGACAATGAGAGTTAGAAATGCACAAAAACCCTAAAGGAACTGGAAAGCAGTGCAAGAGAGAAGAGAAGAAATCTGGAGAGAAACTTAGACGATACATATATGGAAGATAAACCAAGTTATCCAGCTGGACTACATTAAGAACTTTAAATGCTGTTTACCGTAAGTAGTATTTTTCTTAAAAAGTGTCCATTTTCTTAAAAACTATTTTAGAAAAATTCATGAAATTTTTAGAAGTGCTTCATTATTATGTTAACCATATTTTAAAAAGTTTTTTTTTAAAAATACTTCTAATATATAAAAATGTAGATTGTTAATGTTCAACAAATTAATTTCTTGAACGGCATCTATGTTAGATATAGAAAATTTATCACATTAAAAATATGTGAAGAAAAGTTAGAATGTCTTCTCTGTTTTTCATCATGTAGTTCTGATAAAATGTACATTATTTGTTAATTGAAAATAGGGTGAAATAAGGCACTAGACTCATTTGTGGAGTTAGAATGACCGCCATTCTGTCGAAATAACTTCTTGTGTAATACAAATATTAATGAAATACTTTATTACTTGTTGAGCTTAATTTGCAACATATCCATTAATTAGACTTTTTGGGGGGGGGGCTTTACGAATGATATTCATTAATAGGAGATAGATTCGGGAAATTAAGAGAATTATTTTTTTTCTTGCCCACATTGCCACGAAAATAATGCTATATATTACATAAGTATTTAAAAATAAAATAGATTTGAGATAGTTTTGAGATTTGAAACGGATTTCAATAATTTTCAGATTTTATCTACTTCTATTCAATTTTGTGTTACGAAGGCTAGATATTAACATCTACATAAGTTAAAGTTGGAAAGAAAAGCAGTGGAATATGATTTGCCTTAAAAATATATGGTAATTTGTATATTAATTCATCATATTACATTTGTGTGCGTGGTATACGACTTGGAGTAAGTGAGTGTATGGAGTTTTAATCCGAAACGTTACGTACATGTTATGTATTTCTAATTTTCGCACAACACCTGCCCAATTGCAAAAAAAAAAAATATTTCATCTATTAACCCTTAGTTACTCGAGCTGTTTTGACACCCAGTCCCCGCGCGGCGTACTTTGTACGCCAAGCCTATTTTGTTAGAAAAATGAATTCTGCAAGACCTGAATAATATTTGGATATAATTTTTATTTAGCTCTATTTGAAATATATACATATTACAATATTAATTGAATAATAATAATAATAATAATAATAATAATAATAATAATAATAATAATAATGTAAAATGAAGCGTATTACTCTTCAGAACAATTGTTGTATTTCATGACTTTAAGAAGATGTTAGTTGCTTGTCAATTTGTCGCACCAGTTAGTAGTAAGTGTAGTAAAAGTTGTAGCAGAGCAGTCTTTTTCTCTTCCGCAAATGTGACAGTTATTTATTAATTTTGTTGTAGCTTTTCTTGATTATCATGACTTTCAGTTTTTGTAAATTTGCTGACAAGCGGTGTTTTATTCCACTTTGTAACCTTGTCTTTACCAATGAAGTCATCTCTACACTTCAAATCGTTGCTTGAATAATCACAAACATAATGAAGCTCAGGACACGTGTCATGTTCACTCTCGGCCACTACTTCCTTCTCAGAATCACTTGCAGCGTCGCAAATTTCGTCATTGGACGATTCCTCGTGTAATAATTCACATATCTACTTTACCGATAAATTATTCATTTCTGTGTTATTCCTAATGTAAAAAAATGGTTAATTATATCAATAATTGTTTAAAAATCCTGTGATAATTAAAAGAAAATGAAAACTCACATTGGTACCCGTACGCCAACGAACAACGGAAATACAATCGTCTAGCCACTGCAGTAAATCTTACACAACCGATTATCGAGGGGGATGCAGCCTTCTGAGAGGTTAGGTCATATGTCAGAACGCGCCCTGATGTTATGTGATCCCTACGGCGATAACAGTTCCAGTGGCGTACAAAGTACGCCAGTGCAAGTAGCTAAGGGTTAAAAATTTGGTTTGAGTTAGTGTTTGCTGGTAAAAATTATTATTACTAGTGATATTTAGCAATTTAATTCTGCTTCATATCTAACAAAACCCATATGAATATGAGTATTGTTTTAATCAATTTTTATCTCTGTTGCATTTATATTAATTTAAGTATTTTTTCTAAAACATATGATTTTGAACTGGTAGAATGATCATAGTTATTAAATATTTAAATAAACAAAGATTATTATTATTTTTTTAAATTCAAAATTCAAGTAGTATATGACTTAGTGCAGGGATCACACAATTTTGAAAATATTCACACAATTCACTTTTCCCATGGCACGTCATACGCAGTTTTAACTGTTTTTTGAGGTTAAATAAATAAATAAATAAATAAATAAATAAATAGGAACAGTATAACGGGGAAGACATACAGTGGATTGCGGGATTTATAGATGAGGATGAAAAATACATATCTGAAAACTAGTTAAATTTAACGAAAAGCAGCTGAATAGGTTTTGCCCAGGGACCTCAGGGGACCCCAAAACCTGTATTTCCGTTTAAATATTGAAATCAGTTTTCCGTAGCATTACATGACTTTCTCTATACTACGTGTATTACTCCGAATATACGTATGTAGACGAGAAAGTAAAAAATAATGTAACAAGGACTGGGTTGAAATTGGTATGATTGCTAAGCGATTTTTGGCGCTTCAACAGCTAAGGGCATTAGTCTCGTAAGCGTAGCATGTTTTTTCTCGAAAGACGGCGTGATATTCCATCACTGGATGGCGAGATCCGTCTCCGACCTACCCGTCGGCTAACGGGTTTTTCCCTAAACTGGTATCTCCCACCAGCGGGGATAAGTACTGAGCTTCCGACTGGTCTCCCGGCATGTATGATAGTGTAGTGCATATAAGTGTGTGTATTGATTGATTGATTTTTTCGTGTTTCCGGGCGGGTCAACTACTTCGGCCATTAGTCCCGTAAGTGAAGTGCATGTTTTTCTTGGGAGATGGCAGTGATCTTCCCCGCTGGATGGCGAGATCCGGCGCCGACCTACCGTCGGCTAGTGGGGTTTCCCCCTAACCAGGACTCTCCCACCAGCGGGGCACCGCGCCAGCCGGAACAAGCTCTAAGCTCCCGACTAGTCTCCCGGAATATGTAGTAGTGTAGTGGTAAGTGTATGTGTAAGGGGAGAGGATTGGACAAGGAAGAGGAAGGACAGATCGCGCGCGGTCCGTGGCCCGTTTTGCAGAGTACTGCTCCGGCATTCACCTGGTGTTGATCGGAGAAACCACGGAAAACTACCGATCAGAGCAGCCGGCCGCTAGAATTCTCCTCCAGGCAGCGACTGGATTCGACCTAGCTGAAAAGCTAGTGTCGAAAATCCTGCCGCCGTCAGCACTCGAACCTAGGACCTCCCGGTCAGAGGTGCTGCAGTGTCATCAGTTGATGCACTGAGCTACCGCTCCCGGTAAGTGTGTGTGTTAGTAAGGGTGAGGATAGGACACGGAAGAGGAAGGTAAGATCGCGTCGGTGGCCCGTTTGTTAGGTACTGCTCCGACATTCGCCTGGTATTAATCGGGGAAACTACGGAAAACTATCGATCACAGCAACCGGCTGCTAAAATTCTCCTCCAGACAGTGGCTAAGTTCGACGTAGCAATCTAGCCAGTGTGGACAATTGGAATTGGAAGGAAATGTAGCATCAGAACACGAGAACGACAAAAGTGCGCAAGATAATGCGAAACATACGGAAAACGCTGTACGGACAGGTCGACTCGTGCAGTAAACCGCGCGTCGTGTTAACCGTGTGTGGCGTGCGCATGCGCGGAGACAAGGAGAAAACGCAAAGAGTACACGTGCCACCTGCGGCGAGAGCGGCGAGTTACGGCGACAGCTTAGGAGCTTCCCGGAGGTCCCACCTAGAAGTCCCCGACTCCCCGTGGCCTCCGCCTGAGCCCTGGTGTGGTCGCGCACGGCACACAGCACTGTCACCAGATATGTAATGCTGTTTCCTGTTAGCGCGTTAGACGCTGGAAATGTTTGCCAAAATAGCCACAGGGATGGGAAGGAAACTGATAAGTAAAATTAACACCGTAGAACTTCAGATCGTTTATTTATTTTATTATTAAACGTTTGTTCAGGAACTTGTAAATAAAAATCAAAGGAAATAATGAAAAAAGATATGATAATAATTTACAATCATCTAAAACATTTGTAATTATTAAGAACCAAAGATGTAAGTTGGAAAAGAAAAAAAACTAACCAAATCGTATTGCTACGTCAAAAAATGAGATCCCGATCACAAAGACTTCACGCTTTGAGAAGTCAAATCTGGTTTAACTTATCAATTTATGAATGATATGTTACACAGTCCGTTGTTTAGCTTCATACACTAGGTAAAGTTAAAAGTTGCAGTTGTACACGGATAAAAAACATACACATTTTGGTATCAAGGTCCCTCAAAATGTGTATTGCATTGGTCTCTTGCAGCTTTAGAATTCTTTATTATACTAAGCACAGCATGAGAAAGAAAAATTAATAATAAAATTAAAAAAGGATACTATGACTATATCAGGGATGTACTGGGTTTAGTTCCACAACAGAAGGAACAGTTTTGTCGTCAACATTTACCTGCCATAGTCTTCAAAGATTTACGGTCTTTAATGACACGCCAGTTGGGCTCCCACGCACGCAGGGATGTGAAATTCGTCACGGAAACTCGCAGGGAAAATTCCTTAATTGAGGTAAATGGGGCAAAAAGTTGGTGGGCACCGCTCAGCAAGCGTCCCCCCTGTCTGGCGAACAAAGACATTTCCGAGGCAGCGCTGCCGTTTTGAACAGTAAACATCGTTCCGGAGATATCGATCTTCGCGTCCTCGACTTGCGTGATCTTATTACACGTTTCATACGGCGAGGTTTCTGCGTGGCTTGTGTACATTTCTGACAACACGCAACAACTCGGTAAGTAATATTAAGAAAATCCAAGCAGAAATTCCCAGGTATCTAGAGGAACGACTCCATTTATGTATATATATATATATATATATATATATATATATATATATATATATATATATATAATAACACGCCCACCTACTACCTTCCAGCCGGTGGCGATGAAGCGTGAAACTATGAATGCTCGTGAAGCGAGCCTGGTGTTCATAGCTCAGGAAGCAGGATCTTTCGGGTATGAGAAAGGTCTGAACCCTTGACACAATGAATTATATAAAAAAATTCTGGTAAAATGAGCATATATTCAGTAAACAAATTACACAGTGGCACAAATATACAATAAGCATGTACTTTACGTAGATGGTCACTGCAAAGAAAACAGAAACAAAGAGCAGAAATAACACAACCATAAGAGAATGTATAGGCGTCACCTTGACTGCCTGATTACTTCAATACGCACTATTTACAATACTTTTGCTTTGACCTCCTTCTCAATTATTTTATGTACCTCATTTAACTTTTGTTAATCTAAAGTTTTCTCCGTGCACGGCCCTTTAAGTGATTCTCTACAATTATTCTTTTATAGACTTCACAGAGGTCAGCCTTGAGCTGCGCATTTATTACAACGCTGTTAACTCTAGCACAAGAATAAACGTGACACACATGTTACTAAATAGTACCCTTTACACAATTATAGCAACTGATTATTCCTGACATCATACAATGGACACAATACTTTCAATAAGATTACTTTTACATTACATGAACAATTATAATTTACTTTAGAAAAGTTGTACAAGGTATGGCATTCAAACGAATTTACTGGTGCGTACAGCGAATGAAATCAAAACTGCCGCTCATACATTCGAAATATTTCCCAGTAGTTATATGGAACTTTCACCTATTTAGGACGCTACGCCTGGTGTTTAAAGCTACACAGTTTCCCAACAAATTGTCGCATAGAAGTTGCCAGTTCTTTACCTCGACATTTCCTTCCCGCTCGCCGTCAGTTAACCTTGGGGGTTCGGTCGCTCGCAGTCCTCGCCACGTCACTTGACTGGTTCGATGTCCCGCGGTTACACCACTTCTTTCGCTCGATCTCAGGATGCCGCCACACGTCCAAATTCCAAACCTTTCTCTCGTCCTCGGGCTCGTACCATCGACGGATTGGTCCAAGTCTTTCTCTCCTACGCTTGAGTGTTGGAGTCGTCCTTCTACCGCCTGCCGCGTACCCGTTGCTCGCGCTTCCAGTTTTAAATAACTAACGTGCTCTAAGTGACTACTTCTAGCACTCGGCCGACATACCACAATTTGAGCGTGCGTGGTCGTGGCGTACAAAATTAAATACTGGATTTCGTTCAGAGTCCTTCTGCGCGAATTTACTTTGATGATGAAACTATTTCAAGTTCGAGCAATCACAACGCTTGCTTACTCGCGTAATGTTAGTGTAAATGCTGTACATGCACTTTGCTTCTGAATTCTATCACTTATTACCGCGTTTCTTAAATCAGATTTACTTAAGCAAGTAAAATTATACTCCTGCACAAACCAATTACTATCGCTGAAGAATTTAGTTGAGTCGCCGTCGCTGTCGAAGTCGTAAGAGAACTTTACTGAAGTGCGTCACGGTATTTATGCGACTCCGCCTGGGGAAAAATTTCTGGAGGGGTGAATTTTCTCCTCCTTCGCGCCCTCTCGAGAAAATATTATCCGCTAACTTTGGACATCGAAGTGCGAAAACCTGCGGGTAGATGTCGCCTTCTCGGACCATCGCTCCGTCTCGTATCCTATTTCTCAGTTCTCTGGTCTTTTCTAGTGGCTTATGGTGGCGTTACGGGTTCGTATAACCCCGTGACGTCACAATATATATCCATTTATACATATATCCATATCCATTTATACATATATCCGACTCCATTTATATATATATATATATATATATATATATATATATATAGAGAGAGAGAGAGAGAGAGAGAGAGAGAGAGAGAGAGAGAGAGAGTGAAAGTGAAACGAATAGTTAGTAAATCATTTACTTTTGTTCCACACAGAACAAATATATTATTTTTTGTTTAGATGCGTTTCAAAACGACTAGAATTTGTTCATTTCTCTTCAGTTTTGCTTCGAAACTTAAAGAAACAATAGTTTTGTCAGTTTTGAAATCGAAGTACAATAATTATATTTTAGAGTTTTATTTTCGTTTCATTTAAATTCTTTGTACTTTACTCTAACTCTTTAATTAACCTACTTCTCGTTCTCCTTTCATATAGTTCGCGTATTATTCGACATGTGTAGTTGCATAAATGTTGTCACTCCCACCAGTATGGATGGAGATATACAATTCTATCTAGCCGTATTTATCAAATGGACTTAAACTCTCCAGGAACTTAGTTGTATGATTAACCATAAGGTATTCATGAGTTCTATGGTATTTTTAGCTTCATGTATCGCCCTCATTCAAAATAATAGAAAAATGGAATATTAATTATGGTATTTGATTCATGTTGAATTCTCAAGTACGTTGAACTAAACTTCTAACCCCAAATATAAAATCTGTCAAGTAAATGTTAAAAATTAGGTAAAACTCAAGACACATTCGCTCTCGATTTTTAAAAGATTTATTCAGACCTCCGTGATCATTTAAACAATTTTAAAAATCATTGTTTTAATCTATAATTTGTAAACAATTTCCTCGGTTAATGTAAAAGTAACTGATCGTAATATATTAAGGTAAATTATTATTTAGAATGTCCAATTCTGAATGTTAATTTTATTTTTTACGGGAAATTTAATTTCATCACATTTTTAACATAATATCGTTAATCAAACAACATTTATAAACCATTACAACTATTGTTTAGAAGAATTTATAAACCAGTAGAAGTAATTATAAACCATTTGAATTATTGCCTGAAGAAACAATTATTCTATAATTTGCTGGGGTAGGGAAGTATTGGTTCTCTGCTACTTGTATGGTCACATGAACATGGCAGTAAAGGAAAAACTTTTCATTCTTTTCTCACAAATTTACACATTCAATACATTATTAGTGGATAATTCAGAAAGAATTGCAAAATTACAACTATGTTAATATATTCTTCTAAACAATGACAGGGTTACGTGATGAAGAGAAGCCATTTATTTTCAATAGAAGGTTGAGAATTGCCATTTTTTGTACATTTCTATTTAGTTGATGGTTAAAATAATTAGAGGAATGATATTTACGAACTGTCCTTGGAGACTATCTATTATAGGGTTTAGATATTTGTAAAACACTGACTAGTAAGTACTTGTATTAAAGGAACATCATGGTGTCTTCACAATTGTTATCACAACTTCAAAAAAGGTGTTAATTTTGCACAAAATATATAGTTTTTTCATGCTTCTCTGTTACATTAATATAAATCAAACAAGGGAACGAAGCACTACTTCTAATGGCCAACGCCCGTTAAGAGTAATGGAAACAAATGAGATAACGATGCGTGAAAGATGGAGTATTAAATGTATTGAAAGCAAATACATTTATTCATATATTTTTTCTTCTACAAATGCGGTATTTTGAAAAAAACATTTAGCAACACAACCGGTAAAACAAATAACAGACTAATGACGTAACAACTACAACATTATAGGTTTCTTGTCGTGGGTTTCAGATGAAAAGTGTTAATGAGCATCCACCTCTCCCTTCCATCCCGCAGCAGCCGAGCCGCTTCCTCGGAGCTACTTTCCTTCACGTTCTCGTCCCGCGCAATTTCGCAAGGCCGGTGTTTACAGGGGCCGAAGTCTGTCTGGACGGTCCTCTCCGACCGCCTTCGCCATTTAGGACCCCCTTTTAATGCCGGGAGGCCGGCATCCATGCAGGGGGCCCCGTCTCGGGTGCATTAAATAACTCACGGACTGGAGACGAAAGTTTAAAAGCCTCCGAAGACGCCGCTCCAGAAATTGGAGGAGACAGTGTAATTATGTGCCTCGTGGCTCGGGGAACGGAGGGGGGGCAAGGGAGAGGGGGACGGCGCCGGGCCCTTCTCGCGGGCCCCTCGCCCGGATAATTTGAGGTCACAAGTGCCGAGCTGAATATTTAACGCGGCGGCGGAAGGGCGACGCCACACAGGCGGAGGCGGCGCCGCCGACGTCTTTGCTGGAGATAACCGCGTCGCGTAAGCAGGGCTGGGGGTTGGGGCGTCCTCCGCGATACTGCCTGGTCTCACAGTTTTAGCCAGTGGCGCTGCACTTTTCGGAAGACCAGAATATTCTTCTTTAATACGATGAGGCCCGCTTCCAATTTTGAGTTTGAAACTAATTCAGCATACTCAAACATTTTGAGTCGGGAAGGCTCTTTGTTGTTGCGAGTCTGTTCCTGAAACTTGAGACATGGGCAGGCTCTTGGTTCGAATCTCGACATTGACTGCAGCAAAGGAGTTGTACAATAAATAAACAGAGGTTGTCTGGTATCAAATATATTTGATACCAGACAACCTCTGTTTATTTATTGTGAATTAATAAGGTATCTATATCACCAACATTCTAATTAAAGGAGTTGTATTAAGGAATTTGACTGGCTGGAAGTGAAATGTAAATGCCAGGTGCTCTCAACCGTCGTTTCTGCAGACTGGGTGACAGGTGGTTTAGTACTGCGATTTCTCACATTTCTCATCAGTTGTATTGAGGAATTTTACTGGCTGGAAGAGAAATGTAAACGCCAGGTGCTCTCAACCGTCGTTTCTGCAGACTGGGTGACAGGTGGTTTAGTACTGCGATTTCTCACATTTCTCATCA
The DNA here is from genome assembly GCA_964035755.1 of Teleogryllus oceanicus. NCBI lineage: Eukaryota > Metazoa > Arthropoda > Insecta > Orthoptera > Gryllidae > Teleogryllus > Teleogryllus oceanicus. Next base: position 45,339,489 of record CAXIVR010000006.1, read on the forward strand.
GTTGTATTGAGGAATTTTACTGGCTGGAAGAGAAATGTAAACGCCAGGTGCTCTCAACCGTCGTTTCTGCAGACTGGGTGACAGGTGGTTTAGTACTGCGATTTCTCACATTTCTCATCAGTTGTATTGAGGAATTTTACTGGCTGGAAGAGAAATGTAAACGCCAGGTGCTCTCAACCGTCGTTTCTGCAGACTGGGTGACAGGTGGTTTAGTACTGCGATTTCTCACATTTCTCCTCTGGGTACTGCGATTTCATTCCCGGGCAATCCTTGTAGAATGGTGGTGGACAAAGTGAGTTTGCAGTAGGTTTGCTTAGGACTCTTTCGTTTCCACTGTCCCTCATTTCTCCACAATTTAAACCAATATCATACCCTTTACCATACATCAAATCATTTCGAGTGTGTCCAAAAACGCTTATAAGGAAATAATGTTTCCGAAGAGCCTTTCAATAAATTGCGGGCGATGTATGAGCCATTACCTTCCTTTCAAGCACTTCCATACTTCCATTTGGCTATCATTTAGAGATACTATAATAGCGCTTCAAAGTCCACGGGTACCATGCCAAAGTTCCATTTGTAATGTAGCCCACTATAATTCACAAAATAAGAAACAACAAGAGATATACAAAGATTTCAATACTTCAATAATCATGTAATTATATTAGGTATTTTCAAGTTATGTATGGGGCTATCATGTAGAGTCTAATTGCTTTCGTATACATTTTTATTATTCAGGTACTTATTTCGTATAGGATTTGTGCATAAAATATTCGAATGCTTGTGGCTGGGCGAATGCAAGAGGCTGACAATAACAAAAGCAAGCAGCATCCACTTGGATTGGAATGAGAGCACGACGCGCTCAAAGTACATAACTGTTTACTTGGACTGAACAATAAGATGAGTATATAACACAAGCTATAGCAGGCGTGAAAACTATCCATTCGATCAAATTTTAAAGGTTCATTAACATTCATATCTAGGAGCTGCATTTATTGTTTAGCCTCTCAAAGTCCAACTTATAACAAAACCAAAAAATGTAAAGAAATATTGTCTTTAAATACATACTGTAACGGTACGTCCTCCGAGAAAATAATAATAATAAATAAAAAAATAAATAAATAAAATATTGGTCACAATTGGGAGAGGGAAGGCGCGCCGCCCTACAACGCGACCAGCCGCCCGCGTCCCGTTAACGCCCCAGCGAGGCCAGGCCCCTCCGCGTTCGGGACGACGCCAGCGCACCACCCCGCAGCATAACTCGTTTTCTAAAGGAGTCCCTTGTTTGCGACCGCCGGCTCCAACAAAGGTTCACCCAGCTCCACTCAAGTACTCGATAGCCTCTTCAGCTGCGCGGCGATTGTGACGCCAGTTATGACCAGCTACATCCACTTTCGCTCCTCCCGCAAACTCGCGGACACATTTACGACTGCCAGGGCACTTTGTGTTATTGAGACGCCCGGGCGTGCGACGCCCGCGACTGCCGGAGACCCTGTAAATTTCAATCCGCGTACGTGGTACTAAATAGGCTACCAAATTAGTTACGCACAGTGTGCATACGTGAAAAGGACGAACCGGGCCCGGCACCCGTGATAAAAGAAGGAAAAATGTAGCTGACAGGTCGTGCCGCGAGAAAGGAACACCCATTAGTTACGCACAAGTGTCCATCCGCGGAGGGCGCGGCTTACCTTCAAACACACTGCTTATTGTAATATCAAACTCGCGGGCAATTGGCTCAAGCGTCGCCACGTAAGCAAAGGGCCAGCAAATGAGGAAGAGCCTCGCCGATCCTGGAGAGGGAAGGCGTGCCTTCGTCCGTGGGCGAGTGTGGCCCAAGAAAAAACTCGATTTTTGACACTCGAGCTAGGCACTTGGCGTTTGGCAGCCGACTACATCACTTAGCATTTGGCACTCGTGCAAGTCACCTGGCAGTTGGCACTCGACCACTCCAACGATTTTTGGCGCCAGTCAACTCACTGACATTTGCCAATCGACTAGTGCACTTGATTCTTTGTGGCCCGACGGGGTTCATCATGTCAGCCAAGACATGTGTTCGGGAACTTGGTGCGTCAACCTAGAATTCGGCTCCGCACAACATGTCATGTTACGAGAACTATTAAGGTTCGGTGCTGGAAGGAGTTCCCTGTCTAATTGATCACGAACTGTTGTGACCGGGGGGGACGCGTGTCGAGGCATGTGCCCGACAACGAGCAACGGTGGACCTAGAGGAAGTGCGCTGCTGAGGATTCCCGCCCGTGAAAGCGCCAAACCGCTCGACGCCAGCTGCGGGGTATCATCCCCGCCACTGCAGACACCACGCAGCAGAAGCTTAAGATGAGTAAAATTTGCGCACTAAGCGACGCTCAGCCCAATTGCCGCGTAAGTGCGGACAGACTTTAATTCAGGGAGCTGCAGCGGACGTGCCGGTAACTAGGCACGAGGGTAGCGGCCAAGTGTTTGCCACTTTTGTGATTGTTAAGCAGTTAACGTAATCAAAGGCCGCAGTAAGCAACATGTTAACTCCATTGTACTGTTGTATTGTACTGTTGCATGCTATCACCACCTAATCAAAGGCGCCCTGAACGTGGGGCCTGAATGAGCTCAATTAAGGTTCACGAACCCAACTTCAAAATTTTATGAATATGGCCGGTGACGAATGAAAGGGGAATGCATGTTCGCTAATTACTTATGGTCTGTGTATGATGTTTTCTCTTTCAGCTTGTGTGTAGTGTTTACTGTGTTTGCGTGTGTTATATTGTGCAGGTTTTTATTAAGAAATTTAAGTGTAAAGTAACTGTGAAAGAATTTAAAATGGAGGTCAAAATGAAACCCAGGGAAACCGACGGCAGCACTGACCTCAGGCACCCACTGTTACAATGGCCGATCTGATGATGATGTTAAAGTCAATGTCCGAGCAGACAGATGCAAAAACTGTGCAGATAAACGCGAAATTAGATGAGAGCATGGAGCAAGTGTCGAGGAAATTTTCAGAGCTCGCGAACTGTATCGAGGATCAGGGGGCAAAATCCGCAGCTGAAATTCGGAGACTAGAATCTCGTTTCGATAAGCACGTCGCGGTATGTAACGAATCAAACATGGCTCTGGCGCAGCGCATCGATGCCATTGCTATTAAATTAGATGCGTACAGCAATGCAACAAACGCAAATTTAACAGAAATGCAAAACGATCTTGAGGGACAGATCGCGGAGCAAGGCGGCCGTTTAACTGAATTCGAAGGTACAATCACGGCTAGATTAAGGAACAAAAGAAAATGGATAGCATCCACGAGTCAGTAAAATCTTCGATTGCGGAAATAGGAAACAAGGGTGAAGTGGTCTGTAGGCGGTTATCAAAATTAGAAACAAAGGTGATTACCGATATGCAGAGTGTCACTAATGAAATATCAGAAATTAAAACGGGTGCCACAAACGCCAATAATGAAAGGGAAAAGCAGTTCAAACAAATGATCAGCGATTCGATGAACGTCTTGCGCGAGGAAAGGCGGCAGAAATCGCGGATATTTGTGATCAAATACCACGAAAGCAACGGGAACGGGCGCCGCGTCACTCCATGGACACCGCCGTCCAACCTGAACTTTTCAGGAACATCAACGAAAATCCATGTGAATTCATTCGCCGGGTTGAGGACTACATGGAGCTCACGAAAGCTATTCCGAACCAGTTAAAACAAAATTTGTACAGCAATTGTTACGGGAGCGCAGCGAGCTGGCTCCTCGCCATACATCCATTTCCCGTGATTTCGCTGATTTCAAGGTCCGATTCATGGAGCGCTATTGGGAAGCAGGTCCGGTATGATTACGAAGGAGGTGATGGAAGGTAGATGGGAGGAAGATGGGCATTTCATTATTAGATTACGCGGTCGATAAGATTGCGGCGCTGAAATTATGCGACCCGCAAATCTCAGATGCAAAACTGATTTGGATGATTACTTCTCACTTCCCCTTTCAAATTCAAAACCTGTTGAATAGTGTAGACTCGCTCGATCTCAAAAAATGCAGTTACTTCTCGCCAGGTATGATAGAACACGCATGTGTCAAGGGTCAGGGGGAAGTCGATCAAATAGGCAGGACAGAGGGGGAGAAAATCAAGGACGCGGACAATGGCGGCGAGAGCTTAATGAGTTCCCGCCAGAAAACGGTGGAAGCCTGCCATCGCATCAGGTAGCGAACCGGGCCCACCGCCGTCGGCGCCGCGTGATATCGCATCAGGTAGCGAACCGGGGCCCACCGCCGTCGGCGCCGCGTGATAGAGCAGAACGTACGGACAATCGGGAGGTCGGTCCGTCAAACTAATGTCGTTCGGTGTCGTGGGGCGCCGGGACGCCGAACGAGTGCAGGTGCAGGAGCTACAGGTGCCTATAAGGAAATGGCGAATGTGAACTTTGCCATCAATGAAGTAGAGGACGAGAGCAGGACTTTCTCCGGGCGCGAAAATGCCCTATTATCAATTTTACATGTGAAGGGATCGAGGCGAGGGCCCTCATTGATTCAGGAAGCGAAGTTTCGGCCATTTCGGAAGAATACTACTTGAAATTAAAGAGCTGTCGTATTACTCTTCCCGAACTTCCCATAAATAAATGTTTTGTTGTCGCGTGGGCAAGAAAAAGCAACCCCATTACCAGGCAGGTCCTATTAACTTTATCATTTAGCACAGATCAATTCAATGCCACATGTCTCATTGTGAAAGATTTAGGATATGACGTTGTTTTAGGTGTCGATTTTTTAAGAGAATATAGCGGTAAGATAGATTTCGAACGGGAGCAATTATTCTGGATCCAGGAGATTGATGATGTTTGAGGAAGGTGATGCCGGCGTTCACGAGCCGAAAGAGGCTAGCATGTTTTCGATTACGCGGGAAGAAGCTCTCGGTCTAATTAACGAGAAAATGCGGAAAATAGCAATCTCAAGCCGGAAGAGCACTACCGCCTGCAGGAATTGCTTCAAAATTATAAGGACGTTTTATTAGGCCAACCGACCCCATCCCTGACTTTCAGTTCCGAATCAGGTCACAACCCCGAATCTTTTAAGTGTAGAAGTTACCTATACCACAGGCCCTTAAGGCGGGCGTAGACCGCGTCATTTCAGAAATGATCAGAGACGGCATTATCGAAGGAAACCGACCGCCTATATTAACCCCCTTGTGATCGTAAGAAAAAAAGATGGAGGTGTTCGAATTTGCCTCGACGCCAGGAGATTAAATGAGATCACTGTGCCCGATTATGATGCGCCGATTACAATAGATGAGATGTTGTGGAAGTTCCGGGAGACCAGATTATTTTCGGCAGTAGATTTCACAGTCCCGTATGTGGTCACTAATAAACCACACCCAAATGTTTGTGAATTAAACGACGAGAACGGAGTTCCCATTGGAAAATTTAACCATTACAACATGGTTCCCTTTAATGAGTGATAACACTAATCACGGTTGTCGCACCTCGCACTCATCGGAAGTTCCCAACTATTTGAATTATCTAGCACTAGGTTTCATTAGTTTTAACATAATGAATTGGCATTACTTACTTTACTGGTCTGTGTGCTTTGTCTTATGGGTTTATTAGTTGTTAAGGGCAATTTGGTTTTTCTCGATTAATCATTGTTTATTGTCAAGGTTAATTTCATTGTCATTATGGGTTAAGTTGGATTAAGTAATTATTGCGATTACTGTTTCTGTTTTGTTGCTGTCGTGATCACGGAGGCCGTTTCCGTTGTTAATCTTATAAGAAAATCCATCGCCATGCTCAGTATTTTCTTGGTGGAGGATTGCCAATGTAACGGTACGTCCTCCGAGAAATAATAATAATAAATAAAAATAAATAAATAAAATATTGGTCACAATTGGAGAGGAAGGCGCGCCGCCCTACAACGCGACCAGCCGCCCGCGTCCGTTACGCCCCAGCGAGGCCAGGCCCTCCGCGTTCGGACGACGCCAGCGCACCCCACCCCGCAGCATAACTCGTTTTCTAAAGGAGTCCCTTGTTTGCGACCGCCCGGCTCCAACAAAGGTTCACCCAGCTCCACTCAAGTACTCGATAGCCTCTTCACGCTGCGCGGCATTGTGACGCCAGTTATGACACCGCTACATCCACTTTCGGCTCCCTCCCCGGCAAACTCGCGGACACATTTACGACTGCCAGGGCACTTTGTGTTATTGAGACGCCCGGGCGTGCGACGCCCGCGACTGCCGGAGACCCTGTAAATTTCAATCCGCGTACGTGGTACTAAATAGGCTACCAAATTAGTTACGCACAAGTGTGCATACGTGAAAAGGACGAACCGGGCCCGGCACCCGTGATAAAAGAAGGAAAAATGTAGCTGACAGGTCGTGCCGCGAGAAAGGAACACCCATTAGTTACGCACAAGTGTCCATCCGCGGAGGGCGCGGCTTACCTTCAAACACACTGCTTATTGTAATATCAAACTCGCGGGCAATTGGCTCAAGCGTCGCCACGTAAGCAAAGGGCCAGCAAATGAGGAAGAGCCTCGCCGATCCTGGAGAGGGAAGGCGTGCCTTCGTCCGTGGGCGAGTGTGGCCCAAGAAAAAACTCGATTTTTGACACTCGAGCTAGGCACTTGGCGTTTGGCAGCCGACTACATCACTTAGCATTTGGCACTCGTGCAAGTCACCTGGCAGTTGGCACTCGACCACTCCAACTGATTTTTGGCACTGATCAACTCACTGACATTTGCCAATCGACTAGATGCACTTGATTCTTTGTGGCCCGACAGAGTTCATCATGTCAGCCAAGACATGTGTTCGGGAACGGTGCGTCAACCTAAATTCGGCTCCGCACAACATGTCATGTTACGAGAACTATTAAGGTTCGGTGCTGGAAGGAGTTCCCTGTCTAATTGATCACGAACTGTTGTGACCGGGGGGGACGCGTGTCGAGGCATGTGCCCGACAACGAGCAACGGTGGACCTAGAGGAAGTGCGCTGCTGAGGGATTCCCGCCCGTGAAGCGCCAAACCGCTCGACGCCAGCTGCGGGGTATCATCCCCGCCACTGCAGACACCACGCAGCAGAAGCTTAAGATGAGTAAAATTTGCGCACTAAGCGACGCTCAGCCCAATTGCCGCGTAAGTGCGGACAGACTTTAATTCAGGGAGCTGCAGCGGACGTGCCGGTAACTAGGCACGAGGGTAGCGGCCAAGTGTTTGCCACTTTTGTGATTGTTAAGCAGTTAACGTAATCAAAGGCCGCAGTAAGCAACATGTTAACTCCATTGTACTGTTGTATTGTACTGTTGCATGCTATCACCACCATCATCATCCATCATATTGTTTTTTTTTAATTTTTGATTAATTAAAGGTTAATTTGTTAAAAAACTGCATTCCATGAGTAATTATTGAACATGCATGAACCCAGAGAGACTGAGTGAGGTTACAATACGTATTATAATTGATCTACCCTTCAGATTAATATCCTTTTCGTAAGTTAAATCGAACTAGTAAGCAAAACAGGCACTTATGAAGCAAGGGCGTTGACATTAACCCATGTCTTGACTCTTAACATAAGTCAAGTAGCTTTGTAAGCAAATGTCGTTTTCAGAAATTAAACATCGAAAATCTCAAATTTTTCCTTACTTCCGACATCAATAGTGTAAGAATATTAACGCAAAAACCAAGCGTATTTAAAGCACACCGAAATACCACATGTTACGTACGAAAGACACCCCACTAAACTGCTAAGTAGATCAACGTCTTGCTCAGCTTGCCTCGACTCTCGTGAAGGGTCCCCGAATTCACAAAGCCGTGCCCAGTAAATATCCGGTCCCAAAATTTTACTGAGTACTTCCTATGTATTTATGTTGTAGAATTAGTATTATGTTATAGAATTATTAGACAACTCTTCATTAGTACTTATATAAAGTACGGTGACAAGATTTTTTTCACTGAAACTAGGGACGCTATTTTATATTATTTCGAATCACAGTATGAAGGTAGTTTGTCATTATTTACGAGATAATATATTAAAACAATTACACACATGTAAATCAGGAGTTACATTTATTTTTTCTTGACAAATTAAATAGAAGTTCCGGTTCAACAAAAAAAATCCAGCAACCTTTTCATAAGCGAAGTGGCGCTTGCGAGTTGATCCCAGTCATCACCCGCGCTCGATGCCGCTCATTAACGTTTCACTTTTCCTCCACCGTGGGGCGGGACGGGACGGGTCGTGGCGGGTCGTGGCGGGTCGTGGCGGGTCGTGGCGGGTCGTGGCGGGTCGTGGCGGTCGTGGCGGGTTGTGGCGGGTCGTGGCGGGTCGTGGCGGGTCGTGGCGGGTCGTGGCGGGTCGTGGCGGGTGGTGGCGGGTTGGCGGGTCGTGGCGGGTCGTGGCGGGTCGTGGCGGGTCGTGGCGGGTCGTGGCGGGTCGTGGCGGGGCGAGGCGGGGCGTAGCGGGGCGTGGCGGGGCGTGGCGGAGCGGAGCGGGGCGTGGCGTGGCGTGGCGTGGCGGGGAGTGGCGTGGCGGGGCGGGGAGTGGCGTGGCGTGGTGGGGAGTGGCGGCGGGGAAGGGCGGGGCGGCTCCTGGGCTGCGGTCAGCGGAGAGGCCCCAGCACCGCGCAAAGCCCTGCGACCGCCTCCCCGGAGACGCCGGATTCCTCGGCCCGCTCCGGACCCCGCGCAGGCCGCGCCCCGGGGGCGGGGAAGTAATGAGCGCGTAGACGATGGTGGTAGTTACGAAGGGAGGCGGTTGAGGTTGACGCTGCTGTGATGGGCAATGGCTATACGTTTTTTGAGCGAATCAGAAAGCGAGCTAATGGGGAAAATAGGAACTCGGTGGTACTGGTCATGGTAGTGGTTGTGGTGATTTTTGCGATATTGGTATTGATTGAGGTGGTTGTAGTGGTGTACTTGTGCTATTGGTATTGGTCGAGGTCATTTGGTGATACTGGTGAAAGAGAATTAGAATCGATCACATACGACAGTCAACTTTACTTTTTTCTTTTGACGTAGACCGTTCTTCCACAGTCCAAAAATGTTTTCTGAATTGAAGTTTTCATCATAGGCACATTTTATTTCTACTATCCTAAAGATGAGGGGTAAGGGGGAGGGAAGGAAGGAAGGAGAGTAGAGAGACGAAAATACACAAGCAGACCAGAAGATATGTGCAAAGAGCGATAGAAACAGCTCTAAAGTGAAACGCAAGCGCGCGGGAGGGAAGTTGCGCTACGCCGAAGCCCTCGGCGCGGCTGGTAGCAGGTGGGCGGGCGCGCGTTGGCACCGAAAGACGCGGCGCCGGAGCGGGCGAGGCGCGGGCAACGAGCACGCAGCGGCGCCTCACCGCCCCGCAAGAGCTTACACAAACCTGCGCCCCCGTCACCGTCTCCGCCTCGCCTCGGCCGCCGCCTTGTAGCGTGCATTAGCACAGCTTAAACGGGGCGCGGGCGCGGCTTAAGGCGGCTGCGAGACCCCGCGCCGGGCGGCGCGATGCGGCCGGCTGGGGAGACACCGCCGCCGTCTTTTCCGAAAAGAATCGCGCCAAGCGTTGCTCTCTCGGCCCCGCCCCCCTTTGCACAGACGCTACAGTTGCTCGCCAGCGGGCTTTGCGAAGGCGCCGGCCGGCCGGCCGGCCTGCCCGCCTTTGTACTGCAGACGCGAATTAAAATAAAAAGCGTAAATACCTCCCCTTTGTGCACCTCGCGCTCTCGCCCGCTGAAGCGCCGTTGGCCGGGTCATTCGGAGGGATCCTGATGAGAAGACCAGTTAAGCCGGCAGAGACTAGACGCCGCGGCGCGCCCGCCCAAGAACAAGTTATTCGGACGTATCTTTTACCGGCGCAGCCTCCGCCTCGGCGCTGACAATTCTTTGTTTTATCTGCGCGCCGCCCCGCGGCCCCGCCCGCCCTCGCGTGCTCTTTTTCAGCGACGCCCCGGAGAGCGCGCGGGAGGGATCCTCTTACTTGGTGCGGAGCGTTCTCACTCATTAGAAGTCTGCCTCGGCGGCGGTGGCGGAGGAGTACTTACCTGTGTGCGTTGATATTAAACCGCAGAAATACAAAAGGCCGCGGAGACTTAAGGGATTTTCGCTCAACTTTTGATAGCTCGGGCGCGCCGGCGGAGTGAGGACGATGAGGACGCGGGGGTGGAGAGTGGGGAGAGGAGGATTCGGAGTTGCCGTCTGTGCGCCTTCCTCCTACCGCCGTCTCGGTTTGGTGTTGGTCCAGAGAAGCGGGATCTGCGATGCGGTACGACCAGATGCGGCTTAACTGGCGTATATTCTGATTAATGAAGAGAGGTAGTAATTAAAAAGTAAATTGTAATAAATTCTGAAAAATATGTAGAGGGTATTTTTTATTATTGTCCTTTTTGGCTTAACTTTCTTTCTTTGCCTAGAACATCGTTCTGATAATAATATTAAATATGGCCGAAGTTTATCAGGGAACAACCATCTACAATTTAGGTATATTTATAATATATTAGAGTAAATAGTACAATCAGTTGACTGCGTGCGGATTAGACTATAATTAGGGGTATCTTGTCTGAACACTATTTTTCCGACAATACTGAATCCTCCACCAATGGAAATATGCTAGTCAGATTTGAATGTCTGTTCTTTTATTTCGCACGAGATGCGCTAGAATGCAATCACATGAGTTAGTACAGATATAGGTTAATTTACATTCCAACACTACGCCCGTGAGGGATAACATCTGCGTCATAATGCATAATACGTTTCTTCATACTTATGGGTTACAATTGGGAGAGTGTATTACTAAAACTAAATTAGTAATTGAATTGCATACAATTGCATTTCCATTCCCATTGCATGAAATCACGTATTTACGTTCAATAAAACAGTTTGTCAATTAGAATTTGTTTTCTCAATGACAACACTGTACTCACCAAACATCTTCAGCATACCAAATATACAAATGTCACGGACCGCTGATTAAAACAAGAGACGAAAGTGTCAAGATAAAAATTCGAGGTAACGACCTAGGTCACATGCCATAGAAGAATGTCGTCCAATGTGGCCAACGTTATCTTGAGGTTCCGTCTTGCGCTAGTTAGTCCTGACCTGTCACATCAAAAAGGTAATTCTTAGCTAAATTTGATGTATGTTGTGCAATTAGCGTTGAGAAAATGATTATGATTTCTCAATGAAGGAAGACCATGTTAGTGCACCTAATGAAAGGTGGATTTATCTGACTTCAACCCGAAAATGTAGTATGTGTGTGAGTGTGTGTGTGTGTATATATATATATATATATATATATATATATATATATATATATATATAATATATAGGAAGATAAAGCGAGATCATGTACGGAAGTACTGCTCGTTCAACGACAACAAAAGTGATATTCACTCACAATCATTGACTCTCTAACAGTATCGAAAAAGTTCCGAAAAAAGTATTTTAACCTGTATCAATTTCATTTCCTGCTATCGTCAAAAAGTAAGTATTTACACCGATTGTGCTTTCGCTTGTTCCAACTCTTTATAATCCCTCTCATGTTCTTACCTTATTATCCCAACATCTCTGGGTAGTCCATAGCTCAAGTACCATTCGCGTAGTATTCACTTTCCGATCACCTGTAGAGCTCACAATATTTGTCAAATGTGCATGCTATTTGTAGTCTTCAATGAAAGGTCATTATTTTTCTTTGTAAATATTGATAATCCTACTCCTCACAATGCCTTTTTTGGTTAAATTTTAACTGAAATTCTCGCAGCTACATTCATTATAAACTTCTATTTCACTTTGACATTCTCGCTATCCTCGCCGCTGAATGTAAGATTTATTTAACTATTAATTTCACACTTCCTGTGTCATATGTAAAGATCATTATGGTCTCTCTTCCACATCAGTTGCATATCCCATCATTATCTTTTTTGTGTTTGTCTTGTTCTTTATTCGTGCTCCTATGGTGCATGCAATTCTTCCTCTTAACAGAATTGATCCTCTTAGGTTAATGCACTTCTCTCTCTCTATCAAGTAGCAATCGTAGCTCTTCCTGACACATTGATAATTATTACACATCCAAAATCCTGCAGCACGAAAAACACTTTGCTGTAGTGCTTATGTGAGAATATCTTCTCAAAATTCATCATTAAGCTGTTTCTTTTTGTTTCTTTCTTCATCATCAATAAGATACAAATGCTCATTTTTTGAAGACGCCCAAATAATTTTGTAAATTATTAATCTTCCTCTATCAATTCTCGAAGCGTAATCAATAAAAACCAAACACACTTTACCATCTTTCTTCGATGTCATTTCTCCATGTTGAATCCATATTTTTCCATTCATCCGAATTCCGAAAAGCCGTATACATCTCCCCTGTTGAATACACGAAAAACTCCGCCATTCATACATTTCTCTATCATCCAGTCACACCATCTTATATGTAACTTTGCTTCTTGCGTTATCACATTAAGATAGTTGGCGATTCCCATAATTCTCAAACACTCCACAACATCCTCGTTCGCCCTCACAACTCCCTCTCATCGAATTCATCACCTCCAAAAACAACGTGTTATCATCATGCCGTGCTCGAAACACTGTCGTCTTCCAAATGATGAGCAATCATTTGTCGTCACCACAGCCTCGCCCCCGACTCGCTTTCATCATTTCCCTCGCGTTTCTCATAGCTGTGTGCCCAAACCACATAGTCCCCGCCCCGTCACTGCTCTGCTCTCGCTCGGGTCCCTTGCCGCTCTAACCTTCCAACTCACACCCAACGTTTGCACCAATCGTGTTCCGTTCTCGCTCTCGTTTGCAAGCCAATGTCACCCTCTCAGATCATCTTCAAATCTCCCTTATACATAACCGCTCTTGTAGAGCTCGTTCATACTGAAGCGTCACCCCACGCGTTCTAAAGGGCCCTCTTGCCCTCCCACTTCCTCGTACGCCTTCCGTTTTTCATCCTACTAAACTCATCAGCGTTTCCCCATTATCTGTTACACCTTCAACTCTCGCTTACGCCGGCGCCACCGCGTGAATCGGAAGACGCTACGTATCCTACTCGATCTACAGTTACTTATTGTTCTCTCGTACTCGCTCCCGATTTTCACCCGTCTCTCTACTATTCCCTCTCTACTCACCCGTCTCCCACCGCTTCCGCATTGATAAGCTTCCTCCCCCCACCCCCTCCGTCCCACCCACCTTCTGCCCCTTTTCCCGCCCCGCTCCCGCCCCGCTCCCACCCCCTCCCACCCCGCTCCCACCCCGCTCCCACCCCTCCCACCCCGCTCCCACCCCCGCTCCCACCCGCTCCCACCCCACTCCCACCCACTCCCACCGCTCCACCCCCCCCCGCTCCCCCCCTCCCGCCCGCTCCCGCCCCTCCACCCGCTCCTGACCCGCTCCGCCCCTTCCACCCGCTCCACTCCGCTCCCACCCGCTCCGCCTCGCTCGGCCCGCTCCCGACCCGCTCCCGACCCGCTCCCGACCGCTCCCGACCCCTCCGCCCGCTCCGCCCGCTCCCGCCCCGCTCCCGACCCGCTCCACCCCGCTCCCGCCCGCTCCACCCGCTCCCCTCTCCACCCGCTCCCACCCGCTCCGCCCGCTCCCGCCCCGCTCCCGCCCGCTCCTGACCGCTCCGCCCGCTTCCACCCCGCTTCCCTCCGCTCCCACCCTCCCGCCTTGCTACGGCCCGCTCCCGCCCGCTCCCGCCCCGCTCCCGCCCGCTCCCGACCCGCTCCCGCCCCGCTCCCGCCCCCTCCCGCCCCGCTCCCGCCCCGCTCCCGCCCCGCTCCCACCCCGCTCCGCCCCGCTCCCGCCCCATCCCGCCCAATGTCGCTCACACCTCTCCCGCCCTGCATTCTGTCGCCTCACTCTCTTCACCTGCCTGCAACCCCCTTCCCCACCCAACCGGCAGCGTCTTTTCTACCCCCCCCCTCCGTTCCCGCTCCAAGCCCATTCCGCCCGCGCTCCGCCTCCACCGCTTCCCGCGCGATCCGCCGCGCCTTCCCGTCCCCCTCGGGCCCCGCCCCCTCGCGCGGCGCGGCGCGGCGCCACCTCGCGGCGGCGGCGGTGACCGCAGCGCCGACGCAGATTACAGGACTTAGGCAGCAGCTCGCTAAGTTATCGCGGCGGCAACGCGCCGACGCGCCAGCCTCGCAGGGGGCCGTGCGCGGGGCTTTAATATACACACTTAAGCCGTTTCTAAGTACGGCATTTATAATGTAAATATGTACCGAGTTCCCGCTCGCGGGCATCGCCTCCGCCGCCGGCGACGCGCGCGAGGAGCAAGAACACAAAACAATCCCCGGTTACGAGGCGAGCGGGCGCGGGCAATTACAAAAATCATAATAATCCTCGCGACGTACTTTTGAATACGGGGAAATTACGTAATTAAGTTCCGGATGCGAGCCGCGTGCCCCCAAGCCGCCCCGCGTCACCGGGGTGGGGCAAGGGGGTGACGCGGAGGCGAGGTCGCGGGGGGAGTGACAGAGTGGTTGAACGGGATGGCGGTGACAGACAACGCATGGGAAGGGGCTGGGTTTGGGGTGTTGTGGGGTTTACAGGTTGAGCAAATGTGCCCAGGAGTTGATTTGATTTGAAAGTACCGGGAGCGGTAGCTCAGTGCAACAACTGATGACACTGCAGCGCCTCTGACCGGGAGGTCCTAGGTTCGAGTCCTACGGCGGCAGGATTTTCGACACTAGCTTTTCAGCTAGGTCGAATTCAGTCGCTGTTTGGAGGAGAATTCTAGCGGCCGGCTGCTCTGATCGGTAGTTTTCCAAGGTTTCTCCGATCAACACCAGGCGAATGCCGGAGCAGTACCCTACTAAACGGCCACGGACCGCGCGCGATCTGTCCTTCCCCTTCCTTGTCCTATCCTCTCCCCTTACACACTCACACTAACATGCACTACACTACCACATATTCCGGGGGACTGGTCGGGAGCTTAGAGCTTGTCCCGGCTGGGGCGGTGCCCCGCTGGTGGGAGAGTCCTGGTTTGGGGGAAACCCCACTAGCCGACGGTAGGTCGGTGCCAGATATTTCCATCCAGCGAGGGGAAAATCACTGCCATCTCCCGAGAGAAAAAACATAAACTCCAGTAACGGGACTAATGACCAAAACAGTTGACGCGTCTGGAAACACGAAAAAATCAATCAATCAATCAATCAATGGTTTGAAAGTGTTGAAGTAAGAAGGGAAGAATTTTGAAGGTGGATGTTTGGCCAATTATTGGTTGCTATTTTGGGTCATGTCAAGAGTTATGGGTATTCGTTCCGTTAGTGAAGGGAATCTTTTTTTTTCTTCGAAAAGTGACGATGATCCGCCCTCGCTATGTGGTTAAATGCGACACCAACTTACACGTCGACGTTCCGGGGATTTCCCTTTCCCAGTGTCTCTTCGAGGGAGTACCAACCCAACCGGAACAAACTGTGAAATCCCGACTGGTCTTCCGACATTTATGATAGTGTAGTGCATGTAATTGTAAGTGTGTGTCAATAAGGGGTGAAAATGAGGCAGACAGGAAGGAAGGATTGTGCGTGGCACTTATGATTGATTGCGGCAGATATTAGTTAGGTTATCGCTCTGACATTCCCCTGATACTTATAGGAGAAACCACGGAAAACAACTATTTATTTTGTCCTGGATATCCAGCTAGTGTCGAAAATCCTCCACCGTTGGACTAAAAAACTAGGGCCTTCAGATCAGTCTCTACAGAGACAGAAGCAATGCTGGCGTAGTACATTCTTATTTACCCTTAGTTACTCAGATATACAAACGCAAATGTACAGGACTAATAATTTGCTATTAGCCCACGGTTTGTTAAATTGTTACATTTTAAATGAAACTAGGCGAATACTTGAATATGGTTGTGGTTTCTATTTGCGGATTGTTCTAGGAACATGTTTCTGTAGTACTAATTTCTAATTAGCGCAGAAATTGAAATAAAGCTATGCAGCATCCGTGCATGTAAAAGATGTCTACGGTTTTGTTAGATTCGTAAAATTTCTTGAAAATTCAAACACAATGAAACCGTTTCTACTTTGATTGCATAATGCAAATATTTAATAGTGTTATTCGTCTAATATCAAACTGTGCATAATTCTCATACTCAGTGTGTATTTGCTATCCATATGTTTGTTAAAAAGCAGCAAAGTTTCTGATATTCTTGGAGAGCAAAGAAATGTTCTGTATATACTACATTATACTTTGTTATCAGTGAATCCGCGAAACCTCTTTTGGTAAAACATATTTAAATTGCAGTGATATAAGAGAGTATTTAATTTGTTGGTCTGGATAAGTTTTGCTGGCGTCGACTCCTAGTTTATCATTAAGTAGGTGAACAGTTGTACTATAACTTTTTTTTTTACTTTGAGAGGTTTTTTTGGTTCATATTTATTAAGCGCCTGCGTTAGTGTATCTGATCAGAAGGTCATTCATACACAGACGTACTGCGGGTTGCGTTCATCAAGGGCCAGTATTTCATATTTCACATATTATGGGTAGTTTAGGGAGGAAAACTGTTTTCCACACTCATTTTATTTTAATTCATACCGATGTTAATGGAATTATCAACTTTCTATCTTACGATGCGAGAAATATGAAAGAGTAGGAGACGAAATTGGAAGTAGATGGTACAGAGCGAGGAAGGAGAAAGAAGTGTAGAGGGAAAAGGATTTTTGAAGAGGCCAGAAAGTCGCAAGGAATAAGCGAAGAAGAGGTGGGGAGTTAGTTGGGAAGGGAAGAACAATGGGTGTCGAAGGGGTGAGGATAGGATGAGGAAGGAAAATTAGGAGTCGGGAAGTAATGGCGACGAGTGGAAAGAAAACAGGGTAAAAAATCATGTTTAAAAAAATCAGATTTTTTATTTAAATCAGATATTTTATTTACACAAGATTTTTTATTTAAATCAGATTTTTATTTAAATCCAATTTTTTATTTAAATCAGATTTTTTATTTAAATCAGATTTTTTATTTAAATCAATTTTTTAAATTTAAATGACATTTTTGGATTTAAATACGATCTAAATTTCAATACTAAAAAACATTTGAATACTTAAAATCTAACTACGATGGTGCAGAACTCCTTATAAAAATTTGAAATTTGAATTGCAAACAGCTCATTTTACTGGAACACTTTTAGATCAAAAAGTTATGAAAGAAAGCAATTAGAGCAAAACGTTATGAAAGAATAGAATAGTGGAAAAGTGTGAAAGCCATGAAAAAAATACAGAAAAAGAAATTAACATTGTGAAACAAAATTTATTAGCATCGGCATCTTCAGCTAGTATAGAACAACTGTTTTCCACGTTTCAACTTGTCCAATTAAAAATCAGAAATAGTCATGAAACAGAAAATGCAGAAAAATTGGTGTGCCTTTCAAACAATAAAATTATTCGTAAAAGCGATAATAGTTTACTATTAATAAATAAATACTTTAAATGATATAATTTGTAATTATTTTCTTTATCGCCTTAAATATTGAATTATTCTTGGTAACATTTATAATAAATTATATTTTTGATTTCAATCGACGATTTTGTGTGTGTAAATCGTGATTTAAGTCAGTAATTTACATTTCTTGATTTAAACTATCGAAACCCTGAGAGAAAACAATGAAATGTTAAGAAAGGAGATGGAGACGGGTCGGAAATAAAGCGAAGGAGAAGGGAAGAAGAAGCAAAGAAGGAAATGAGAAAAGAGGAGAAACAAGTAAGAAACGGTCGGGAAGTTTAGGGAACTTGGAAGAGGACGAGAAAAGGTCCGGAAGCGGCTGCAAGGTGGCGAGAAAGGGGCGGAGAAGAGCAGGAGGAAGTCAGAAAAAATGTAAATCGCGCAGGGACGGGTACTGTAAAAAAGAAATACTTTCATGGGAGATGAATGCATAGGGAATGGGAAGGAATGGAAACACAATGTGGTTCGGGAACGTGCCAAAATGAGCAGAAGAGCTGCGTGTGTGTTGTGAGGCAGAATAAAGCGTCTCAGAGGCCACGTCCAAGGCGGTCGCGAGCAGAAGAGACCGCCTCGGCGTGCGTCCTGCGCAGCGGGGGTGGGGGTGGGGGGGGGGGTGGGGGCGGGGCGGCTGCCGCCGCAGTCGGCCATCAGTCACGCGCTGTCGACCGTTTTAATTCCTCCGCCCCCCGCGCGCCGCGCGCGCGCATCTTTAATTTATTCCGCCTCGCCAACTTAGCCAACAACGGCAATCAGTCTCCGCCGGCCACGCCCCGGGTGACAAGTTTATTAAAATACCTGCCCTCCGCGGGGGGCGTCTGCGGCACCCCTGCACGCGCCTCCCGCCGCCGATTATTATTTATTCATTTAGTTATCTTTCCACCAAGTGAAAGTGGTAATCGCTGAAGTTGTAACCTAGTAACGTTGTTTGGTCTTCTGCCCGATGGCGGGTTTTCAACCCGTTCGCTTTGCTTTTATTCCAGGACAATCTGATCCCGTAGCAGTTTTGCATCGTTTTCCCCAGACGTGTTTGCGCGCGAAACGATCTGCTACTCAATGCTCTCGTTTTATATTCCAAGGCATATTGAATTACGCAATTCTACGATAATACTTTCTCTTAAAGGAGGAGTCAATTTCACCGGAAAATTTGGGAGGGGCGTTCATTTTTATATGTATAAACAGTAGCACGGAAGTCATCTATTTTTCTTACCATGAAAGTATATCGGCCTTTGGACGTGAACGGACTTAAGAAATATGCCGCGAATTAACAACAGGTAAACTGTAACTCACGAATTACGTACGATATTATTGATATTACGTATTGTATTAATAGAAATAGATATTTGAATTTTATAAAGATACTAAATGTGTTTCTCCAATAGTAAAAAATATATATTGTGTAAGGAAATATTGTATATATTGTCACTCACAATTGCAACGTGAATTTATTGTGCATTTTTAGATCTTGAATCCAATTGACAAAAATATAATAAAATATTGAGAATAACGGATCTAATAAATCCGTTAATTAAAAATTTTAATAAATCATCCCATTAATGAAAGCTACCGGTTAATTACGAACTTCGTTATTCCAACCCAAGACGTCCGCTCTTATAGCCCGGGTGACTGCGGCTGCTAAGCGGGCGAGACAGGTCGCGACAACACCTCCGGCAGCCCACGCCGCGACAAAGACGAGGTGACGTCGAGGGGGGGAGAGACGAGGAGGAGGGACGTCAGCGGCGGCGGTGGCGGCGGCTTCTGACGCCGATGAGGTGAGAGGGGCTCCATCCAGCCGCCGCCTCCGCTCCTAATTCCACCACCGCCATCTCGGTCCCCGCCGCCGCCGTCTCGTCTGCACTGCTGTTGCCGTCTCTGGCGCTTTAACCACCGCCGTCTCCAGACCAGCGCCGCTCCTATTACAGTATCTATCTCCTCCACGCCTTCTTTCACCCTTGTCTTCACTATTCACATCCACCGCTCCTGTTTGGTTCGCTGGTTAGTGATTCCGGGCGCGTGAACATCTTAGGTCATTAGTCCCGTAAGTGTAGTGCATCTTTCTCCCTCGGGAGATGGCGGTGGTCTTCTCCCGCTGGATGGCGAGATCCGGCGCCGACCTACCGTCGGCTAGTGGGGTTTCCCCCTAACCAGGACTCTCCCACCAGCGGGGCACCGCCCCAGCCGGGACAAGCTCTAAGCTCCCGACCGGTCTCCCGAATTGTGTGATAGTATAGTGCAAATAAGTGGAGAGGATAGAACAAGGAAGCGGAAGGAATGATCGCGCGCGGTCCGTGGCCCGTTTGGTAGGGTACTGCTGCGGCATTCGCCTGGTGTTGATCGGAGAAACCACGGAAAACTACCGATCAGAGCAACCGGCCTCTGGAACCTTCGACGTAGCTGAGAAGCTAGTGCCGAAATTCCTGCCCCCGTTAGGTCTTGAACCTAGGACCTCCCATTCAGAGGCGCTGCGGGGACATCAGTTGATGCACTGAGATACCGCTCCCGATTCCGCACCTGCTTTCCCATCGTCTTCACCTCCACGTTGCTCTCACATCCGCCTGCACTTTTCGATCCCAGCTGCCTTCAGCCACGTCCAGCTCGTCCGACACATCTCCACCAGGACACAACCTGCGCATCCAATTCATTCCACGCATCTAACCCACTTCTACCTATCTTCCGCCTCCCATTTCTGCTCCACCCCCCCTCACCACGCCCGTCGCCGCCGCGCCAGTGGCGGGTGTCGCCCCGCGCCGCTAACTTGCCGCGCGAGGGAATCGAACAAAGTGGCTTTGACTGGGGGCCTCCGCCGTCATTAGAGCGCGCGCGCGCAATCAAGTCCGGGGTCGTTAGCGGCGCCGCCCCGTGCTCGCGCCCCGCCCTGCCCCCGCGCCCCGCCCCGCCCCGCCCCGCCGCGCCGCGCCGGATGCCGGGGGCGTCGGAGGTCGAGGCGGAGGCACGAGACGCACGAGGAGAGGAATCGGGTCCATGTTAGATACACACATTTATTAGTTCTGCAGATAGGTTTATACAAACTGGTGGCAGAACACTACAATTTACATATTACAATTAGGAATATTAACACAATGTATCTTTAAAGTATTTTAAGACAATAATAATAATAATAATAATAATAATAATAATAATAATAATAATAAGTGTAATATTGAAAATGTTAACAATAAGAGCAATCATAACTATAATAGCCTTAACTCTACATTTTGTGGCTGACTTGCACAATTATTTTAAACTATTAAATGCACTACAACACGACTTTTTAATTACACTGTACGTCACTTCACAACAAGTGTAGTCACAGGTTAGAAGTAGGCACATGTGAATGTAGGTGTATAGTCGACGTGGAGACAAGGCAAAGGCGGAGGTGATAGATGAACGCAAGGAATAGTAATGTCAATGGATATGTATGTAAGCAAGTTATTTGATAGTACGATAAAGGAAACTATTAAGACTGTGTCACAAAATAAGTAATAGGTATCTTTGCCAAGACGAGGAATATGATCATGAACGTTCGTGATAAAGTTTGTGAATAACAGTTGCTCCAAATAGTTCATTCAAAAGAAATGTTTTAGAAGCAATGGACTCTGACGCCATGCTTTATTGTGCGGTCGGTTAGGATGAGGTGGTGGAGTAGCAAGATGAACAGCAAGACTACGTGACAGTCAAATAAACGAAGAGAGGGTTTTGGATGACCCTTCCCGAGGGCGTGGCGTCTGCAGGGATTAGAGTTCGAGGATCAAATAGCGATAAAGTGGACCTGGAGCTCACACAGACTGTAAGAGCACGTTCGGATACAATGAATTGATTCGTTTTTTATTTTAAAATGTAGATCTAAGCATATCTTCCTAGTCCCCAAGCACCACTACACCGAGTCTGTAGTTTTATTTGTTGTACCTCATCTCCTTCACAGAAGGCGCGTAGTTTTCACTGGGAAGATAATGGCAACAAAAAATTATAATATTTATTTATTTTTATTTTTAATAGATAATTATTACACAGACAAATTAGATAACTTGATGCTATGTGGCTAGGTCGAAGGCCTTTAAGTCATTACTATACCTACATCCTACCGCGTTCTAACCTTTCGAATTCTGGTATTCACCCCAAATGGTCTCTCCATCGCATCAAAGCCGCGGAAGAGAGACCATAAGGTACGGCTGGGGGAAAAAACTGCCGTCAAAAGTCGAGTATATGCTAATCTATCCGACTTTCTTAAACTATTTATTTATTTCCTGGCGTGGACGTCACGAATTCTCTTTCAAGTGTTAGGCCACCTCAGCACCTGTAATCAAACAGCGCCACAGAAGATCATCCTCGAAATCGCCTCTGCACTTACATTTCTGGCATCCATTCCCCTTTGCCCCCTTAATGTGCTTATTACTTTGACGGTTTTATTTTATTTTACTGACTTATTTATTTTTTAACTTATTTATTTTTTCGTCTCCAATTTGTTAAAATTAGTTAAATCTAAAAGTTGAAATTTTACTGAAGTTTGGTATCATACCAATCTAGTGTGTGTGTGTAATTTTCAGATTTTGTATTTGGTACAACACAAATATTACAGTTGAAAAATTTGAAAAAATCTAAAATTCCAATTTTTAATATCGAACTTGGTTCATTCGTGTACCATAGATTTGGTTGCAAATATTTCTCAAATAAAACGTAGAGGGTAGGTAAACAATACTTATATTAGTAGGCCAGAGTGTACCAGTGGCGGAAGTTTGGTATCATAGCAATCTAGTGTGTGTGTGTAATTTTCAGATTTTGTATTTGGTACAACACAAATATTACAGTTGAAAAATTTGAAAAAATCTAAAATTCCAATTTTTAAGAGGGTGTAATTTTCAAAGGGTACGTCACGTACCAACGATATTTTACCAAAAGTAACTACAATGTTATGTGTAAAAGTATAGAAAAAATTAAGGCTGAGATTCAATTCCTTCTTTCAGATATTACTCTCTGAATATCGAACTTGGTTCATTCGTGTACCATAGATTTGGTTGCAAATATTTCTCAAATAAAACGTAGAGGGTAGGTAAACAATACTTATATTAGTAGGCCAGAGTGTATCAAATCCAATGTCTTCTGTTCTATAATACTAGAACACTCCGGAGCTGAGTAATTTAGAAAAGCGTAAATATCTACAAACGCGTTTACAAATGGCCGCCTTTGTAAACCAGATACAATATAAATAAACCAAAGATGTTTTTGAACATCCAAAACATCAGGAAATCTATGAACAAATTATGAATTTTTTCGAGATGGTCGAGCGACCAATTTATTAAATTCTGGACCACTTAAAATAGATTGACCGTTTGACCGTCTGATTAGAAAAGACGTGCACTTAAAATTTAGAGTTATCTTTCCTCAATGGATTTTCATCATTAGTGTGTCATTCGTTTTTGAGAATGGAAAGTAGCAAAATAAATATCGATATAAATAATTTTTAAAATGTTAAGTTTGCATTACAATATTAGTTTTAATTCTCATCACTGTGATGAACCAAGTAGAAATGAATCAAGGTATAGTGGAAAGTCAGTGTAGTAATTTACAGCGGTTAACCATTGTAGAAGGTTCTTTGAACTAACATGTTTTCTACATAATGTTTTTTCTATAGAATTCTACAACATGTTTTCTACAGAATAGTTCCAAAAATATTCTAGAAAATTTGAACTACAAATGTGCCAATCGATTTGTCTTGTTAAGAGAAAGCGATTGATACATTGATCGCCTCTGTAGATGTCTAACGTCAAGAAAGCAAAACATTTTTGTGGAATATACTGTCTCAATTCCATTAATTTAATTTTACATTAATTTTGCGTTACTCCTCGAACTCGACCATCGATGGTTCCGAGTACAGTCCGGACAAGAATATCTAAAAATGTATTGAGAAGGATCAAAGAGGTTTCATTTTGTACAGTACTGGTGAGAAACCAGGACTCGAGCGGCATCTGCCCCTTAGCCTGACTTCTACCCCTACCGCCACCTGTGATAGAAACTAAACCTCGCGTGGCCAAAAGGTGGCTGATGAGGGGGGGGCGATGTGACGCCTTAGCAACGTGTGACGGCGGAGGCGTCTACCTTGAGGACGCTCTTCAGGCGTCGCCATGTCGCACTCCCCCGCTACCGCCTCGCACGCCGCCCCCGCCGCCGCTGTCACATCCGCCTAGGCAGACACTTTGCCGCTTACGCAAACATTACTTCGTACAGTGGGCGAACAACAGGTGAACGCAATCGAAATTTCACAGTAGTTTTTGCATGAAATAATTACTCAATGAACATTATCTCCGTTCTTTGATGAGGAGGATCAGATAATTTGAATAAAGAGATAGTAGTAACTGAAGATATCTTACGTTTTCTGCTAATTTTTGACATGTTTCATGAATTTCTTCAATTTTTGACATGATCAGATAATTTGAATAAAGAGATAGTGACTGCAAAGATCTTACATTTTCTGCTAATTTTTGACACGTTTCTATATATTTTTAAATGAAATAATGTAAAAAAAGTAACAATAACATTTTGACATTACTCCTTTTCTTTTATTAACAAGAATTTTTATTTCGTGCTATTTTTGTTATTTAGTGCTTGGATATTCGAGGAAAGAAAAAAATATTAGAACATTATTGAGGGGCGAATGACATGAGTACACAGTCTTGAAACAAATTAATTCTATCGGACAGAAAATATATTTTTGTATTCGAACTGTGTCCATAAAATATTGCATTGGCTTTCAAGGGCTGTCATGATGTTGCATCGAGAACAAACAACATCTTACCGCCACCAGAGCAGCCGACAGGAGCGAAGTGTAACGAGTATTAAGACAGGGAGAGGGGGGATGGCAAAGGTTACATTTGTACCACTCACCAGAACTCACATTTTTGAACTGTAGAACGTTGCTTTAAAAAGCGAATGTATGAGGCGCGATAAGGCAGAATGGTTAGTGAGAAAGTGAGTAATTGATGTTTCCGGGCGCGCCAAGTACTTTGGCTGTTAGTCCCGTGAGTATAGTGCATGTTATAGCCAGAAGGTGGTGGTCCCAACCCCAATGGAATGGGAGTTCCGACACCGATCTACATGTCGCCTGACGGCTTTCAATCCGCTTGATATCTCCCTCGGCGTGGCACCGCCGCCACTGACATAACCTCTAACCTAACTAAGGGTCTTCCGACATGTGTGGAAGTGCATGCAGATATGGAGAGCAGAGTGAAGAATTGAATGTCTCGCTTGGTGAACGGGAGCGGTGGCTCAGTGCATCAACAGATGTCACTCCAGTGTCTCTGAGCGGGAGGTCCTAGATGCGAGTTCCGAAAGCAGTAAGGATTTTTGACACTAGCTTTTCAGCTAGGTCGAATTCAGTCGCTGTCTGGAGGAGAATTCTAGTGGCCGGCTGCTCTGATCGGTAGTTTTCCGTGGTTTCTTCGATCAACACCAGGCAAATGCCGGAGCAGTACCCTAACTAATAGCCCACGGACCGCGCGCGATCTTTCCTACCTCTTCCTTGTCCTATCCTCTCCCCTTACACACACACTTACACTAACATGCACTACACTACCACGCATTCCGGGAGACTTAGAACGTGTCCTTGCAAGGGCTGTGACCAGATGGTGGGAGATCCCTGGTTGGAGAAAGCTCTAGTAAACGGTAGGTCGGCGCCGGATCTCGCTATCCAGTACGGGAAGATCACCGCCATCTCCCGATGAAAAATATGTACCACACTTACGGGACTAATGATCTTAGCGGTTGACGCGCCCGGAATGACAAACAATCATCGCTAGGTGAATATAGAGTACGTATCCGGCGTGACAGGTACTGAGTGGAGAAACCGCGGGAAACTACCTTTCAGAGCAGCCAGACTGGAATTGTCCTTCACATAGTGGCTGAACCTTGTATTTTTTTATTTAAGTTTTTATTTCCTTGTTCGACATTATTACGTCTTTCAAGGATTTGATGATACATAATATACAATTTTGTTGTAATTACATTTCGTCATGTATGAACAATGGTAGAAGACTAATATTTACAATAACACAATAACGGCTAAGGATACCCAGGAAGGGTCTTTCAGAAAAAATGCATACAATTTTAATTAAAACATAAGATTTAATTTATAAATGTTGGAACCTGCTTTACAGCTAATTAAGGAGGATGTAGTAGGTCTTTAGAATATCTTGATTTTATTCGTGGAAAAAGATTGGCTGATTTACCTAGAGTGTGCAAAGGAGTGGCTGGGCAAGATGAAAGAGAAGAGTAGAAATTAGAAGAAAGTTTTAAAATCCACGTTTTCAGAGGTTCTATAGATAGTTCTTTTAAAATTTTATCATGTCTGATATACCATGGAGCTTTTAAATAATTTCTTAAAAATTTGTTTTGCAATACTTCCAGTTTTTGAAGGTTTGAACTTTATCTAGCTAGGGTCAAAAATCGTCCACTGTCAGTAATCGAACAACAGGAACTTCCTTTCAGAGAGATTGTAGCGGCTACGTTGGCATTATCAATGCGAGTGATATCGAGAAGTCGGTCAGCAGGCCAGGAGTTTCCGATTCCCCGCCAGGGACTTCAACCCCGCTGGAGGCGCAGGCAGGTTCCTGTCCACTGTGCGCGGCGCCTGTCGCTGCCCGCGCCCCTCCTGTCCTCAGCCTGTGCACCCACGCGCCCCGCGGCGGCCTTCGCCTCCTGTTAGGGCGCGCGTGCCCCGGCTGATGCGCCTCACCCCTGCCTCGCCCACGACCACGACAGGGACGCCAACACCTTCGGAAACGGCGTTGCCGTGAAAATATATAAAATGTTTTCATATAAATAGAAACATTCTTCTGTATAAAATATTCTTCTGTGAATTTATAGTCTGAATGTTTCCTAATAGTACAGAAACAACTATTGTTACCAAAGATGAGTTGAATAATCTGTAAAGAAATACTGAAATTATCGTTATTTTGAGGCAAAAAACCAAAGACGGTTCCACTGTTTTCATGACTTTCACTTTGAAAAATTTCTATCTACAACAAAAATTAAAATGTCTTTGAAGTCCCATAATAAAAATTTAAAATATAACCATGAAACTACAGTAAAAATTTAGTCTAGTGTACATACCTGTAGTTTGGAACATAATGTCTCTTGAATTTAATATTGTAGGTATAGGACCTTCCGGATCCCCTTAACACACCTCTGATTGCCTTCACAATGTTATTTATTCTTAAAATGAAACAGATTGCATCTTGCGGGACGTTGTCGGACTCGTACACACATAAAATGTCTTTATACGAATGGTCACATATTTAATGTGAACATAGAAGCAGAATTGTATGCCTAGTTATTCTCACTTGGAAACGTTATTTATGCTAAATGCTGCAGACCATCGTACGAATACCAACAGATGAAGATGCATTAACTTCGAAGACAAAATACATGTTTCGAAATGAATAAGTTTTTGGAATTAACATTTCTAGATTATTTTCTTTTTTTCAACATTAATTTAAATGAAAAATCATTAAAAATTAAGAAAATTTCAGAAAGATTATAAATTAAAAAGTTTGCTTTAAACTAAATTTAAATGAATTATAGAGTAAAAATCTTTTGTTCTGTTGTTACACATACCTAATATTGCTTATTGTTTTCCAGAAATACAGAATATGACTATTGACTACTAAATTCTAATGAGGGAAATCGATTATTGAATGAACATGTGCCGCGACAAGAGAAAACAGATGGTGCTACAGAATGTCAGAGATTTTTCGTACTAGTTTTCTCTCTATTCTTTGAGTCGAGACTTTATTTTCTATTTTGCACCACCCCCTCCCAGCTGCCGTCTGAGGGCATCTAAAAGACCTCCCAGCGCCTCTCGCGTTACCGACCCCCTCACGGGACCACACTCAGCGAAGAGGTCCTTCACGCTCGCCAAACATTGCGAGGAAGGCTGCAAACAAAAGAAGATATAAAGTAAGGAGGAGAAGGACGAATAAGGAGGTAAATGAGAGAAAAATGAAAACAATAAAGACGACAAGAACCAGGAAAGCAGAGAAAGAAGGCTAAATAGAATATGCAAAGTATGAAACAAGCATACCAAAATAAAAGTAGAATGGTATCGGAAATAAACGTCAGTAACTTGAAGAGAGAAAACACATAAGACCTAATGGAGAATTGACCAAAAAGTTTTTAAATAAAAACTTACTTCATTTAGAAATATTCCTTTTCATACCATTTTCATCAAATTATCACACACTTTCCTCAATTTACCTCGTTCTTCAGCACAGAAATCTCATCACGCCGGTGCTGGTAGCGTATTATCGGTGCTCAAAGTTCGATTACCGGGCCGCACTGGCCACATGTAGTTTCATAACCAGCCTCTAAAGCCTTCTCAAACGCAAATTTTTCACAATTTGAGAAAATGAGTGATAAGGAAAGTAAAAACTGGAAAGAAATGAAGAGCGAACGAAACAAGAATAAACATAAATGATTAAAAAAGAAACGTGAAATAATTAAGAAATTTTTTTCAAAATATTCTGAATATTTGGAAATATATAAAAGGAAATTCATGTAAAATAATAGGAAGAAATGCAGTAGTCTAGAAATAATGTATACCATATTATTAGGTACCTGTGATATAAAGGAACAGAATAAACACACATCAAAAGTTTGGAAAATGACTTAGGAGTAACCAATTTTTGTAAGCTGTAAACGTTGACATAACTTAGTAGGCCTAATCATTTCCAGTCATATATTTTGCAGCTAATACGTTTGTACAGCGTTTGCATATTACTGTTTGTTTCTTTCGGAGGAAAGTTTAAGACTTTCATTGTATGAAGAAGTTTAGTCATCATTATGTTGACCCGACCTCTCAATTGATTGATTGATTGATTGATTGTTTCGTGTTTCCGGGCGCGTCAACTGCTTGGTTCATTAGTCCCATTAGTGTAGTGCATGTTTTTTCTCGGGAGATTGCGGTGATCATCCCCCACTGGATGGCGAGATCCGGCGCCGACCTACCGTCGACTAGTGGGGTTTCCCCCTAACCAGGACCACCAGCGGGGCACCACCCCAGCCGGAACAAGCTCTCAGCTCCCGACCGGCCTCCCGGAATATGTGGTAGTGTAGTGCATGTTAGTGTAAGTGTGTGTAAGAGGGAGAGGATAGGACAAGGAAGACCGACCTCTCAATTGATGAACCATAATTTTTTTAAAAAAAGCAATTCTTATTAAGAATCCTCATTTCCCCGAGTCATTTTCGAAACAAAAGTTAATCTCCTAACTTCCCAATAATCCCCCGGTTCAAATGGCACACTGCGGTGGCGCCTCATCGCAGTGCCCGGCCCGCCCCCCCCCGCCGCCGCCGCCGCCACCGCCACCGCCACTGCTAGCACATCCATCAGAGGGACGCGACGCGGCGCGTATCGCGGCTGTCGACGCGCGCGAGGTGCGAACCCGGGTCCCGCGCGCGCGCAGCGGCGTTGGCGCGGGCGGACGCGCCGGTCCGCGGCGCCATCCCGCGTCGCGCCAATTACACCGTCACATCCGGCCTCTAATACTTCATCTATATTCATGGCGCCATGTTAATGATGCACACGCGAATAATCACACTTAAATACGACCGCGCGTCCACTAATATAGTGTATCGACTACTAGCTTTTTTCTAAATAAAATATTTTATGTGTCAATTATGCAGCGATGCCCTTGTTTGCATATGTTGAAATATTTAATGACATGTTAACAGTGAGTTAATTTGTAGGAAAATGAAGTTGCATGTTGTAACGGCCCCGCGATAGCATCGCGCATTCTTCTATCAGTTGCTGCCCTGAACACAGCTACTCGCCCTTTAATGTTTAATTAATTACATCCGATGCACGTCATGGAACTGTTTACATTAGCATAGAGTATATGACGTGCCCCAGTGAGCCGGCAGAGAATGCATAAGGATATTTGATTAGCTGCTGTAATAGAACAATTTGGTAAACAGAAAGATATTGCATTTAAATTCCAGGTTGTCCGCGCATTACTTTTGATAAGCACTGAAACGACCGAATGACTGACAGTAGCATTTGCATTCATTGCGCGGAAAATGAGTTCGCAAACGTTGTTTTAATCAACATTTTCTGTTGATCAAAAGAGGATGCTTTTCAGTCTGTCATTTGTTCGATGCAATACTTTTCTGCATTAATCATGATATGAACTACATAAGCACTGATTACAAAAAGTAGATGTAAAATTTTAAAAAACAGTTTGCCCAAATTATCAAGGATATCTAGGCTGAAGAGTGGACAAGATAGAGTTATTTAGTTTGGAAGGAGGACAGTTATGATCTTTTGGATGTTTATTGTTAAAACATTAGGTAATTTCCTTTATAAAAATATAATTTACTCAATAGGAGATAAGACACAGAAGAACAGTGTCATTTAAATTCAGAATTTCTAGTGGTTAAATCATCCACTTCCTATGTTTATTTTCCAAATTGTAAATATTTACCTTTTTTAAATCGAAATTTTGTTTTGACAGATCTAAATTTTTAACATAAATAAAATAACCCGTGCGTGCGCCCAACAATCCAATGAAATGTACAGATAAAGTATGTTTTATGAACATGTTCTAAGAAAATCTCGTTTAATGAGCTCCTTTTAATTGATAAATTACTAAATATTTGTTTCACATAAACGTCCATACATTTTCATAATTGGTTTATCTAATTATTTTAATTCTTGTACAAACCATATGTAACCTATTTATACTCAGCTCATGTGTTATTATTTCATTTGTTAATGTTATATACGCTGATTGCATCGCAAAACTATCAGCTAGTTGCACCCATTCATTGCTTCCTCGAAAATATAATTATACGGAAGTTACAATTTCATAAGCATTTCATCCTAAAAACTCAATGACACAATCTGATAGCTGGGATTTATGTGCGCAGGTTTTGTTGTGACATTGCAGACACGGCAGGCCGGCTTAATTCGTGATTTTGTTTCAGCAAGCGTTATAAATAGGCGTATCCCTCCGTCGCGAAGGCCGCCTCGCGACATAAACGGGAGTTGAAAACACAATCCATCTCGTTGTGAGTACATCATTTAATTCCACAAAATTTCAATTACAGAAGTTACTCACTGCCGGGAGGCAGGCTCGGCCACGAAAGGCTTGACAGGCAAGCGACTGCCTGCCGTGCCATCGGCGGCAGACACTGCGGGTAACGAGAGGAGTTTATTAAGAAACCGGCTCCACCGCGGTCGCACGTGAGGGCAAAGTTCGCCTGAAACAGGGCTGCACAAATTTCGAGATGCGGGGGCAAAAAAAGGCGGGCAGAACGCGCGCCGGTCAAGAGGTGGCGATATTGTCGGTCCATTTATTTTTGATCGATTAGTGATTCCGGGCGCGTCAACTACTATGATGATTAGTCCCATAAATGCAGTTTTCTTCGAAAGGTGGCGGTGATCTTCCCCCGCTGGATGGCGAGATCCGGCGCCGATCTCCACGTCGGCTTCTGGGGTTTTCCCCAATCAGGTATCTCCCATCAGCCGGGCACCGCCCCAGCCGGGACAAGCTCTAAGCTCCCGACATATGAGTCGTTTTGTGCTTGTAAATGTACGTGTGTGTAAGTAAGCGGAGAAGATGGGACAAGGAAGATCGCGCGTGGTCCGTGGTCTCTTTGTTCGAATACTGATCCGACATTCGCCTGGGGTTGATCAAAGAAATCAGGGAAATCTTGCTAGAGCAGCCGGCCGCTAGAATTCTCCTGCACCCAGCGCCTGAATTCGACTTAGCTACCTAGCTAGTGTCGAATATCCTGCCGCCATCGGGACTCAAACCCTAGATCATCCCGGTCAGAAGCACTGCAGTGGAACCAGTTGAAACCTTGAGTCACCTACGTCAGTATTGAGTTAAGTGAAAAGTGTGTTATTATTGATTGGGAGTATCAACTTCTGAGGACATTCATCCCTTAAGTGTAGCGTTTTACGACCCTGAGGTGGAATGATACTTTCCTGCTGAAAAGTGAGATCCAGCATCCGCTTGCGTTTTGTCCTTCAGGCATCTCCTCCAACGCTTTACCCTGCGCCAACGCTAAGCTCCCGAGTGGTCTAGTGCTATGTTTGACTGAAGTGCATCTAACAAGAATTTGTGGTTAGGTGAAAGAAGAGCTAACGCTCTGAGCATCGTCTCTAAACGAATTAATGGTATCAAAAGGATTAGGAAGGAACAACTGGGGATCGTGGCCCTTGATTTAGAATATTGCTCCGGCATTGAAATAATTTATAAAACGTATGAAATTTCTGTGACCAACAATGTCTTCCTGCTAGCGAGATAAAGCAGGATGAATTGACTAAATGACTGGTTTTATTTTTAAGGACGCTTGGACTGCTCAGGTGATTTGCGTCCATGTCAAATATTTTTAATGGAAATAGGATAAAAGAGTGAAAACGTCTAGCTATAATAAAATGCGTAGAACAAAATAAAACTTTCAGGTATCATGAATATGTGGTTGACGCTAGTGAATTAAACTTAAAACTGCTGAAATGAGGTCATTGATTATGATTATCATCATCGTTACGAAGAAACACTCAAATGTCGTACACACTATATTTGAATGTATTTGCATGCATTAAAATATTGGAGGTATATAAATTAGATGATATATCTGTAAAGAACCAGAAAAACTCCAAAAAACATTTACACGCAAATTGAATTAAAGATATATTAATCAAAGTAATATGTTTTATGGCGTGTTAGACTAGTAGACATGCAGTGTAATTTTTGTCTGATCTTTCAACTTAATGATAGTAGTAATAATAATAATAATAATAATAATAATAATAATAATGACAATAACGATAGTAATATTATTATTATTAATAATAATAATAATAATAATAATAATAATAATGTTTTCAATTGTTACCACCAGGTAACATTATTTAGTAAAAACGGATTACGAGATGATATTTTTTAGTTGGCAAGAAGTTTTCGAAGATGAAACAAAAGGAGCTTACTACGGCTGCAGAAATAATAATATTTTCGGCGAAGCTCATCCGATTCCCATATTCGATCCGTATATTCAATCGCAAATGCTCTTTATCTCTTTCCTCGTTCACTTCATTGTCTCTCTTCTAGCCTCTGTCCCCGATCTCCGTGCCTGACTCGATCTGGTCTCCGTTTCCGTTTTCTCTCCGGACTCTGCGTGTTTTCCATCGCACCACCGGTCACGCCCCTGTCGGTATTTTTTTCCCTGTCCGCCCTGCGTTGTGGTCATCGCATGAACCAATTAGAATCTGGTCATCTCATTCCAGTTAGAATTTCTATCCAGTCAGAGACCGCTTCCCCTCCGGTATTACTTCTGATCTCATCCCCTATCTCCTAGACCTTTTTTCCTGCCCCCGCCTCATCCACCTTCTCGCTGCTCGTCCCCGCCGTCCCTTCGCCATGTCCACGCCTCGTCATCGTGTCGTCACCATGTTTCCACCGCGTCACCGCTTCTACTGTTCCCGACTATTCCCATCGTCATAGCGGTCCTGATCCGACACCGCTCCGCCCAATCTCGCCATGTACACCCCTCGGCTCAGTCCCGCCTCTGTCACTATCACCGTACCCGCCATCCTTGCGCCATGTCTCCATCATGTTCATGCCCCGACCCGTCCCGTTTCGTCCTTTTCCCTTCATCTTTTTCCCATACTTATCGCAGTCCTCGTCCCCAATGCCGT
The DNA here is from genome assembly GCA_964035755.1 of Teleogryllus oceanicus. Taxonomy (NCBI): domain Eukaryota; kingdom Metazoa; phylum Arthropoda; class Insecta; order Orthoptera; family Gryllidae; genus Teleogryllus; species Teleogryllus oceanicus. The sequence continues at coordinate 45,372,554 of CAXIVR010000006.1, forward strand.
CCCCGCGTCTCCGCGACCCGTCATCCCCTTGCGGGTGGGCGGGGCCGTCGGCGCCGAAGCGACAATGGCTTGGCGAAGCGGGCGAACAATTGCCGCGCGCCGCACGCTATCAATTTGTCCCGCGGCGCGAGCGCGCCGGCAGTCACGTGACTGTAATCATGCAGGAGGCCCGAACTGCAGCAGCAACGGCGCCGGCGTAGGGCGTGGGGGTAGGGTGACACCAAGCAGCCGATTCGAAAGGGAATGTAATTAATTATCATCAATCATTACTTGCGGCCGGTACAACGCGGAGGAACATGAAATACGTAATTTTCATATTTCATTCCAGGCGGCGGTGTAGCGCCGTGTATCGACAACGTGCGCCCTGTCCGCCTTCTATATTAATTCCAGCTCGCTGTATGTGACTGGGAATGTCGTGGGGTGATGCACGAGCTTAGCCACCGACTACATTCAACGGCGTCGGGCTATTATTTACCTGTAATAATTTTGCCCCGGCTATTATTTACTTTTGATCAAGCATAATGAACAGATGGCCTTCCGAATACTTCGCGTAAAAATGACGGATGGGCTCGGCGCAAGGCAGGTAGGCCGTGCCGCGCCGCCGTAAGACAAATGACTGCGATCTCCCGCCCACCCGACCAACCCTGCGGGTTGAAGTGCGTGCAACAATGGTGAATGGTCAGGAGTATTAGAGGGAGTAGGAGATGGTGCTGGGGTCTCGTAAGACGGACAGAGACACAAAGACTGCTTTAGTGCGTCAACGCTGTGAAAGTAATTTTGATCTATTAGAGTGAAAATGGTTATGATTAAAAGGGAATAAGAAAGCACTTGCCGGGAAACAGAAATAGCCATATGCGTATGAACACCTACGAAAATTACTCCCTTAACTATGAAGGTTTAAAGAGTAATAAAAATCTTAAACCTATTAATAAAGCACACCCAGTGTATAAGGCAGCTCTGCTAAAAATAAGATATTACAGCACTGATATTTGATGACACTTAATATTTATCCTTAACCCTGCTCTGAAAGGGCACAGAAAAAACGGCGAATTTAATAAAAGGAGGAAGTTCTTAAATGTTAAGTTTCAAACAAACATTTTGACACACACTACAGATCCACTAATGCAAGAGCAAGAATCATGTTTTGTGCTCAACTATTGCTTATTTTTAAAAAGAATACGGTTCATCTTTTATGCGGAAGAGGAAATATATGAATGCCGCATAAATCACTCGTGAAAATGCAACAAGGTGAGATCATGTAATTTTTTCTACTGGGCGACACATTCCGTATATTGATGACCACAAACGCGTACGTGTGAGTATGTATGTGTGGACACACATGCCGTAAACAAAGGCGGAAATGGGAACATGAAACACTGATGCAGTCGCAGAAACTAATAATGAAGGGCTTTATTTCATCTTGCAATGGAATGAAACGTGAATTTCATGATTATGCAAACCGTCAAAACTTCAGAAACATGGTACTTCGTAATACTAATAATAATGTATACATACTTGGGATGAATACACTTTTGCAAACTGGTGGGATCGAAAATCTGACAAGCAAACTACGTGTGCCAATGCACATGACTTTCGATGAAATTTGTTTCAAAGTTTATGTATATGTTATGTGATGAAACAATTTTACTCTGTCACATGCCACAGAAATAAGTCAGGGATAATGATAGGACCTGAATATTCTGTTCCGTTGGCGTTCAGAATAGGTAAATGTTCTGCGTCGAGTTACTCTCACAGCGGTATCTCTCCCCGTCCAGTGTACTTTATTAATGGTCCTTATTAGACTTTTAAAAATGCTTCGTTTCAATGAATATATGAATCTCCTAAATTACTTTTAATTAATTCAAGTTAATAATGAATTAAATTTCCAATGAAGGAAGATGCACACTAGAGAGATTAAATTTGTATCGGAAATGAAGGGATTGTGGTCTGTTTTCGCCTCTACTTGCCGTGAATGAATGCGTTATCCTCTGCATAAGTTAAGTTAACAATTTTTAATTTAAAGTATTCAAACTGTTTCAAAGAATAAAATATTAATATTAAAGATTCATTATCAAAGTTAAATGGATGTATTTCATTTAAATAAGTACGAAATAAAAGAAGTTACGATACAACTTTATATCTGAAATTCTTTGTGTAGTTATGAATATAATTTTATTTGGTTGTATAATGTAAATTAGTAAATTTATTATAAACAGAAATTAATATCATTCGTGTTTCACAATCGTTATAAGTGGTTTCTGCAAAGTCCTAAATTGATCGCATAATGGAATTTTCTTGCTCAATTCTTTACATCGCTTTTCCTGTATGAAGTAAAACGTGGTAGATCTCCTTTTGTTGAAGATAATTAAGATAAGTATTATTACACAATAGATATTTAGTTGTCCGATGGCAGGATGTAGAAATATAAGCTTCGTAAATTTACACTTAATAATTGCAATAAGTGTATAACAATGATGCTTTATCATTTACGTAGCACATCTACTTACGATATTTAATTTACATATATTCCCATGTCAGATATAGGACCCCAGGAGACACACTGTGCGCAAAACTAAAACATCGATATCATAAAAAAGAAGCGAATAAATTGGTCGTAGGTATATAGTTAAGCGAAAACATAATATCTCGAAGAAAATGCATTTTCTCATATTGTGCCTTGTACTTGAGCGAAAATAAAATTTTTATTTATGTGTTTATCAGTTCGTGTAAATGAATAGTTTTAAAATTAGTAACATCACATTATTATTCTCCTGGATAAATCAAAATTCTCAAGAAGATACTTCTTAGCCCGGCATTCAATGTTTCATTTTTGAGAACATAATCGGCATATCTTGTAATTTATCTCTTTAATTATTTATCATCTTCCTTTGGTGTAAACATAACTATAATTATTCACTGTCATGAATGATTCATGTCCAGAATTCAATTCAGGACTAGAAAAACTATTATGGAATAAGAGACATCAAAAAATTAAAATGTTAGTTTAGGCTATCTTAATTGCTAGGAACCAAACAACAACAGAAAATACAACAAAACAATTAAAAATACATATCACAAATGAAATTTATTTAAATCGTAAGTTTTTGATAGAAAAATAGCTAAATAATAGAAAACTTGCGAATTAATAGAAAATTTACATATCCGTTTTGTTTTTGTTGGTTTATTACGATAGTACGATAATAAGTACGATAATAAGAACGTCTATTATATTCCATTACCCTTCTGATACATTATGTCGCATCAAATTGAAAATTCGTCAGATATCTATATATTTAGAGATATTTGGAGTAATTTACTTTTACAATGTTATGAAATATGTATTGGCTCTGCTCCCAGAAATATTTATTGCTTCTGTTTCAAATGAGCAGTTTTCCCAACATATTTACTAGACTATAATTAAAATATGATGTACTTATGAATTTCCTACTAAGAATTTTAGGAGGTAAAATATGAATATCATTAAACCTTTGACAGGTATCGTTCACCGTTCTTCATTGTCCAATAAGAAATTAACACTATAAATCTTGCCTTCTTCAAAACTTTTATGCTATACTCTCCCAAGCACCGCATCTTATGCAGACTGAAATAGCATATAAAATCAAGGACATTTCGGACTTCTAGTCAGATTTACGTGCACTAGCAAATTGATTTCAATTATATGTATCCTCTTCTGAAGCGTAAAAGTTGAATTTTATAACCACTCCTTTAAATGAATTATTACGAACATAAAGTGAAAAGTCCCATTTCACAATATTCATGCACTAAGAATTTCATTTGAATGGCGTTTCGCCGAATATTATGACGATTCCGCGAAGACATCTTGTACGTCATTTCCGGTAGCGTAAGTTTTACTACATCCCTGTTTGCGATGCCGGATTGGTTTCCATCACTCTCGCTTCTGGATGGAGCTTCAAAATCGTACTTCACCTTTATTCAAATGTGAGTCTGTTAGAAGTTATAACTCCCTTCTGCGTAAATCATTTTTATATCTTTATTTTGATGAGATTTTATACTACAATTCATCCAGCAAGTTTCAGATATATCACAAATGTGTGACATTAGTAGGCACTTTGTAAAATACCACTTCCACGATTTAGGAAAAGAGTTATCTTCGGACTTCCGAATCTTTCATAACACCCCCATAAAACTTCCATGTCGGAGTATACGTAATCTTGTGTATCGTGAGCTGTGTGACAAACTGCGGTAGAAATTTCACGAGACCGCTGTTCAGCTGTTCGCAGGTGTTCGTCAACTGTTAAGACCACAACAATAAGCTCGTGCACCTAATGTTGGTCCAACGGACGTAGGGGGGCCTATGAACTTGTGAACTCTCCCCCTTCGGAGGCACCACTAAATCCAGGCAGACTTGTAGGGGCTTGCCATGGCGACGAAAGCGTTAAGAATTTGTAGACGCGAGCAGAATCCAAAGTTACGACACGACTCCAACTTGCAGATTGGGAATTGAAATTCTGGGTATGAAATCAAAACGAATGGTTCTTGAAGATTTCCCTAGCACATATGAATCACAGCCGGCGAAGAGGGGGGGAAAAGGCGAAATGAATGTCCTCAAAAGAAAGTCATTTTTAAATACGAAGCTGGAAATTTCACAGCCATATCTTCGCGAATTAATAACACATTACAATAAATTAACACGACATTTTTCTTAAATCTCATGCAGCGAAATGTAAATTAGGAAAAAAATTGCACGAGGGCAGTAAATTTTATTAGCTTCTTTCTACATAAAACGAATATAATTTACTTGAGACGTTGCAAAAATTGTCTTGGAATGCAAATGACGGCAGTATACTACCTTATTCGTAAACATAAGATCCGGACGTAGAGAAACACAGCAGGATGTATCTTCTGCCGCACAGCGCAGACGTCAGAACAATGGAAGAAAATTCGCCCTACACTCGAGATCTTGGGGATTGTTGGAATAAAGTGCATTTTTGTTAATTTCATTCCAAGAATACGCAGTTTCTTTCTTGAACATTTTTGAAACTGAATATTCAAATGCATTTCTTATATAAAAAATATGTGAGCTCAGTAAAATAAAAACTATTATTTACTTTTCCGTTCAATTATATAACAATAAAGTAATACAAGTATTCATTTTATTTTAACAAATATAATTTTTTCTCATATGTAGTGAAATAATGAAATTTAATTGGTAAGGGGTACTCATTTCGGATTACCATCCTGAGTTCAAAGATTAAAATAAGTCACTTTAAACAATGCTCTATTGATACATTTTATATATCGAAGAAGCCTCAAGAAAGCAGACATTTGTTGGTATATTATTAGTGAAATTTATTTGTGAAATATTTGGTTATAACCTGGCATTGGAATTCGATTCGTCTAGCATTTTTTTATCCTCTTCCTTCTCTCTGTCCTTTTATCCTTGAAAAGAACACTATTGGTAAAATACGATCGTTATTTGGTCGAATTTAAGTTATTTGAGAGGGAGAAAAATATTCATTTAATCTACTTAGATTTGTCAGAGAGCATTCGAATCGCTGGCGTATGCAGTGTTTACACGAAACAATTAAGATGTACCCAGAGAAGATTTACATAAAATAATATTTTATCTTAATATTTGCTTATGCCCTCTAACATTAATATTTATGAACGGTATTTTTCTGAAATTTCAAACAACAAATTTGTATTATGATTAAAATTTAGAAAAAAACTATTGACATCATTTAAAAGAAAGGGTGAAAGCTTCTGTCTAAAATGATTCAAATTCGTCGTGTATTATCTGTAAAATAGAGAATTTTTTCTTTCTGAAAGTAATTAAGTTTGTCAACTAATGTGTAACAACTATTGTAAAGTTTAAGGTTGAATTATCTGGATTGTAGCTGACGGCCTTCTGAGCGGTTCTGCGTCGTGGGCAAGCTACTACGTTTCGCCCATTCTTTAAGTAAAAATGAAAATGAAACTGATACTTTGGGTGTCGAGAGATTTAACCGAAAAGGGTTTTCGGTAAGAGATTTTTAAATGCCCAATATTTTGAGGTTTCAATGCTAAATTTATCTAAGTTGACATTTGCAGATCGTCTTCGGAAAAAAGTTATTTATGGGGAATTGCATTGGATGCCAAATCAATTACTACAGCGTATACCTGTTCGTCCATGTCAACTGAATCAACTAATTCCTGAAAGAGGGAAACATCTTGAGTTTCGGAAAAAAAATCTACTTCTAAACCCATAGTTACCACGAAAAATCCAATTAGCATTTTTTTCCATTCACGTATTATATATTAGGATATTAATTACACACTAGGTGTAATTACTCGTAATATCCTAATATATAAGTGTGCTGAAAAAAAAGGTGTTCTATTAATTTACACACTAAGGAAGTAAGGGATACCGGCCAATAATTCCTTTTATCACCACTTTGGAATATCAGTAGAACAATGGCTGATTTCTAACCTTACGGCACGCTCGCGGTAATAGAACCGCTAAACAGCATTAATAAGTATGGGAGAATATCGTTGCCGTTTTATGGGAGATTATCCTCGCCAGTTTTCATAAGATCTGACGAGATTTCATCTCTTCCACGCGATTTCCCATTTACCAATGAATTCACGCCTTTTTGAAGACCTTTTGCACCTAGTTTGAGTTTGTTATCTGCGGACTAATGGAGTATTGGAACTCGAGAAGATCTAGTTTTGAATACCGATGTGGTAATGAACGCGTCTGCTTTGACCTGTTATCGGTAAGTAGTGAGTTATTTATAACTCGAATTTCTGGAATTTTCTTCTTATTTTGTTTGCGTTTGCATAGGATATAGTATTTGTATTTTAAAATTTTCCTGGGATTGTTTTCTTTTGTTTCCAATTTTTACATAGATTTCTAAAAATTATCATATGTGTGGTGCTTTGGTGCCTATGACTGAATGCTTTTGACATTTTCTTCTTTAAGCGTTTTATTGTTATATCTATACATGTATCTATAAACTTTTTATGTACGAGTATCATTACATCCAGTAGCAAAAAGGAGAATTCTCGAAAATTTGGCAAATCATCTTACGACGGGAACTCCACTGCATGAATGTAACAATTCGACATATAGTTCTTTCTCTACTTAATGACGTTCGCAAACTCACAAAACGATATAGCCCAAAATAAGAGGGGTGATTGTTTTCTGTCTCTCTTTCTCAAGCGGGTAACATTATATGTGAAGAATGAAAAGCTGTTATTATTCCTATGTTATTGAAAGAATTTCCGTTTGCTATATTTTTAAAAACATTAAGAAAATGTCTATCTTTCATGATATTTATAAAGACTCTACGTGCGTATTAGAATAAAACAATGCTCGCAAACCTTACAATTTTCTGTTACATTTAAGAGTAGGATAGTATTCTATTGCTAAATCATTGTGTTCAGTCCAAGGACATATTATTGTTTTACCCCACATTTCAAAAGAGGTATCATGCTTTAAAAATGGCCGGGTACATTCTTTTGCCAAATTCTCTTTGCGAAGAGCCAGTAAAATTCGTATAAAATATAAAACAAAAAAAATGGAAGGAACTGACATTACGCAGCAGTATACATGTGATTGCACCAGCTGGAAGTGATGGTAACTGCTCAAAATGTGGATCCCGTTGTCATCCATATAATTGTATGAGAACCTGAACACATGTAGATTTAAAGTCGACTTTCATTTACAAATGGAAATAATACTCTCGTCCTCAAGTAAATGCGAATCTACTCTAATACAAATAAGGGATAGAGAATCAGAATTCCGTCTTATTCTCTTCGAGTTAAATATGTAAGAGAAATGATACGCTACACAGAAGGAATTTGGCGTGCAGATAGAGTACAGATAAACTAAAGTATGTTCTCTTTATCAAAGTAATACGTATAGAACTCACAATCATGTACAATGGTATTGTGATGATCTTACATATCCGCATACACATTTTTTGTGAATATTATTCAAGCTTGCGTCGTCACGAATCAAGGTAATATAGAATGCCCTCTGTTTAAGTGGTTATAAATTCGACAACGCAAATAAAGGAGTAGGCAAACCAAATTTCCCCTACTCTCTTCAAGAGGCGACGAGCCCACTTGAGGGGGCCCGAAGTTAGCCACGGCACCTCGAAATAAGCGCACACACTTTGCGTGAAATTGAGTGTCGGATCGGCGCCCCGCCTCGCTCTCTCCCTCCTCCCCCCCACCCCCCACGCGATTACCGCCATTCGGTGCGAGGCCCGCGCGTGTAACTACGTAATAGGGCACTTCACACTGCGGTGACCGCATTGGCAACTCCGCCGCTCCCGCACTATCCGCGCACTACGCGGTGCATTATATAATGATCTAATCAATTTGGAAGGGGGCTAAAATGCACGGGGTCAACTTGATGAGATCGCAGACCGCATACTACGTAGTGACAGAACACCTGACTGCCTACGAACCTTCCACCACGCCGCTGTGGGTAGTGCGGGCCCCGGCTGATGGCACAGCGCCGTTCGCGGTGTGTGGAATACATTATGTTTTATGCTGTGAACGCTTCGATTAATTAAGCAGCACCTAGACAATGGCCAAACGAGTGGCGATCACTTGGAAAATAACGCATGAATATTCAATTTCGTTGATATTACAAGAAAATGAATATCAATGAGTGGAAGGGTTACGTTGGCACTAGGAAACGAATCGTGTTTGTGAAATTCAAAAAATTAATTAATGCGATGTCGTTATAGTGAATGAAATGAATTTCCTGGGTAATAGTTGAAGTAAAGGATTCTTTTGAATTCATTGTGAACATTTTTGCGTCAGGAATGTATTCACTGATTATCATGCGAATATGAATCAATTAATTTACCCTCGATGCTTTTTAAAAAATCCCTAAAAGAGAGAGTGTATTTAATGGTACTACAGACTTGATAATTAAGTGTTCGCTAAACAAATTTCAGCATTTTCTGCTATACTTTACGAGCAATTACATGTCAAATTATTAATTTGAAGAACAGGAATGGACAGTAAACAGTATGTAATGAACAGTAATGTTGTATGAATTATTTAGAATTTCAAAAGTTTTTTGTCGAATATGTAATTTTATAGAGTGTAAAGCCTTTAAACGGCGGAAGAAAATCCTTTACATTGGCACTTTGAACGTTGTAAGCCCAACGTTTAGAATTTTAATACTTCGGTCACATTGACTGAATTCGTTCACGTTGACCGATTTATTAGTCGATTGATTAGGGGTCGCTAATTACGAATCTGAACAAAAAATTCACTTTTACTCTAACAACTATCAATTTTGCTTTCAAAATCATAAATATTACTATAAATAAGCTTGATAATTACAAAACGCATTTGCCATTAGCACTTAGTATCAATAATCTTCACGTTTAAATGGATTTAACGTTTTTTCACATACGGAAGCCAATATACTAGATGTCAAATCCACATAAAATAATAAAGTATAGTTGTTTGATAATTAAAAAATAGAATAATAAATTGTGGTGCATTTTGTTTGAAACCTCTTGCACGCTTCATCCCTAGGCAGGTAGCGTGATATTATTTATTAAACTAAAAAATATAAAAATAGATTTCTGAGGTATATCAGTTGAGTCATTTAAGTTAAGAAACTCAGGCAACTCATTGTCTATTAGAATTTTCTGGAAAGAACACCCAGTGATTTGATGAGCTGCGTGATATAATGCTTGTCAGGACGAAATTATATGAAATGACTCTCCAAACGAGTCTGAAATCGGTACATAACAGAAGAGATATTTCGGTATTAGTTTTCTTAGAAAATAGGATTATTTTAGTTCAAGAACATTAAAGCTTATAAAGTAAACACTTGACATGATATCATGATTAGAAAGGTCGGCCAAGTTGTGTTTCATTGCTTGTTTTTATTTTTTATTTCCTTTTTAATCTTCACTATAAATGTTAAATAGTCGCTTGTGCACATACATATGATGTCAGTAATAGTAGTAGTTATGAAGTAAGACGATTCAATATTAAAAATAATTAATTCCTCAAAACTATAAAAAATAGACATTTCTCGTAATCTTAAAAGATCACTTCAAAACTTCACTAGGTTCATTTCCTTGCTGGTTTTACTGGATATTGTAAAAATTTACGCTGCCTATTCAGAGAAAAATATTGTTTAGATTTACTGTTAATATATAGTAAACGATAACATGAGACATGTATAGACAGAGACAGAGCAAAAACCTGACGATCCCGCAAGTTCCTTCTACCATTTTTCACTCCGAAAACAAGCCAACTTCTACCACAGTTCCCGAATATAATTCTTTCCGGGGGCCGCGACCGGCTCGAACCGCAGACACACAACAGGCAGCGCATGTTTTTGCGGAGGAGAATAACCGCGCCGCCACTCGGAGCGGGCGCGCCTCCCGCGACGCACCGCTCTGCATTGTCGCAGGCGTGCATCCTGTCACGTGATGAACAGCGTCGCCTCGCGGCGCGGGGGTGGGGCGAGCAGGGACGCGGAGCGAAGAGATACAAGCCGGGAGTGGGGGGAGGGGGAGGAGAGGCGGGGAGAGAAGGTGCGCGCGGAGGATCGGTTAGCGATTGCGGAGGGGGCCGGGGGGGGGGGGGGGAAGGAGGCGCGAAGAGTTTCTGGGTGGACGCGGAGATTCGTGGAGAGAGCGGACTGGTATAGGGAGTGGCATATGTGGGTGAGGTCACTGGGTTGACTTGCCGAGAGCGTGGAGGGGCGGGAATCGAAACGGGACAGGAAACGGGACAGTCAGACCTTCGACGAGTCGGAGGGGAGCCGCTCGCAAGCATCTTGAGGGACATCACGGCTAGAAGAGTCAGGAAGCTTGTCACGGCGGGGAGCGTTATCTGCTGCAAGCGTGACATGGCGGGGAGCATAAACTGGCGGCGGGCATGAAGTGGTGGGGAGCATGAAGTGGCGGGGAGCATGAAGTGGCGTGGAGCATGAAGTGGCGGTGAGCATGAAGTGGCGGGTGAGCATGAAGTGGGGGGAAGTGGCGGGGAGCAGAAGTGGCGGGGAGCACAAAGTGGCAAGGACACGCATCCTGGAGCAGGGCGGCTGGGAGTGCGGGACGAGCGGCGGGGGCCGCGTGCGCAGTAAGATAAAACTCTCCCCGGGCCGGAAGCTGCGCGACTTGCGCGTACAATGTGAGTACAGCAGTTTTCCCGCCGCTGCACTGAATCACGCGCGCCTAGCCGCGCCCGCGCCGGCGCCGTCGTCTCCTCCCCTCCCCTCCTCCCCCATCTCTCCACCCCTCGCGACCCCACCCGCCACATACGGCGCCCCCTGAGTTATTCGGCCCCGCCGCCGCCGCCGCCACGCACCGCGTCCGGCTGCCTGGCAGGCGGGGGAAGAAGGCGCGAAAGGGGGAATGAGAATGACGGAAGACGAGAAAGAGAGAACACGAGAAGTGGGAGGAAAGTGAAGAGTCTTTTTTTTATAACTACGCAAATCTCATTTTCCTCGGTTTTTAAATTACATGACTTATGTTAGTGATAAAATCTGACGAATCTCAATTTAAAGAGTTCATTTGTCTCTACAATCGCTGCACCTCTGTAGGACTGTTCAGAAAACGCGAATGCTCGAAAAAACTTATGAAGTGTGACTAGAAAATCCCTGAGTCAAACGTTCAATAAATTTCAATAAATTATACTAACATCACTTATAATAATGACAATAAAGTTGCATTGAGACTAGATTTTATAATCTGAAATTCTGCTAATTGTTTCAGATGGATAAACTGTTTCTTTTTCTCTGTAAAATGTGCCTCTTTGAATTTACGTGCATTTTAAAGGAAGAGGAGTAATCGTAACAAGGAGTGGTGAAAAGGAAGCCAAACTACAGGTCAAAGTAGGCGTGAATCATGAGGTAAAACGGATGAAGGACTTCCTTATGGAAAAGAGTAATTTTATGAACTTAATTTGATGAAAAAAATAGAAGATGACACGCCAATGTGTGTAGAGGAGTTGCATCAGAGCTAAAAAGAAGGCGGAAATCGATAGGGCGATAGAGAATGACAGAGAATAGGAAATACTGCCAAACTATTTGTCAAAAAATATGAAAGAAAAGAATACACCAAAACTAAACGGATGTGATGTTCAATATATTTGAGGGGCTTAACGACAGGAAGAGAAGGCAGGGAATGACAGACGATGGTATAAGATAACTGAAAAATATGACATGAATGTTGAGCGGAAATATAGAATAATAGAAAAAGTTATTACAGAACTAAAACACAGTATTGGTAGCTTAAGAGAAAAATGTACAATACTACGACACTTTCAGATACTGTGTAATTGAAGATCGTTGCAAACACAGGATACACTATATAATGTAGAAAAGTTTCCTTGAGAACCAGGAAAGATAAAAGTAGCCTCTCTGAGTTCATATGATGAGAGAAACCAATAAATTAAGGGAACACCAATGAAACAGAACGAAAAAGGATGTTAGAGATATGCTGTGTTTTATAGAGAGCCCCAAATTAAAAAAATCAAGAGAAACTACTAGAATTAGAACGATAATAACAAATAAATAATTGCTAGCTTTACTAAAAGACTATCCATAAGTAGTTCTTTTATATCAATAATTACAAATTATTTACAATTTAGCAATAATAAAGCCCAGATGGATTCGGAATTGTTTTTAAACTCAATCGCTATCTTGTGCTGCAGCGACATTGAGTGTAGAGTTACAACAAAGTGAACGGCGTAAAAACCTTCTCCATGAAAAAACAGTTTAAAAAATATATATATATATATATATATATATATATATATATATATATATATATTGGTTTGTTCGATTTGGATAAACTTCGACACCATTTGACCTATCTCCATAAAAATTAATGTAACTGTGTAACATGCATATGGGTAATAAATCCGCATTATCCTAGGATAGTTTTATTCCGTGTAAATAATTCTCGTGAGAATTTTGGTATTGGCTTGCGCTTCCAACCCCGCGTCTTCCTCCAGAGCGAACCCTCCGCCTCTGCCGCCACCTCAATCATCCTCGTCCTCGTCCACCCCCACAACTCCGCGTCGACGACGGCGACGGCCAGCCACAAATTTCGCGCTTGGTGGATGCTGCCAACTTTACGGACCACCTTCACCAACTTCGTCTCCCTCCCCACCCCTCCATCGCCCTCGCCCCCACCCGATCCGTCCATCCGTCCGGCATTCATATCACCTCCCAGCACGGCCCCGTCAAGGAGTCACCCACCCCTAAATACATAATTTCCGATCTCCCGCCCGACCGGGGCAGTTTTTTTCCGCCCTCGCCAACGCCACGTCCGCCAACTTGCGAGTTGTCAGACGTACTCTTCCATATATCACGGGATCATTAATACATATATATCTTCCTGTCTGCACGCGTTTCCTGGAAACGACGATGAAAGTTCATACATAAAAAACACGCGGCCTCAAACTTTCACGAATTGGCGATTTGCTAGTATTTATTGGTGAGGCTGACGGGAGGCCAGAGGGCAGTGAGGGGTTGGGGGGAGGAAGGGGGGAGATGCCCGGACCTTCCTGGCTTCCGGCCGCGCAGACAGTTGCGACGCTAGCGCCCCGCGTGGCAGCGACGGCGTACGCGACATGGCACGTGGAAAGACGTGGAGCGAACAGAATACGTGATCTGGTCACGAAAAACATTTTGGAAGCATTGTAACGTTAAAAAAATTCGGCGATTGTGCGGGGTGAATGAGATCAACTTTTTAATAAGTTGTTATGAAAGGGAATAATCGTTTTACACAGCGTGCCTGCTAACGTAATTTCTGATAAATATAAAATTCTACGTCTTCCAATCCTCTCTGTTTACTCACGGCTTTTTCAGCATTTTATATTAGTTTACAAACGTTTTGGTTTCTAGACTTCTTTTCAGATCAGTAATGAATAAATTGTAAATGTTATCGGAGTGAATCAATTGTTTTAACTACCAGATGACCATTGGGTTGTACAAACACGATAAGTCATTTTTCCCATGTCCTGTATGGTATAAAGTTTTATATTGACAAAACATCCTACCAGAAAAATCTAGTAGACTCTTGTATAATTCTTTTACGATAAGACACAACGGATATTTCCAGAAATAATTATTTTAGTAATTGCTTAATTGTCTCCCGTCTGTAACTAGCCAAATTAAAAACGCCCAAAATTTGAACTTGGGGCCCTGAACCAGACATTAGTAGAACGAAGAAATGTGATTATTTTCAAATATCCCTTATCTTCTTCAATTTTCGTTGCTAGAAAAAAATTGAGTTTTTTATGTTCTGAATCGCCTGAACATAATTTATCTTTTGTGTTGTTTCTCGTATAAAAGGACTTATTTGAATTTAAGGTACTCCGCGAAAATATGTGATTTACTCATTTTTATATTTAATTTTTTCAACGTATTATGCTAGTTTTTAGCCATTTACATTATTCGTTTTGGTGTGTGACCTGCAATATTTCGCCTTTTCTAGTACCCTATTCCTGATGAATGTTGATAATCTGTATGGGTAACCATAAAATGTGACTTATTTTTAATATTATACAGTGGGATGGGTTCCTCACAGTCAATACGAAAATTTGTATCCTTCACGTGAGACTCGAAACTAGATCATAGCTCAGAGCAATTACAGCAACTAAAATCTTATTCATTTAGATTGGCCCTGGACAATTTGGAATTTGGAAATAGCAACTTGTAGTTAACAATATCGTTTTTATAGCCACAAATGTTAAAAATGAAAAACAGTCGTTGGAAATGACAATTATCGGATTGTTTTTATTACAAATCTCGGTTTGTTTTTATGACCAATCTCGATTTATCAACACACATTATTGATTTATTACCAAATATTCTGTAAAATCCATTAACCGTTAATCCTTCTAATCAACAAGAAAAGGGGGAGAAGAGAAACAAATCAAAAAATATTAGATATTTAAAACATAAATTTTGGGAGATCAATCGCAGATAAAATTGTATTTTTAACTTTTTTAAAAATTTGAAAATAAAACATCTAAACGATATCCTTTTAAATACTTCTCCTAGAACCACACCAAATTTTCTAATGGAAGTAGTTTAAACTCTGAGATATAATTTAAAATATTATAATTTAAAAACTTGTTGAAATTATCAAATCTTTACAAATAATATATTTCTTGAAGATTAATTATTATTACTATATTCTTTTTAAAAGCTAGTCATGTTGAAGGGGAGGACAAGCTCTCATCTGGAACCTCCCAAATACGAAATATGACTGTACTCCCCCACCCCCTTTCACACCTCTCCGGCCCGTCGCCGTCCGGCATCGCCGCTGCCTCCCTTCAAGCCCTCACGGGGAGGCCGAAGTTCGCCTGCTCACTCAGCCCGTCGCACCTCCGCGCCTCGGCCTTTTCACACAACTCAGCGCGAAACTTCACTCTTTTTTCCGCCGCTCCCTCCCTCCCCCCTGCCCCCTCTTCCCCCCCCCGCGCCGCCAGGAAACTGCCCGATCAGACGCAGCTCCGGCCCGGGGAGCCTTCCCCGACGTGTCCCTCCCTTATATCAATCCGCAATATATCGCCCGGCGCTGCGACGCTGTCTCCGCCCAGTGCCCCGCCGCCGCCGCCGCCGCCGCCGCCGCCGCTGCTTCCATCCGCAGTCCTAGCCCTCTCACCGCCCCGAACAGCGCCGCCCACGGACGGCCCCCGTCTCACCCCTCCAACGACCACCCCATCCGACCTCCATCACCCTCGCCGCTGCCGTCTCGTTGCCACCGCCCCGACGCCGTCGCCGCCCATGACGCTGCCCCGCCAGCGCCGTCGCCTTCACACCGGGAGTGGTAGCGCAGTGCATCAACTGATGTCACTGCAGCGCCTCTGACCGGGATGTCCTAGGTTACACTCCCCACGGCGGCAGGATTTTCCACACTAGCTTTTCAGCTAGGTCGAATTCAGTCGCTGTCTGGAGGAGAATTCTAGCGGCCCGCTGCTCTGATCGGTAGTTTTCCGTGGTTTCTCCGATCAACACCAGGCGAATGCCGGAGCTGTACCCTACCAAAAGGGCCACGGACCGCGCGCGATCTGTCCTTCCTCTTCCTTGTCTTATCCTCTCCCCTTACACACACACACACACACACACAAACATTCACTACACTACCACATATTCCGGGAGACCGTTCGGGAGCTTAGAGCTTGTCCTGGCTGGGCGGTGCCCCGCTGGTGGGAGAGTCCTGGTTAGGGGGAAACCCCACTAGCCGACGTAGGTCGGTGCCGGATCTGGCCATCCAGCAGGGGAAGATCACCGCCATCTCCCTAGAAAAAACATGCACTTCACTGACGGGACAAATGACCGAAGCCGTTGACGCGCCCGGAAACACGAAAAAAATCAATCAATCAAGCCGTCGGTCGCCTTTGTCCCTACCGCCGACCCGTCGCTATCACTGCTGCAGCCACCGCCACCGCTTTCAGCCACAACCGCTGCCTCGACAACTATCGTCATTCCTTCGGCTCACCGGCCCTCCCTGCCTAGACCACCTATTGGCTTGCTAATATTTGAGAAAACATTCTCAAACAGTTGAATGCAATTTCAGAAGAATTTTATTTTTCTGTCACTATTTAAGCATACGAACCGTTTGAGTAATCAGTACTGACAATTATAACAGTATCGACAAGTATTCAGGTACAATTTTTATTATAAAACTGTAATATTAGTATTTATGCATTTCGCTCATACCTGGGGTGAATGAAGGAGCTGATGGATAGATAATAATGATATGATTACGCTCTGAGGAATAATAATGATGATAATAATGATATGGGTACGGTCTGAGGAAGGCCACAATATGTTGGCCGAAACGTCAGATACAAGCAAATCGACGCGGCTTGTCCCGGACAGCCAAGAGACAGATAATAATGATCTTAATGTGAAATACTTTTATGATGGAATAAGGTTGAATGAGGCAAGGGAACATTGGGAACCTCGAGAAAACCTATCCCGAACTTCTCCTGCGTCGCCTACAAAATCCAGAGAGAGAAAGAGAGAGAGAGAGGGGGGATGTGAACCCTGATACCCAGACGTGAAAACCTGGTGTTTTGGTCACTACGCTAGAGACCATCCAGTATAACGTGTATTAAAGCTAACTTATCCAGAATATGCCCCTCTGGAAACTTGTTTCTTACGCTGATAGATGCATTTGAAAGAGGAAAACGGCCAATAAAGCAGCCGGACTCTGTGGTCTCAGGAGAAACAAAATTTCACGTCGACTTCAACTCTCCTTTTATTCATTATCTTTTACAACCCCATCTCCATTAGAGCATTACTATTCCATCACTACTCCATTTCGATGTTTGTATTTAGTACATAAAGGTTTCATCATCGTTCCCTTCTCATCACTCTAAACACCATTCCATCCTCACCACCCCAACCTTCACCCCCCCCCACCCCCCCTTTCGCCATTCCACCTATTATCACTACCCATCCCTCATCTCACCACTGTCACCACCCCAATTCCACCACCGTTGTTACCACCCCACCCCATTGTCACTACCCCCACCCCTATCACCATTGTCTCCCCCCTTCCCCCCCCCCGGCCTTACTTATCCCCATCCCATTACTAATATTGTGACCATCCCTACCGCCAATACCACTGTCACTACCCACACCCCCATACCGCAATTGTCACTACCCACACCATCATACCACAATTGTCAGCTCCAGCGCCGTCACCAACCGCCGCTCTCTCCACTTCTCTTCCTTTCTCTCCGCGGCCGCTCCTCGCCAGCCGCGTACGTGCAAGGGAAGGGAGGGGCGAGGGAGTATTTTTGACATTCATTTACATAGAAGGTACGCAGCCCCGCGCCGCCGCCCCGGGAAGACGCGCGCGGAAGTTTAAGCGCGGAAGTACGCGAGTATTTCGAAAGCAACGCCAGGGCCATTAAAAGAAGACATTACCGTCCCCGAGTGTCTTCTGTAAAAACAAATTATTAGGGGGCGTGGAGGGAGAGCAATGGGCTGGAGGAGGAGGGGGAGGCAAATGCCGGATGAGGGAGGGAGAAGGGAGGCCGGGTGAGAAGTGGTGGAAGAGTTACGGGCGTGGAGCTGACGAATGAGATGCAGTGGTTGAATAAGCAGAGAACGAAACAACAGGACGCAAGAAATGAAGAAAAGCACAGGAAAATAGAACAATAATCGCCCAAATCTCGAGTTGAGAGAAAAGAAGATGGGAAAACGTGGAGTATTGCATCGGAGATTTTTTCGGGTAGGAATAAGTTTCAAGCTAAAGAACAGGTACAGAAAAAAGGGAATACGAGGTTAAATAATAATCCAGAGGTTGAGAAAAATATGAAGATTAAATCGTGCGTCTGACAAGCAATAGGAAAAATATATCAAAGAAACGAAATATATATTTACGGGAGTTGAAGTAAGAGTCAAAAAAAGTTCTCAAATCAACAAAAATGAAGGTGTTCATAATACTAGTAATGTGGAAGCGCATAAAAATGAAGTGAACAAATGCAGTGACAGCAAAGAACCCCAAAGTATAATGATATTTATAAAAAACGAGGGGGTATTTAGAGGGAGCTAATTATAAAAAATACAAATCAGAATGTTTAAAAACGTGTACTGAATCAAAATATTTTTAACACATTCGAGAAAAAGCACAAATCGTCAAAAAGGAAAACCAAGTGTCAGATATCAAATGAGAAAAAAAGAAAAAACAAAAAAAAAAAAATAAAAAAAAAAAAAATAAAAACAGAAAAGAAATAACCGCAATCTAGCTGAAGGAAAAGTAGGTAAACGGAAGATGCAAGAGGCGAGAAAGAAGAAAAAGACAAAAGAAAATAAAAAGTAAAATCGAAGTTTGCAAAAAAAAAGAAGAAAAGATATGAATGAGTGAAAACCAATCGTAATCAAAGGGAAGGAAAAAGTAGGCAAGCGGAAGAAGCAAGGGGCGAGAAAGAAGAAAGGCAGTCTGGCTGACGAGTTCCGCGGATGAACGAGAGTGTGGCGGCCGCGGGGGCTGATGGGGCGAGATATATGGGGCGGGGGTTTGGAAAAGCCGCGGCTGTTTCGTCGGCCCGAGGCGCCGCGGGCGGGGTGTGGCGGGGAGCGGGGCGGGGGGCGGAACCGGTCGCCGGCATCGCCGCCGCCGCCGCCGCCACCGGCCCCGGCGAGTGCATAATTCAGCCATCCCTCACGGAGCTGTACACCCCACCCGGGCGAGCGGGGACACCCTCTCGGCAGTATAGAGTTCACTTCGCCCCTAGCGCAGTTTAATATATTATTTGGCAACCAAAACATTGGGACGATGGCGCGCTTTCTTTTGTTTTTTTCCCCCTCCGGGGAAAAAATTAGAGAGAACTTTGGGCGAGTTGTGGGCTGGCGTCAATGGCGACGGCGGCAGCGCGGGGCGGGGGGCGGGGGAGGCGGGTCCGCGCCGGGTGATGGGTCCTCAACCCTTGCACTTCATTAGCGAGGGTACGAAAGCACACAATGCGGTGGAGGCGGCGGCGGCGGGGGCGGGGCGGGGCGTGGCGGGGGCAGGCGAAGAGAGGCGTCCGGCCGAGACGGCCTCGGGGCCGCGTCGCTTTTCACGAGAAATTAGACAAATAAATTAAGGAACCGTTATGGGCGGCGTATGAATGCGGTGGCGGCCGAGGACGAGGATGAGGGCGGCGGCGGGGGGAGGGGCGGGGCGGGGTGGGGACCGGGATGAGTCTGCTGGAGCGGGCGGATTCCGCGCTCTGGGCCTGCGACTGACGCTCCGCTGAGCCAAAGGGTAAACCGGCCGTTTCTTAGCGAGGGGAAGATTGCCGATTTCTCCCCACGTCATCTCAACTTACTACGATTTTTACTCTATACGTTATCGATAATACTGATAACGTGGAACAATCGAACAATTCAGTATCGATTACCCTAGTTGATGATATGGGAAGTCAAAACAAAAGATTGTTAGCCTCAGTTAATTAGTAGCTTTAATACAATTGTACTGAAATATTTTTTTGCGAATTTTGTCGTTTCTTCCAACTCTATTTACTTGCATGCATTAAATGATAGGATGCACACAAAGGGGATTTGATTTATCATTATATCCTCTTGTCGGCAATGTGAACAAATCCCTCCGCTGAAAGAAAAGTGACATAAATCAAAATGTCTACTTCAGAGATAATTAGCGAAAATTTACCAAAATCCCATTACATTCAAGAAGAAACAAAACTATAATTAAACAATTTTTATCTTGTCAGAGCATAAGTTTGTCTTTACTTTTTACCGAAACCACAGTATGTTTTCATGGAAAAATGAGATTTTAGAGTTTGATCTATTTTTAGGTGGGTCACTTTTCCTTCAAATAAGTGATATGAAGGAGGATCGCTGATGTCTTCACCTAGACTTTACCTTATGCGTGGAAGAGGAAACTATTGGTATCGAGAAAGAATCAGCAAATTTGATTTTTGCAGTTGAAACGTTTATGACTAGCAAAACGTTTGTAGCTAACACATTTCTAATGCTCTGATGTAAAGGATCAATATATAACAGAATGAATGCAATGAGAGACATTATTTGCATATAATCATAAAATAAAAATATATAAACAAATTTGTTAACTTTAGTTTTTAAATATATCGATTTTTGCATGTACTTTTTGTATGCAAACATACGTACTTGTCTCTTCCAATGAAGGATTAGTACTGTTGAGGAAACAACGACCAACGATGAAAATACGCACTGACTCGTATTCAAAGACCATTTATAGTTCTAAAATCAATGTAAATACAGTTTTCAAAGTATATCAAATACTTAGTTTACATCATTGATGGCTTATAACAATTTTTTCGGGTGTCGTTACGAAACAAATACCAACATCGAGGAAGAACTAACTGACTTCTACATTCGTTTCTTAAAACTTTTATTTAAAAAGGTTAAAGACGAAAAAAATTATTTCATCATACATAGTATAATTTCCCATCTTACACAAAAGTGTATGACTTAATAATTTAACTTTTTAAGTTTAATAATGTTAAGAATTATGCTTTTTAACTTATCTAGTTTAGTTAATATTTCAACTGCGATGCTTGTAATTAACCTTTTAGTGTGTGTGATACTGCAATAAAAAGTAGTGTTAGAAGAAGTTTATTACAAATGACAAGCTAAAGAGCGTATCATAGAACTCACTCAAGACAAATAGCAGGATAAAATTGTCGGTAGAGAAAGAAACTGACACCATATTCACAACTCTTAATCAACTATGTTCATAATTTCGCTGCATGTATTGCAGGGAAATTATGTCGGAATATGAAGAATCAATAGACCAACAATTTATCTTGAAAACAGTCTCGTAGTATCAAAAGTTGGTCATCCAAAGAGAAAAAAAACTGATTTCTTACTGTTCTGTATTTCTCGTTAATGTGTCGTTCGTCTTCGCTCTGTATACTTCACGGTAATTTAGTTATTTGCAGTCATGTATTTCTTAGAACGTATAAGAGTCATATGATACAAAAAATATTGTTAATAAAAGGTGAAATAGAGAGTAAATATTCACCTGTCACTCGAGTATTTCAGGAATGTGTTCTGTTGTAGACATGTATATCCTTCAATTTTTCTTTCACAGCGTTTGTTTTGTTTGAACGTGCCAAAGTAAACGTTCTAGGCAACTAATAATTCTGATAATTATTTTGGTATTATTATTCATGTGAAGGAGGTATAGTATCTCATGTAAAATTTCTTGGTATCAAAGAATAAATATTACAAATGTACGAGAACTTCTCAATTTTATTTGTCAACCTAGTGATGAAAGACATGGCGTTTCGAACACTACAACATTCACTTTCATATGAAGCTAAGAAATTGTAAGTTGTATTATCATTAATAACTCATAAGCTCTTTCAAATATTTGCGTAATATTTTGAGCAGTTAAAAGGAAAATGTAAGTTCTTTGCAATTTATTATTTTTAAACCGTACTGTTCTTCGAAACTGATTATTTTGTAAATTACATATTTGGAGTACCAGATTTTATAAAATTGTAAAGTGTGGAATTTTTTCAATACCCCCTTTCACAGTGTATCAATACACCCTTTT
Source organism: Teleogryllus oceanicus (assembly GCA_964035755.1). NCBI lineage: Eukaryota > Metazoa > Arthropoda > Insecta > Orthoptera > Gryllidae > Teleogryllus > Teleogryllus oceanicus. The sequence goes on from CAXIVR010000006.1 coordinate 45,394,588, forward strand.
ACAGTATTTTAATTTTCTAACTAGTACTTAAATTTAAAATAAAATAAACATTCATGTATCTTCACGAAATAGCCACAAGCCAATTCTTTTCCTATAATGTTCATTTATTTTTTATTTATTTCTACTATAATGAGATAATTTTAGAACAATATTTGAAACTTATTTGCCGTGCCAGTTCCAAATCAAATAAACAACAAACATTAATCTCGGTGAAGAATTCCATGACAATTACATTGTAGGCAACCACCAAGTTTTACCATTTCTAAACGAAGGTTTCCCCTGCATATCAGCACACAGAACAAGGTAACGTTGCATACGGCGAAGCGCACGAATTAGAAGCCAACTCTTTTTACCGATGCACATTATACCGCTTCCAACCCGCGAATGGGGCGTCCTACCTACAGTGGCTCTGGAAAAATTTCAATCAGCTCGCAAACAGGCACAAATCCCCAGACGGTCGGCGCGGCAAGGAAAAGTGCGAAACCACAACCTGACCACCGACGCAGGCTTAACCAACGCGTTAAGTCTCTAATGCGGCCCATAGAGATTTCCTAATAATTATTATCACCAGTTATGGATATGTTTAGCTATCACTTGAATTTCTATTACCATAACGGCGTCTCCCCGGGCAAGGTACCGTTTTTATTAGCGCCATATTTCCGTATCAAATCTGTATTAAGCCCTGCAATTGTTATGCAACAATTGTTGATGTTTATGTTTACCACATTAAGGATAATTAAACCTCTGGAAGCTCATAATTTTGTGGCTTTGAAATACAAACACAGAAACGTACCTCTCTGCGCGTGCTTTGCTTTTCCGAGGCTAGGCGGAATGGTATTTTTTTTATTTTGCCAAATAAAAAAAAATCCACTAACAGCAGTTTGAAACCCAATAACAGGTATACACAATGTGCATATAATGTATCGTAGTGGTCTGGGTAAGTGAGTTATACTGCACAATTTCCAGCGACCCTGTAGGCCGGCGGGGTGGGCGGGCGGACGCCCAATCACCCGCGCGACCGCCGCGCCGCGCCACTCCGCTCCGCGTCCCGCCCCCCACCCCGCCCCGCCCCGCCCCGCCGCGCCGAGCCGCGCCGCGCAGCGCCGCAGACGCGAGTATTCGACGGTGTTTTGAGCATGATGAGTGCCCCGCATGCACACATTTGATAAAGCTAGATTGGCAATGCATCAAGTATAAAGCTGATTATGGCTATTGGTGGAAACAGAACATTAGAGCGAGACAGAGAGGGAGCGGGTGGTGCAGCGGGCAGCGGGGCGGGGGGGGGGGGCGTTGCCGCGCGATGTCGTTGCTTCCCCCCGCCTCCCGCCACCCCTCCGCAGCGCCACCGTCGCCAACGCCACCTCCCCGAGCGCGCCCCATCAGTATATAATGCTAAATAAAGAAGAGATGAGTATATTATACCTATCGTTTAATATGATTGTGTCAATTTGGTGAAACCAGGGACGCCGTCTGCCGGCCGATGATAGGGCAGGATAATGATGGTTAATGACGCGGCCGCCGCGGCTTCCAATAGCGGGCCCGCCGGCTGTATTACGGCGGCGGGCGGGGCGGGGGAGGGGGCGGGGGCGAGGCTCGGCGGGCGGCGAAGCGGGATTCGATTAGCGGCATTTCTTCTGGGACACATTGACTGTCAGTTTTATTTTTGTTGTTGTCGCGAAATAACGCTCCCCGGCTGGCGCGTCCCGCCCCGCCCCGCCCTGCCCCGCCCCCTCCAAATAAAATAAAACCCGCCCCGACTGCCCGCATCAGCCTCCCCGCGCCCCCCCGCCCCGCCGCGCCCTCTCTGTTTTAATATCAAACATGGGAAATGGAAACACGAGGCAAATTGCGTATCAATATTTTTGATTTGTTAATGGTTTTGTTGTCGTGTAGTTTTTTGATAAACCCCTGCCGTCGTGATTGCTGTTTTAACCTGCCCGCGCGCCAACGCCGGCGCGTCGCTGGGGCCAGGTGGCGGAGGAGATTGCGTCGAGTTATGGGCGTCCGTCGATACGCGACGGGGGGGGGCGGGGGGCGGGGCGGCGGGCGACCAAGAGGCGGGGGAGCCGCCCGTCTAATGATGAGAAATAATTAACGCGGATCGTAAAACAGCGCGCGTGTGGCGACGCGCTGCGGTGACGCCCGGAGTTAAATGACTGTGGTGGCAGCCTTGGGGATCGCCGCTTGGCGTCCGCGGTCGAAGGGAGGGAGGGGGCGTTATTGAACTGCGGTTTTTATTATTGTTTCCTTTCTGCTTGTTTGTTTTCTTTCTTGGTTATTGACTAGTTTATTTGCTTGCGTGAGTGCTGACAGTGATCGCAAGGGCTTTCGATATGAGGCGTGCCTGCCTGTCTCTCTCTCCCGCCCCCGCTATTGTTTTCCACGTAGTATATCCACTCCCATTCGGGAAGTCAACGTTTTGCTTTCATTGAATCGTTGACGGATCCTACTGGCAAAATAATTGTTTATTTGAGTTGTGAATGTGGGGGAGGTGACAAATGTGTAGGAGTTTTTTATTTGAGTCCAGTATGAGACGTGTTAAATTAAACTAATAATACATACATATTGCGTCTTATCATTGCTATTTGATTATGCTTTAATAATTTAAAAGTAAATAGTTACTTAATAGTTTAAAAGTAAAACACCCAATATCTTTAATTACGTATGTTTAAAGCTTATCAACTTTCAAATTCATCTTGACAAAGAATACTGAGGACAAGATATTTTCTTTGGCTAAGTTGAGAGTTGAAGAGCATTACACATCAACTGAAAAGTTGAGCAATTAATTCCAAATAGAACACATAAATAGTAACTGAAAAAATGTGGAGTTTATGAGTGCTACGAAAGACAATGGAATGGAAGAGTGGGTCTCAGAAGGAAGTCTTCAAAGGACTATAATAATTATATTCACTTTCCAGGACAGATGTTGTATTTCTCTTGAACCACACTGCGTCGTGCGCATTAGGCGCCTTTTTAATGTTTTTCTTGTTGTCAGACAACGTTTTGAAATAATTTTACTCTAATGAATAATGTGGTGTGTGTTTTCAAAATATAATTTTTTAATATAATTTACTTCTCTGTGGCAATTTCGAATGGCAATTTACATGAACAGTGTTGAGGTTTTCACTGTATTCGTTTTCACTGTTCTCACTGTATTCAGCAACATTCTAGGAATTTCTAAACTTTTATTCGCTTACCTGTATTATGGGCTAGTAATATTTGCCAGATAATTTTATCTTGAAAATATATTATTATAAGTTATACAATAATGTACTATTTAGAGGAGGTCATGTTCTTTTGTAACTGTTAGTTAATCGCATTGAATGTTACAATTTTAACGCTGTTTAAGCATGTCACTTGGAAAAAAACTGAAGGAATTTCCTGAAGACCACACATTATTCAGGAGTATTTCTTTGAGGGACTGAAGAGATTTACATCTTTTGGATTACATCGATGTCACTTTCAAAGCACTGTTATTAGATGGTAAATTTTACGCAAAGGAAAAACAAACATATAAATATAAAAAAATACACCATACTCTACTTACTGTAAAAAGCAAACAAAAAGTGCAGTAAGTAACCGTGATTAAGCACTGTAAAAGCTCTTTCATTCAAACGAAATTTACATAGTTCACCGTGACAATACGCTGAGAGATTTCCGCTATATATTTTTTGATAGAAAATATTAAAAGGTACACCCTAACAGTTGACTTAGGATCGTATGAAATTATTATTGAAAAGTAATATAAAAATAATAATTGAGAAGAGAATAGCTCCCCTGTCCTCTTCAATATCTACAACCATAAAATACAGTATATTCATATTTCGATTAAAATAAAAGTGCTTATTTATACATGTATTATCCTTGCTTCGCCGGTCTACTCGGAATTTTAATTTAGAGCAGGCCTGCCCAACGAGCTAGATTCAGGGCATGCAGTGCAACGACGCTCACAATTCGTAATCGCATCTCGTCTGACGCGAATTGGAGAGCGTTCGCTGCATTTCCGAGGACAAGCTAAGATACGTACTGACAAACCTGCAAACGGAACCAGGGTAAAATAATAAATTATTTCTTAACTGGAAACACTAATCCTTTTGTTATTTACCCGGCAAAATGAGAGAAAATTTCCGTGTTATTTGTGCTGCTTGCTGATGGAACTGTTACGGACAAGTGCATCACGTTAGGCAGACAGATGTGGTGCTCCATTCAAGGAAATCCCAGAAATTACCAAGTATTGCGCGTAACCGCGGTGTCCACCCTTGTACTTGCGGCTGCTCTGAGCTGTCTCTCTAGAGCAGGCCTGCACAACGACCGCTTCTGTGGGCATTCTGCACTTAAGAGACGGGTGACTGCCTGCGAAGGCGGTGAAAGTGCAAGTACGGGGGTAGACAACTTTTCGGGGACCAGGAGCAGCCTACTATGGCAGTGAGGACACTGCAGCATGATGATTGAATGCCTGAGCGTCTAATGCAATGACCCAAACCGCGAAATTATCTGCTCACATATTCAAATGAGTAATATGTAGTATTTCCATCCACAAGGGATATAATTCACTGTTTATGTTTTTCCAAGTGCAAGTGCTTCCACACATCGAAGTATTTTCCCCTTTTAATTATTTTAACTTTACACTCATTATGACAAATAATATTTTAAATCAGTGACATTTTTATAAACTTATTATTTAATTTTACCTAACAAAAGTTACAATTTAATTATTGATTTTTCAATAGGAATGTTATAATATCCGAATGATAGCAAAAGCAAAACGAAATTCCAATGAGCAAACTTCTCTGATGTTATGCCAGTCAGAGAGTATTAATGGTCTTGTTAAATAGAGTACAAAGTACTTAATCTTTTTATACGTTGTCGTAAACGATTATAAATAAATGGTGTTTTTGATTTGGTATTAGAAACATATAATGTACTTTTGTCAAAAATTCGAGCAGAAAGTAATCACGATATTTTAAGAAGATGTTTAAGCTTTTATCGAACCATTTTATTCAATTAGACTTTAGAGAAAAATGCTTATTTGTGTCATTTTCAAACAATTTAGTATTAGAATTTTCTTTCTAGCACCACACTGAATTTGTGATTATATCGTAGCAAAGTGAACTACATTATCAGTCCCAAAAGCAAAAATAATACTTGGGCATCGAATCGTATTTGAATGTCTAATTCGTTTTAGGTTCATATTTCACATTGTCATCTATCGACAACAAACAGTTCAATATAATAAAAAAATCAGTACTACTTGAACTGTATGTAAGAATCCATCATTTTCTCGCCTATTGGTCTTTCAACTGCCGCAATCTGGTTAAAATTGAGCATGCTCATTGGTGATCCCCACTATAGAAAGAGTCTTATCCCCATCCTTGCTGACTCTTCGGCATTTGCACTCGATTGGACAGGGATCGGTAGCTCAGTGCATCAACTGATGTCACTGCAGCGCTTCTGACCGGGAGGTCCTAGGTTCCCACTCCCCACGGCGGCAGGATTTTCGACACTAGCTTTTCAGCTAGGTCGAATTCAGTCGCTGTCTGGAGGAGAATTCTAGCAGCTGGCTGCTCTGATCGGTAGTTTTCCGTGGTTTCTCCGATCAACACCAGGCGAATGCCGGAGCAGTACCCTAACAAACGGGCCACGGACCGCGCGTGATCTGTCCTTCCTCTTCCTTGTCCTATCCTCTATCCTACACACACACTTACACTAACATGCAGTACACTACCACATATTCCGGGAGACCGATCGGGAGCTTAGAGCTTGTCCCGGCTGGGGCGGTGCCCCGCTGGTGGGAGAGTCCTGGTTAGGGGGAAACCCCACTAGCCGACGGTAGGTCGGCGCCGGATCTCGCCATCCAGCAGGGGAAGATCACCGCCATCTCCCGCGAAAAAAGCATACACTAACGGGACTAATGACCAAAGCAGTTGACGCGCCCGGAAACACGAAAAAATCAATCAATCAATCAATGCACTCGAGTGGCTTGCGTGTGGAGGCCTGCTCTGAGGTCATGAGTTTGTTTTGGAGGCCTTATTTAGAGAAAAAAAATCTTGAATGGGTTTCTCTCAGGTTTGTTTGGCGGGCACACGGAATGCAGTGACGGTGGTTGCCATTCCGGGCGAATACCAAGCCGCCGCGTAGAGCGTACCATTCAGGCAACGTGTAGCAATATGCTTAACCCCGTTCCGAGATTTCCTTCTTCTGTATTGTATTAAATGCATGTGAAAACTGATTGATAGAAAAACGTTCGTAAAAAGTATTCCTTGAAGGGCCCCACTCTCCTGGGTTTGCCAAAGAACAGTGAATGGGAGGGGGAAGAGCGTGTGCGAAGTTGCGGTAATGAAGCTGAACTTAAATAGGCGATGTCGATAATTATGTCGAACTGAATAAACCCCTTTTGATCTGACCTGAGTCAAAGCTCTGCGAATTTGAAAAAGATTCATTAATTTTTGGGGGTACTTTACATAAAGCCCCCTAGACATTTTCAAAATTTTCTCAAAAACGGCTCCAAATTTTTCTTTAAATTTCTTGTAATAATAGAGTAAATGCGTTTATAAATGTGGCATAGGTCTGATTTTCACGGTTAACTCGAATTTTTGAGAATTGCAAAAGTTAGAATTTTTTTCGGCGTCTTCCTACAACTACAAAATTGAAGACAGAGATTATTCCTTAAAATAAAACCTGTTATCATTATTATTATTATTATTATTATTATTATTATTATTATTATTATTATTATTGTTATTGATAGTAGTAGCAGCAGCGGTAGTAGTACTATTACATTACAAATCCTATAACGTAATGTAATAAGGATTTCATGTAATGTACACTAAAACATTTTTTCCATTTATGTTTTATTGCACGAATTTGAATTTTTTCTCGTCCCTTTTTCTTCACACATCATCTCAACATGCTTCATCTACAAATGTATGTTTTTCGCATCTACTGATACTGCAATGTTCCCGCAACAGCGTGCGCATATGTAAAGGCCCGCGATCGTTGGTAACGCCAAAACGTCAACTGCAGCTGAATTGCCACTCACCAAACGTCCCTGTCCGTTGGCCTCTCTCTTGGGAGTAATTTAAATAACAACACTTTAAGATCAAACACCATGCAAATATATTATTCGTGAATTCTTGCTACCGGACTCAATCAGCAAATGTTATCTTCGCCACTTGAGTGGATCTTTATCTTGTTCATTACTTGAGAACCGCTGATTTATTTGCTGAAGAATTTCCCCCAAGGTTTCACCAAAATTTTAATATATTGAAGTTGCTGCTAATTGGGTTTTAAACCCAGAATGTCACGTTAATATTTTCGGCCTACATTCATCCTCCATTCTCTAGCGTACTTGACCCAGTCCCTCTTTCTTTTTAATTTATTTTCTTCCTGTTCGGCAGTTTTGCCTTTCAGGGGTTTGTACATTTTTATTTGTAATACATAACGTTTGGGCATTCACGTTTGAGCATACAACCTCTCACTCTTGTATCTTACTACTAGCTAATTTACAGGATTTAATACTTATATTTCTAATACTTACAATAAAACGATTTGACATACAATACACAAATTTTACATACATTATACATTCTTAAATCTAGATACACTCTATACATACATTGGGATGAAGATTTACATATTTAATACATGTTAATGTACTGATTTTTTTATGGGAGTTTAAACATGCCTTTGGGATATCGAGAGCGAATTCTTTTGGGATTTTTAAAGTTTTTCCCATTGTGAATTTTGTACTGCAAGGAGAGGATGAAAGAAGAGTAAAAAAAATTGTTACGGTTTTTTCTTATATGCTCAATTAGGGCTTCTATTTGAAGTTCCCTTTGAATATGTGTATTTGATATGAACTAAGGGGCACCCAGTCCCTCTTGCAGCAACACTCAAGTTCGTAGTAACCGTTGCTACAACCCTTAATTGTTCTTTCTTACGAGTTCATATAACTTGTACCAAATTATATATTTTCATTCCGTAATAGTAATCAAGATTTTCTGGAAGTCAACTTTCTTTCTTAAGAACTTCACTTACTTCTCTGTTTCAATTTTGTAATAGGTTTGGCTTGTTGAGTTTGGATTGTTTGGACAAATTGGCTTTGACTATAAACATTTATCTATTTCGATTTGCAATTTATTTCGATTTTTATTCCCCGATTTTGTCAAAAGTAGCAATCGATTATCCAGTCGATGTATCACTAATTACTTTGACAAATGTATAAAATGACTAGTTCTGGCGAGGTGTTGGCGCGGTGACCACAAACAGCAGCATTTGTTATTTACACAAGTATATCAATGAGTGGAAACAAACCACTGCAGATGAGCAACGAATGGGGGATGTGAGAAGTCTCCTTGGTCCAGATTCTCAAGAATCAGTTCTCCGAAATAAACATAAAAAGGGAAATTGATTGGGGTGTACGGAGCTCATACACAACTGCTGACTTAATAAACTTGTACTTATTATTATACCTATTAACATGATATAGAGTTTAAAGTCGCATTATACCATTAAAATTAACATTAGATCATTCCAAACATCAACAAAACGATTACAAATTAAAACACGCCCAAGTAAATAAAAATTTATGATACTAATGAATACTTACAAGTAATGGAGAGAATTCATTTAATTACATTTCTCAATAATACTTTAATTTAAATATTATTATTAATTAATAATTTAATTTTTAAAACTACTTGCGATATGCCTGTAAAACATGTGGAAAACAAATGATACATTGGAAGGACAATAAATCCTTTTTCTATTCCTGCTCATATTTATCATTTAAGTGTCTTTAACTTAATGCTGAATGTGGCTTAAATAATATTTTAAATCAGTGACATTTTCATAAACTTCTTATTTAACTTTACCTCACAAAAGTTACAATTTAATTATTGATTTTTCAATAGGAATGTTATAATATCCGAATGATAGCAAAAGCAAAACGAAATTCCAATGAGCAAACTTCTCTGATGTTATGCCAGTCAGAGAGTATTAATGGTCTTGTTAAATAGAGTACAAAGTACGTAATCTTTTTATACGTTGTAAACGATTATGAATAAATGGTGTTTTTGATTTGGTATTAGAAACATATAATGTACTCTTGTCAGAAATTCGAGCAGAAAGTAATCATGATTTTTTAAGAAGATGCTTTAGCTTTTATCGAACCATTTTATTCAATTAGACTTTAGAGAAAAAATGCTTATTTGTGTCATTTTCAAACAATTTAGTATTAGAATTTTGTTTTTAGCACCACACTGAATTAGTTTTTAGCACCACCAGACGCTTCAAGTGCAGAACATTTTAATCTTGGACGTGATATCACTTCTACTTATAGGGAACGATTTTTCACGCTTAGGGAGACAGCAGTATGGCTGCAACCCATTAGTGTTGGAAGTAATGTGGTTCGTTACATAATTACTTCTCATATGTAACAAACTATTAGAAATAAGTAAATGTAGAAATGAAATCAGATAATCAAATCAGACACTACAATTATATGTTTTATGTGAGGTTCATTGACTGACACATTATCAAGTCAGTCATTACAATAAAATACATAAAGTCATATTTTCAATGACATTTGTCGCAAACACAAACCGTCAGAGGTAGCCCAAAGTACCCTCTGCTGTCACTGAAGGGTCTCTGACCGTGAAGTCCTAGGGTTTGAGGACCAGCGGTGACATTTTTTCAACACTAACTCGATAGCTAGGTCGAAATCAACCGCTGTTTGCGAGGGAACTCTAGCGACCGGCTGTCCTGATCGGCCGGTTTCCATAATTTCTGCAGGCGATTGCCGGAGAAGTACTTTAACAAACGGGGCATTGATCGTGTGCGATCTATCCTTTCTCATCCTTGTTCCCTCCTGTACACTCACACACACACTTACAAGTACAACACTACATCACATGTCTGGAGTTCAGAGCTGATCTCGGCACGATATTCTCGCGGAGATACCGGAAAGGGGGAACCCATTCTCACATTCCATCGGGTGTGCAACATCCTCACCTCCAACACAGACCAACATGCACTACATCTACAGGACTAAACATCATGGCAATTGACGAGCCGGAAACATAAAACACTCAATAAATCAATCTCTAATACAAAACTGAATACAACATCAACTGTCTCAAAAAATGTAGAAAGTGGTGTTGGTGGAAGAGCCCGCAAGTCGCTCGCCACAAAGCCGGTTGGTGGCTCGGTTTGGTTTCTTTTTCTCGTGTTTCCGGTGCGTCAAATGCTTTGGTCATTAGTCCCATTAGTGAAGTGCATGTTTTTTTCTCGGGAGATGGCGGTGATTTTCCTCTGCTGGATGGAGAGATCCGGCGCCGACCTACCGTCGGCTAGTGGGGTTTCCCCCTAACCGGGACTCTCCCACGAGCGGGGCACCGCCCCAGCCGGGACAAGCTCTAAGCTCCCGACCTATCTCCCGGAACATATGTAGTGCATGTTAGAGTAAGTGTGTGTGTGTAAGAGGAGAGGATCGGACCAGGAAGAGGAAATAAAGATCGCGCGCGGTCCGTGGCCCGTTTGGTACTGTACTGCTCCGGCATTCGCCTGGTGTTGACTGGAGTAACAACAGAAAACTACCGATCAGAGCAGTCGGCCGCTAGAATTCTCCTCCAGACAGCGACTGAATTCGACCTAGCTGAAAAGCTAGTGTCGAAAATCCTGCCGCTTAGGACCTCCCGGTCAGAGGCGCTGCAGCGACATCAGTTGCTGCCCTGAGCCACCGCTCCCGGTCCGGTTGGTGGCCGCATCGGTGTCGGCGGCGGAGTGACGCGGGCGCAACGCGCTAGCGTGCGTGGCGCGGAGGGGTGCGGCGTGGCGTGGCGTGGCGTGGCGCGTCGCGTCGCCGCGCGCCGGCGGGGCGGGCTGCTGCTGTAATCCTGTGTAACGAGGGGGGGAAAGGGCCGGGTTCAGGGCCGCGTGCTGGGGTGGAGGCCGCCCCCGCACCAGTACGCGACAACCGGCGCCGGATCACCGCCGCACCGCCGCCCACCACGCCCGCGCCCGCGCCGCAGTCCAACTCACATGCAACGTACATGCTCAGCGTGCTCCTGCACCAAGGCTATAACAAATTCATTGTCAAAGGCGGATGATCGCCAGAGTTGGATCAGTGCGTCAACTGATGTCACTGCAGTGCCTCTGACAGGGAGGTCATAGGTTCGAGTCCGGACGGCGACAGGATTTTTGACACTGGCTTGTCAGCTAGGTCGAATTCAGTCGCGGTCTGAAGGAGAATTCTTGCGATCGGCTGCTGTGATCGGTAGTTTTCCGTAGTTTCTCCGATAAACTCCAGGCGAATGCCGGAGAAGTACACTAACACACGGGCCACGGACCGCGCACGAACTTTCCTTTCTACGTTTCTTTTCGTGAATTGAAGTCAAATTTCTTAGATAAAAATGATGGTTTTATTGGATGAGGCCGAGATTCAACACTTTTTTCCTCACGTTAATCATTAACTTGTAGGGACTATGATATTAATAGTCAGAATTTCTTATATACAAGTGTATGTTGTATATAGGAAATTTAAATATAAAAGAAATTGTATGTTTCAAATAATTTACCCAAATGTAGATTATGGATGTAATTTATTTAGAACATTTCATGAAGTACCTATGCAAAAGAAGAAGAAATAGCTCAGACGATTATACAACGCTTTTAATTTCTTCCAATTCCTTTCAGTTTCCTTAACAGAATAGAAATAACAATGGAAGGACTGCTTAAATAGAGAATTATCACCAGTCGCCAAATCGATCAACACAATGGAAAACCTTTACTTTCTAGGTCGCTTCCTCCTTTTCATCCTCATTTTGTTCCCGGGTATTGCAATCAATTTCCTTGGATTGAAAGGGGCTTTGATTGGAAAAGGCTGCACTTCCATCCCGCCTTCCCCCGGCCCCTCGGCCTCCTCGCAGCACACGCGCGGCCGAATCGCCGCGGGCCTCGCGATTGGCCGGTCAGGCCGAGGCGGCGGCGGCGGCGGCGGCCCGCGGCCTCAACCCGGGACATAACTTACCGCCCGCCAGCGCCGCCGCGCGGAGCCATTGAGGCATCGCGGGGATAACTGATGAATCGCCCACCTTCGCCTCGCGGACCGGGCCACTCCCCCCTCCCCCCGCCGCCGCCCCCGCCGGCGCTGCGCTCGCTCCTCCGCGCCCTGATGGACGACCGCGTGTCGAGCATGCACGCACGTGCGGGGCCAAGACCACACACGCGCCGCGCACGGGAGGGGCGGCGAGATTGGTTTGATGGACGCGAAATCGTCTGATGACCGCCGTTCGGGTGCGGATTAAAAACGATATAACGCAATATAGACAATTGAATCATCATAGTATATTATGAAACGATCATGTAATGATGGGTGTTAATACACGAGTGTAGCGGCGGTATGGCGGTGGCGGTGGTACCTGATGGCGGCGATGGTGTTGCGGTTAGCGTATCGGACGGCTATACCCAAGTTTGCGGGTTCAAACCCGATCGAAGCCGTGGATTTTTAAGGGCGAAAAAAATCCTTCGTACACCTTCCTTCGGAGGGGAAGTAAAGCCGGCTGTCCCATGTTAGTACATTTACTGCATGTATAAGATCCTCAAGCCTAAATGATGCCTCTGAGCTCAATTCAAATCGCCTGTTTCGTCGCCCAAGTTCATCCAAGTTCATTCTCCCATGGTTGGTGAAAGGAGTGTAACGAAATTTGCGTGGTCAGATGGACGAGCAGGTCTCATGGCCTGAGTCTCGCCACGTAAAATAAGGCAAATTCAATTCAATTTAATCCAGTGTGATATTACGATACGAGCGAGGAACTAGCAAGTATTGTAAACTTCACACGAGTGTATTAATACCCATTATATCGAGTTTCATACGGATGCTCTCCTACAATTTGTGTAAGTTAAACCTTTACATTGAATCGGTTCATGACAGTTGTCATGATGGATTCAGCCAAGGCCACCTAGCGGACAGCTCCGTAAGACTACCCTCCCATGCCGCCTAAGGTGACTGTGGTTACCAGTTCGACTGCCAGGGAGAACTGCGCTAGTCAAATAGGATCAAAATGAAATTACGATCTAATTTATTTTAAATATTCCACGAAAAAAATACTAATAATTAAATAAATTAAAACTAGCCAGCGTAATATATCAAATGCAATTTTAATGCATACAATCGAACGAAATGTTTACTAGAACGATTCTCAATGATTAATTAAGAGTCAATACTTGATTTGTAAACTTGTCAATGATTGGTCAAGAACCTGTATCATTATGTAACTGGTTGCATCCATCAAATGACAGTGTTGTACAATGAAAGTAGAAAAAGTAACTAATTGAATGCAAGGTGTGTAATTTCTTCTTTTCTGATCTGATATTTTACTTGCCAAATGAGAATACTATCCCGACAGACATCTAATACTATGAAGGGAATTACTTGCACTGCTATTGTTAATATTGTTATTTCTACCTTTACCCTGCAATGCTCCCAAATTCTTTCAATGTTAACATTAATTTATTAAATTTACTTCCAATTGAATCAAGGTTTCGACATACAACATATTACTCCTTACCTGTTGCATGTGGACGGGTAATTCTATACAGAATCACGATTCTTGGAAGTTCTATTGATTGAAACCAATTATTAGGCTGATGGCAACTAATATAAATTATCAGTCTTTTTCAACAATACAAATTTAACCTTTATTCTTGTATATATTACAAATTCTGTTGATCTCATGAGAATTATTTTCAATGTAGAACATTGCAGTATGGATTTTATATAGTTCGTAAGCTTCCCATATCTTGATAGATGTCGTCTCGACTGACTAGCGGAATGTTGTCAATGGAATCCTTGTTATACCAATCCTCGCGTCCTTGCTTAAACTAAAAATGTTCCAGAATGTCTTCAACGATTTGCTATATATAGGACTTAATATTTCCCACAACATTAATACGCGGTCGCGACTTTCCCTATCTGTGTTTCGTAAGAAACGCCTCCTCGCGACTGATTATATTCAGCTACTTATATTCTACTACATACAGGTATCAAGAAGAAAATAAGAAAGAAATACTGTCCCGCAGAAGCAGCAATGCTACTTAAGAGATGCACACAAAAGGAGTTTACAAAAGATATCATACAGCCAGCTCAGTAACAACAAAGAAAGCAGTCTCGTGTGACAGCACAATAAATAAAATATTTTTAAAAAAACTGTGTTCACGAATACTGCTATGACATATATAGTGTACATCGTAGGTCAGTTTCTATACCAAGAGTATCAACCTTACTAATACATGAGACCTGTGAACTACAAATATTTAATGGCAGACGCCATCTTCCTTGGAACCTTGCCGTCGTCTTACGTCACCAGTATCGTAGAAAGTGGCGCATTTAGTATGAGAATACATTCGGAACGCGCATTATAAAAATAGGCAGAATAACGCAATCAAATATTTGCATTTTCGCTCAGAGAAAGAACTTTTTTCGTAGTTTTTCGATTTTCTCCGAGTTTCCGGGTATCTAAAAAAGGCTTAGACACCTGTCACGTGGCTGGAGGCTCCTTATTTTTCTTTTAATTTCTGCGTGCGTTGGAAATCAGTAATACAGATATCTGTAGCGACATGAATACGATAATTCATTTTTGGAAATTATGTTAATGTCAATTCCATTATAATATTAAAATTCTGAAAAATATATTAATGGCAAGACCACATTACATATGTAATTACCTTTTCCTGGCGGTAAGGTGTATAAAAAACAAAGTGTGAACTTGCAAATATGCCAGAAAATTTTAAAAAGAAATAGTATTCATCAAATTATAACGTAAAACAAGAAATAAATTTTGCAACGATATTTCCTATTTCCTTTCCCATTTTTAAGGTCTTTCCTTTTGCATGAATATTGGATTTTCAAATGTTTCACTTTCAAAAGTAAAAATAGTCGTAAACATAATACATTACTCCAGGAAGTCAATGGCGGGTTTCTTTAATATATCTTTGCTGAAAAATGTAATATTAATGTTTACGAATATTATGTGTAATATATCTCCCTATTGAGATTTAAAAACTTGAAATATTTAAAAGGATGTCAAATTTCACATATTCATTCATGCGCCTCTGTTATCTAATTCCATTTTCATTTAAAGGCACATTCCTCTTGCCAGGATCTGCTTTAGAAAATATTTCAGAAGAAGGTTTATTTTTAAGTTAACATACACACATTTTTAACTGAATTCACAAAATTAAATAATTTATTAATTTATTTCGGTTTTTGTATTTCGATTTATGTAATTTTGAAACTATTAGTTGATTATCGTAATCATTTTCAAAACAAAACATAACAAGTTTTATGATATTAATCTTTCTACCTGAAACCACTTTATATTAGTAGTTGCTGCTTTTTTGTCCATGGAAGAGCATGCTTTCAAAACACGCTACCAAACTTTAAACCATTCAATTTTAAAATTATGTTAAATATTAGGCATATTAAATGCTACTAATGAATAATTTTGAAACATTTTGAAATGTTTTGAATTTTTTGAAGTTCTGTTCATTGAACATTGGCGGCCTTTGCTCTCCGCCGCTCTCGCCGCCTCCCGCCTCCCGCCTCATCGCCTCATGGCCTCATGGCCTCATGGCCTGCTGCGCCTCCCACACACAGACAGCGCCCCTTAGAAAGGAGCCGAATCGCAGGTGAAGGCAGACGAATTCCCTCCCGCTGACCGGAGAGGAACTGCGCGCGGCCAATTTCCCCCACGCTACATTAACATTTACATTGCATCAGCTGCGGCGGCGGCGGCCGGTCCGCGCGCTGGGCGCAGACGGGCGCTAAGTAGGGCGAGGAAGGGGGTGGAGGGGATGGGAAGGGATAAAAGGAAGGGGAGAAAGAGGGAGGAATAGAAAAGGGGTGGAAACGACGACTGGGTAGGGGTGCGTTAAAGGAGGAGAGAGGAGAACGAAAAGGGAAGGGTGAAGAGAAGAAGGAATAGGGAAGAGAGAATGAGGATAGAAGAATAGTTAGAGAGAAAATAATGGATTGCAGAGAGGTGAATGTGGGATGTAGAGGATGGGGGAGAGAAAAGAGAAAATAAAAGGGTGGGATTGCAAGGACTAAGGAAAGGAAGAGGGATAGCTATCCATAGTAGCGGGGGACGAAATTGAAAAGGATAAAAAGCTGATGAGAAGGGAAAAAAAAAAAGGAAGAAACCAAACAGATTGAGAGTGTTGAGAGGAGTTGGGGATAATTAAGAAAAAGGAGTTATTGGAGGCAGAGAAGTGTCATCATGAAGGGGACAGATACATAATGAGTGGAAAAGGAGGAATGAGCAAAATAGTTGGGGTAATGCGGAAACTGAAGTAATGATTCAAATGCTCGCAAAAAGGAAGAGACGAAGGATGTATAATAAGAAAAAGGAATGTGAATAAAGAACAGATAATGATGAGAAGGGACATCGTTGAGATGAAAGCCATGTCGTTGTTTAGGAAGACACCGCGTGAGAGAAGGAGAAAGAAAACTACAAAGTTAGACAAGGAAACGCTGAACGAGAAACCGGAAGATAGCAGGAGAGGAGAGACGAGGGACAACGTAGGGGATGCACGGGATGAAACTCGAGAGTGAGAAATGAATGAGAAGAGCCACTGAGGGACGAGAAGATTCGATAACAAGCAGACAAAGTCAGAGTTGAACATGAATAGGCGAGATGAGACATTAAATGTCGTGTAGGAACAGAGCGGGTTGGGAGGGGACTGGCGAAGGAGGTTCCGTGACGCGGCCGGTCAGACGAACCAGTGGAACCGGGGCGGGGCGGCGGGGTGCGGTCGCGAAGGCGCGTCGAGGCCAGGGAGAGACAGAAGGACTCTCCAGAGGTGAAGCGAACTCTCGATACTCTTGCCTAACAGCACCGGTCTCTTGGGAGGCAGCCAGGTGAGGCGCCGTTTGGCAAAGGTCCTTCCCTCCCCTCCCGTCCCAGCCCCCGCCCGCCCCTACTCCCCTAAGCACGGACTTAATGGTCCGGAATATATTGCATGGACTCAAACTTTGTCCACTTAGAGAGGACCGGCCCCGCAGCGCAGTCACATATACACCGTCCTTACTTATTCCTCTGTATCACGAACCATTTAAGCTTAATTGTCTTTTCGAGGCCCCGCGGTCTGTTTAATAAGACAAGGCGAGCGAGCGAGCGAGCGAGCGAGCGGTGCGGGGCGTCGCGCTGGGGGAGGGGGAGGGCTGAGGACGAGGGTGGGGATGAGGACGACGGTGGGCCCTGGGGACGGCAACTGTCCTCACACGCTGCATGGCGATGCGGGTTTACCTGGCCCTCTGTATGCACCGCGCGATGGCAGCGCACGCCGCGGCGGGGCGGATAAACATTTTTGGAGGGAAGAGATGTTGTCTCCCTTTTGGGCTCTCCGCGGTGTAGATTAGAGTGGATAGGAGACACTGTCTCAACTTGGATGTTGTTTGTTTCCCAGAAGTAGACTTGTACTTGTGTCTTTGTTCTTGGAATTAGCGTAAGTGATAAGTGATGAAGTTTAGGATAATAGAGGTATTACGAATTTGTAATATACAAGGTAAATGGTTGCAGTAGATTTGAATTTGTAAAGATCAGTATATAGTAGTAGATCTTAAGTGACTTTATGCGGAAAACGGGGCAACAGATTCAATCGTGTTAATGAAGGTGAATTAACAATTCAATAATTTGGGAATCTACAAATGTAAATTTTTAATATTTCGCATTACATCACCTCCGACCCAAAACATAAAGACTACAGATGGTGGTATGTAGACTAAAAAGAATCTGTGCACATACATGTAAATTTGCTAACAAAAAATCTCCATTCCATTTCCAAGTTGCTTAAAACTATAATAAATGAATTAATAGCTCATGAATTAAAGTTAAGCTTATCAAACATGTGTACTGAATATATTGGAAAACTAATAGTTATGGAACAAATGAATCGTAAACCCAATAAAATTATAATTTACAGCATTAAAGGACTAAAATTCGATTAAAGGAAAAAATTATGAAGTTTGTGCAGAGAAATAATTATATAGCGCGCAATAGTTTCAGTAACGTAATATTAAAAATTAAAGTGAAGATGAAATAAAGTATATGCTTTTGAAGTGTTACTCCCGATGAATACTAATTCTTCGCAATTAAAATCGTAATATTAACAAAGATGGCCATTGGCCATAAGAAATAGAACGTAAAATCACCTAAAATTTATGAAAATTACTCAAAATGACGTACAGTTCATACAATGCAATGGATGAGAAATGGCACAAAAGCAACAAAGTCATTAAACGTATAATTTTCTTCTGAAATACTAAACTGAAACGTAATTGAAAAAGTTTGAATAGTGAGACTGAAACCGAAGACGAAACATTTTTCAATAAATATATTGCTAGAATCCTAATGAAATGAAATAAATATTACCTAAAAGTTTTTCTTAATTTCAGGCAACTTGTTAATTCACGTTGTGACAAGGGACACAGAGTAACAATTTATTGAGTTTATAGATGTTCCTTTATTGAAGGAAGAGTAATATTTAGTGATTTGTACTGATTCCACAATGAATTCCGAGACTCGCATTTCAAATTAATTTCTTTTATCAATATAACAAAACAGTTTCTGAAGGAAATACCAAATTGTCGAACACCAAAACCGAATTTCAAGAATTTTATTAACAGAAACCAAAACAAAATCGTTATTTCAAATTGATATATTGATTGATCTGTATTATTATACTCTAATTACAAAATCCAATAATTTGTTCTCATAATACTTTTCTGTTAGAACGACTTAACGCTATCAAATCGAGAGATTAAAAGACCGACGAACGGCCGGCGACCTTTAAGAACAATCGAAGCAAATGACTTTAAAGAAGGACGTGTGCTACTTAAAGATAGTTATTTATGATACGAACGGTTTATAAACGGTATATTTTATGAGAAAAAATGTTGTGACATGAGGGTGATAGGTCTTGTGTATCAAATCTGTGAGCGACATAAAGCACTTTAACACGTGTGTCACACTATTTTTAGACAAGTTTACTTTTAGACAACAATTTTGAGTGATATTCATTTTAATGTTATTGAAGTGTGCAAATCACAAATGATGTAGAGATAAATTAAGGGCAGTTGTAAGTGATGCGGTCAGACAACAGTATTTTGTTTTCTTTGTTGCATTCACATATTTACCTGAACACTTGAACATCATCTCACTTTCAGAACCAGAGATAAAAATTGAACTCTCAGCACGTTCAGAATGCCCTGAAAGAACAGCTTTTATTAGTGGCTATCTAAAATAGTTTTGTTTCGTGTAAGTAGGTGGTTTTCGAAATCTATTGAACGACACACGGACAGGAATACAAATAACAGATTTGATTCGCTTTTATAAGCCAATTACGTTAATATCTCTAACATTCTCAGAACCTTCTTACATCTCAATACCCCGTCCGAGGAAGCGCACAGAACCTCTTCTCGGGTCGTTTGAGCTGCGGAGAAACCCGGCCCGCGCAGAAGCCATCGCATCACACAGCGCCTCCAATTCAATTAATATTTCTGCGGGCGTCCCTCGGGCGACTCCCCTCCGCAACAAAGCGTTAGCGCCACCTGATGCGGCGCCAGGGCAGCCAACTTGACAAACGCCGACGTCTCCCGCCCGCCGCTCTTTTACGACTGATTCCTCCCCTCCGGGCCGATCTCTCCGAGTACCTTTCTGCGATTACCCCCCGGGAACGCCGTTACCTCGACGCGAGGGCCGCCCATTAGGAAGATAATCAACTTCCAAAGTGTCAGCTGCGCGGAGTCGGCGCCACAGGGAAGCCAGAGGGAGGACGTTGGGTGAAGTGGAGGGCGTGGGTGGACGGGCCGCTCAAACGGTCACCGCGACCGGGGGGGGGGGGGGGGGGGGGCGGGGCCGGACGGCGAAGTGGCCCCGAGGCGAACGCGTGGCGGCGGCGGTGGCCGTCGGGTCCGCCGCCCCGGCCCCGCCCCCGCCCCGCCCGCCTCCGCTGCCTGTCCCCGCTGTTCATTAGCCCGGGGCCCCTGACGCGCGGGGCAGGCAACTTCTCGGGCAGGTGCGCTCGGCGGGTTGCATACCAAGCGGCGCCGCTGCCAGTGGCCACACGCGAGCGACCGGCCAACGCAGCCGCCGCCGCCGCCGCCGGGTCTCGTGGGCAGGCCGGGGGAGGTCTCGCGGAGGCTGGGAGGAGAGGACGGTCATCGTCTGCCCGCCCAAACGTCCGCCTCAGTCCGCTCGCTCGCGAACTCTGAATAGCGGCGGCCTGGGCGTCGAGGGCGATACGGCGGCAGAGGCAGTCAAGACAAAGAGAGAAAGAGGGAGAGAGAAAGAGGTAGAGAGAAAAAGAGAGAGAGAAAAAGAGGGAGAGAAAAAGAGGGAGAGAAAAAGAGGGAGAGAAAAGAGGGAGAGAAAAAGAGGGAGAGAAAAAGAGGGAGAGAAAAAGAGGGAGAGAAAAAGAGGGAGAGAAGAGGGAGAGAGAAAGAGAGAGAGAGAGAGGGAGAGAGAGAGAGAGAGAGAGAGAGAGAGAGAGAGAGAGAGAGAGAGAGAGAAGCGTAATAGCAACGAACGTGAAGAAACTTGCGAGGATGTCTAGGGTGGCGATGATGGTGAGAGTGGCTGAATCAACGAGGGTGGTACGTCAGATTGTTCGGTGAGGCAGTAAGGACGGTGATGGGAGGAAGAGGAAAGCGCTAAAAGAATGAAACAGGTCAGGATGGCGGAAGGAGGGGTGGTAGTGGAGGGAAAGGGTGGGAAGAAAATGAGCGGTGGCGTGAGTTGCGGGAATGACGTGGATGGCGAAGGCCGGGGGGTGCCGGGCGGAGACAGCGTTGGTCGAGTAGGCACCTGCGGTTGCGGTCCAGGCACTGGAATGCCCTGTAGTACCATCGAAATCTCCGCGTTACCTTACTTGGCAGGATGTCAATCCAATCAGCTCTCATGAAGGTCGTGATAATGCGCGTAATGATGTTGAGAATATACGGCCTTCATGTTGGGTATCCTTAATTTTTCTTCCTCTAAGAAAGTAATGTGGATATTCACTTTTAAGGAATAGAGGAAAATCGTCTTAAGAGAGAAAATATGGAGAGCATTTGCAACATTATATGCAGACTAAGACGCATGACTCATGATATTGGTCAACAATGTGTTTATGAAAATCAGAATATCTTTTTCAGCGAAATTACTCAGATGGAAGCCCATACTGCAACGTTTTTTGATATATTGTTGAATACATAAACATATTTTATCAGAATAAAGCGACAATTCTAAGAATGGATATAAAATAGTAATTTATACTCAATTTTTCTTACATACAGTCACTATTCTCCATATCATAAATGAGTTTCAAAATTAATGAATTATTGTTTGTAAAATTGAACTAAATTAAGCAGAGATAAAAAATTCAGGTACTTTATTTTTTTACGAATTGGAAGAATGTTTATTGGTCAGTTTTAACTAATTGTGCACTATAAAAATATTTTTTTATATGTGCAGGGAAGTAAATATATTTTACGCGTTCCTAAGGAGGATTTGAAATTCTTGAAATGCAAACATCACTCACTCCATGGTACATGCTGTATATTTTAAATGGTAATCAATCATTTGAAATTTCAATATGTAGACCATCCCCTTCACATTGAAGAAAACAACGAAATAAATAAAATATAGTCCACAAGAGAAATGTTTCTTGTATCAGAAGCTAATCTTCTTTGAGTAATTAGGCAGAGTATCCTTTCTCTGTTTAATCCTTTCTCTTTATAATACGTAAATGAAAGTGACGGTATTGTATGATTTATAAAACGTTATCATTATAAACCCTCTGAAGTGTATCATGGTGCATGATAGAGAATGAGCCCCCACGAGTGTATCAAACAGGTTTAAGATGAAAGGTGTAGAATTTTATATATGATGCAAATTCATTTTCTAACAATGTTGAGGCACGTGCGTTTTGCATTAAGAACTAATTTATTTGAATAAAATCAATTCATAAATAATAACGTAAAAACATATTTCATTCTTATGAAAAACATGGCTATGAGTTATTAATTCTTATTTTTCGAGGAAACGCCATAATGTTGAGGAACTTCAAGTAATATGTAAAACGTTGCTAGATGTCAACTGTTGCTTTGACAACTAGAGTTACAATAATAACAGAAAAACACATGCAAAATACGATACGTTTCTTCCACATGGAAGAAATTATCATTTCCGTTTCTTATCACATTTTTTACCTATTGCTATAACAAAATAAAATAAGTTAAATGTTGTAAAAAAAGATTAAATGAAACTCAGCACAAAATAATGTTTTGAGTTATTTCTTTTTAGTGCTCTTCCTAAAAGCACTTTTTTCAATCGTTCGAAGTTAAAAAGATTCTAATACTGTTAATGATTCAGATGAGAATTCTGTATATTTCTAATTTTTTTAACTTCATTACCACACACAATTCTTCTTGCTATGAAAATAAACTATTCGGAACGTACCATTTAGTTAAAAGATAAATATTAGATTGAAAACTGATAAGAAAAACACAGATATCACGTTATAAGGAGAGATAGTTTGAAAGACTTAATAAGACGAATCGATCAGATGACGGATGAAGCGTAATAAAGTGTATTTTAAATGCCATTTTTTCTCTTGTGAACAGGTAATTTTCCTCCTTGCTCAGACTCTTCGACATGATGATGATTAATGAGGAAAGATCTCTGTTTATTTGCCTTATCTGTAGACGGTATTTACGTGGCGAGCATTATTTTCGTATCACAGAATGGACGTTGAAGTGTTTTGAAAGGAAGTGTTTCCGACGTATCCGCTGGACATTTCTCACCTGTGAGAAATAGATATTTTCCACAATGCTGCTTTCCGTTTTGGGTTGTTGCTCACAAGCAAAAGTAATCAATTCTGATCTCGTTGAAGGTGACATATTTTTAAAGAGAGTTGTAATATAAATGTCTGCCAATCCATCATTAACCAGAAATGCATTACGCTTATAGGTAGTAACCGCTCAATGCTATATATCTAGTGCCCATTAAGAGAAAAACATCAGTTCTACATCTTTTGTGATCTAATTATGAATCTGTAGAAATCAAAAGTTATAAACAATTGCCAAAAGTTTCCAGAAAATATCTGTTCTTATAGAATGCGAGTAACCACTAGGATTAACTCATTGCTGCTGTAGACTTCTACTTATTGTGATTTCAGCCATTTATGTTATGGGTTTTGTTTTTATTTTTTTATTTAAAATAGGTAATTATTCCATACAAATTATAAAACGTGATGCTAAGTGGCTAGGCCGAAGGCCTTTAAGCCATTACAATACCTACATTCTACCGCGTTCTAACCTTTCGTATTCTGGTATTCACCCCAAATGGTCTTTTCATCGCATCAATGCCGCGGAAAAGAGACCATAAGGTACTTTGGTATGAGCTTTGTTTATAAAAGTATTGACGCTACAACACAGCATTCGGTATTCTTTCTTGTGTGAATTAAAACGACGACGTAAAAATGTAATACGTCGAAGTTGCGATGCCTACCACCACGGGAAAGAAAAAACAGACAGACGATTAAAACATAGGTAAAATCGGGGACTTTCAAAATAGACATTTCCATCAAAATTATGGAGATCCATTTTTTGGAGAATTACATAGTTATCGCTGCATACATACATACACGAGAGGGCAAAATATAAGTATAATTTTGAATAATGTCGTAACATTAATAACTAGGCAGAAAATTTGTATCAAGAAGAAAAATCGAATTAATTTGGTCAACATTTAATACTAATTGGGTATGTCTATGCAGAGAATATATTGTTACTTTTTGTCACAAGAATACGTGTAATAAATAAATATTAAATTAAATAAAACTAGTTGATAAAAGCGCTGTACATTTGTGATCATTTATGATTTTAATCAATAAAACAAAAGCTATTTTAACTATTTATACAGAACACAATACCAATCTCGCGACATACAGTATCATTCCAGACTAATCATCAAATTGTGCTTTATTATCTCTGCCCTTAAGTTACGCAAACTTTTTGGTATTGAATCATTTTGTTCCTACTTAGTTTTTTGAATGTTCATCGTTTTTCCCCTTTTTTTCATGCTTGTGTATATAAAATCTTTGCCCTTATTATTGACAATATTCGCCAAACGGATACATCATCTTTTGTTTATTAACAATTTCTCGGGTGTTCCAATTTTCTCTGATTTTACTTTCTTTCGTCTTTTTCTTTCGTCGTTTCGTGCTGTTGATGTTGTCTTACAAAGTGTTAGTTACATTTACACATCAAGTTTTCTTCTCTTCGCGTATATGTCTATTTGTTCCTCAAACATGCAGACTCTTCATTTCAAATCCTTTCCTCAGCATTCTCTGTTAGAACAACGTTATCAATACACATAGTTTATCTAATCGTGTCTTTGCACTTGGTTCTCATTATTCCCACCCCTATTATTGTTTTACTCGCTTCGTGTTTCGGCAGTACCGGAACGGCTACATCAATGAACATTTCTTTAATATCTCACTTCATTCTTTAAAACACTTTCTACTCTTCTCCTCGTTACCTTTGACAACTTTGACTTCTCCTTTTTACCTTTGACAACAATATATATATATATATATATATATATATATATATATATATGTATGTGTGTGTGTGTGTGTGTAAACATAGATAAAGGATGTCACAAAGGGTGTAACTTACCAAAAAAGACATTAAAACAACAAAGGATAATGAAAACGGTATTCACATTTAAACGTTAAAAAATTGTCACGTTAACGTAGTTCTACATTTTTTTCTCTGATGTGCAAACGATACATATATACAGAATGTCCGCGGAGGAAACGTCGAAACTTCGAAAATAAGCTCTTAAGACAATTTTAAGCATATTTTGTCTAATAAATTCCAAAGATATTCCAAATTGCCGAGGAGCAATAAGCATTGAAAAGTTTTTTCGAAAAAATACAAACATAGAATCAAACAAGTCGTAAAGAAGGGTTGATTCATTGATTTTTTCGTGTTTCCAGGCGTGTCAACTGCTTTGGTCATTAGTCTCGTAGTGCATGTTTTTCTCGGGAGATGGTTGTGATTTTCCCCCGCTGGATAGATTCAGCACCGACCTACCGTCGGCTAGTGGGGTTTCCCCCTAACCAGGACTCTCCCACTAGCGGGGCACCGCCCCAGCCAGGACTAGCTCTAAGCTCCCGACCGGTCTCCCGGAATATGTGGTAGTGTAGTGCATGATAGTGTAAGTGTGTGTGTAAGGGGAGAGGATAGGACAAGGAAGAGGAAGGACAGATCGCGCGCGGTCCGTGGTCCGTTTGGTAGGGTACTGCTCCGGCATTCGCCTGGGGTTGATCGGAGAAACCACAGAAAACTACCGATCAGAGCAGCCGGCCTCTACAATTCTCCTCCAGACAACGACTGAATTCGACCTAGCTGGAAAGCTAGTGTCGAAAATTCTGCCGCCGTCACCGGACTCGAACATAGAACCTCCCGGTCAGAGGCGCTGCAGTGACATCAGTTGATGCACTGAGCTACCGCTTCCGGTCGTAAAGAAAGGCATTACAAGCACTGAATGGAGGTCAAGTCAATTAAAACATCAAATTATTAATATAGATATTGTATTATTCATATAGCATAGATCATTATACTGTAAGAAATAGCTTAATACAATGTTAAATTACTTTTTTTATTTTTTCGTGTTAACGTCCCGCTTTTCACCCAACACCCCGTCCCTTCACGAATCAATTTATAAGCGGAGGACGTAGAACGTCGCTCACTCCCCTTCTGCCACTTGTCGCCCGCAAAGTGTGTTTTGCGTCGCGGCTTCGAGTGACCGATATCTTGCCCGGACGCGACGGCTTCCGCACATTCTTCATTGTGCGCGTTTAATAAATCCACGCGCGGGGGGCGGGGGGCGACGGCGACGGGGACGGCGTCAGAGCTCGTCGGAGTGGCCGGAAGCGGCGGGAGCGCGTGATGGATCGGTCCTTGATACACGCTTCGCCTCCACCGCGTCCGCCGGCCCTCCCACGTAGCCTTGCCACGTGCGCTTCCGTCTCCTCCATCGCCCACACCGCGTCCGCCGGCCCTCCCACGTAGCCTTGCCACGTGCGCTGCCGTCTCCTCCGATCGCCCACACCGCATCCGCCGGCCCTCCCACGTAGCCTTGCCACGTGCGCTGCCGTCTCCTCCATCGCCCACACCGCGTCCGCCGGCCCTCCCACGTAGCCTTGCCACGTGCGCTGCCGTTCTCCTCCATCGCCCACACCGCGTCCGCCGGCCCTCCCACGTAGCCTTGCCACGTGCGCTGCCGTCTCCTCCATCGCCCACACCGCATCCGCCGGCCCTCCCACGTAGCCTTGCCACGTGCGCTGCCGTCTCCTCCATCGCCCACACCGCATCCGCCGGCCCTCCCACGTAGCCTTGCCACGTGCGCTGCCGTCTCCTCCATCGCCCACACCGCGTCCGCCGGCGCTCCCACGTAGCCTTGCCACGTGCGCTGCCGTCTCCTCCATCGCCCACACCGCGTCCGCCGGCCCTCCCACGTAGCCTTGCCACGTGCGCTGCCGTTTCTTCCACCGCCCACCGCCTCTCCGCTTTGGGGAAAGAAATCGGATTCGTATCACCCCCCTTCCCCACACCCGACCCCGTACTATGCCTTCCGTTTTTTCGTACATTCACATTGCCTACTCCCACGTCTTCTCACTCTGATATTTCCCATTGACATCCATCCATCCGTATGTCTACTTAACATCACCTAGCTCTACGAATATTTTATTACTATCATTTGGAAGTGACTTTTCGTGTACCCCACGTAATATCTCACCACCACAACATATTTCCCAATAGCATATTCTCCACGTCGAATATTCCTTTAATGTTCCATATCATATTCCTCTCTCCACATTCTCACATATCTTTCCCCCCATCCCTATTTCGCAAATCCTCATCACAATTTACACTCTCAAATATCATCCTCCTTCTCCCCTTCCCAGATTGGCGGCTCATCGTCACCGAAACCTTCTTTCCATAGATTCTCGTCACCGCAATATTTATCACTTCATATCTTTGTTTTTCGAGATATTCCTTGGCATACTTCTCCGTCACCATCTTTCCTCGCAGTCGTATTATGTTTTCCATTCGCATTGAAATGTTTTGTTATTGTTTTGCTGCATATTTCAGTTGTCTCCACTGTACTCACGACCATCGCCTTCACTACTTTCCAAATCATCACTTTCGTTCACTCACTCCAAGTTTTATAATATAGCTGTTATCCTTTTCCTCCACGACTATCGTATTTTCTCAGTATTTCAATTTGAGGATATGAGCCTCCATCCACTATCACCTCTGGACGAACGTTCTACTATTCTCTCCATTCCCCTTACCAGCACCAAAGCTATACTGTAATCTCCACCACCATCCCTCAGCTCACCGTCATTGACTTCCCAATTACCTGCACCCTACGACACCTTCCTCTGTGGCTGCCACTTTCACTTATGCAACCACCTCCACCGCCTTCATTCAACCCCTACCATGCTCATCTCACCACCACCTCCCACCGGCCCCCCTTCCCCCGGCCGCATCCGCCCCCCCACCCGCGTCCCACGGCCGCAGACGCCAAGACGAGCTCACCGCAGCGCGGCGCAGCGCTCCGCAGGCAGCAACAGCGCAGTGGCAGTTTTATTTTTGTGATTAATTGCCGTCATTTTGAGTCGCTTTTGGGCGAAAAGTCTCCTGCAGATATCGACAAAGATTGAGAGGTTTTTTTCCGAGGGCGCAGCCGTGGCTGGGAGCGGCAGGGAGAAATTTCGTGGAGAATGCCAACACGGCTTATCAGTCTTAGAGCGTTAATTGCATGGGGATAGAGAGCTGCCAACAGCTCGCCAGGAGTTTGTAATCATCTTCCTGACACTTTGAGGAACTGGAATGGTAGAAGTGCGGAGGAGGAGAAAAAAAAGGAGAGCGAGTCTTGCGTAGAGAAGAGTTGACGAAAGCCATCGTCGTCTCCCAACCGCTAAGTAATCTCTTCCTACAGGATATAAGCTTAACTTTTCAGTTTTAACTTTTTAGCTTCATTAAATCTTCCTTTTTTCTTCAAAAGATGTCCAATATAAGACATTAACTGTCTTTATTAAGATATGGAGGGGGCTTCAAAAGATAAGTCACGTCAAGTTCTTGATGTATTTAAATACATCCGCCACACTGAGGGGTTTGTGAGTAAAGCGAAAACGTGCGAACGACAGCTCATATATTCCAGGAGTGCTGATGGGCAGGTGGGAAAACAAAGGCTCGGAAACTACTAAAGCATGCTGCTTCACATCCTCTTTAATAATTCCTTATAAATTAATCAGTTGAAATTTTCACGGCGTCCGAAAAGCTCCCGGAAATAAGTTATGTTAATAAGTAAAGGAGTCGCACCGGAAACCAAACGTATTCTTGATACCAGAAATCAATTTTTACGCTATCATCGATTTCTTGAATAAATGAAGTATTAAGGCTTTGAAAAAAGTTGAGAGTTTATTGGAGTGTGATTTAATTCCTGAATTTCTTGTACTTATCTTCATGGCGATTCAAGATGCTTATACAGTTTACCAAAATGCAGAATGTAAAGACTTTCAATTAGTGACGAGAGAAAATACCATGAAGAAAATTGCAATTTAATGTCATAATTCAAGGATATTTGGGAGTTTTTGTTAATGCCAACTTATTCACGAAACACCCCGTAACAACCGTTTTATTTATGAAATTTTAATTGTACTGGTGTTAAGCAAGTGAAACTTGTACTATTATTAAACAATCTCCTCACAAATTATACAGGTTAGCTCTGAAGAAAAATATTATAAAATAAGTGTTTGTTGTAAACAGATTTCAGTGGGTTCGGAGTTGAAATAAAGCAAAGCAGGTTCTGCAGAATAGGCTTCGTAAAAACGTATATAATTCATAATTAGAGACCGGATTTTTATGTAATTACATATTTTTTGTTTTTCTTCTCACCGTCGTCAAAACTGAAATCTTGGCGAATCGTCGCCATCCTCACACAATGTCAATTTTCTTTACATATTTTTACATATTTGGTACTTTACTACATATTTTACATACTTTCCTATTTTCATAAAATATTTTTAATCTATCAAGTTTCTTCTATTTCTTTACATTTTTTTATGAAAAGAAGTATTTTTTACAAATCAGAATTCTTTCATACATAGATACTAAGTGCTGTCAATTCGAGGTGCGCTACATTAAGGCACGGTCGGATGTTTTTTCAGTCTGTCACGAGAAGTGGGCGACTGAGATCGTTTTCACCTTTAGATGTGCAAAGAATTACTGACGTCGCGTTTTGTGACCTTTAACGTTAATTTCCGATCAACTTCGGTGATCTCCGACGTGTAACAAGTCGATGAGAATGCTGCACGCTTGCATTTGCTGGTCGTAGCTATTGCCAGTTTGTACGAGGGGTCCTTTCGCGTCTAGTTGACTGCTAAAATATGGTTCTGGATAGCGATAGATGAAGCTTTTATTACTAAAGGGAAAGTTTTAAAGTTCAAAACACACACTTGCATACACTTGTGATCTCCAAATTATTTTTAGACGTTTGTATTATTTTTAAAATCTGTTTAGAAAATTTTTGGATGTATTTTCTGAATAGGTTAATGTGTTTTATAATTTGTGCTTTTTTTTTTTAAAATTTTAAATAAAATAATTCTCTTTTTTGCATTTTGTATTTAAATTCCTATTTATATTCCTATCCTGACCCATCAACCCTCTAAATGACTCCAACCTCTTGTTAGACCACAGTAAACACTTGCAAAGAATTTGCTATCTAGCTAGAATCAAGCTTTTAGATGTAATTATAGATATTAACAATTCTCTACGATCAAAAGT
The DNA here is from genome assembly GCA_964035755.1 of Teleogryllus oceanicus. Taxonomy (NCBI): domain Eukaryota; kingdom Metazoa; phylum Arthropoda; class Insecta; order Orthoptera; family Gryllidae; genus Teleogryllus; species Teleogryllus oceanicus. The sequence goes on from CAXIVR010000006.1 coordinate 45,424,493, forward strand.
GCAGACGCATTATACTAAATATCTCTTGATTACCTAGAGTCAAGAAGGGCAAAATTAAATATATCAAAAGTTCGACCAAGGCACTTTATAAAAATGCCCAAAATATCTCGAAATAAGACTAATTTGTTAAAATATGTGCAACATTTATGTTCATTGCATGATCACTTCATTAATCATCATTGTTATTGCGATAATTAATTCAACAAACTCTCCAATTCGGGCATAGGTGTTATTTCCCTTGATCCACTCGAATATATCTTGTTTTGATCCTAATGCGTGTTTTCTCTACATGAAAACTTAATATGTACTGTCGTTTACTGCATTAATCCCCCTTAAAAAAAGAAGAAAAGAGGAAAAATGGAATTGGAGATAATATCCTGCAAAATTAATATTCATAATGTCACAAATGAAGAGATGACTCTAGAAAATGTCTCCATTGGAAGTTAACAAATACTGACATAGTTTACATTTCGAGAACTCTTCACGCATGAACGATGCAACCCGTAGTGTTTCGAAAACGAGCCACACTCTACCTCTCCCACTTCACACCGACTCCCCGTACCGGCAGCGGTAGCTCAGTGCATCAACTGATGTCACTGCGCCTCTGACCGGGTCCTAGGTTTGAGTCCAGACGGCGGTAGATTTTCGACACTAGCTTTTCAGCTAGGTCGAATTCAGTCGCTGTCTGGGGGGAATTCTAGCGGCCGGCTGCTCTGATCGGTAGTTTTCCGTAGTTTTCCGATCAACACCAGGCGAATGCTGGAGCAGTACCCTACCAAACGGGCCACGGACCGCGCGCGATCTTCCTTCCTCTTCCTTGTCCTATCCTCTCTCCCTTACACACACACTTACACTACCATGCACTACACTACCACATATTCCGTGAGACCGGTCAGGAGCTTAGAGCTTGTCCCGGCTGGGGTGGTGCCCCGCTGGTGGGAGAGTCCTGGTTAGGGGGAAACCCCACTAGCCGACGGTAGGTCGGCGCCGGATCTCGCCATCCAGCGGGGGAAGATCACCGCCTTCTTTTGAGAAAAACATGCACTACACTTGCGGGACTAATGACCAAAGCAGTTGACGCGCCCGGAAACACGAAAAAAACAAACCAACCTACTCCCCGTTAGTTCCCGAATTTGGCACAGAAAGGAGCGTTCTTCCCCGAGGCGTCGGTCCCGTGATGTATTCTCGGGGCGCCCCTCACGTGCGCCCTCCCCGCCCCGGCCATTAAGACAGGCTGTTGTGTGGCGATCAGTCGGCAGGGGCGGCGACTTGCCTGCGAGCCCGACAGCCGCCCCCGCCCCCACCCCCGTCGGCCCCGCCCCCGCCACCCGCACAACCCGACCTGTCCACCGCCTTCCCATCCCCACCCCTGCCTGCACCCTACTCTCCCATTGTTCCATCCGACATGACCGTCTCCTCCTCGAGGCGATCAGCCGGCGTCTGAGTCGGAGGCGGCGCGGAGGCAGCGTCTGGGCCGGGGGTGGCGGCGAGTCGCCGGCCGCCCCCGCAGCCGCCGTGCCCTCGACCGCCGCCCCGGGCCCCGCCCCCGCCTTCGCAGCCGCGCGCGGCTGGCTGGCGGCGGGGCGGGCAGGCGGCCCTGCCTGCGCCGGGTATTTACGATGCGAGGAGCGGTGTTACGTCCACCTGGTGCCTATATCGTTCATCATTAGAGCCCATTTAGCACAAACCTTTGCATGTTGAGTCAAGATATACAGCCCCGGATAGTTTACTGCAAATATGGATATAATGACCAAGCGGGTCGGGCGGCGCCCGCCCGCGCCCTCGCTCGCCGCGCCCCGCCAGCGGCGCCGCCGGTACAGACGGCGGCAAAACTGCGCCGGGGCGTCGCGACGCCGGCGCCGGGACGCCGCCTTTCGCCACGCACCGCGCCGGCCCTCTCCAGGGCTGCGGGCGGCGGGCGCGTCGCGACGGCCTGTCCCCGCCACAGAACGCTCAGGGGCGTTTCGCTCTGGACGTCCCAATTACACGAGGACTGTAGAGCAAACATCTGCGAAACAATAAAGGTGTTTTGGACACTTGATTTAAGAGATTGACCATAAAATTAAATCTCATGACTATGTAGCTTTCTGAATATGTCTGTGAAATTTTAGTCAGATCTTTGGAATTTTAGAAATTTAAATAATATTGCCGTAATGATTGTTAGATTGAATCGTTGCATTCACAGGTGATGCAGTCATTTTAAAAAATCGTTCATTCACACACGAGTTTTTAAAAAAAATCATAATGTAAGGAGAATTTATTCCTCTAATTTTGAATGGAGGAAACCCGTCATGATCTTCGATTGCCATGTTTACACTTCTCTGGAATCCTCACGGAAAAATATTGATTTTGCAGTCACCAGAACATTGCCTAATTTTGGTTTTTCAACTGACATAATGGCTTTCTGAATACTCAACTTATGAAAAGGTCATTGAGTTAGAAAACACATTTCTTACGAAATCCGTCACAAATGTTACGCTGAAGGAACGCTTTTGCACTCACTGAATTAACTTGCGCTGGATATGAGAGTAATAATGCTCTGAATAAAGAACAAAAAACGAACAGCGTATCTACCAACGATAATACGTGGAGATATGTGCTGAACCCTTAAATAATCGTATTGAAAAAAAATTAAATAAAAATTTCACAAAAATATTATTTTAAATTAAATAAAGACAGTTTAAAAGCCGAGAGTCCTTGATTTCAGCACGTAGACAGGAAAACGAAAAAGATATTGAACCACTCAAACAACGTTCAATTTAACAAATGGTATTAAAACCAGATGAAATATTGTAAAAACATCTACATATATAACGCATTTCTACTCAGACGTTGTGTGTTCACAATGTAATACAATTCATCACAGCAATTACTATAAATTAAATTTGACTTTTAAATGTCTAAGACGACGTAGGGGAGCGGGGGGTGGGGCTGTGGAGGAAATGGAGACGCGGTGAGGCCTCGTGCGAAGAAGCTTCAGTGATTAATGCGCGCCGCGTCCGGTGGCCAAGTGCTTCTATCACCGCTGCGACTTTTCCGTCACCTCCATCCACCGATGCGCGCTCTGCCAAGGTGATTCATTATGCTACTCTTTACAGCCGCTGCTCGCCTGTCGCGCCACACACGCGTGGATAATGGTCTTGGCCCGAAAAGAAAATCGGCTCACTTTACAAGGACACTAATATCCATAGGGGTTTCGTTTCACGAAAATTAAATATAATTTCTAAACCATTAGGCCAGAAATACGAGCCAGACCTGAATTCTGATGTAACAGAAATCCATAACGAATGAACTAGTCCGGCGTATGTCCAGTGAGAGTTAAGTCGAACGATTATTTTCTTAAAATATGCCAAATTTCATATTTTCCCTATAGTTAAACGTGTATTGTTATAGTAACATAAAGACAAAAGTTTGTATAGCAAGAAAAAAGCTTTTGATCTATTAATACTCTTGTTCAATACTTATTTACGTGACCATTGAGTTGAGTCATGGCGTTCTGCAACAGCTTGAATTTCCAATACGGCGTCAACTGCAGACAATTTCGCTGATAAGTAGTGATAATTAGCAATTCACAAAATATTATAAGTTGTTTGATTGACGTTTTAATGGAATTTAAAATTATATGCTTAAAAAAAGACCTTACCTCGTGAGAAAGTAGCTCGAGTTGAATATGTTTGTAATTGAATGAGTTTTATTGTCGTATCATGTGATATTCAAAACGTCTAACATCCTTTATTCCAAATAAAGTTTTTAAAATTGTACATTATCTTTTCCTTTTCCGAAGATAGGTTTGGATTTTGGTTATTCATCATACGATAGTATGATGTTCAGAAAATTAAAAATTTCCCAAGGGCTGTATGTTACAGTTGATGAAATTTTGCATAATCTCTTTAGTATTTCCAAAGCGCACATAATTTGCTAAGGCACCGCATATATGGTAGAAAAGAATAACGTACCTGACAACACTGCATCTTCAGGTGGGAAACAATTGACGATGAAAAGTAAAGATACAATAAAACAGTACACTGCGAACCAGTAATTAAATGATTTATTAATTTTCAATGACATCACACACCAGAATCATTCGCTAGCCAGAAATCCATACGTCCATAAATCAATCCATATGAACATTTCGGTGCTAATTTCTTTAAAGCAATTGTTACCTTTCAAAACAATATTGCGATTCAACTTACATATTAAATTCACATGAGCAAAACGCATGACGTTTCTATAATAACCGCAAAACGTTGTGATCAAATAGACGTGGAGTCTACTATTACACATTGCGATTGATTTTTTCAAAATGTTTCAATTATACTGAGTGAATCTTTATTACTTGAAAACCAAAGAGTAATAAAATATAATTCGCATTATCGAATATTTTACCTTACTCGCATTTTAAATTACAGAAATTACGAAGGGTAACCAATAAAATGAGAGAAATCAAGAAATACTTATTCCATAATTTAGTTATGTTGATTACTTCTAAACGAACTAGTTTCACGACTTTATAGACGTCGTACGGTTGTCACGTATCTTGCAGCATAAACAGTTGAACGCGGTGATTGCTCGTCCCTAGTAAGCACAGCCAGGAATCGCAAGGGACAGGCAGCGCCCCGCGCCACGCTCCGCGCCACGCTCCGCGCCACGCTCCGCGCCACGCTCCGCGCTCGCCTCTCGGCACGCAACTGTCATATTATCCGCCGCGTCACATAACTTGGCGGGCGGGCGGGCGGGCGCGCAGGCTTAAATAAGTAAACGTGCGGGGCCTATGCTGATGCGCACTTTTGTATGTGCGGTGGGCGCGGCGTGCTTCATAACGGAAACGTCTTGCCCTGATATGAGCGGCGGCGGGGAGATATGGGGCGCACGAGGGGGGGGGGGGGGAGCGAGGTGGGGCGGGCGGGCGGCGCAGGGTGGAGCGGGCGGGGCTGGGCGGGGCGGGCGTGGCTGGGCGGGTGGGCAGGGCGGGCGGGGCGGGCGGGGCGGGGTTGGCGGGTAGGTGGGCGGGGCGGGCGGGCGGGCGGACGGGCGGACGGACAGACGGACGGACGGGCGAGGAGGGTGGGCGGCTTAGAGAGAGGGCGGGCGAGAGGGCGGCCAGGGAAGCATAGGCGGACGGGCAGGCGGGCGGGCGGTTGGACGGGCAGTTGGGCGGTTGGACGGACGGACGGACGGGTGGCAGGCGAGGGAGGGTGTCGTTTACGAAAGGGGGACGGAAATATTGAGTGTTAGCTGAGATGAGCGAGTTAGCTGGAATGAGTGGAGATGAGTTTTTATAGGATGAACTGGAGTGAGCGGAAGGAAAAATAAACAGAAGATCGAAGATTCAAAAAAGGGCAAACAGAATGAGGTGAGTAAAAATATGAAAGAATGGAAAAGGTGAAGATGGTGAACAAAGTGATTAATAAGGTGAAAAATGACAGTGATTAATAAAGAGAAAACGTGCAGAATAGACAAAGCTGAGAGAAAATGACGGTAGATTTTGGCAAAGTGTTATGGTGAAAACAAAGTGTGACAAAAAAAGATAAAAATGAAAAAGTGGTCGTCAGAAAGAAATATGAATAAATTATGTGGGAGATTAAAACGATATTGAGACGGAGTACAAAGAGCAAGAAATTGAAAGGAAATGAGAGTATTAATAAAACGGTGAACAGACGGAAAAAAAGCAACACAACACACCACGTTCGTCTTGTGCATTGTGCAAACGTAAGCAAGTGAGAGGCTGTGACAGACTAGGAGGCTGAAAGGTAGTAAGATAATGTTGTGCCTAGCAGACGGAAAGAGGAAGAGAGCAGAAAACAGACGGAGGGAAAAATCGGGGCTAAGGGGAAGGAGATAAGAAGGAAGGGGGTGGAAAAAAAAAGGAAGGAACGGGTATAAAAGAGAAGAAAGACAGCGGAAAAGTGGGAAGAAGGAGGAGGATCGTGGAACGGTGAGAGGGATTAAGTACAATGAGGGGAGAGTGAGAGAGTGAAGCTAGAGGCGGAGCTAAAGGAGGAGGCCGGGGAGGGAGGGAAGTGCGGGGCGGAGCCGGCTGGCTGGCGCGGAGGCGAGGCCGGGGCGCCCAGGGGCGGGAGAGCAGCGTATTTTGTCAGTAAGTTGTGCGCGGCGCATGGGCGACGGGGCATTCTGCTCACGCTCTCGTCAGAGCGGAGCGCCCACGGCGGCGGCGGCGGCGGCGGCCTGCTGGTCAGTGTCTGCCCCGCATGCCGATCATCTTCCCTCGCCGCCGCCGCCTTCCGCTCAACTCCTCCTCCTCCACCTCCTCCCCGCCGCGGACCAGGCCACGCCCCCGTGATTTATAAGACTGGCTGTCCATCAACGGCGCGCTGAGATGACGTCACAGCCGCGCACTGGCCTTCAAGGCCGGTGCCCGCCGCCATCCGTCAGATGCCCGAGGGCGTTGCGGGAGGGGGGCTGGAGAAGGTTTAGAGGCGGCGAAGTTGAAAATGATGTTGGTGCTGGCAGTTTAAGCAGTTTAATGTGGTGCAGTACAGATGTCTGTGTGTCGCTGGTGGATGGGCGCTGGTGAATGGAGGTGAGCAGTGAGGAATGGTTTGTTGGGGGTGGGGTGGCGAGGGGAGGAGTGGTGGTGGAAGTGAGAGGTGGTGGATTTGAGGGGAGGAGAGGGATCGTGAGGGTTGTGAATGGAGGTTTGCGGTGGTGAGTAGAGATAAGAGGTGGTGAGTGCAGGTGGGGGTTGGGGTGCGGGGGGAGGGGGGGACGGGTGGCGAGTGAAGGAGTAAGGGCGACGATGGACGGTGTGGTGAAAGCGATGGGGCCAAGGGCGGAGAGGCGGTGACAACACCGCACAATGGAGTATCAGCGGGAAAGTGATGGCAGATGGCACCCAACTCTTCAAAAGAAGACTCCGAAATGAAGTGTTTGATTTTGAATAAGTGAAGGATCGCAATATAAATCGAGTTGGATTTATAGAGAACTACACTCGATCCTAGATATTCAAAGAAATCGGAACGGAATCCACAAAAAATATTTTATCCAATATACCTCCATAGTAACATTGTGTTATAGTATTACGAATACAAAGGAAGATTATTTCTCATGCTACATCTGTATTTAAGGAATCGTAAATTTTCTTAGACGTTTGTGTAATGAATATTTTCGTAAAACGAGTGTGAATCAAAAGGAAATATTATTTTTAAAGGAAATATTTGTTTTATTTATTTATTTAGTTATTCAATTTATTTATTTGTATATATATATATTATTTATATCTAATTGAAATATTATTTATTTGTATTTCTTTGTACCGCGAGTTTTAATCTCTTCATCGAATCGGAGTTTGGAGCAAAGGTTATTTATGACAAGCTCCCTTTACACACCATCATATTTGCATTAATTCTGTATCTTAGTGTAGACTTCCTTAGTAGTGTCACGATATATCTTGCATTTTTTGTACCAAAGTATTATTAATATTAACTTACAAATAGTTTTGAATTTTTATCTCACCTTAAATATTTTCGTTTTATTCACCTCGTAGTTATATCAGTCAGTTTAGTTCACTTTGAGTGTCATCATGAACGGAATCTATTGACAAAAAAATCTTTCATCGCATATAAAAGTAATAAACTGTAATTTTTGTTATTTAGTAATTACAGTTCATTTTTCTCGATGTTTACCTTCACAAATTCTGGTTTTTGTTAACGGATTCCCATTTTCGGATAATTTATTCACCTGATTTTTCTATTTTTTAATAACATGAAAAATAAAATAAAATGTGAAGCTCTTCTAGCTTTCAAATGAGTTTTATTTCTAAAGTTGCTATTTCTTTATAATATATATATATATATATATATATATATATATATATATATATATATATCACAGATTATAAAGAATATATAATCTGATAAATAATTAAATTAATCAGATTAAAATAATCAGATTATAAATTATAATCTGATATATATATATATATATAATAAGATTATAAAGAAATAGCAACTTTAGAAAAAAACATTTGAAAGCTAGAAGAGCTTCACATTTATATTTTATTTTTCATGTTATTAAAAAATAGAAAAATCAGGTGAATAAATTATCCGAAAATGGGAATCCGTTAACAAAAACCAGAATTTGTGAAGGTAAACATCGAGAAAAATGAACTGTAATTACTAAATAACAAAAATTATAGTATATTTCCGGAAATACAAAAGATATGTAAACAACATGAGAAAACAAATAATAAAAGAGTTTTCCAAAAGATTCTTTAAACAATCTTGAAAGTATAATAAAATTACATCTAATTGACTCCAAAAATTGATATATATATATATATATATATATATATATATATATATATATATATATAGAGTATACATAATTTTTTACTTAGATGTACGCCGCTCCAAAATAATGTTTCTTCCATCCAAAATATAAAGCAATGAACTTCCCGCACAAACGAACCAGTGCCAAAGCCAACACAGAACACGTCAATCGCCCAACATAAAAAATCATGTCCGAACTCTCATTTTTCCGCAATCAGTGAGAATAAAACAGTTTCGAACTCGTCCGTGGCAAAAACAAGCAGTACTTCACGTGAAGTGCCCGTCTAACCGTCTAATTAGGGATGCACACAAGCCCAAATGCGAGTCATTCAACTCAAACCCATCAACAGCGACAACGCACGGCTCGCTCGCGTGCTGTATCTTGACGTGGGAAAACAATTGCATCCGGAGCCCCACCGCGCTGGGCAATTAAAACCTAAACTGTGTGTTATTCCATCAAACACGGCACGGAGGGCGCATCGAAAGCAGATTATTCATTTAAAGGTCAAAGTAATCGGGCAAAATAGATTCGACAGGACCGGTATTATAGGTACGCGTGTAAACATGACTGTATTAGCAGAGGGCGCGGGGGGAGGAACGGGCCAGGGAAAGAAGGGAGGGATGCAGGGAAGTACGGAATTACGAAGGGAAAGGGAGCGACAAAAATGACGGCGCGAATAGGCTGGAAAAGGGGCAGCCGGAAGGGATGCGGGAAATGGGAAAGTGAGCCGCTAGTTGCCGGACTGTGCGCTAGATGGCCAAGTGGCTTCGCTCGCATGACTCCTCTCCTCTGTAATGCATGGAGTTAGTGATTTTCCACTAGATATATGAAACAGTTTATTTTGTCACTTTCTAGATTAAATGAAAAGAACATTGTATATTGCTCTGAATAATATTTTTTAAGTACAGAAAAATATTGATTTGTATTTACGGATTTTGTAAAACAGACAGATACATTTCTAGCTCCGCCGTTGTTTGAACCAGCGATTTAGCAATTCAGGGAACAATTTTTCGTTTAAAACACTCGGTAAAACCACAACAATCACATGCTTACGTTAAAGATTGTTCTATTATATCATTGAACACATTTATGATCAATGGAAATTAAAATTAAATGAACATGCAGGCCACGGAACTTGATCTTTTAATATGAAACTTTTATCTAAAATACGAAAAGACGAAATACAAACACCTACTTAATCCAGAAATACAACTTTTCTCATCAGCGGGAATGAAATAGCTGGTGGTATGTAGTCAAAATAATAATCATAGTTTCGTGATGTTTACCATTTCCTGGAACATCTCTATCCAATATCGGCACAGTCATGACTGTTGAAAACAATCTCAATTTTTTTAAACTACTTAGTATTTATGAACAACAAATAAAATTTCTCTAAATCCATTTTTTATAAAATGATTTATTGGCGATATATTCTCGGTATATTTCAATACCTGACTCTCGTAAACACGTAGTTACATCACACTGAAATTATAAAATTTCGAATCAGTCCACTTAAAAGTATTACTCATATACCCGTATACGCTTACATAAAAGTTATGGATGAAATGTCATGAATCGAAATTTCAAACATTTATCTTGAAATTCGAAATGATCCACTATATCACCTTGGCTTGCGCTGAGGAAGCTTGGCACCGTAATGGTGGGCTGAGGCAGTTGTGTTCCAGACTTGAATCAAGACCAATCGTTAGAAGCGCCCCATTTCTCTTCCGAAGCCATCTGTCTCCCTTACAGCCCGTCATCTTTCAGTTTCTTCCCTTCCCCAACGTGACTGCATGTTGGATCTACGAAGATCTCGGCCCTGAAGGGAACGAAATGACACAAAAGGCAAAGGCAAAAGACGACAAGAAAAGAAACGACGATGAACCACGATGATGTTGAAAATAAAGGTGATAATGAAAAGCATGTCGAAAACGGAAAACAACACGTCGACGTATTCGGCGACGAAGGTTAATGATTACAAAGTAAGTCAAAGTTGTTTTATATTAGAAACAATTTGAATTTCGGAGTAAGCGAAGAATAACGTTTAAAATATATTTTAAAAATAAGTATTTTTTATTTTATTTGAAGTTGCATCCACATCTAGGTTATTGGCGAGGAAATAAATACAATATTTTAATTTTACATTAAGAACCTTAAGGTTTTACAATATTGAGGTTATATGTTAAAAAATAAAACATTAACATTAAAATTACATCAATAATAATTCTTAAAGAAAGGCGTAAGAGATTACATTATTATAATATGGTTAAATATTGTCCAAAACATATATTTTGATGCAAAATTGTATTATATAACTTTGGTATTTACCATCAGTTAGAATAAAATTAAAATTGTCTATATCAAAAAATTGAGGGGATGACGGAATGGAATTGGGTACATTCCTGGACGATGTGACTAATGTCTGCAAGAAGTACATCCCGGTTCAGGTTTTTTCTCAGTATATGGCTTTATGAGTAAATTGTCAATAGTATTAAATTACATTTACAATATCATCCGCAGTACACTTATAATTCGAAAACATTAATTTCGTTCATTTTCAAGGGGAGGGACCTAGCCCCCCTTGCTGCCTGCTGGCGCCTCCCTTGCGTCCAGGACTGTACGTTCCCCTCGTGCAGTGCAATCACCCCTCCGCCGCCCCGCCCCCAGCTCGTCCAGCAGCAGCACCCGGTGCCAGAGGTTGACGTCGCGGGGCAGACGCTCATTAGCAAGACGGATGACTGACAGGCCCCGCCCGCTGCACCCGCCTATCTCCTCCGCTCAGGCGGAAACGAAGATGGCACGGAAGAAGGCGGCGGAGGCGGCCAAGACAACGTTACAGAAGCGAAGACAAAGGCAGACATAACGGCAAGATAAATTTACTAATAATAAATTATTTATAATAATAATAATAATAATAATAATAATAATAATAAATTATTATTATTATTATTATTATTGTTGTTGTTATTATTATTCATATTATTATTATAATTATTTTCGTGTTAGGCAAATCTTGTTATTCAGGGAGTTAAAGCTGGATACGTATTATTTAAATGTATTTTTGCAAGAGTGCTATTCTAGGATATTTAAAAACAAACCTCTCGTATATTTGAAGAGAATTACTTTTATTGTCATCAAAACACTAAGAAACAGCGTTTACCACTGTCAAACAAAAATATGTCTTATAGAAATCATTGATTGGTTTTAACATTATTTAAATTTATTCTATTTTAGCTGCCTGTCGCCTGATGGCAACTTAATTATTCAGTAATTGTTTCGACTGAACATTTGCGTCTTAGGAAGCTCTGAATTGTGTGACACAGGATATTTGCTTATTTATTTGTAATTTTAAGTTTGAATGATCTTTAAGAGTCAGAAATCATCTTGAGGGAAATATGAACGGACTCTAATTTTTGAATTTGCAGATTTATCAATGTTGGTAGTAGTAATGGAATAGTTCATGTAATTCTGATAGGAATTCTGTGATTGTAGCTATTGACAGTTCGCGATGTATTTGATTAAAGCTGATTGATGATAGCTGTAGAGATGTAGGTGGTCTACGAAGAATGAATATTTTACAATAAGACTTTTGATGGTTAATATTTATTCTCCAGGCCGTCATTCAACTTACGAAATTTTCTGAATCAGCTTACAAGTAGTCACAATATATATTAATGTCATCATTAGCTACAAGAAGGGCTGAATCGTCAGCACAGAAGGCTATTTCTGAGTTCATCGTAGGGGGTAAATGAGATCCGAAAGAATAATGATTAAAACATAAAATGTGAAACAATGCAATAAAAGGGGAACCAAAATCAAAATCAAACGAGGTGTGTTGAAATAAAGAAAAGAAATGGGAAAGGGCCTACCGAAGAAATTTTGCAAATACTGAAATGTAACCCCGTATCGGCCGTTGTTGCAAATTGCTGCCAAGGTTATCGTATCCCTAATTGAGCCTCCCACCCTCCCCACATCGCCACTAGGTTGCGCGTGTATCAGTGGCAGATTGCGAGAGTCTTCACTTGGCAGATGAAGATGACCACCATTACAAGACAGCTGATTGACACGGATTGGCTGCGACACCGCCTGTCTGGCGAAGATAACATCGTCAACAAAGGCAAAGATGACAAAGAATATTCGACCGGGAGCGGCGGCTAAGTGCATCAACTGATATCACTGCAGTGCCTCTGACCGGGAGGTCTTTGGTTCGAGTCCCGACGGCGGCAGGATTTTCGACACTAGCTTTTCAACTAGGTCGAATTCAGACGCTGTCTGGAGGAGAATTCCAGCGGCCGGCTACTCTGATCGGTAGTTTACCATGGTTTCTCCGATCAACACCAGGCGAATGCCGGAGCAGTACTCTACCAAACGGGCGACTGATCGCGCGCGATCTTTCCTTCCTCTTCCTTGTCCAACCCTCTCCCCTTGCACACACACACTTACCCTAACATGCGCCACACTACCACACATGCCGGGAGACGGGTCGGGAACATAGAGCTTGTCCCGGCTGGGGCGGTGCCCCACAGCCCCGAAGCTGGGAGATATCTGGTTGAGGAAAACCCCGCTAGACGACGGTAGGTCGGCCTCCAATCTCGTCATCCAGTGGGGAAAGACCACTACACCTCCCAATGAAAAAACATGCACTACACTTACGGGTCTAATGACCTCGTTAGTTGACGCGCCGGGAATCATTAATGATCAGCCAATCACCAAAGATACGATACGACAGCAGAAATCGATAGGATAGCAGAAACGACAAAGAAAAAAGCCAAACACTTCGCAAGTAATGACACTAAATGAGGCTTTGGCAACAATTTTGTAGAAGATACCGTACGGAAATAATACGAAAGCAACGAAATCAGCAAGCACGGTAACGATTTAAACTATAACAACAAAGTGATGACAAGAATTGAAAATTCTTTCAAAACACCCAACAACGGGGCAGATAGTGATTAATTAGCAGGACAGATGAGAAGACGAAGAAAAGAATGAAGACTGCAAATGTGAAGACAACAATCATATTAAAAAATAATAGCGTGAGAAATGATAACAATGTCGAAAATGATGACAGATGAAAACGCAATACCAAAAAAAAGCGAACTCGATGATAAGTATTGACAATTTCCCCAATCACACACAAACTGCTCCATCGCCAACCGCCCTCTGCGCCGCGCGGGCCTGCCCGTGTAGCAGCGTCCGGCTGCGCCAGAGATTGACGTCGCGGGGGCAGATGACGATCATTAGCAAGACAGATGAGTGACAGGGGCGCGCCCGGCCGCCGCCTATCTGCGCCTTGATTACTGCCTCGCAGGCCTCAGCGCGTGGAGGCGGCGTCCAGATTTTTCTTCGGGGCTGCCGAGGAGTTTTTCGGGATGCAGGGAATGTCTTACCATCCATCAGATCGCGGCGTTTCTGGGATAGATGGCGCTAGGCAGGGAGGGAAGGACGAGGAAGACGACGCCCGCTCTTGCGTCTGACAGTGGGCCAAATCGCCAGGGTAGCGGTCCGGAGAGGTGGCTCAGGGCATCAGCTGAGGTCACTGCTGTGCCTCTGACAGGGATGTCCGAGGTTCGAGTCCCGACGGTGTCGGGATTTTCGACATTGAGAACAAAGATAGATAGATCAAAGTCAGCCGCTGTCTGGAGAAGAATTCTGCTCTGATTGGTAGTTTGAAGGGACTTCTCCGATCAAATCCAGGTGAATGCCGGTGTAGTACTCTAACAAATGGGCCACGGACCGCGCGCGATCTTTCCTTCCTAGTTCTTGTCCTGTCATACACACACGTGATGCACTGCACTATCAGACATGCCGGGAGAACGGTTGGGAGCTTAGGGCTTGTCCCGACTGAGGCGCGCCCCGCTGTTGGGAGTTTGCTGATTGGGGAAAACACTGCAAGCCCACGGTAGGTCGGTGCTAGATCTCACCATCCAGAGTGGGAAGATCAAGCCAACTCGAAAGAAAACATGCTATACACTTACGGGGATAATGACCTTAGAAGTTGACGCGCCTGGAATGACGAATACGCAATGTACCGGGATGATCTGATAATAGTACTCTAGATTCTCGCTAATCCGGCCATTTGTTGCACATTTGGATGCCGGATTAATCCAAGAGGAGCACTATTGAGACGGTTTGCTATCAGTTTAAACACACAGAGGCTGTACAGTACTTATCCGTTGCTCGTCCAACATTGTCCCCGCCAGCAATGACTTGCTGCAAAGAACTTCAAGTTATCTCAAATTTCGAGTTTGCGCTTGAAGTCTAGCGTAACGTGTTTCCTTTTAGAAGCTGCAGTACTGAACAGTACTATAAGAAAATAAAACTTTCAAATGTGTGTAGTATTGTTTAACATTTTTATCTAACAAAACATTGTTTCACAAGGGAATTCATTGTTGTGCGTTTCATTTCAACTTGAGCCACTAGAGGCGGATGTGGGCCGAACTACTGAGGGCCGGATTAGAGAAGTTATAGAATACTTGCCAATAGTACAGTCAACCAATTCCTGATTGCTCCGAGCAATGAATGAAAAATGGTCTAAAACACATTCAATTGCCGTAGCATCTTGTAGCAGAGGCACTTAAGAATCAGTTCAAAATAATATTTCTGTTTTCTTCAAACAATCATTCTAACGCTGCTGGGAGATTTAGTATGTTTTTTTTTATTTCCTCGCCTTATTTGTAAAAAGAGAACCACCGGAAATCGGCAATTTTTCTACAGAAATACTAATATTGCTGGGCCCTGGTAACTAAAATTGGATAAATTTTGTTCCTATATGTAGTAAATTACTTTCTCTAACATCTTTTTTTAGTCGGAATCCATGTTTTATGGATTCTTGATACCTAAAAATCAATTGACGGCAAAATGCTTGTATCTCGTCCATCCGCCTGTGGACAACGTGAGCGCCCAAACCGTTCAGACGATTTTAACCAAAAACGATGTTCCCCGACCGATATCCACGATCTGAAGGCCCTTTGAGTTTGAAACGGATATTTGAATTTGACATGACGTGTCAACATTTTCTAACTTTTCTCAAAAATGGCTCCAACTTTTTCATTAAAGTTTGTGCTGTTATTGCGTAAATGATGTTAAAAGAATGACGCAGATTTCAATAACGTTGAAATAACCGTTTTTTCGACAATTGCAAAAGTGCAACATTTTTCTAGGAGTAAGAGTGGGGATCCGAGCGTGGACGTTTGAGGGAGAACGATTGCGCGATTACACCATTAGACGCCTCCCACTGTATTAACCACGAACTCAGATCTAACTGTGTCGTGAGTAATTGCCCTTTGCGGGACATATAATGGTTGAATGCAAATATAAAATTATAAAGTTCAGAAATTCAAGATTCGCATAACGAAAACAAATTTAAATTTTGTAGTTGACGTCGTATGCGTAGCTTGGTCCCATTCACTCACTGCAGCTCGCAAAAGTCGTTTCATGTATCTTACTCTGGCTGGGACCCTTTTAAGCTTAATATTTTTTTATTATCTTTGCCTTCATAGCCTTCTGATTTTTATGCGTTTCTTTGTCGACATATTAACGACACCTACCTCACTTCTTTGTTCAATGATGATTTCAGTTTTTAAGGGTTTTCGTTCAAACATTGTGATTTATTCTTACTGTTTATTTGCTTTATAATGATATAATTGCAATCTATAAAACATTTTTTTTTCATGTAAAATGCCTAGACATTCTTTCAAGAATTTATGAACATTCCATACCATATCTTTTCCTTCTCAACTTTGGTCTCAAGCCTTATCTCCAACTTCTGTGTGTTGTCTCTCACTAATCTCTATCTCCATTGTATTGATTTCATATTTGTGGTTTATCTTTCGAACATAGGGAGGCAATAGACATGCATACCACAAATTCTAAATCGGCTTTCGTCACATTCCTGTACAATGCAAAGAAGAAACAATTTATTAGTGATTGTGATAGAGAGTGTCATTGTTGGTTCATGAGACTCTCAACAAATATTTGAACGTCATGGAAAATTAATTTCAACATTTCAGGAGATAATGCTTGTAACTTGTACTACACTTCGATTTATTTGTAATGGCACCTCAAGGACAAGTACGAAAAAGAGATAGGGAATGCAGTCTCCAATAGGGTGCTTCAACGTCACAATAGTGTTGAACGCTCTTTTCAACGGGGCTGGTGGCCGCAGCCATGTGCTAACCACGTACACACCGGCGAGTGTGTGGCAGCTCAGGGCAACTTGACCTTGACGTGTTATTATAAATAAGTCGAAGTAGAGTTAAATCAATTTTTCTCGATATTCAAGTTAGTATTTCAATTGTAATGAAATATTATCCGAGATTTAATTATTCAATCAGTCAAACTCGTTTTCAATAATTCTGGCGTTTCATCATTACATTCAAAATCCCTGACTCAACTTTAAATGAATAAATACCAGTAAAGTAATAATCATGTCGAAAACCATAATTTTAGTGAAACATCATAAAAGGGTTGTTGTAGGACTGTAATATGTTCTTCGGCTTCAGCAGTGATATTGTTAAAGATCAGAAAAGTCACTTTAATCAATACAAAACTAACAAGTAATGAAACTTTCAAGTAATTAATACTTACTAATGATTTAATAAAGTCATAAATATTTTTAAACAACAACAACAATAATAATAATAATAATAATAATAACAACAATCATAGTAATATAAGTTACAATAACATTTCATAAACTTATTCCAATTTTCTTATATACAAGAGTTGTAGAAAATAAATTTTATTTTTAAAATATTTGCAATTCATTGGAAACTTGTTTAGTATTTTATTAAAAAATGTAATTCTTATCGACATCCATTCATAATCACTGTGGCCGAATTTACTCTCTCCTATTCAATTGGCAATTAAAATGACAAGCATTCAACTGATACAAAATTTGTTGTGTTTAATTTGTTTCATTGATACAAATTTATACACGTAGCATTTATTTACATAATAGTTCATACATTAATAAGCACATATCGAACGCGCAATTTATAGTCATTGTCGAAACAATATTGAATCCAAATATAACAATCATGCGTGCCACATGAAAATCCACACTGAAGTTATATCAAGTAGATTCAAAGGAAAGTTACTCCAGTGAGTTTGAATGTATTTCTTCAATTTTTTCATTACTTTGACTCGCTTAAAACAAGCATATCAAGTCAAAAATTAATAGAAAATAAGAGGACTTATGTGGTATAATACTATAAATGAAGTGAGCCACATTACATTTCATCTGGACTTTTATGAAACTATACAGTTATTCTTTGCATTATAGATATATTCTTCTTCCGCATTACAGAAACTTCATAATTCATAAGGTTTGCATAGAAACATATTATATTATAGTAGTATAAACACAAGGATGGGAGTCGAATACGAGAAACGTATGGATTCAAATTACGAGAAGACGAATATTTTAGAATTTGAACCTAGAGAGACGTTTGTAGTTTTTGTACTCTGAAAGAGAAATGTATGAATTAAAATGAGAGAATTTGATGATTTGGATTGGAATTAAAAAGACGTCAAGGTTGACGTTGAAATGAAAAAGACTTCAGAGTTCGGGTTGAAGCCAAGAAACGTATGACTATATTTGATGAAGAACAATTGAGGCCTACTCACTAAGTAACCTACGATCACAAATTCAAAATCACTTACACAACATTGAAACCTGGGCAAACCTCTGGAAAATTCAACTCAATCCCGACAAAACAATAGCAAAAATCTTCTCACTCATAAGGTTTACCTCCCCCACTCCGCTAGTAATAAACAACTCCCCCCATCACCTGGACCCCACCATTACAAGCGATAAAATACCTAGGACTTCATCTGGACACAAAACTAACCTGGAAAACCCACATAGACATCAAAATTAAACAAGCTAGAAATAAATTATTCCAACTCCGGCCACTAATCAACAAACATAAATCTCTGTCATACAGAAACAGTACAACATTTTACAAAACAAGAATCAGACCACTACTGCTTTATGCATGCCCCATATGGACAAACGCATCCCCCACAAATGTCAAAAAAATTCAAGTAATGCAAAATAAATTTTTAAGATTAATCACAAATGCCCCCTGGTTCATAAGCAATAAACAACTTCATTCAGAATTAAATATCAATACAATAATAAATCAAATAGCACACATATCACACAATTTTTACCAAAACCTAACAGACATACCAGCAGCATCCCATTACAAACTACCGAAAAATCCAACCCACACTAGAATAAAAATAGATTCCCTTTTGAAGCATTCCTAAAACTTTTAGCCAACCACGATGCTTAACACCGAGGTTCTCCCCTAGAGTGTCCTCTCCAATATATAGACTAAGTTAGCTTAGCTATTTTAACTAGATTAAGTCTGAAAAAATACATCTGTAAAGTATTGTACTGAACGATGTAAATCTTACGAAATGAACGAATAACACTTCACTGAACAATTGAAGATTGGGGTGATAGAGAGTGCGAGAGTGGGCTCCTCCCTAGGAAGCGCTGTGCGTGGCCACTGTGCGCCGCCGCCTGCCAGGCCGCTCCGCAGCGCGAGCTGTCACCCATCCATCGCGGCGGCGTCACGTCGCGGGCTGACGCGCGCGTTTGTCACCGAGCGCGGGCAGCCAGCCGCCGGGGGAAACGACCGTAGGTGGGGTTGGACGGGGCTGGGACGGCAGGGAGGGGAGCCATGGTCTTTTTATTGATTGATTTTTTCGTGTTTACGGGAGCGACAACTGCTTTGGTCATTATTCCCGTGAGTGTAGTACATGTTTTTTCTCGGGAGATGGCGTTGATCTTCCCCTGCTGGATGGCGAAATCCGGCGCCGACTTACCGTCGGTTAGTGGGGTTTCCCCCTAACCAGGACTCTCCCACCAGCGGGGCACCGCCCCAGCCGGGACGAGCTCTAAGCTCCCGACCTGTCTCCCGGAATATGTGGTAGTGTAGTGCATGCTAGTGAAAGTGTCTGTGTGTAAGGGGAGAGGATATGACGAGGAAGAGGAAGGACAGATTGCGCGCGGTCCGTGGCCCGTTTGGTAGAGTATTGCTCCGGCATTCGTCTGGTGTTGATCGGAGAAACCACGGAAAACTACCAATCAGAGCAGCAGACCGCTACAATTCTCCTCCAGACAGCGACTGAATTCGACCTAGCTAAAAAGCTAGTGTCGAAAGTCCTGCCGGTGCCAGGACTCGAACCTAGGACCTCCCGGTCAGAGGCGCTGCAGTGTCATTGGTGGGAACCTTGGGTCGTATGAGGAGGCGACATACGGCGGAGGAGGTGGGGCAGAGAGGGTGGCAGAGGAGGGCGGCGGTATGGATCCCGTTGGGGGTGGTAGAAGCGGGTGGCTTGAGCTTCGGTGGGGAGGCGACTGAGAGCGGATGTGACAGCGAGGATGGTAGCTCAGGGCGGAGATGGCGGGACGGGGGAGATGGCAGCGTGGCAAGTGGCGGCGGCGGGAGGCGGCATGGATCGCATTATGGGTGGAAAACAGTCGTTGATTGATTGATTAATTGTTAGTGATTTCTAGCGCGTCGACTACTGAGGTCACTACTCCCGTAAATGTAGTGCATGTTTTTTCATCGGGAGATAACTGTGATCTTCTCCCACTGCATAGCGATATCCGACCTCGATCTACCGTCGACTAGCGGGGTTTTCCCCAACCAGATATCTCCCACCCTAGGCGGGACAATTTCAAAGTCCCCGACCTGTCTCCTGGAATATGTGGTAGTGTAATGCATGTTAGTGTAAGTGTGTGTGTAAGTGGAGAGGATAGGACTAGGAACAGACAGATCGCGCGCGGTCCGTGGCCCGTTTCTTAGGGTACTGCTCCGGCATTCGCCTGGTGTTGATCGGAGACACCACGGAAAACCACCGATCAGAGCAGCCGACCACTAGAATTCTCCTCCAGACAGCGACTGAATTCGGCCTCGCTGAAGAAGGTATTGTTGAACATCGTACCGCCGTCGGGACTCCAACCTAGTACCTCCCCGGTTAGAGGCAGTGTAGTGACATCAGTTGAAGCACTGAGCCACCGCTCCCGGTAGGAGAGTCGTTGCGAGGGTGGCGATTGGGAGCCCACCGATGGCGGAGGTGGGGGCGGGTTGACGGTGGCAGAGCGGCGGGGGCGGGGGCGGAGATGGAGGCGGCATGGATCGCGTGGGGGGTGGCGGCGTGGTCCGTGGCGGGAGCGGCGGCGGTGGGGAAGCGAGCGAGGGCGGAGGGGCGCGGCAGGAGCGGAGGAGGGCAGCGGCGCTGCTGGGCGACTCGCCACGAGAGGGCTGGGTCGGAGACACACATCCAGGGCTTCAAGACGAACTATGACGATAACAATGTCCATCATAATAGTACAACTATGAATAATAAAAGTAATTTGTAAACACCTCAATGATTCCCAGGTCAATAGATGGGATTCAAATTTTTTTAAAATTTAACCAGCGTAAAATCACTCTAATAATGTATTCAATATCACATCGGAGTGAAGCAGCGTAAGAGTGTAAGAATATTGTCAACTATTGACTAAGTGACTTAAAATTAAAGAAATAAAGGAAATTAAAAAGACATATTAACAATGCTTTACAGCAGAATATACCAGGCCAGATATTATAAGTAATAATAATAATAATAATAATAATAATAATAATAATAATAACAACAACAACAACAACAACAACAACTTACTGAATCCTTTCGATTATATCGCACAAAAGAAAGTGCTGCAGAAAAGTCCAACATATGCAGTGCATGTTATGCACTTTCCGGGAAATCGAAACTCCCCCAAAATATTGTTTCATGTCATTCAGTACTAAAATTAATGAAATGAGGATTTACAGTTTCTGGAACAATACAATCACTATAATCACTTATAATTATTATCAATGCATTTTTGTTTCAAGCGATTGCTGGACTCGCTGGAGTTTAAATACACTCACATCTTAGCATTTAAGAACACTCGAAGGATCTTCGAACGGAAAAGAACTCGCTGTCTTCGTTTCGCTACAACATAACACTCATAAACGCGCTCTCTCGGTTGACCCAGATCTCCTTGAAGAAGGTATTGACCCCTTTAAACGACGTAATGAACAAATGTAGGCAGATAAGCGTATTAATTTGACATTTCTTTAAAGTGCATTGTTTATATTATAGAATAGATTAAATGCAAAAATCACAAAATTAGGTTAAGTGGAAAGCTCAAATTTCTTTCTAAACGTTAACTCTTAGTGTTTTAAATAAAAAGATAATCTTTCAAGACAACATTTTTGCTATTTCACCTTCCACAATTATTAATTCAATCACCCCAGTAATTCACATTCAGTACTCACAACCTTCGTTGTCATTTGAAATGTCAGCTCTGCAAACCACCATTCAAATTTTCACAGCATGTCATCAATGTAAAAATATTTCTAGAACTTAGTGTATTTCAAGGCCTCTGCAACCATAGCGAAGATAATTGAAAATGAAACCATAATGTTTACTTTGATATTATATTTGGGTTCATTCCTTGACGCTGCTTTCATGATAATTTTGAGTATGCTTCGACTACTTGACATTCAGCAGCTCAAAAGTAACTTTCCAAATAAACTATTTCCTTCTTTTCTTGAATTTAAGTCTTCTATTATGTGCCCTTTCGGCACTTTCCTGTTTTTTTTTTTTTCCCGAAAAATATTTTTTATAAATTAAATTCTAATTTTATCCTTAACGGAAGAAGGAAGGACAAAACCAATTAATATGAATTTATTTACGAAACTTCCAAGATTCTTGTTAAATGGATCCAGTGCATGCCAATTTAAAAATTATAATATAAGCGGTGGAGCTTGCGGGAACCAATGCCTATCAAATAGATATGAGAAATATTGCGGTATCTGATTTCAATTAAAGAGGATTTCCAATAATCCCTATTAATTCATGGAAACTATTTAGCGTTTCCATGATTTTCGTTTTATTGTTGAATTATTTGTTTTATCACTATATGGCATCATGAAATCATCACAAAGACAGAGGAACCAAACATGCTGGCAAAAGGATTAGAGCAACAGTCCATGTGGTCTGCATTGGAATTTGTAATATTGGTGAATTTCATTCCCTTTTGCATGATATGCGTCCCGGTTAATCTATTTTTTTTAATTTTTTCAATATTTTAATTTCTTGTACACGAAATATTTCAGTAGTGCATATATGTTATATTGTAAGATATTTAGAAAATATTTATATAATTTTAATTTAACATTTCGTAGACAAGAAAAAGAGCACGATATAGAAGCGCACGAAGAAGAGTAGATAAATGTAATTTCTAATAAGCAACTTCAAAATGAATTCTTTCACAAATTAATATTTCGCAAATGTACATCCTTACATCAACTCTAATAATATTCGTATGAAACAACATTAAAAATAAATGAAGGGCTTGTCTTTAGATTGTTCTATGCCCAAGTTCATTCTGAAAAAGAGAATAAAGGTTTCAATCCCACATTTCTCGTGAAGAAGAAATGACTCCAAAGTACAGCGTCATATGTTACTATTCGCGCAAAATGTAAAAATATGTATGGGTAAAATGTTGGTGGTATTATTTTATTTTTGTGGAAAATGCGGCATTGAAGTATCTAAAGTCGCCAGCCTGTCGCCAGCCAGTCGTGGATCCGGATACTGCGTCCGGGATCCTGCCACCACTGAAGATGTCCACCTTAGTGACGGACGAAATGTTTGGCCCTTCCACTCCAACTGGACCACGGCTTACCAGCTCGGAAACGTTTTTGTGATATAATTTCATATACTCGCGTAGGTCAATCATCAATGTTTTTAGAATGGACCGTTTAGCACATCCTGGCTTTGCCGTACCGGCCGTGTACATGCCAGGCAATATATGTATGGGAAACAAAAGTGGGTACTGTGAATTGCAGCTGTAGCTAGTGTGGTTTTTTAGGCTAGCGTCTCTGCCGAAGCTAATGACATAAACACTTTCGTCTGATTTCGTAAATGCCTGTTTTATTTTCTGATTTTTTTTTATCTTTATTTCCGTGACCCCAGTTATAGCTTATCAATGTAAAAGTTATCTTCGAGAAAGATTTAAACCCGTTTGCTTGCAAATAGGTCGTACGCCGTATACTATAGTGTGTCCTCGGTCAATGAATATTCTGAAGAGACAAAATGCATACGATTGTTCGCTTACACAAACTTACCGCAGCTCTTCTTGGCCGCTACTATCTAGAAACAAATAAGCAGGCTATCAGTTGGCCTGGAAAGCTGGTAGTTCAATTTTTGCTACTTGCGCGAAAAAACAAACCAGAAGACATTCCCTCAATGTCGGTAGGAAGCTCCAATTTGTGATAATCGTCGGAGAACGTGTCAGAGGGCCATGCCGCCCCGCCCCCTGGACTCTCGGTGCACCGCCGCCCGCGCCCCTGGCGGTGGCCGCGCGTATCATCCGCGCCCACTCGCACTCGCTACGCGGTCGCTTGATTTCGCACTCGGCGGCGCGGTGGGCGGGGCGGAGGCCTCGCTGCCGCTAATGCGTCACATAAATTAGCCCGCGACTTAACCTCCTGACGCATGACGCACCGCCTATCAGACGGCGGCTGTCTGGCGGACGCATCCCATTAGCGCAGGGCGGCGACGGCCGCGGAGGAGACGGCTGGAGGCAGAGGGGAAAGGGGGGGGGGGGGGGGGGGAAAGGGGCCGGAAGGAAGGGGAGGAATAATAATAATAATAATAATAATGTCTTTATTAATGGCGAGGCTCGGCCATAGGGCCTGCTCTTCCGCCTAACCACTGACTTTACATTAATACAGAGTAGTAACATATAAGAGGGGAGGGAAATCTGTACATAGGAAGGACATAGATGGGGTGACAGAAGTGGGGAGAGAGGATGGAGATGGGGATTCGGGTGGGAGCTGACGTGGTTGCGGGTGTGGAGGTGGGAGGAATGGTTTGAGCTGGGTGGAGGCGCGGGCGGAGACGTATCCGTGGCTTGGAAGGCATAAGGAAAGGTACCGAAGAAAGAAGAAGTGATGACATGGGGGATTAATTTGATGAAGGCGAGAACGGTAGATGTTTCTTGGAAAGAACAGTGAGTGTGATACTGATAGAAAGAAGTAAAGTGGAGATAAAAATGGTGACTGAGAAGCAGCACGACAGAAGGGAAAAACAACAGAAGTGCAAAAACGAAGGAAAAATGGGGAAAGATTCAGTATGAGGCGGGAGAGGGAAAACTGAACGGAGTAGCCGAGAGGAAGACAAAGGAAGAGAAAAACAAAAAGGGGAGTTGGGAGTAATCGAAGACAAAAATGAAAGAGTAGCACGAGGAACAGAAAGGAATTGATGAGAAGGAAGCTGAGAACTGGAACTCTAGAATATTAATAAAAACATGGAGAATTAAATGTGAATTGCAATAAACACGGAAAGAGGAAAATAAGGAAGAAATCGATGGGAATTAGATGGAAACAAAAAATAACCGTCATGGAGGGAAACAAAAATAACTTTGAAGAGAAAAAATGTTACATAAAAATCCAACCCAAGAAATGGAATGCTTTAGAAAACACAAACTTCAGCAAAATTAAATACCCGTATGAGAGAAAAAGTAAAATACTATGTACAAAAAATCTTCAATTAATAACAAAAAAATTTAATGTGCCAGTGCAAGAAGAACATTAAATTATTTTTCGAGAAATTAACAAAAGACACATTCAGTAAAATGTATACATATAAATATATACACGGTTCCCACATGAAGCACCGAATGGGAATCTGACGGACAGTGTGGCGGGGAGATGAGCCGGGGGAGCGGGTGGCTGTGAGGCGAGTCTGGGGCTCCGGCCGAGGCTTAGTCACCGGACGTCCGCGTGCTTCAATACTTCTCCCGTTCATGTACTGCAGGGCTTGCACTCCGTATCATAGTCGCGCACGTGTTGTACCCGTCATGTTTGCGTGGCCCGTACATCACGTGCTGGACGCCGACAGAAGCTACCGCTCAGGGAACAGGTAGACAGTGTGTGGAGTGCTCCAGTACGCGGGAGCTACGTGGATGCACTGTTACTGGCTTACAGCGGTTCATCTAGTCCAAATGAGGAACTGACATGCGCAAAATAATTAATTTGTTCTTGTGGGAGTAGATCTTTACGTCGGTGTTAACTGAATTGATTGATTGGATTTTTTCCTGTTTCCGGGCGCGTCAACTGCTTTGGTCATTATTCCCGTTAGTGTAGTGGATGTTTTTTTCTCGGAAGATGCGCGGTGATCTTTTCCCGCTGGATGGCGAGATCCGGCGCCGACCTATCGTCGGCTAGGGGGTTTCCCCCTAACCAGGACTCTCCCACTAGCGGGGCACCGCCCTAGCCGGGACAAGCTCTAAGCTCCCGACCGGTCTCCTGGAATATGTGATAGTGTAGTGCATGTTAGTGTGTGTGTGTAAGGGGAGAGGATAGGACAAGGAAGAGGAAGGACTGATCGCGCGCGGTCCGTGGCCCGTTTGTTACGGTACTGCTCCGGCATTCGCCTGGTGTTGATCAGATACACCATGTAAAACTACCGATCAGAACAGCCGGCCACTAGAATTCTCCTCCAGACAATGGCTGAACTCGGTCTAGCTACGTGGCTAATCCTGCCATAGTCGGAACTCGAACCCCAGGAGCTCCCGGTCTGTGATAGTTGTACCACAATGATTGTCTGGAGGTTGGTAATTTCGAAGTGGCAATTGTAGTTTCGTAACCCATGATTTGACTGAGGGTGTTGATTAATATACGACAGTATCTCTACCAGCTATGAAACCCACCGCTGATAGTGACAGAGTCGGCGACTGCGTGGACCAGGATCCGGTTCCGCCGTCGACCGCGCCGCAACGAGGTCATTCCACATTCATTTCTCGGCTTCCGCGCCGATCTCTTCCCCACGCGACATGAGGCGTCGCGACGCCGCTATCACAGGCGCTGCTGCGGAAGGGGCGGCGACGCCGTAAACAAGGGCGAACCGCGGAGCGCACTGCGCCGCGACGCTGCGAGGACGTGACGAAGGTTTAAACTCCGCGATTGCCCCAGAAAATTCAAACACAACTCAAAAACAGAACGGTGCGGGGAAGAAGGCTGGGATGAGATTGTGTGCAGTGATGTCGCTGGCTGGTGAACGCGATTGCGTAGAAGCGACGTAAGGCGGTCGGAAATAAAACGTGGGAAATTGAAGATTTTGGCCTTCATTACTACCTGTTACAAACACGAGTAGACTTTGGAGATTTATGCAAATAACTTTTGTATTCTTTTTGACTGATACATTTGAAGTTAATTATGAACACATTTCATATCTTTACAAAATTAACGAATTTTATTTATCATCTAAAATACTTCTTTACCCTACGAGATGAAAAATGTATATTTGTCTTTCAAAGGCCTAACAATGTTTCGGTATAATTACAATGTTGATAATAAAAGCCTTCCTGGATACGTTATTGAAACTAAAATATATTAAATAAAAATTCTAAATTACCCTGCATTAAAAGACATCTACATTAAAAGTCACTACATTAAAAGAAAAACAAACAATTAATGTATTTTTTCCACAGTTATGAACCAAGTACATGTGCTGAAAATGAATGGTCGTTTATGAAGGTACTAAAATTAGTTTTAGAGAAAGTATTGCCATTTCCATCTGTATAAGTTTTCATATTTTGTACTCATAATTTCATCAGAACAGTTTAAAGGAAAATGTGACGTGTGCAAAAGGAGCACGTTCACATCCACGTGTACTGCCTAGCGAGGAAATTGTACAGCCTATTTTTGCCATTTATGATCCTATTTAGCAGTCGAGATTGTAGAGGTTAATTATCCGAAGTATACTAACCCGACTTTGTTTCGTTTTTGCAATTCATCTTTCATTGTTTACGGCACTGACTGACATTTGGTGGTTGCTAATTTCATTTCGTTTGCGCCTTTACTTGATTTCTGAGCAATATGTTGTGGAATATAACACAATGCGTGCCATTCGTAATTAGATGGAGGTGAAACCTGATCCCGGTCATTTGTGAAGGCATTTAAACTTAGGAAATAACTACATGCTGGTGAAGTGATGAGCTTTGCGAAGATCTGTCAAAAGTGCAAACCAAATATGCTTGTTAGGCTGTTACCAGGGCATTATTTGTGTTTTATAGAATTTAGGCATCGGTCCCTTATATACCTTGGAGACATTTTTCAATTTAAAGAAAATTATCTAAAATAATTCTTCACACTCGTCTTTAATTTTAGAAAATTTATACAAGTTCACTTGATCAAAAAATGTTTTATCTGTTAGCTGGGAGACATTCACACTAGAAAACTGAAGAACACTGCAGAAGAACGTACACCCCAAATGACTACAGCAAATACCGAATATCAGTTCGAGATGACACGACGTTCGCGCAATGTCCTCACAAAACACAGCCAATATCTGCCTCTTATCCTCGTGCCCCGCCTCGTCCACAATCCTTCGCGCGCGGGATCTCTTCAGAGATTTCCCTCGGCAAACGTGCATAGATTCGGCAGGCCACGCTCGAAGCCATTCCGGTGGCAGGAGCAGGATTTAGAACAGCGGCCACTCCGGCCTGAGACAATAAAAGGTTTATCCAGCGTCCCTCCGGACGGAATTGTCCCGCAATTTTATAAAATGACCACTAAATGACCCTCCGCGGAGCAGGGCCAGTTAAATTCCGGGGAAATGGCTGCGGCGGAAAAGAACGAGATGGGCGGCAGCGGCGGTGGCGGCGGCGAACGCATGCGAGTTCCGGAGAAATACGGCAGGCGGCGCTAGCGCTGCGTGTCTGCGCTGTTGGAAGTTGGACGTAGGAGGCTGTCGCGGGCGGCGTATGCAGTGGCTGCTCGCCCCGCCGTACCGCGCCGCACCGGAGCCTCCGCAGCTGACGTCACTGGAGGCCACGGGGTGCGCCTACGAACAGAGCAGATCCATGGGAGCCATCAATTACCACCCCGTGCCCTCCCCAAACCAACATTTTGTTTTGGGAACTTTTACTCAATTGTTTCAAAACAATTATCTCTTAATGAGCGCGTTAGATCCAAATGAGTTTTCCTATTATGAACGTGTTTTAATTTCAAGCTACACTTCTATACCACCATTGAACCATAAGGTTCAGAAATTGTTTACGTCAACCGAACTGAAATTGCCCTCGTCTGAAATGCTTTCTGGATTTATTTATTTATTTAGTCAAAAACTGTATGCCATGTATGGGGGAGAAAATCATTTGCGCACACTTTCTTGAGCTTCGGACATCCCAACAATTTAACTATTAATAGTTGAAAGATGAAAAATAGTAGTAGTAGTAATAATAATAATAATAATAATAATAATAATAATAATAATAAAAATTTAAAAAAGCGAGAGATTAACATGTCAAAAACTAGATATTTTCGTTGCCGAATTATAGAAAACTTATTTGTAACGGTAAACGAACAAAGAGATTTGATTTTTCTGCATTGCTAACAATATAGCAACTCACCCTCAGTACTACTCCTACCCACTACAAGTAAAAGGAGAGCTCAACAAAACGTGCGCATAGTGAAGCTACATTTACGTCCAGAAGCAAATCAATTCTCCTCTGCGTCCGATATTTAGTTTGCAGTATGGTTCTTTCCGGCGGAAGTGATTTCATACTTTACAAATAATGTTTAAGGTTAACGAGGAAAATATCAAGCAAAAACTACGAAACCTCAATTCAACACACCAAAGAAACACACTTGAATCGAACGTGCTCTAAATAACAATCGGAAGTTGTGTTTTCTGAATACGATGCTGTATGACAGCCAGAGTGCGTGGTAACACGATTGGGGCAGTTCAACATATTCATCCCGTTTCTTCCTAGTTACATACATTTTTGCGATATGGGAGTCTAAACAATATTTTGTTGTAAATATGTAATAATATGTAAAGTCTTTATTGTAAAAACAATTTTCTCAATATTTTCTTAAAACAAATTGCAATATTAAAACGGGGATTACCGGACACGCCCATAATGCTTCTGAATAACAAACTATATTTTGCATGGTCCGTAGAGCTCTGGCTCTAAAGACATTCATACTTAAATATTACACAATATCATATCGTTCATGAACTGCAAGACTGACACAACTTGAAAAATAAAGTTAATAGAGAAACATGTTTCAAGTTTTCGTAAAAGGTTTTGGGATTCTGTTATAAAATGTACAAAAGTAACTATTATAATAATAATGCTATAAACTAACATTCACAATAGACACCCGCAAACACATTCACATCGAAATGCAATTTTCTATCAACCATAGTGATTCAAGAGGCATTATGATATTGAGATATTCTTTCTGTTTATTATATTTTGGAGATTTTGAATCATCTGTGGAGTTTATACAGAACTATAACTCTCTTGTCATGGAGTGGATCGCAAGAAGACGAATAAAATATTATTAAAGTTTCAAGTGCAATTTATATAAAAAATATTCTTCGTCTGTGAACAGTATAGAAAAAATAGGATGGTCGATAACTCGGCCTGCTTCTAGTGCTAAGATATTGCAATTTATAGTTTTTTTTTCTGAAATTGAATAATTCATGAGAAAGGAATTTCTTATGATTGTGAATAGTGAAGATCTGATTCGGAATTTTCATTTCATTATCTTTGTCTCCAAAAAATATTTACTAACACTCATGTTTGTTTTCGCCATTATCATGGATTGTCATAGTTTTCTCTTTACTTGCATTTTACGTAACAAATACCCAAATGCAGGGACAGGACGAGATGAACTGTCAACGGCTGGCGACATTTGGCTACCTCTGTAAAGAGAACGGGGAAGAAGTTACTATCTTGACGTCAAAATTCTAAAAAGGTTAGAAATCCAGCGTGAAAAATAAAATAAAACTAATATTACTTTCTTCGCATTTGCATTATATGTTATCAAGATTCATTAGTCAATGACTGCCTTCTGAAATACTACAATGTTGATGGCTCGTGTAGACGTTTGGGGAAAACGCCTTCTATACCTGCTCCGTGCTGGAAATATTACAATAACATCACTCGATGTAAGAATGAGACTCGCCGAATGTGAGCAGCAACAGCGGGAATGGGGAGGGGGCAGTCGGGAGGTGAATGCACCTGCTGTCTCCGAGCGCCCCCCCTCCCACGCGTTCCGCTCCGGCGGCGCCGGCGACCGCGCGATTGCATCGAACCCGTGCCTCCGCCTCCGCCCCCGCCGCAGGGGTACATCGCTGATGCGACCACGGTCACCGCCTGCTTCGCTACTGCAGGTCTCGAGGCCACTGGCCCGCGCGGACCCGGCGTGACCGGGAGGTCCTAGGTTCGAGGCCTGACGGCGGCAAGATTTTCGACTCTAGCTTTTCAGCTAGGTCGAATTCAGTCGCTGTCTGGAGGAGAATTCTAGCGGCCGGCTGCTTTGATCGGTAGTTTTCCGTGGTTTCTCCGACCAACACCAGGCGAATGCCGGAGCAGTACCCTATCAAACGGGCCACGGACCGCGCGCGATCTGTCCTTCCTCTTCCTTGTCCTATCCTCTCCCCTTACACACACACACTTACACTAACATGCATTACACTACCACATTCTGGGATACCGGTTGGGAGCTTAGAGCTTGTCCCGGCTGGGGCGGTGCCCCGCTGGTGGGAGAGTCCTGGTGAGGGGGAAACCCCATTGGCCGACGATAGGTCGGCGCCGGATCTCGCCATCCAGTGGGGGAAGATCACCGCCATCTCCCGAGAAAAAACATGCACTACACTAACGGGACTAATAACCGAAGCAGTTGACGCGCCCGGAAACACGAAAAAATCAATGAATCAATCAAAGCGGACCCGGCGCCTGACTTCGCAGATTCGTTTGCTGCTTCTGTGTGCGCCGACAAGTTCGTCTGCAGGAAACCTATTCCTTTAAGGTTTTCATGTCAAATTAACCCCTTTGAAAAGAAAATTACAAGGTTCTTTTTCAGTTATCTTCCTTATAAAAAAATGTTATTATATGCACGGTTCAATACACAGAAGTAATTTTATTTTTGTTCAGCATTTTACATCTTATTAAATCTTACTGTGTACATTGTCTTCCACAACTAGAACCACTGGCACTTCCGACATCTTCACTTTTGCCAGCGCTCTCTTCCGCTGCCGCAGCCACCGCCTTCGCGACCGACGCCGCTTGTGCGCATGCGTCGTGGATCTCGATGGCGGCGCCGATCATGAGCGTTCGTGACAGTCAAGCGGGTGGGGCGTTGCCGCTACCGTCAGCGTCCTGTTGACATTGGCGCGATGACGGCGCGCCGACCGGCGTTTGTCGCAAGTAGCAGTGGCCCCGCCACACCTTCTCTGCATGGTCGGCTCGCCTTGCTCAGAATGGAGCCGAGAAACGAAAAATTACGTGACAGAGGACTGGGTAAATTCGAGTGAAATCTTTTGAAATCATCTTTATTCTGGATGACGACACTTTCGGGCATATCGTGGTTTAGAAATAAATGTGAATAACCATACAAGATAGAAAACATATATAAATGAAAACGGGTAATATGATTTTTCTACTGTATATCTTTCTGAATATGCTGTTACATATTGTGAATGCTAGTTTGAAACCGGTGGCTCTTCTAGCGTAATTCAAGGACAATTCTATTGAATAATTAAATTTTTTATTTTTTTAAACCAGAGTAATTCTACGAAAGGTGACCAATAATTATTTTCTTAAACATGTGTAATTGTTATGATTATATATTTACATGAACATTTCGATATATTGTTGCTCGTAACATAGCAGAATTTCAATGATGAAATCTGATATTCTTTTTTATTGGCAAAAGAGTTTCTTGGTGAACATTCACACGCTCTTTCTAGATTTTCCTTTCCATTGCAATTTTATAATTTCGTCTTGTGCTTCATGATTTCAAAGCTATTTTCTCCGTACTAATTTTATCGCAAGTGGTTGGTGAATGTGAACGGCGAACGTGATTCGGTAAAGAGTAGTTCAGTGAGGTCGAAAGTCTTGTGAATTTCCAGAGTCCATTGAATGCGCTACGAGCAAGTGACCTCGTGCTGCGCCGGGGGCTACGCGGTGGACGGAAGCGGGCTGCTGGCCGCCGCTTGCACGCTGGTTTCCGAGAATCGCAATACCTTGCGTACGCGGAAGCGCCTTCCCATTCTCATTGCGAGCGTTCGCCAAGCAGAACTCCGAGCGGCGGTCGGCTGTCTTTCGCAGAACGCAGGGCTCTAGTACTTGACAAACCATTATGACGTAGTCGATTTGAAATGTCTCTTCCTAGATATCGTAATACGCCTAGAGAAGACGGAAATGAATTGCTAACAGTTATTATTCCAACTGAAATTAATAAAAAGCACGAGAAACAATTTTAGAGATAAAAATTATCCTTATGTACACTCATAGCTCCTCTATTTCCCTAATCATGATAAAAGGAATGGTGTATTTATCATTGGTCGTTTTCGTCTTATATAAAAATTGATGACTTTCATTCAGGAATAAGTTATTCATACATTTAATGAATATTGATTTTTTTATTTAGTGCTAATATGAGAGTACTTAAGAGATATTTAAAGATATTTCACTAGTGCGTGAAGACTCATTTCGAAGGTCGGACGCAGAAATTTTAAGTTTGAAGTCTCTACTTCCATCGGAAATGTTCACCGTGCAACTTAATGAAGCCATTTAATCCGGTTCTTTGCGATGCTCATATAAAGGAAAAATCAAGAATAAATCCACAGAGGGGAAGTCGAGGGGAAGTTAGGGTTTCAGAGGAATCTGTTGGTGGGTAGGGTAGTGAGCAATTGTACGTACCATAGAATGTAATTATAATAAGCAATGTGCGGAAGCCTCACCGGTGAAACCGCCCATGCCGAAGGTATGAGCAAACAAAATAATTAAAAAAAATTAATTTACTGAAATAATTTTAATGCTTGGTTATTGTCCACTTTCTTCATTTTATGTTTTAGTACCTTAATGTAACCCCAATACTATTCTGTCTGTTGAAGCGAAAGTTTCATATCGATAATTTTGCTTTTTTTGTATCGGGGCAGATAAGTGGTTAGCTAAGTTTTTGTCAAACAGCTAAATCTTCCACCTTTTAAATAATTGCGATTTGTGATTTTGTGCGCCGAGTGCTTGTGCTCCGATGGAGAAAATATTGTTTATTTTTACACCTAACGCCGACTGTGATTAAGTGGATTGATTGCCCCAGAGTTAACGTATCGTGCATGTATTACGTATCGTATGAGACTGGCCAAAACGAAGTTGTCTG
Source organism: Teleogryllus oceanicus (assembly GCA_964035755.1). NCBI lineage: Eukaryota > Metazoa > Arthropoda > Insecta > Orthoptera > Gryllidae > Teleogryllus > Teleogryllus oceanicus. The sequence goes on from CAXIVR010000006.1 coordinate 45,458,023, forward strand.
ATGGCTTCGAAGGAAAGTGTAGTAAGGGCTACTTGAGCGTGTAAGTTTCGCATGTCACGGACGCGGGCAAGGTAACTAGATTTCTAGAGTTCGCGGGTCCTGCATCCAGAGCAACTGGGGCGTGGTTTAAAAGTAAGGGTTGTACAAAATGCTCCAAAGTCAAGTGCTCTAGGTCACTAGATACCTGGTCTATGTCAGTTGAAAGTTATTATCCGTGAAGGTTTATTATATCCCATTTCCTCCACAAAAGCAAGAAATAATGAATTAAAATGAAATATGTCAGACGTGTTTCAGATGGTCGACTGAAAGTAAATTTAAACATTTTGAATCAAAAAGATTCTTGTCTGTTAAAAGAACTGACCACGCGTAAGAAATTATTTTTTTACATTATTTGTGTATATAACGATAAAGATAATAATTAAATTAAATATAAAACAAAACGAAAGCAAATGAAGTTTTGGCCATTGAAACATATTCGTGCCCCTTCGCAAAAATCTTTATGAGACAAAGTTTAAAAATAAAATAAACATGAAATAGAGTAATAAATAGCAAAGTATATAAACAAAATTTAAATCTTTGTTGCTTGATAGAAAACATTAGGTAAACAAACTTTCCTATAGGGCCCCCATTAATCGTTATACTTCAAAAATTCTCTGCGTGTACATCTCGCTTCAGGGTGAAAACCCTTCCTACATTTAGAAGGGAAATGAAAGCGGAGTGAGGGAAAGTTGCCAGTGCTCGCCCAAGCACCGGGCCTCCCAGGCGAGCGAGTAGCTCGTGCGGGCGCATTTGGACAGGCCGTGCCCAAGTGTTCTGTGCAGAAGAGTACATGATTCGCAAGAAGGAAATTAAGCATGTAAGGTTCTTACCGTTGATTGGACGCATCTCTAAATTACACGAAATATCAAGATATCGCACTTTGGTAAGTTTCATTCATTTATTTCAGAGCGCTTTTCGTAATTTTAGACGTTGTGAATGAGGGGGCACCTCTTCTTCTTCCATTTCCCGTCTGTGGCTCATCCTCTTTACCTATCCCCCTCCACAACTCACTTGGCATTCTGGTTCTCCTCTTTAACCAAATTTTGTTTCTTACGTGCGTCTCAAGGATCTTAATATTAAACAAGATCTATCAATAGAATATTAAAAATGAAATCACTATACGGGCCTGCAATGACCATTAAAAATTCCATCCACCACATTAGGATACCTTTTAGTATGATTTCATGAACCACATAAATTGAATGGTGTAATGTTCATTGCTGTACTTCTTTCCCCTCAAACACATTTCTTTTCTCTCTTCACCTTAAGAACAAAATCAACAAGAAATCAAGCGAACATGTGCCCTTGTCAACCCCCAATTATGCTATTTCAGCGTGCTCTTTTACTCTTGCCAATCACAAAAAATACAGAAATTACTTGAAGCAAATTGTAACTCACACGCAATATGTGTGTCTAGGTAATACTATCCAATAACTTTGGTTCTGAGAACCCCTATTAATAGTGGCCCCAATTTTTTTAAACAATATTTATACTAGTTCATAAAAATATTAAAATATTGTTTCTTCCGAATCTTGATCTTCCGTTTTCTTCCGAATTTTATTATTATTATTATTATTATTATTATTATTATTATTATTATTATTATTATTGTTATTATTATTATTATTATTTCATGTCAATAGGGGAGCCATAATTTGTTCATGCTTAGGGTCTCTTTAAAACATTAATCGCTGAATATATTTTTGATGATGTTGATTCTTAAATTTATCTATATGATGCACATAAGAAAGAATAAATTTTATGTTTTCAATATTGTCGCATTCGCTTAATTTGTTTATAGCCAACTACTACTCGAGTTCACGAGATTAGAGAGATTTTTACTGCCCATTTTTTTCGGCGAATATGTGACCTCCAGTGTATAAAATTAGAAATGTGTATACCAATTTTTTCCCCATCACAAAGGAAGTTAAGGGTATATGAATCGTATATTTGTGTATTTTTAATCTGCTTGATGAACAGCTGTCCCATGTTTAAATAATCATTTTTCTAAACTGTGGATAACAGCAGAGTGTTGATTTAACTTACGTTTTAAGACTAATTACATTGTTTTGGTTATTCGATCTCCACTTCATTATATCACTTATAGATTTTACCAAAGATAATCGTTCATTCTAATAAATATCGAAAGTGATTTAAAGATTGACAATAGATTTATAATTGCAAAGATGTTATAGTTTCAAATATATATTGGAAGATTTATTACAGGTATTTTAGGTATTTATATAGTCATTAGTCATTGAATTACACAACTTACTTTGTCATTGCGTCTAAAGGAAGAGAATGAGATCACGAAATGTTTCTACTTACCAATTCATGCCTCAACAACTATCTTTTCTCCAGACAATACAGAAAATCCATCACCACAGCAACGCAGAGGTTTTTTTCAAATTCTTTTCAAACTAATATTATTTGCTTATATTTACAAATTTCTCAAGAACGACAGTGTCATAGTATTTTGTATTAACATGGATTTATAAGCAATTACAAAAATACAAAAACAGAACTTCAAGGTCAGATTGTATGATTACGAAAATAAATCTGTTAATTTTCTTCGAAAAAATTGTAATTTGTAATCATAGAAACTAGAAAACAATTTTTTTTATGTTTTGAAACACAAACATGTAATAACAGAATTCAAGAAGGAGAAAAATATCATAAACAATTATGACTTAACAAAAAGCTTTAAGGCTAGTGTACAAGCAAACACAAATTTTTGAAATTATATAATGAAATTAGATAACACTAAGATATTTAAAATAACACTATACGGTATATTGAAGATAATAACAATCGTTAAAAGTATCAAAACATCTTTCATAAAACAAAAGGGATGAATGTGCAAGACAAAGGATCCAATTAATCCTTTATTAAACTGTGTATCGAAACTATGAAACGAGTAGTTTGCACTGCTCACAGTTGTGGATTATATTCAAATGTCCTATTCGTTAATTTGAATGCATTATGTTTGATTAATTATTTCGGGTTTCCGGGTGTGTCAACTATTAAGGACAGAGTATAGTCCTGTAAGCATAGCGCATGCTTTTATCACGGGAGGTAGGTGATGTTTCCCCACTGAATGGGGAGATGTGACGTCGACCTACACGGCAGTTTGCGCGGTTTTCCCCATCGAAGCATCTCCCACCATCAAGGCACAGACCCAGCCGAGACAAGCACTAAGGTCCCGACTAGTCTCTCGACGTGTGTGGTAGTGGAGTGTATGTAAGTGTGTGTGTGTGTGTGTGTGTGTAAGAGGGAGAATAGGACAAGGAAGAGTAAGGAAAAATAGCGTTCACCCATGGCCCGTTTGTTAGGGTACTACCCCTGCATTCGCTTGATATTCGTCGGAGAAACCACGGAAAACTACCGATCACAGCAGTCGGCCACTCCAGATAGCGGCAGAATTCGACCTAATTATCTAGTAGGTGACGAAAATCCTGCAACCAACGGGAGTCAAACTCTAGGACCTCCCGGTCGGAGGCATTCCACCGCCATCAGTTGCTTCCCTGAGTCACCTTAAGCGGAGCAGTGGCGACGGCGACGAAAACAGACGTGGAAGCAGGGGCAGGGAGGCAGAGGGGAGGCAGGGGCGGAGGCAAGGGTGAATGCAGAGGCAGGGGGCGGAAAGGCAGGGAAATTATGGAAGTGGAGTCGGATGCGGACGGAGGTGGTCCAAGGGCGAAAGCAGAGGGAGTGGGGGCGGGCGAGGGCAATGGCAGAGGTAGGGGGGGGCTGGGGGGGGGGTGCCAAGGAGACGGAGGATGAAGTGGTAGAAGGGGGAAAGAGAGTGTGGGGGGGGAGGGGGAACGATCGGGGGGTAATGGCAAGGGCGGGGGCGAAGGGAGAGATGACGAAGGGGGGGGAAAGGCGGGGAAAGCACAGGAGCGTGGTCAGAGGCGGGGCGGGTGTGAGTGGTGGAAACCGGGGGGAAAGTTAGTGTTGGGACGTGGGCGGAGGATGGGATGGGGAAAGGCGGGGAAAGCACAGGAGCGGGGTCAGAGGCGGTGCGGAGATGTGTGTGCGGTGGAAGAGTGGAAGAGGGGAAGACAGGAGCGGGACCCCCCCGGGAAAGGTTTACCCGGAGGCAGGCCGCCCCGCCGGATAGCGGGCCCCCCACCGCCCTTGGCGCCGGGGGGCGGAGGGGGAGAAGCGATGAGGGGAACGGCCAAAGAGCCGGCCACGTCACAGAGGGTAAGGACGATGGTGAAGGATGGCGGGGAGGCGGGGACAATGGGAGAGTTAGCGTAAGAGCTAGCCGCGTCGGACACCAACGGAGTGGGAGGCGAGTGGACGTGAGGACGGTGAGGGACCGGGCGAGCAGTTTGGCTAGGAGGATCCGAGGAGAAATCCTGGTGGCAAGTTGTGTGAAAGGAATGGTCAGAGACTCTAGGACGCCGGGTTAGGGCCGCAAAGGTGTATGAAACGGTTGAAAGAAAGACCGGGACGGCAATAGGATGTAAAGGTGAACCCTCTTTTCTAGCAAATCATGGAATAGAAATTCTGCAGGAAACTGAGTCATCATGGAGCCGTACCATCCACAATTGTTGGAAACTCTGAAGGCTGGCTTCGGCTTGCGTGCGTCTGGTTGGAAGAGGCTACAGCAGTTCATCAGAGACAATGTGGAACGTGCTACGTATCTGGACGTATTAACACAATGTGTGTTATTAACTTGAGAAAGTTATGTGACTCATTCAGCCAGGATCCACCATATTATCATTGAAGCGTACGTCACTATCTGAATAAATCAGCGGTGGCCTAGCGGCGCAACTGCGGGAAATGAAGAATGGTTGCGCTGACTACCACGTTCCTCCGGTATTACCCATGTGATGTTTTTATAGTAGGATTCCCTATTAAGGGTTGCCAGTTTTTGTTAAGACACTGACTGAATTGCGCGCGAGTGTAACTGGCCCCGCTGCTTAAATTAATTGAACAGCAATAACTCGATCGGAGTGTTGTGTGCAAGGTAACTCATGAATCGCACATTGAGCGTTTATGGTGTGGCAGAAAAAAATCTTCGTTAGATGTTCATTGTGTGTGTGTAAACTTTGACAAAGTAAAATTAATTTAATATGATTAATCAGCCGTAGAATTTGGGATTACCATCAGGTCATATCTCGTATTACAAGACTGAGATAATGCGTGGGGGAGGAGAATGATGGAGATGGCCAAGAGGCAGAGAGAGTGACAAGAACAACGTTGAATTGAAAGTGTGATAGAAACATAATTCGTGTAGTTGCCAGGCAAACATATCAGTCGAACTCTGATTTCTAGAAGACAAATCTGCAGGTAATCGCCGAAACATCAAGTAACTCATTTTATTAAAAAGAATGTTGGCAAAGATGATGGATGTGTTTGCTCTCGCATATAAATGAAGAACTCGAAATGTGAACCATACTCATGCAATATTGAGATAGAGTTCGTTTGATATTTGGTGAACACATACGAATCAATGAAGAGCCAAGAAAAGCAACCAGTCAGGTGTTATTATACCTATGACCAGAAAATGGAAAACTTCAATGCTGAAATAAACGAGGATTGTTCTGAGAGAATCGTAATAGGTCATCTTAAAAAAATTGTGGCTTCAGACAACTTCCATGACTAATTTAAAGTTAACTACATGTGAAGACTATGTGGTCATAAGTAATACAAAGCCAGTGATGAAATGAGTTGCGATGTGGTTCATCAACCGAAAGACGTGCGCAACCCGTATAATCAGTCTTATCAATAACTGAATAATAATGACAAAAGCGTTAAATGTGGTGAGTAGAGACGTTGCAATATTTAGCACTCACGCGGTGAAATATTAAACTTTGTTTTTGTATTTTGAACTACAGGTTAATGTCACAAATAAAAATTATAAACAATACACATAAGTGTTTTATTAACTTATCGGCAAATCAAAGTAGTGATCTTAATTAGCAACCTACAAAATGATTTCCAATATTTGCTATATGTGAAGTTGACGCAAGGGCATAGTCAAGAATTAACTCCAATTTACCAAAATAGTAGGGCTCTTAAGGAAATAAAATTCTCTGGGAATACAGATCGCAGCGAAATTATATTACGAAATTACTATAATAAATGCAATTTGCATTGGATCACCTCACACTTTCAATGTCCATGAAAAAGAGAAATATCATGAAACAATAATATGAAGGAGATAAAGAAGAATAAGATGATGAAGAAGGGGATGGAACGTGTTTCATAATACTTGCTTTCCCTACTTGTTAAAAATGTTACAAAGTTTTAATTTCTGATCCTTGAACTCAGTATCCAAACTATATGATTCAATAATATGAACTTTTTTTGCCTCAGACATTTTGCTACTTGGCTGGTAAAAACAATAGCAATAGCTTTAATTCAAGTTAAATATTATTTCTTCCTTTGATACTTCTCTGGTTTGTCTATATCATTCCTTTCTTGTGCCTCATATCTCTCTTTTTCTGTGCTCTAGTTGTACTCATTCAAGTTCCATATACGAGTACTATATTCTTTCACTTGCTTTCCTTTAGCAGACGATCATTAAACGTCCACTGGCAAGAGGTTGTGCAGATTCCTGTTGATAGGTAGAGTGTTTGAAGATCAAACCCCACAGAAACCCCTCACAATCTACACTCCACCTGACCGCTTCAACTCGAGGACAAAAGAGGAATATCAAAAGTTCCTCCCCAGCCCTCCGAGGTCACCACGGTTCCTCAGCAGTCTTTGTCTCGCACCTGCTTTGTTCCTTGGTCCAGCAGGGAACTGCACACTGGCGTCGGGTCGCCAAGCCATCGTATTCCGTCCGCAACACCGGCGCACTCCCTGCTCTGGAAGCCCCATCAGGGCTCCGACTCATCCGCCGCGCTTTTGTCCACATCTCCATTGTCGCCCGCCTTGTCCGAGGCTTAAAGGAAGCGAAGCCCTGATGGAGCTCGCGATACCACGGCTCTTACAAACATCGACTTCCTCCCCAGCGTCATAATTCGTTTTGTGAACTGTAACAGTATATCTATAAAAACTAAGAAATCGCGTTATTTTTTTTTCTCCTTCGCAGCCTCGTGATTTGTTCTTTCCTTTATATCGTCTCCGTTTTTCTCCCGCGCGTTTCGGCCAGCCATGTGACTCAGTTCAGTGACCAGACTAAACTGCGTTCCTCCGCTTGGCTGCGTCTTGTTCTTGGCGGGCGGTGCGGCGTGGTTGGTCTCGCCCCCCCACCCTCTTCGTCGTGTTTCCCTCGACGACGCGCCCTCTTTGAGGTGATTTTCCCCGGCGGCCGGCAGAGGGCTCTGTGAATCCGCTTTGGTAACTGGGGTGCGTGTTGGAGGTCGTGACTGGGCGGGGAGCTCCCTTATGCTCCCAGCACCGGCTAACGCTGCCTGCCACTCCGTGTTGGTTTCGTAAGAGAGTGCGTGGAAGATTGAGACGGGTTCAACACAATATCAAGTCTCCGCAACTTTGTTTCAAGTGTGATACCATTTTTAATACCAGTAAAAGTTATTTTTGTTTCCCGTAAGATGAAATTATTGTAACGCTGCGGGAAAAATCGGAGATTTTTTTATAACCGATAATAGTTACGATACGAATGATAAGAGTGGCATTTTGTTTTACTCGGATTACTTATTGATCCCATAACATTTCTAAGGAGTGTTCCTATTATAAATATACACGATTTTTATTGCAAGTAAATATTTTAATATTAAGAAAATATTTGTTAGGTGTGTGCAGTCAGCGTTACCTGCAAGCTTCGTTTTGTGGGCGACACGCAATATCGTCCTGATTTCCATGAAGAGCGTTACATTATGAGCTAAATCTACATATAATTTTACAAATGGTAATTGAATATAATTTTAGAAAAAAGATAATGTTTTGCGTGCAGTGTTCAAACATTTCCCAGTCCCCGATTTCACTTAAGAAGGCGAATCATTGGCAGCTATTTTATTATTATTATTATTATTATTATTATTATTATTATTATTATTATTATTATTTATGTTTACAAATTCCTGGTTTACACGAATACCTGGATCTCAAATAACAACAGGCTTTTCGCAAATTTAAGAATCTGAATTTAGAAAGTTCCCGACAATGCGGCAAGTATTGAAGATAACAGACTTCATTAATTTTAAAAGCCTGGGAGGGATATTAAGATTTTTAAGGTTTTCTTTCGCGTGGTTTTGCCTTTTGCATGTGGGAAGGGACTGCAACATTAATGAGAAAAGTAGTTATTGGCACCTTGAGAGTTATCACAATTTCTGGCCTGTTAAGTTCTGGAGTCCTGTGCGTCAAAATTGTGCGATCGAAATAATTTCTGTCCTTTTAATTTTCCAACACAAGTTCAGGTTTGTATGTGTAGTAAGGGGGCATGATGATCACTAAATTTATGGTTCATTGCATTTTATTGGTGTATAATGAAAGCGATCCGGTTATGGCGCATTGTATAATATTTCTATGGGAGGGTTGCACATCCCGAAATGATGTGATCTACATTTTTCTTCCACACTTTACTTCTGTGGCATTTATCAGATTGGACTTTGGGATAATTTTGAACTTGTTTGCTATAATATCGGGTGGTGATAACTTCATCTTGAATGGTTCGCATGAAAACCTCAGTTTCAGGGTATAAATCTATGAATCTCCATCTGCTGCTAGCCATTTTACAGAGTGAAGTCTGTGCATGGATCGTGAAGTGCAATAATTATTTTACTGTGAATTTGTTTTTCGAACCATTTGTCTTGCTTTATTTTTTCTGTTTAAAAGATAGTTTCTTGAAGAGTGTCCCGATACAGATATAGAGGGGTGAGATTTTTATCTGCTAACACAAATGATTTGTGTATCAATGACAATTTTGATTTATTGAGTAAGTATTATCTGAGTGAAGTGATTTGTTTTCAGTGTCGTTCCAGGATGTCAATTATGCATCTCCCTCTCGGGCTTCTCGCCTGTATACACCTCTCTATACAATATTTTGGATGTTGCTTTTTATATTTTGTCATTGTTACACGACATAGTTTTTTAAGATTTTGGAGGTGAGTTTAGGACCATTTAATAATATTGAATATGTATAAAAGAACTTAGATATTTATGGTTTTTATAAGGTTTTTCTCTAGGAGATGTCGTTTTATCCGTTGATGGAGACGATTTTTGAATTCCATCTGAAGAGGATTTTTAACAAGAGAATCTTTGTTTTCAACAGTTTGTATTATTCGCAGATACTTGTAAAGTTCATCATCTTCTAGGTTAGGTATTTTTAATTAATTAAATTCTCTTATATCAATTTCACGTTTTTCAATATGCAGAGTGTGACATTTATCTATGCCCAGTTCCATGTGAATATCATTTGAGAATATTTCAACAGTTTGTTGAAGACTGGAGGTTCTTATTTGAAGGAGCATATAGTTCTATGTCACCCGTACACAAGAGGTGGCTGAGAGAGCATTGTGTTTTTCTTTGGTGTTTTATTGCAACTCCATCATTAGTTAACATGTTGCTTAACGGATTTAAAGCCATGTAAAACCAGAGTGCACTCAGTCACCCAGGAAGATTCCTCTTCAAATTGGGATGGTACCAGTCACAATCTCTGAAGTACTTTTCCTCAGGTGCATCTCGGTGTTGTTGTTGTTATTGTTATTGTTATTATTATTATTATTATTATTACGTTTTATTTTATCAACTTTTTCATTGGTCATTTTGTACAAATTCGGTTCTAACAAACACAATAATTCATACAATTTTGTATATGTATGTATATGTATATTCATATATACCAGAGATCGTACAGAAAAGAAAAAATATTATACAGTATTTACCCTTATTTACATATATTTATATAGTATTCACTATGTATTAGGAGTTTAAAAACATTCTCACAAAATGTCTGAGATTTGATTTTTGTAGATCGTGATATATACTCTATATGGTGTTTTTAATAAGTGGTATTTGTAGCAGTGTTGATTTCAGTTATTTGGGTATAACACCGGTGACCGATATGACGAATGGGAGAATTCTGATGACTTCTTGTTTCTAGATACGTTTAATTTCTACGCCTAGGTCCTTGTGGTTTGTTAACTTTTCTTAAATTTTGTTTTGTAGATAATGCGTATTAGGTATTGAAACATTAATGAGAAAAGTTTTCCTTTCTTTTCTAAGCAATTGTGTGATATTTTAGTTTGTTGTATGGAATGGTTTTATTGGTGATTGAATTATTGTTGTTATTATAATTATAATTATTGGTGTTATTATTATATTAATATTATAGAATTGAAATTTATTTATTTATTTTACGTCAAAAAACAGTTGAAACTGCGTATGACGTGCTATGGGGAGAAGTGAATTCTGTGCACATTTTCAAAATTCTGTGATCCCTACACTGAGTCATATACTACATAAAATTTGAAAATTAAAAAAAAGCTCTCATATAATAAAATCTATTTTCAAGGATAAATAATGAATAAATTTTGGGCTCTTATCCATGATGTCCTTCGTCAAGGAATAATTACTTCCTGCCGCAACAACATGCAAACGATTATTTGAATAACTATATTTCCCAATGAATTCTAGAAGACGTGCACAGATAATGAAGTTACATTAATTGTTACATCAAGTTACATTAATTACATTAAGTTACATTAATTAAAGTGTGTAATTTTGAATCAAAATCGCTTATTTGTGCTGGTACGTCTCGTGACTGTTTCAAACTATATCGCAATACATATACGATGATATACATCTACTCTGTAGATATTACAATCAAAAGAATGTGATTCATTAAAATGTCACAGAAATCAGATTTCAAATAGTCAATTGATAGTAAAATTAATCATGTTGAATCTAAAGGTATAATGATTTTCCTACGTTTCTATGTTCCGGTTAGGATATTTAAGTGACAAAGATTCTTGTTTGTTTTTAATAAACTCTACTTTAATATGCGAGATTTGTAAACTTTTTCTATTCATTTTAATAGAAATAGTGATACATTTAAAATATCATTTAATAATTATTGCAAAGGTACCGGAACGCCGTTCAGTCGCGTTCCGCCAGAAATCAAGCCCTGCTTATAAACAACAAATAACTAAATGATTTAATAAAATATAATCAAAAACAAGGAAATAATTCGCAATCGAAACATATTCCTATTTTTTGGTAAAAACGTTTACACAGGCAGAAGTTAAAAAGAAAGTGAACAAAAAATGGTAAGAAGTAGTAAAAAATATAAACTTAATTCAAATCACGATAGATAATCGCAACAAATCAGATTTGATATAACAAATGTGGCAAATATACTTAAGAATGTAGCGACCACTCGACGCCTTCAGCTGCGAGACGAGAGGGGGTCTCTTTCTTGTTTAGAGGGGAAATGAGAGCGGGGCCAGGGGAAGTTGTGCGTGCTCACAGAAGCACCGGGTTCTTTCTTTGAATGCTTTTATACAGAATATTGGAAGTTTCACAGGGAAAATGAATTCTACTCTGTTCTGTTGACATTTTTTTTTTATTATTCAAAATAATTTGTTGGCAGATACAATAAATAAATATTAAAATAAAACTTTTCAAATAAAATGGAATATGCATCGTGCTATCTTATCTTCACATCTTTGTCAATCGAATTGTTATCAGTAAAATTAGTAATTTAACAATTTAAACTGGAGTTGTTGGTCGCTGGATATGTATTCCATAAATTTGTAAATTGAAGATTCTGTAACAAAAGAGGAAAAAAATCATTTCAAGAAGCAAAACAAAAGTTACCAAATAGAAAACTACTCACATTTTTAAAATGTACCATAGTACCTTATTTAAAGATCTACTTCTAAACAACATATTATTTTTTATTCACACGTTCTTGTGTTTAAAATACATTTTCCTGTGCCCATTGTTTTCGAATACATCACCACTATACACATTCACACATAATGTAGGCATATATTTAAGGAATTTTTTAATGTTATTTTACATCTATCTCTATCTTCCTATTCTTTCTCTTGCAATTGCTTTCCTTTAAAATTTGTATTATTTTTTCCTTTCAGGTGCGTTTTGGTGAAGAAAATATTTCATTAATTAAAAATTATTTATCGTCGATATTGTAGTTTTTCTATCTTAATATTTGCCATTTTCAAAAATAATGACAGTTCACCAGTAATGAACATTGCTTCATTTTTATAAACATACTTTACTCTATTCAGAAGAAAATTTGAAGAAAAGATTTGCAAACAATTTTGGGAATTGGAAAAAATCCCATCTCATTCAAACAAAAGGTAGGTGAAAACTGCTCATATTTTTCAAAAAATTGTTCATGTACTTTTTAAACATCCAAGTTTATAACAGGTGTTATTTATAAAGACAAAACTCTATTGACAACATTATAGTTTTGCTTTGTTAATTTTTTTGCATTTTTGAAAATACAGAGTTCATTGCAAATGGGACCTGGGCCCTTTTTATAACCTCACTTTCCTTTATATGAAGGGGAAAATTTAGAGCCTTTTTGAGAAAATATTTTTTTTTAATTGCCACTTTTTCATGCAACATTACCCAGAAACGTCATATTTTCGAAAAAATGTATATAACTTTATTTAATGATATGTCTTTGTAGAACAGATTTAATGAAGAAAAATATTATTTAATTAATTAAGAAATGTCTTCAATATTGTAGCAAGCCCCTGAACAATATTGACCTTTGCAATTTTCGAAATTGAGAACTACGAATTTCATACACGTGTTTTGTTATTTTCTGAAAGAAAAATAAAAAGAGATGTGTTTGAGAAAATTTTGAAAATTTTAAAGCTTCATATAGAGTACCCTCAAAAATCAAAATTATTTATTTTGAAGTTGCAGGGACTCGAGTTTGGCCAGGTTGATGACAGAAAATCAATTTTGAAGAAAATAGTTAAAACGGTTTTCTTGAACATTTCATTGTACTGATATATAGACATTTTCTTCAACCCAATTCTTTGGTACCAAGACCCCACAAAAAGAGAATTCTAGTATACAACGTGCCAGAGGAAGTAATTTACTGCATTTAAAAATTCGAATTATTCAGAGACTTACAATTCGAGTATTTTTGTAAAAAAATGTGCATTATTTGCCTCAACAATTCACACGTACGTCGTAAGCCAAAACGTAAAAACTATTCTATTTAAAAAAATGTTTCAAACAGTTCCGTTTAAGCTATAATAAAAGTTATTCAATAATATAAGTTATTGTATCTTAGGAATGTTTGTTTTTCGAATAAAATTATGAAATACTCGTATAAATTAGTAGCATTTGCGCAATTAAATAATAATACCTACAGGTAGCATTTTTCTCATAATACAGGTAAAAATTTACTTTGCAAAGAAGCACTTCAATGCTATCTTTAATGCCATCCACCGGTAGCGGTAGCTCAGTGCATCAACTGATGTCACTGCAGCAATTCTGTCCGGGAGGTCCTACGTTCGAGTCCTGATGGTGGCAGTATTTCCGAGACTAGCTTTTCAGCTAGGTCGAATTCAGTCGCTGTCTGGAGGAGAATTCTAGAGGCCGGCTGCTCTGATCGGTAGTTTTCCGTGGTTTCTCCGATCAACGCCAGGCGAATGCCGGAGCAGTACTCTACCAAACGGGCCACGGACCGCGCGCGATCTGTTCCTTCCTCTTCCTTGTCCTATCCTCTCCTCTTACACACACACTTACACTAACATGCACTACACTACCACATATTCCGAGAGACCGGTCGGGAGCTTAGAGCTTGTCCCGACTGGGGCGGTGCCCCGCTGGTGGGAGAGTCCTGGTTAGGGGAAACCCCACTAATCGACGGTAGGTCGGTGTCGGATCTCGCCATCCAGCGGGGGAAGATCACCGCCATCTCCCGAGAAAAAAACATGCACTACACTAACGGGACTAATGACCGGTTGACGTGCCCGGAAACACGAAAAAATCAATCAATCAATTTAATGCCATCCACAACTTCCTACTTGATTTAAATAAAGTTTAAATAAAATTAAAATCCGGGCGCGGTTTTGTCGAGTGGCGCATTTCTGTTCTGACCTTCTAGAATGCGCGAACGTCTGCCTGCGGACTGACAAGCTTCTTATTTTGCTGAATGCTCTTGTTTGAAACAGTAGGTGTTCTGCAAATTGCGCATATTAATTATTCGTGCTGCTAGATACCTGAGAAATTGTTATTAAAAACATTTTCAGATGTTAGTTTTGTCACAATTTAAATTTTTTGCCGGTTAAATCAAGCCGCCTTAAGAGTTCCTGTTAAAAGGACAAATGTTAAGGTCTTATTACATATAAACTAGACGGTGAAATCGATTCCAACTCTACATAAACATATAAAAACGTCCCATCTTTTGATTAATTCGATGAAAAGGACATACTAAATATATTAGGTATGCTCTGTTAACTGTCGCAATGAAAATTGCCGCAACAACACTAATGCTAACTGTCAAAATTAAAATTAATTAAAGTTAATTTTGGAGATATTAGTGAAGCTAGTATATTCGAGATAAAATCGCAATATACTGTGCATTATCAATTGTGATATGCAAAGATTTGGAACACGAACGTGCTGCTAATACTGAATTCTCTACCTTCAATATTTTAAGAAAATTCCCCATAATTTTAAACTTTTGCAATTTTTGGAAGTTCAGAGATTTTAACCATCATCGGACTTGCATCATTTTTATAGTTGTTTGATATATCGTATCAAAAATATTTAATAAAAAATTTGAAGCCATTTTTGAAAAAAATACTGAAAATATCTTTGAGACTTCATGTACATTACTCCCAAAAATTAAAATATTCTTTTCAAATTCAAGAGGCCGCGACATCAGAGAGATCGCTTGGGGAATATCGAGGGGTAAACATTCTGACAACGGTTTAGCTGCTAGCGTTGTTCTCAGACCAACAAAGGACAGATGTATTGTCGCAAATAAATTTTTCGGTTCAAGGGCTCACAAAACGTCGACTTTGATTACATGATGTGTTAGAGGAAGTAATATAGTATATGTGAGAACAAGAATTATACACATTTTCAGTATCAGGGACGTACAATACGAATTTTTATTCCGAAAAATCGCATTTTTTGCTACAGCATTACATAAAATTTCTCTATAGAATGTGCACATGTTATATGCGAGAAAGTAAAAATATTTGGCTGGTTGTAAATACTTTTGAAAGTTTAAGTAGTGTACTATTATAACATTTTGTAGCTGTTACAAATAATGCAAAAATGTACCTGTTGTGTGCATTCCCATTACTTCATTTTGCTTCAATTCCCATTCTGTAATAATTTCGCGACTATTCTTTAAAATTCTACAAAAAATTGATGTAAAAGTTAATAATTTGTTGCCGACCAGTTTCATTTCTATCCAACCTTTCCAATCAACTCTTAAAAAGTGTTATTATTTGCTCAGTGCTCCCTCTGAATTTGTCTCTATGACCACCATGTCCTGAGGCTGAGGATATCAGACGGATCGGCTCATAGTGCTCACTGATCGGCAAGTGACATGTTTAATACCCTCATGCACCACCTCCAACTCCCCGCCTCCAGGGGCCGCTGCTATCGATCATGAACCCCTGGGCGGCGACTCGATAAGGCAAATCGCGACGCAACGTGAGGGACGCGCGGAATGGCAGACTGGGGATAAGAGGTGGGGTCGAGAGGGAGAGAGGATAATCTGGAGAAAAAAAAGGTGGGGTAGAGGGAGAAAGGGGTGTGCGGCGGGGAGTGAAGAGAAAAGGGGAGGGGGGCCGGGGGAGGGGAGATAAAAGGGAGAAGGGTGAGGTGGGTGTGGGTGGAGAGAGAGAGAGGTAGAGTGTGTGTGTGTGTGTGTGTGTGTGTGTGTGTGAGAGAGAGAGAGAGAGAGAGAGATAAGACGAATGTGTGTTGTTGGGAAGTGACGCACGAAAAACAAGGCAAGAGGGAGATGGGGAGTGATGCTGTGGCCGAAAAAGACCCTAGAGAGTTACATGACGGAAAACAAAAGAAATGAGGCAAAGAGCGTAGCGAAGAGAGAGGCGGGGAATGAAATTGGTAGTGTTGCAGAGACTGAGGCGAGTAGTGAGAGAGGAAAGGAGAAGAGTAACGCGGGAGGCAGGCGAGGAGAGTGACACCGGAGCGAAACGGGAATTAAGGCGATGTGTGCGACAGGAAGCGAAGTATGGAGGGAAACAGGGAGAGTGGTGGTAGTAAGACAAAAAGGACGTGAAACGAAAAGTAGAGCGGGGTTCGAGGGGGGCGCGGAGTGAAACGGAATTAAGGCGTGAGAACGAGACGAAGATCGCGAGAGCATACGGGGGCCGATATAGAGTGTGAGCTTGGACTCCAGCAAGAATGAGGTGGGAACTGCTCGTGTAGTAGGAGACCGAAACGGAAGGCGGGGTCCAAGTGCATTGCTGACATTAGAAACGCTGTTGCTGCTTGGACTCCGCCCACTGCCTTCCGAGGAGTTCCGGGGGCCGAGTGGTTAAAGGCGTACGCCGCGGGGTGGAGGTAGGGAAGGTGTGGAGGCGGGGGGGGGGCGTGGCGGGGCGTGTTAATCCCGCGCTCTATCGCGCAGGACGAACGGCCGCCCTCGGCGCCAGGTGACGCGCGCTAAGCCTGTGGCGCCCCCGCCAGCCGTCCTCACCGCTCGCCCGCGCCCCGTCGTGCCCCTTCGCCGCTACATCCCCTGCCCCTTCGCTGCTCCACTATTCTCCCCTCGTCCAAGTCTTGTGACGAATGTCCTCACCTCGGCGCTGCTTCCGCGCCAAGCCAAGTTGTGCCCGCGTCGATGGCCTGGGCGTCCCCGCTTGGGCGATCTAATAATTTTAGGTCTAGGAAACGGAGATCAAAAGGCGGGGACTGGGAGGCGGAAAGGAAGGCGGAGCGGGAAGGCGACAGGAGGCGGTGTCGGGAAGTAGATTGGGGCGGGGATGCGGGGACGGGAGGCGGGGACGGGGAGGCGGGGACGGGAGGCGGGGACGGGAGGCGGGGATAGGGAGGCGGGGACGGGGAGGCGGGGACGGGAGGCGGGGACGGGAGGCGGGACGGGAGGCGGAGGCGGTGTCTGGGAAGCTAGAATTCGGGGACGGGAGGCGGGGACGGGGAGGCGGGGACGGGGAGGCGGGGACGGGGAGGCGGGGACGGGGAGGCGGGGACGGGGAGGCGGGGACGGGGATGTGGGAACGGAGAGGCGGGGACGGGGAAGCGGGGACGGTGAAGCGGGGGCGGGGAAGCGGGGACAGGGAGTCTGGAGTGAGGGAAGCAATATCTTCCCGCCCCTTCCTATCAGTAACTAGTGCTGAAGAAAACGTACGGAATTGATAGAGCGATCCTTGTGCTCTTGCCATCACATTAGCTAAAAAATCGGTCTGTTTCCGGCTGCAAGATATTCGCAGCGCGAGTGGCCCACAATCACGATCCTTCCACACCTCAATTGGTCCTCTCTCAGCCTCTTCTAAAGGAAGCCACACCGGTGGTCCAAGTCCTGTCTTATTGCAGCATGTTTATTATATCTCCAAAACACATAATCCTTTTCCTGTCACCTACGTTGGAGATCTGCACGATTGTCCTACCTTTCAACCAACAGTCGTTCTATTTGGATTAATTTTTCCCCAACTATGACACAATTTCCGCTGGCCATTGCTGCATTCTTCCACGTTCCAACCTCGGTCTAATGTCTGCGAATACTCTACTTTGCCTGCCCCATCCATTTGAGCTTCACATCTGAATGGAAATTTCACAGCCTCAACCAAGTCATAGTAGCAGAGGAAATCAAATACATATAAAAATAATTTTGATATGAGCAAACATTGTCTAACTTTTAAATATTATTTCCTTTGTATATAGACTTTAATATCATTATCATTATGTTTTAATATTTCTGAATTTTTTCATCATTTATTCATTTTTTAATATTTTTTATCTGATCAATATTGTGTATTTTGTTCAGTGAATCTTCAGACCGACAAACCTTCAAATCGTTGGTGTCAAGTGGAGTGAGAAGATTTCATTTACCTACAAAATCGTGTTATCAGGTCCAATATCTAATTCTGAACTAAGTGGAACCGCCTTGTAATATGAGCCACTCATACCATTCTCAACAGAGATAAGTGCCTTTTTCATTTCATTTTTATTGGTTTTACACACACACAATTTATTGTGGGTCAACAGATGTATCTATGCACTCCGAAAATTTTCTCCGGGCTATCAGTTGCAAAAACCCTGATGGACACGATTAGTACCATTTGACAATTCGCCGACATCAATAGCACCACACCACACTGCTTTCTGATTTCTTTCTTAGCTCGCAGCAGCCTAACATACTACCATTCCTTTAATCCGCGTCCATTGCTCTTCTCAATCTGTTTCCTTAGTCCCTCGGGATCGTTGAGGCTTCCTTCTCTTCGTCTTCATCTTTTACTTTCCGTCCTTCGTCCTCTAGCACCTGCATCGTCTCGCTCCCGCACCGTATCTCGCCCTTCTCCCGACGTCCCTTCTTTCCTCCGCTCTCCCGTTTGCGTCGATGGAGATAACATCAGCGGGAGAAACATGTGATGAGCCGGAGCAACGGCCGTGGCGGGAAGAGTTGTAGAGGAGGAGATAGCAGTGCGGACGAAACGACGTCTACTAGGAAGCGAGCCGCGATCCCAGCGAAGACCTTGATGTGTAGGCGGGCGAATCGTCCAGTGGAGGGGGGGCGGAGCTGGGAGGGGGGAAGCCATTGAGAGAAACAGGGATGGCAGTGGGTGATTCGATATCTGCAGAGAGTTTGTATTGATATGTGATTGTTATTTCGGGCAGGTTGGGAGTTTTTCTAATATCCTCGGTCTTTGTAGTATTTAAACTGTAAAACAATTAGAGACATAATTATTAAAATACATTAATTTGTACCAAAGGACTTGCAATTTTATACACACAAAAATTACGTAGTATTTCTCCTTATTTTCAAATAATTTGTTTTCCGAAGTGCAAAAATATTATGAATTGATTTTATAAACATAATTTGAACAACTATACTCAATGAGTTTCACAGAAACTAAAGTGTAGTAATACAGTTCTGTTAATTCGAATTGCCGTTGAAATTAGTGTTGAACAGAATGCGTGACCTACATTTTGAATAACAAACGGAATATCACTATTTCTGACGAGTTTTTTAAATAAAAAATTAACATTTAACAAGAAGAAAGAATTTTCAATTTTACACATCTGCGCTGTGCTATCGTAATAAATGTAAGCACGTTTATCCGTTCAAGATTTGCTTTTATAGAACAGCTCAAAAATACTTTAAATACACTTTAAGGATTGGTGACACTGGTTCATATCGTTTACCAATCTGAAAATCTTATTTCCTTACTTTTACATTTTAAATATACAGAGGATAATCGAAAAACTCTGTTACCAACATAACAGTCGTCTTAGTGCGTACGTTATGCTGTGATTGCGAAAGATGCAAAAGGAGAGTGATTGGCGCGTGGGGATGGACATTGAATGGGAAACGGTGACGCAGATGCCAAGAAGGTGGATGTGGAGAAAAAAAGGAATTAAATTCCAAATGGGACTCTGGAGAACAGTGAAAATGTTGATATAGGGGAAAGAATAGTTACAAGAAAGCTAACAATTCAAGGCAAGGGCATGCAGTGAGTTGAAAACATGAATGAAAATACTAGTTATGTAGGTAGGCAAATTCACATGTAGGGTCTATGGCGGGTGGGAAAATGAGGTGCACGAAGCGTATTTTGTAGGTCACACGGAAAACGAAGCGCTGAATGTAATGTTTTCTAAGCGGTCGAGTCACGTCATATGCATTGGTGGTGGAGATCTTTCAAAAGGACTATGTTTTGAAAGCACAATCATTCAGAAAGTTCTTACAATCGTCAACGTAACAACTTGACATATTATTGGTGTAGAGGTATCTTCCACTAGCAGGACACTGCCCCAGCCGGGACGAGCTCTGAGCTCCCGACAGTTCTCGTGGCATATATGGTAGTGTGGTGCTGGTAAGTGTAAGTGTGTTTAAATAAAGGTGAAGCCAAAGCAGAGGAAGGAAAGGTCGGGCGCGATCCGTGGCCCGTTTGTTAGGGTACTGCTCCGGCATTCCTCTGGTGTTTACCGGAGAAACCAATAGAATTCTCCTTCAGACAGCGACTGAATTCGACCTAGCTGACAAGTTAGTGTCGAAAATCTTGCCATTGTCGGAACTCGGACCTAGGACCTCCCGGTCAGAGGCACTACAGTGACATCAGTTGATGCAATGAGCTACCTCTCCCACGTATTCGTCCTGCCGCAAGTGCGACCGAGGGAGAGGGCTCAAACCATAGCCTGATCGGACGCCGTCCCCATCGCATCTCTCCGGCTGCCTCGCCCACCGCCCCTCCCCCCTCCATCGGCCCGTGAGTCGCCACCGCCGCGAGATCCGAGATCCTCCGCGCGATCTCCACTCCTAAATCCGGCGCGGATCTGCTTCCGGACGCCCTCCATCTTCCGGGGGCGCTCAATGGCTGAAAGGTCCCTGGAGCTCCGCGGGAGGGCGTTCAGGGGTGGGGCGGGGCAAGGTGGGGCGCGACGAGGCACGGCACGGCGGGGCAGGGCGGGGCGGGGCGGGGCGGGGCAGGGCAGGGGGGGGGGCTGGGCTGGGCGGGGCGGGGCGGGGCGGGGCGGGGCGGAACGCACTGTCTGCGCAGATCTGGTGGTTGCGCAACCGGGATACACGTCACTGATAAATAACGGCCGCGCTGAAGACGAATTCTAGCTTCTTCGCGAGTTACGAAATTTGTAGTTAAAAATAAATTGGATGACTTTAATTATTACGGAGTGGATGCTGGTTAATTTCACGTAAGACAGTTCGAATTACTAAATAATTCGAAGATAACATTTCCTTCAAAATCGTATTTAAAGAATATTAAATATAAATTTTCATTCGAATTTTTGAAGGGTAAATATGAACAATTCAGATTTCCGTGTGGTCAATAGTTGAAAGCGCCTGAGCATCTGGCTGCGGGCAGGGCGGAGGATGTTTTGTGTGAAATAAGAGGATGTACGGAGAGATGAGTGTCACTTCTGATGATCGCGACTACGGATACACAACACTCATAAATAAGACTTTGAATATTGATTTTAACCTCTTTATGAAACGTTTACCAAATTTGTGAACACGAAGTTACACAAAATTAACTACTACACAAAAGTCTCGTTCAACATAGGATAATTCTAAGTATTGGGTATTTGAAAGTACTGGAAAACTCGAAGTACTGAATAATTCGACGTATTGGATAATTCAAATAAAAATTTTCTCTTGAATTTCTCAATATAATATTTCTCTATTGAAGGTCTAAATTCTGTGATTTTCTTCCCTCCATCTTCGATGGCAGCTCGATGCAGTGGCAATGGGGTGTGTGGAGAGGGTCCAAGACGGAGGAGAGATAAAGGAAGAAGTGAAGCAGCCCCACTGAGGGTACCAATCTGGCGATCGCACATTCCGAAAATATATGCGGGATACAACGGCCGCAGTGAAGCCGACTGTATCTTAATGAACGTAAATTGTGGGTTCAGATAATAAACAGGATTGATTGAGTGATTAGTAGAGGTTTAAAGAACTTCGCTTTCTAATGTCACAAATAAATGGATGTGACGTATTAATAAATTCGAATAATAAATAAATTCGAATCTATCACATGAAGATAGTATTCTTAACTGGACAAATTCTCACTAGTGGATATTTGAAAAACGAACTAGTAATTTTTAAACATCAGATGTTTAGGCACTGAAAAATCGTCTTTTAGGCGCCTACAAATACACTAAAAATGTCAGGAATAAGGAGAAAATAGGCACTATCATAAATTACATACACAATAAATCGAAAAATGGTTTGTAATTTTTTCGATATTATTTTGTAAACTTATATATACAAAACAAGTTTCTACATTTGAATGAAAACTAGATTTACATAGTTACAACTCTTCTACATTTTATTCTTAACGGTTTGCATTAACTAGTAATATTTGTATACTACTGGTAACTTTTCAAGGATCACAATTTAAAATTTGCGACGATTGGGAGACAAAATCAGTTTGAATACGAAGAAGAATTTCTCAACATCTAATGATGTGTTCTGGCATATATTTTAGAAGTCCAACACTAGCATCACTAAAACCTTCCGGGTATTAACATTTACTTCCACTTAAAATGTCAGGCCCTCGTTGTATTGTCAATCGATCATGTTCTCAGAAGATGGCTGATATTTATGAAATAGGGTAATGGAGAAAAATCAGTTGGGATATTTTTTCGAATTCTCTCGTATTTTAAAATACCAATACGTGAATTGAAGATTTCGTAATGAATGGTCACCATGGTCCATTTTCCGATACCTTCACATTGTATATAAAAATAATACAAAAAAGACAAAACAGTCATAAAAAAGTTATTTACGCAAAAAAAGGCATTTATGTTTCAAAAAAGCAAAAATAAGCATTATAAAACTTCGTCTTGTCATGCTTCCTGTAATATATTACCAGCCTTTAAATGAGTTCCCTAGAATAAAATAGGCATTTTCCGAATCATCCGATGTCTAGTTATTATTGTCGACGCATTCCATCTTTGAAAGACGCTCAAGGGCTGGAAGCTCCCTGGTGTGGCGCGGGAGAACCGGGGTAAAGGGCGCAATGGAGGGGAGGGCGAACGGGCACAGCGAGGAGCGTAGCAAGGGGATAGGGGGCGATGATGGGGGGGCTGAAGTTTATCGATTGAATTTAGGAATATATTGGAATTCTAAAATAAGTAATCTCGAATAATGAACGCCTTGAAAAAATGAATTTCCAATTTTTTCCCTAATATTCATGTTTTTAGAAACGCTATATATTTTTCTAAAATATATTAAAGTATTGCAATAAAATACTTATTTGTCAATCAATTTGATACTTCATTCGTAACAATACTTCATTCGTACTTCATTCGTTTATTCATAACAATATTGAGCAAATATTCTATGTACCTTATTTTTAATCAGGAAATATCTACAATGTATTTACAATGTTCAATTTAATTGTAAAAGGGGTCTTTGTATTTGATAATGCCTTCAATGTTTTTAAATGTTTATAGGTTCCTCATTAAATAGAATTAGCATTATTTTACGAAAGAAACTGTGGATGGCGATTTGAAAAATCATTGTATTCGAGAACTATTAAAGAATCTTATTTGCATTAGCATTGAAAAAAGATTCATCTTCTCTAATATTAAATATCGATCAATTGTTTAAAGTAAACTTTATTAAATCTCTCTGTGTATTCAAGTCTTTACCAAATTTGAAAATATATTTACAGAGGTCTACATTTAAGCAATTTTAAAAATAAAATAAAGAGTTTTGGGCCTGAAAATATGTTTATCCTATTTGGTTTTGCAATATTTGTAAATTTGGTTTCAAACGTACTAGTACGTAATTTAATTTTCCTATGTAACAAAGATATGTGTGTGTTAGTCTTGTACTCTACTAATGCCAGAAGTAAATTTGTTTCTTAAGAAATTGATTGCAAATGCATTTTAATAATTACATACACTTACAATAAGTTAAGGGCACCTAACTTATTGCACTCCGAGTCCCTAAGAGGGCGCAATTCAATTTTCCAACAGTTGGCTACACTGCTTCGTTCGACACATTTGTACTTTTATTGTGAGTCAAGCTGTAAACATCTTTCAGCATTCACTGTCAGGTACCGTACGTATCAGGAATGATGAAGGTAAAAAATTAGTTTTATGTTTGCTTGATGTAATTTCCTCATTGTTACCTAAGCTCTGAGACGCAAGAAAGGACTATAATTCAAAATTATTTTTTAAGTGACTCAATTATAATATAAGCATTGCAACATTCAAATAGTAATTGCATATTTTTATTGACAGAAAAACATCTGTTTTCATAAATAAAATGCACATTGAGAATACAGAATTTAAATAAACATTGCATTGGAATGCAGCGTTCACTTGAAGTTCGACGAGTTCAATCATTTATGAAATTGTTATAAACTTCCGCCAGTGTGATAAAGACCACGCACATGAATGGCGGAATGCGCACGCACTCTTTGGCGCTTTAAACAACTTTATATTAAAATTTAGTATTTCGATATTCTTCATTTATTGTGTTAAACGATTTAATTCACGTTGCTATTGAGATTTAAGGATATCAATAGCTGAATGATACTAAGATATTAACCTTTTCATTTCAGAATGGCTTCGGGTTATAAACAAAAACCAAGCAAGACCATTAATTTTACTAAAAAAAAACCATTTGTGATCAAGTAGGGGTTCTCCGTGCAGGTCGAGCAAGTGACGACTATCTTGTCGTGGTCTTCCTCAGGGCTGGTCTGTGAGAAAGAAGACCACGAGAAGATGGTCGAAACGTCGGCAACACGGCATTAGACGCGGCGTCACCCGGACAGCCAAGATTATTTTCATGACTGGCCGCAGAAGCCTGCAACTTCAATAAGTGAATAATCTTCACGCATGTTGAGCAAGTTATCGATCAAGTGGAGGATCTAATCTATCAAGGGAAGGATCTCTGCACGAGTCGTTCTGATGGAATATCTACGCGAAAGTAAATTATGTGGCGGATCTCCCTGCCAGTCGATCCAAGAAAGAGAAACTCGAGGAAGTTAATAAAGTAGAGGACCTCGTCGATGCTAGGTGACCATGTCAGTGAAGTGAAGGATTTCCGCTCACGTCGATCAAGTGACTAATTCCCAGCAAGACGATTGGACGATCTAAAGCAAGTCTATCAAGTGGAGAATCCGAAGTATGTCGATCAAGTGAACGACAACTCAAGAAAATTGATGAGCTACCTCAAGAAAATCGAACTTTTACTATATCAGGGACAGTCTATGGTATTTATAGATTTTTGTTCTGTAGAGAAATGGCATTTCTCTCTACTAGTACTTTTTTTTACAGGAACAGAATGAGGAGCAGATAAAATATAATTGGATCAAGTATACAAAGTGTTAAATTTGTGTGATATCTGCTGTTTATTTTAATGGATTCATTTCTTGAGTTCATTTTTAACCTTTTCTTAATGCTTACTCATGCATGTGAACTTAAGAGTGAGAATTTTCCATTTTATGCTTTTTACAGATTGAAACGCAAGAATTTTGCATTCATGATTTAATTTAACAATGTTGCTGGGAATATTAAAAATAAGAAGATAAAACGATTTTGTAAAACTATTAAAACAATCCCGAATGAGGAAGTTTTCTCTTTCACTGCGCATTCTTTAGTGTCTACCCTTCGTACATTATATGGATGAAGCTACGAAACATCATTTCTCATTCCACAAATTTACTTAAATAAAAATACGAAGCAGTTCTGTCATTTACATTTGTGAATTTCACCGGGTTACAGATATTAACACATTGTTCTTACTTAGAATCGGTTTTAAATCCAATCCTATGAAAATAAATTACTTAGAATAAAATTTCACTCTTAGGGAGTTCTGCGTTGGGAATCACACAAGAGGCATGGCGCCATCGGATTGGTCGGAATACGACCGGTAGCGAACCAACGTCCGAAGAAGTCTTGGGGAAGAGCCACATTAACGGCAACGTAGCCCCCACCCCTTTCCCTCCGTCGACCGTTACGCCGCCGGCTCAAGCCGCCAACGCCCTCGTACGTCCGTATTAGCAAAAATTAAAAACGCAATCATTGACACCGCCGTTAGCCTGAAATAGCGGTGTTAACTAGCCTTAATATCCCAGGGAAAGGCGCGACCCGTCCGTTAATCCTTACGCGCCGCCGAAGCTACGCCAAAGGGTGGAGGCAAATTTTCCTTACGATACGGCCTTAGTTTTTGCGTCTAATTGGCGGGAGCCCGGGGGCGCGGGACGATGTGGGGGGGGGGCAGCGTTAGACGACGGGAGATGTGGTCTTGAGGCAGATCCCCGGTCCTCGGCCACTATTCTCGCGACGATCGCAAAGAAGGGCCATCAGGAGCACGTCGTCCCTCGGGTAGCTTGCCGCCGCCTAACACCTTCATTTCTGGCGCTCGTTCATTTTCATATTATAGTGGTGCCGGGAATAATAATTGGAATCGGTCATATTGTGCGAAAAGTGAGAGTCCCCCTAGGGCGGTGTCCGCGGGCCGGCGACGGTGGCGCCGCGGGCGGTGAGGACAGTGAACGAGGAGCAGGGGGGGGGCGTAATCCCACCTCGAGCTACGTCCAGCGTGGTCGCGGAACGGCGTCCGCGCGAAGGTGGGGGACGGGGAGAAAGAGGGAACGGACACCGCTGCTGGAAGAATAGGGGGGATTTGCATTGGAGAGGATCCTACCATGTCACAAATCACTTTTACTGGCTCTGTATGTGCTGTTTGCTAATGCCCGCGGCCTGGACTGTCTCAGCCGAGGGCGACGGCGGCGGAGGCGGCGCACAGGGCCGACGCGAGGGGGCGGGAAGGGGGGACGGAAAGGGAAGCAGGGGCCCCGCGAGTCGGTCGCGATTTAATAACGGAACTGCCCATTCTGAACACGGGGTGGCTTTGCTACGGCTGGACGTGGCTGCGGAGGCGGGGAGTGAGAAGGAGGCGGAGGCGGCGGCGGCGGCGAGAGAGCGGCCCTGGGAAGTAGAGGTAGTAGGAGGGAAGGCCGTTATGTTATGAGTGCAAGCTTGCTGGCGAGGCACATCGCGAAATGGATGAGGTCCATCCCGCCTCGATATGAACCATTCATTAAGGCTAAATCCGGGGCGTCTAACGTCTGCGTAATGAGAGAACGAAGCTTCGCCCGCCCCGCCCCCGCCCCCTTCCCCTTCGCGTCCCCGCCGTCGCCGCAGGACCCCGCCCCTCCCCGCCCGCTCGCCCAAGCACGGGCGCGTTCCATTAGTTAAGGGAAGGTGAGTCGAGGCGTCCACCAGGCTAACTCCACCGCCTCCGCCGCTGCCCGCTGAGTCTGACCGCGACTTTTCCGCAGCACGTGCTGACCGCCGGCACGACCCGAAGCCCGGCGCTCAAAGCACTTACGATTTTTACATCCCGTGAAAAAATTAGTTAATTTCCTCATGTTATTACTGGATTATTTCACAGTATTAAACTTAAAAATTTTCACGTGTTCTCACACCTACGGAGGATATTGGTTTCCTTCAATAAGGCTCCGTAATATTCTAATTTCGGTCTTTTTGTTGAAAAAAATCTTCCTATTGAAAACAGGAGAGATCCAAATTAAGTGGATTAAGTTCGTTTAGTTGAGGTAAACATAATCTCCCCGGAAAGAGGATTACAAGGTTTCAAGGCTCAAAGAGTATCACTTATTTGAAATAGGACGATAAAATCACATTGTTGGATAACTAAAAGCAAGAAGACTTTACTCTCGCTTCGTATAGCTGAGGATAGTTTACGTAAATTTTTTTATTTCAAAGCCAGTTTGCAAGAACTTAATTACCTTCAGGCGGAGAATGGTATTCTTACGCGCAATTACTCCTACAAGTGACGATTTTTTCCAATTTGTAATCTCATGGGGTTAATTATATTTTTAAACTAAAAGTTGAATTACTTTCCATTATTTACAACATTTCGTTTTAGTAATCCGTTCTGGATTTGTTGAATTGATTAATATCTATAAGTATTTTATTCTTTTGAAACCACTACGGAAACGAAATCGTAATTCCTGATACTTATATCATTAGAAGAGTCAGAATAAATTCAAAAATACATATCAATCAGATATATAACATCATTATATTAGTACAAAAATATGATTTAAAAAAACTTAAGTACAATATTAATATTATCTTTTAGTTATTATTACCCCAAAATTGTTGAATAACCAGAATTTGACATGAACTACTTATGTTTCAAGATATGATGAACAATACTTACTGCAATGTTATTTCTCTAGTTGTATTTAGAAGTTTTAACTATTTTGCAATCGTAATAGATGGGATAGACATAATTAAAATAATGTTTACAATATTAATATGATATAAATTATAATAAATGAGAATGAAATTAAGGTGAAAAGAAGTTCAATAGGAAGATGAATGGATGTTAAAAAGGACTAAAAATTAAAATTAAAACTTATTTCTTCGCTATTATTTTTTGGTTTGTCTAATTCTTCAAAATAATGTTTTCTTCAAGCACAAAAAACATTATAGATTTTTAAATTAGTCGAAATTGGTTGCAATTAGTTCCTTGTAATTATAGTTATTTTTCAAAGTAGTATTTTACACTTGACTCATATAAGCATGGATATATATAACACATATTAGAGAAACAAATATTGATAAAATGTACTTGAAATCGAAAAGAGCTAGTGATCAACAAGAGCGGATGCCAATCTTTGTGATGCCTCAGAAAACACAGCTGTGAATTCAAGATTGATATGCAATTAACATTATAGTCGAATCAATCGTGTGATTTTTGAGACATGTGTGTGTGTTACTAGACGTTGCATGCATTAAAAATATTCGCTAGAAGATTTGTAGAATATGAACAGAATATATGCTTTGAAAGTGACACGTCGAAAATAGGTTTGTATTGCAATAAATCAACCCAATCCATTTCTAATTGTAAAATCATTTCAAATGATAATTCCATTACTCGTTACTTCATATTGTCACTCAGTCAATATTAATTTCTGTCATTTTAATTCTACAACACAAAAAGGCATGGTAAAGGTGAAATTAAGAACGAAAACGATTTAGCAATCACGAGTGGCATTGAAGATCTAAATCACTTCCTGAAAATAATACTGTGCAAATTATTGGTTATTTCAGGAATGAATTATTGTAAATGCATCTGAACTAAATAACTTACAACAAACTTAGAGAACTTAGAACAAACTTAGGATTTTATGTATAATTTGCTTTGATTGTTCCATGCCATGCCTCATTCTCTTTCCTTTACTCGTATTCACACATTCATTTCATATTTTTCATGTGCGCCTTCTCGTCCACTATTTCATATTTTCGTACGGTTTCATTCGTTATTTCATATTTGTTTTCATATCATATCATTCCGTGATTTCTAAATGCTTTCACAATCTTCGCTTCAAATTTTCATACCTTTATATTTACTGTTCTCACATTCTCTCACTTTTTATTCACACCATCTAAGTAGTTTATAGAAAATCTCGTACTCTGTCATGAATTATTTTGTTGACTATGAGATATGTCACTCGATTTTACACATTTTCTTAGGTAATATTTCCTTGATCATAGGTGGGGGTATTGAAGAAATATTTTATTCAATAAATTATTTCAGTCAAGCTGGATTACTTAATAATATTAATGCATATGTTTATTTGGATAGACCAACATTTCATGAGGATGGACATGCAAGATGCTGCATTTCATACAGCAAGAGAATACGATCGGTCATGATTGCCACCATTTATTAGTGAATTAAAACTTAAATGTGCAGTAAAAAGATAAATTGACAAGCAAACGTACTCGTAGATATCACGAGAAAGTAAATGAATTTTCAGAACTAAATATTAGTTAATTTGTTTATACCTTAAACATATGCATTGATTAGATTGCAGATTTAACAGTTTATTTATCAAACACGTATTTTTATTGACCAGAAGAAGACTCCATAAAGAACCGATAGGTTGACAATGCATTACTTAATAATTAATTTTAACGAAGCTGTCATAATCCACGCATATTTCGAGAATCAAGTATGCGGAACCAAAGGTTGCGTGTTCAAGTCCTGCATGGATGTGACAGAGGTGAAGTTGGCTTCACCACACCCGATAATATCTGAAAACATATCAAGACATTGAGTATCTCATTTTTCCGATTGCGTCATCTAATTTGGTTATTAGTCCCTTGAGTGTAATGCATTTTATTCTCGGAAGATGGAGGCGGCCCATCCCCGCTGGAAAGTGAAATCCGGCGCCAATGCACACATTTACTTGCGAGGTTTCCTACTCCTGGTACTTCCCTCAGCAAGGCATCGCCCCAGCTGGGTGAAGCTATACTCCCTCAACAGGCCTCCAGATGAGCGACAGCAAACTGTTAAGTGTGTGCGTAAGAGGAGAGAGGAGACGAGATCGCTCATTTTCTTTGGCCTATTAGGTCACTTCTCTAGCATTCGCCAGATGATAGATGAAATCACGGAAAACTTCTGAACGGCTGTGCACTATAATTCCAAGAAACCTTCTAAATTCAACTTACAAGCTTATAAACTAGTGTCAACAACTGTCCCTAGGACCTTCACAAAACTCGCGCAGTAGGAGCAAATGAAATAAATAAATAAATAAATAAATAAATAAATAAAGCATAGTTGTTTGCCAAAGTTTTGAAAAATTTATTTCCATCCTCAGGGCTATACAAAATGAAAAAGAAACCTGTCTTCGGGGTATTTTTTTGGTCGATACGTATTCTCCATATAAATATCAATGAGAAGTCGAGGAATGTTAAAGGGCTAAACCTACGTTTTCCACGCAATCATCGCCCCGTCCGTTGGCGCAGAGGCGCGCGCCAGGCGGGTGGGCGTGGCGGCCAGAGGTGGAGCGCGCGTCCAAATTTCGTCGCGGTAAACGCGTTACCAACTTGGGGGCGAGCTCGCTAATCGGGGGCGGCAGCGCGGAGGCGGCGGCGGCAGGAAGCCCGCGGGGCGTCGCCGCGGGGACGGGGACGGGGCGGGGGCGGGGGCGGACGCGGAGGAAGCCGGCCAGTGGCGTCTTGACCCGGCGGCGGCGGCGACGCAAGAAGCGGGGGCGCCGGCGCATCACTGCGTCGCCCCACAAGGCGGAGTCTGTAGGAGGAGCCGGCCTTCGCCGAGCAGTCGCCCGCAAACGCCGCCGCCCCCGCCGGCCCCGCCCCCGCCCCCGCCGTCAACTCCGACGCCTGGCATTATGCAGTGCGTTGCCCACTGAAGCCCGCGGGTACGCGACAGCGCGAAAGACGGCCGAGGAGCTGTGCTGGAGACAGCAACGGGCTCTATGTGGCAGCAGAGGAATTTACCGTCTGTTGGTGAGAACTGCTCCTGCCGCGATAAGGAGTGGTGTAGAAAAAAGTGAGCGTGGAGCTGTGAAGGATGCAATATATAAGAGTAAAAGCGTAGTGCAGAATTGATTGTGGAGGTGTTGAAGACTACGAGTGAAAGAGTTGTGCAAAGAGTCAGTCGTAGATACGAAGGTCTGAAACCGTAGTAAGAAAACGTAGGTTTAAAGCATGGGCTTGGGAGCAAAAACGAAGACGGGATGCAGTGAAGTGTAGCAGTGGAGGGGTTGGCGTGGCAGTGGAAACATCCCGGAGAAAGTTTCAATACATAGACGTCAGGAGGAGAAATAGAAAAAGTGGGCGTGAAGGTGATGATTGAGACGTAGGCGAAGATGGGAAGCTGTTAAACGAGGTTGTGGAGAGTGGAATGTCTCGGGTGTTTGAGATGAAATCGTAAAAATATTGGCGTAAAGTTGAGAGACTGAAGATGTAAGGCAGGTGTGGAGAAGTAGGCGAGTACAACTGGAGAATTACAATTAGACCTGCTGGGGTAGGCTTGGAAGCGTAAGCGTTAAGGATTTGCTGAGAATTTGGTTTGGTTTGGTTGGTTTTTTTCGTGTTTCCGGGCGCGTCAACTTCTTTCGTCATTAGTCCCGTTAGTGTGGTGCATGTTTGTTTCTCGGAAGATGGCGATGGTCTTCCCCTGCTGGATGGCGAGATCCGGCACCGACCTACCGTCGGCTAGTGGGGTTTGCCCCTAACCAGGACTCTCCCACCAGCGGGGCACCGCTCCAGCCGGGACAAAGTCTAAGCTCGGTCTCCCGGAATATGTGGTAGTGTAGTGCTGAGAAGGCATAGACGTGAAGAAGAATTCGTGGGACATAGATAGGGAAGGGAAGGAGTGGAGACAAAGATCATAAGACAAAAGCGGCGTGGAATAGAGTTCAGGCAAGAGTTTGAATCTGAATTGATAAAATCTTTCCGGTGGAGCCGGTTTGATGTGTCTGTCGTACGAAAGCATGCCACAGCGTGGAAGGCTTTTGGCTGGCACCCATTCACCAAGAGGAAAACATTTGTCAAAATTAGATGGCATAATGGGGTTCAGAAACATTTGAGAAATGAGATTCGAAATAGAAAACTTATGAGCAGAAAATTGTTGAGCGGGTCAAACCATTGTAAGAAGCCATGAAGATGTTTAGCAAAGTATTACTAGAAGAAGAAGAAGAAGAAGAAGAGGAGGAGGAGGAAGAAGAAGAAGAAAAATAAGAGTATGAGTGGATGAGAAGCGGAATGAGGAGGAGGAAGGGAAAGAAGACGATGAGAAAACCGAATTCACGGCACAAACAGAAAAGCCATCAGATCATCAGGAAGACAGCACCCCCAGATACCGAGAACTGCCACAGTGAGAGAAAACGAGACCATGAAGTTCATGAAAACCAATCAAGGAGCCCGATTTTGCTTTAGACGGAATGGAGTAATTACGCACAAGGCGCGGATGAGGCGACGGGGCGGGAGACAGCTCGAGAACGCACAGAGTTGGCCTGCGCGGCCCCGCGGCGTCTAAGCAAACGCGCTCGGCGTCGCCGACGGACGCGCTGCTTAACAAAACCACCCGTGGACATGACAGCGAGCAAATTTCCTTCTTGCGCGGCAGAGCGCGCGGCGAGACGGGGCGGGGAGCGTCGCGAGGGGCGAGCGAAGACCTCGCGGCGACGCCTGTTCTCTTGGCTGTCGCCGCGACGCCAGCCGCACGCCGCGCCACGCCGCTCGCCGAGCTGCAGGCGGCGCCGCGCCGGAGGGGGCGTGGCCGATGCGCGAGGATCAGAGCCAGAGGAGGGTAGAGGGTGGCGCGTCGTGAGTGGAGGTGGAGGACGGGATAGGGCGTACGCAGGGTTTGGTTTGGTTTTTTCGTGTTTCCGGGCGCGTCAACTGCTTCGGTCGTTAGTCCCGTTAGTGTAGTGCATGTTTTTTCTCGGGAGATGGCGGTGGACTTGCCCCGCTGGATGGTGAGATCCGGCGCCGACCTACCGTCGGCTAGTGGGGTTTCCCTAACCAGGACACTCCCACCAGCGGGCACTGCCCAGCCGGGACAAGCTCTAAGCTCCGACCGGTCTCCCGGAATATGTGGTAGTGTAGTGCATGTTAGTGTAAGTGTGTGTGTGTAAGGGGAGAGGATAGGACAAGGAAGAGGAAGGATAGATCGCGCGCGGTCCGTGGCCCGTTTGGTAGGGTACTGCTCCGGCATTCGCCTGGTGTTGATCGGAGAATCCACGGAAAACTACCGATCAGAGCAGCCGGCCGCTAGAATTGTCCTCCAGACAGCGACTGAATTCGAGATAGCTGAAAAGCTAGTGTCGAAAATCCTGCCACCGTCAGAACTCGAACCTAGGGCCTCCCGGTCAGAGGCGCTGCAGGCGTACGCAGGGATGAGTAGGCTAGTAGGTTGGGAGGATAGGGTGTATGGAGAATTGATTGATTAATTGTTAGTGATTCTGGGCGCGAGGTGATTAGCACCGTAAGTGTAGTACATGTTTATTTCTTCGAGAGGTGGCGGTGACCACTGGATGGCGAGTACCGGCGCCGACCTACCGTCGACTAGCGGGATTTTCTCCCAACAATGTATCTGCCACGAGCCGGGCACCGCCCCAACCAGGGCATGTTCTAAGTCCCCGACCGGTCTCCCGGCAGGTGTGGTAGTGTAGTGCCTGTTAGCGTAAGTGTGTGTGCGTTTGTGGGTGTGTGTAAGGGATGAGAATGGGTCAACGATGAGGAAGGACATATCGCGTGCGGTTCGTGGCCCATTTGTTAGAGTATTGCTCCGGCATTCGCCTGGTGTCGTATTGTAGAGAACGTAGTACTTAGTGAAGATGAGTTCAGGGCAGATGGGTAAAGAAATGTGGAGGAACAAGATCGGAAAATGTACCGAAGGGCGTTTGGGCAGGAGTAGAAAAGGCTGGGGTTGGGATGAAAGCGGAGGCTGGAGTAAAGGTGGGAGGGAAGTATAGATGGCGGAGACTGATCGGCGGTTGTAGGACAAAGCGAGCGGATAGAGTGTAGAGAGGGCTGACGTTGGGCTGGAAGCGCTGTGAATACGTGAGTGGAGCGAGCTGGCAGGGAAAGGAGCAGAATAGGGGCTAATCGCAGAAAGGAGAGTACCGCATCGCAATTGGAGGCGGAGAAATTTGAGTTTGCGATGGAACGGTGTTGAAGCGGAGATGTGGGCAGAGGGGATTTGAGGATTGAGGGTAGCGCGAAGAAGGTGGATAATCGAGTTGGGGAGGGAGCGGAGATATGGATGGTGCTTGAAAGGCAAAAGGGGGAATAGCAGGATGGGAGCGGAACATGCCGAGGACGAAACTGGTCGACGGCGGAGATAGTGGCGGGGTGGGTTTGGCATCTACGGCAGCGGCAGTTGCGCTCGCAACAACACAGTGAGCATTGTTGTATCTGATGCGGGGCACTTAGCAAGAGTTGCACTGACATCTCTATTTTCCCTTCGGGATACTAGTGGATGAGCAGAAAAGGTTGAACAAAAAATGTTACCTAACCTCTTGAATTGCCTCTAAATTCCATGTTGAAGTTCAGATTAGATTTAGATTTTTAAAATGCCAGAATTTCTGTAATATACTTAGCAGCGTTTTATTTAAAATGCCTTGCCCGAAGAACGGTACTTGCTTTTCGACTCGTGAGCGAATCACTTGTTTCGCACACCTGTAACGAAACTTACTACATTGAAAGCATAAATGTTTCTTTGTCTGATCATTCTAGAAGAGAGTTAACTTCACTGTTTGCAAATTCTTATATACCTTATGATAAATCTTCAAGACAATCAACAACGTATATAAGAAGTAGCTTCATTCAGAAATTTCATTCAGATGCCTCATAATTGTAAAGCAGTGTAGCATGAACTGTGTAAAACACTTTCAAAGGAGCGAAAACGTAATTACGAGACGTTGGTTAAAACAGGACATAATATTTCTATACGAAAATAAGAAGCTTGTATAATTCAGAACGTGATTAAAGCTATTGCACATGAAAATACTATGGAAACAACTGACAGGCCAGGAATCAAGAAAGTAATACAACATGAAACAAATAAATTGTAGTGAAGACGTGAAAGGTGACCAAATATGAAAATAGAAAGGGCTACATAGAATTGAAGCATCACTTGAAAGTGCTTACATGAGAAGACGAAAATGCACTGCATTAAAATGTAAGGAAGCATGCACATGAATGTTAATATATAAAGAACAAGAAGCTTAGGAAGTAAAGAAAGGAAGCGAGACAAAAAGGAGGGACGGGCAAGATTGATCCATAGTGGAAGGAGGGCGGAATCAAAGGTCGCGAAGAGCCCGCGGAGGAGACCCAAATCATTACGGGTCAAAATGCAGCGTCATAAGAGGCAATTAAGCGCACTGCGCTAAGTGCCTGAGAGAGGAGCGTCGGGGCTAAGACGTCGTCTTCTCCTCAGCACCGTCTTGAGGGGGCGTGGCCGGGCGTCGGCTGCGTCGGAGAGGCTTCTTTTCCACGGCTGCCACCCGCACAGAGCCCTCGCCCCCACCTCGCCACACTCCCCGCCGCGGCCCTGCCCCTGCGCCCCTCTTAACACTACCTCCCGGCTCACCCGCCCTATCCCTACACGCTTCACTTGCACCACCCGCGTCCCTATCTCTATCCGGCCCCCCCCTCCCTCCCCACACCCGTCACGCGCCCCGCCCCCCCCCCCCCCCAAGCCGGCCCCCCCGCCCACACTCTCCCTCCCCGCCCCTCAGAGCCTCGTCCCCGTCGCATTCGGAGCCCTGCGCCTCCGGGCCCCGCGGCGGCGGCGACCAAGACGGAGGCGAAGGCTCCTTGTCGGCAACTCGCTCCGCGCGGCGCGGGGGATGTGTCCGCGCCAGTCCGCGCGCCCACGCAGAAGGAGAACTAATTAGGGATAAGAAAAGGCGGCTCCCCACCCCATCCCCGCTGCAAGATCTCGTCTTCCTTCCTCCGCGCCACGCCCCCTTCCCCGCTGTCACCGCACCTCCCCACGCTCGCCATCGACGCTGCCCCAGACGCCGCACCCGTCCACCAACCCTGACGTCGCCCTCAAGTGCCACCTACGCCCGACCAGCGCTGACCTCAGTCCCTCTCCTCCCCTTCCCCACCCATCGTCTCTCCCTAATAGAGGACCTCTCTTCCTTTGCCCCCCCGCCCCCCGCCTTCCCGTCCACGGCCGCTCACTCCCCCACCCAATTGCGCGTTGTCAGTCAAAGGAAAATATATAGAGGACTTCCAACAAAGGCTGATTGTCGGGCTGATGAAAGGAAATTAATTAGTCCATATCCAGCGGCGGCGGGCGGCGGGTGCGCGGGCGAGCCGCCGCCGGGACCGTCCACCGCCGCCGGCCGCCGCCGCCGCCGCCACCGACTCCGCGCCGCCGCCCCCGGCGCCACTTTGAGAAGCGAGCTGCGTCGCGACGCGCGCGCTCTTTGTGACGGGCGCGACGTCGCCGCCGCCGCCGGCCGCCCCCAGACGCTTCGCGACGCTGCGAGACGCAGCTCGCCGCCCCGGCGCCCACCGTGCCGTTTCCCAGGCGTCGTCCCTGTGCATTAGACCGGCTAGGACGGGTGGCACTGAATCACCATTATGCGGATTGGGAGCGGTAGCTCAGTGCAGCAACTGATGTCACTGCAGCGCCTCTGACCGGCAGGTCCTAGGTTCCCCCCCCACGCCGGCAGGATTTTCGACACTAGCTTTTCAGCTAGGTAGAATTCAGTCGCTGTCTGGGGAGAATTCTAGCGGCCGGCTGCTCTGATCGGTAGTTTTCCGTGGTTTCTCCGATCAACACCAGGCGAATGTCGGAGCAGTACCCTACCAAACGGGCCACGGACCGCGCGCGATCTTTCCTTCCTCTTCCTTGTTCTATCCTCTCCCCTCACACTAACATGCGCTACACTACCACATATTCCGGGAGATCGGTTAGGAGCTTAGAGCGTGTCACGGCGGTACCCCGCTGGTGGGAGAGTCCTGGTTAGGGGGAATCCCCACTAGCCGAAGGTAGGTCGGCGCCGGATCTCGCCATCCAGCGGGGGATGATAACCCCTATCTCCCTAGAAAAACATGAACTACTAGTGTAGGGGAGACTAATAACCAAAGCAGTTGACGCGCCTGGAAACCCGAAAAAATCAATCAAAAAAACATTATGATGTGTCACAAACACGCAACACCGCGTCCAATTTCGGGCGCCTGGATTGCCATGCGACTTCGCCAGCAGATAAAAAAGCATTAATAACGCTTCGAATCATTATTTGTCTGATTGATTATTTAGAGTGTCCGGGCTACTGTTGTCATTCGACCCATATTTTTTAGTGTACAATCGACTCCGGTGATAGTGAACTTCTGGGGACTAACATTTTTGGTTCACTATATCCGATGATCACAAAATTAAATAGAATTTCTCTATAACGATTGATTATTATTAACCACTCCGCTACCTTCACCTCGAAGAGATTTTTTCGATTATGACCGACATTTTTTTCAAGTTGTCTACGGTTGGAATTTGGGGCACTGCAACGATATATTATTTTCCAGGAAGAAATTAATTTCCTGGACTTCCTACGTTCACTACAGCCAAGGTTCAGGCTCGCTATAACAGGATCTTCTTATGCTTTCTTGTAATTTAAATGAAACGAAATCAGTGACTTAAGTTCATTATAACCGACGGTTCACTATAAACGAGTTCGCTACAACCGGAGTCGACTGAATTTTATATCCCTAGTGTTCCTCTCCCTCTAGATGTTGATAATCGGCGCTGATATACTCATCGCGCCCGCTTGTGTTTTTATCTTCCTACATGTATCTCCCCCAAGAGGGTTTGTTTATCCGCCATCCTAGCCGGGAAAAGCTCTAAGCTCCATCGTGGTTTTTTGACGTTTTATATGCAATGTGGTACATAAATGTATACAAGAGTTTTTAAGCGGAGAAGAGGGGACAAGGGTAAAGAAAGTAAGTTCGCGCGCGGGTCCTGGCCCGTTCGTTAAGGAACTGCTCTAGATTTTGCACGTAGATGATCGAAGTATTCACTCAAAAATACAGATCAGAGCAGTCGCCTACAAGAATTTTCCTTCAGATATTGGTTGTATTTGGTTCAGCTGTGTAGCTTGTATGAAAAAATAAGGGAAGTGATTTCCGTTAACTTAGTTCCGAGAGCCGGCTTTCGACAGCTTTGCCGTCATCATCAGTCTACAAATAGAAAGAAAATAAAATATAATTTTATTTTATTCTATTTGTAGACTGATGAGTCGGCAAAGCCGTCGCAAGCCGGTTATCTAAATAAATATATTAAGTTGACGAGACGATTTCCTTTATTTCTTCATGTAATAACGTCAACAGCACCGCATCAGAATCCCCACAATTGTGTAGCTTCTGTCCAAAATCCACTACTGTTAGGAATCGAATCCCAGAAAAGTCCAGTCAGATGAGCCGCAGACGCAATGACAGTGGTAAATATTTGAAGTGTTTTTTATTGTCAAAACATATTTTTAATATGGTTCACAATACCTAGCCTTTTCAGCCGTCTGAGTTAAAATGGTTTTTATGTGACGGTGATGAATTTATTTGAATGGTGTTGGATAAATGATGAAATGAGGGGGAAAACGAGGACTTCGAGAAAATCTCCAATGGGGTTTTGCACCACAAATTCCATGTGGATCGTCCAGAACATTAACTCCGGTAACCAGAAGTGGAAAGTGAACAGTCGGACCTCTACAGTTGTCACATCGACAACAAAATATCGATGTTTCAAAATATTGATGTTGAAAATTGAAACATTCATTAATAAAACATCCCTAAATCCAGGGATGTTTCTGAAACAGGGTTAATAACTTCTAACATTAATGTTTGCGCGAGGGAAATTATTTGTTTTGTCATCACAAGTATTTAAGAATATATAATTGAAAGTTAACTGACAAAACAAAGTAAAAAATGCCGATCCGGTGGCCAACATCTCTAAGACAGTAGTGTCGTGGCGATCTCGGATCGAAGGGTCGCGGGTTCGAGTACCGCCTCAGGCAGGTTGAATTTGTGTTTGTTCTTTCACTCCTTATCATCGCCATAGCATTTCATATTCACAGTTACCTTAACGTTAACTCCAATAGTGGTCGCTAATAACCTAGATGTTGATGCGACCTAAAATTTTAAAAAAAGTAAAAAATATTCAGAATAATTACCAAAATTTAGCCTTAAATCCTGAGCACTCAAGGTCATTTCAAGGAATCACAGCTGCCTAAGTTCGCTATAGAAAGTACGTGAATAAGGGCGGACACCTATGGCGGACGAGTTTTCCACCTCTCCGAGTGCAAAACGAAGAGAGGCGTAGAACATACCAGGTCATCGGGATCATCTCTCAGTCGAGAATGAGTCTGCTTTATGAAGGTAGTTTTATATTTTATGTTATATTTTTTCATACATTAACATATTCAAAATTGTAATTATGGAACTTCATTCACAAACAAAACATCGACAATGTAAAATCATCAAGCATAAAACGTCAGTGCTACAAAATATCCGATTTAATAAATCGATGTTTAAAACATCGTCATCGATATCGAATTTCTACACTACGTTTTCTAGAGGTTTTTCACTAGTAGAAAACGCACATGGAAAAAGAAATTCAGCAGGACCACCGTCGGTTGTTTTGCAGTCACATCCAAGAACCAAAGGACACAGTTTATCTGTATTTCATGCTATTTGTAATTGTTAATTAAGAAAATTATATTATTAATTTGCTTCATTTACTACATCATTCTAAAAACAAAAAAATATATTACCAGAAAAACATTCTAACATATCTTCATAACTATACCTAGGTGACTACCATACCAGAAAGAGAATGTCTGATACAAAGCTACTAATTCATAAAAGGCAAATACAACAGATTTTAATTCAGAAACAACGTTATATTATAAAACTGAAATGTACTCGCTTTCAGAATTTTTGTTGTAATTGGGACGTGTAACTTGGAATCTATTTGGGAGCATTTCTGACCCCATCCTCATAAAAATAAAATAACATTAAATCAAGGAATCGTTAAAAACTGAATAGTTTACAACACATGTAAAAC
Source organism: Teleogryllus oceanicus (assembly GCA_964035755.1). Lineage (NCBI taxonomy): Eukaryota > Metazoa > Arthropoda > Insecta > Orthoptera > Gryllidae > Teleogryllus > Teleogryllus oceanicus. The sequence continues at coordinate 45,498,032 of CAXIVR010000006.1, forward strand.
TGGATGGACAGAAATAGCGTATCAAGAAGGAGAAGTTGATGTGAATAGTTTTCAGTGTGTTGCAAATCATTATTTGCGCCTGGGGTTAGAAAAGATCCCAAACAGAGTCTTAGGGTTCAGAGAGAAACGATAGTCAGACATCAGACTTATCATGGGTCGCTGACTAACAAAGCCTGTTCAACTGTTCGTGCGACAGTTCCGTTCTGGGACAGTTCTAGCGATGTGACTGTTTGTCTTCCTGTTAAACTGCCGGTGACCCTGATTAAGTAACTATTCCTCTCCGAAACACTTCTAAAAGTGAACACCACATCATGACTTGTTCTTTCTGACAATGAAGTCTCATAAAAATGCCTTGTTCGGCGTGATGATTGCTTGTTAATCCCAAATTTTTAAGTTTGAACGAATTATATTCCTATGTTCGATCATTCTCACAAATAGGAATGCTGAATTCCGTTTTATGTAATTCATTAGTTAATCCGTTCTAACAAAAATTACTGTTAGACCTTAAAAGGCAAAGTTTTAATTTAGGACCTTAAAATATGTATGTTGATTGTTAGATTCTAAAGAACCTGAATTGGGAAAATAAATCTGTGGATCCGTGTATAGGAAGTTCTCCTTGTGGTGAATATGTACAAAATAATGCTGCCATGGAATTATTACGGTATAATCAACAAGGAATATGCGCCTATGTAGGGCGCATTTAAAAAAAATCGTGTCGAGGAGGTTTATCTAAAAATTCGAATTTAGTCATATTAAAGAAGCAATTTATAGCCTTTAGTTAGCACAACAAACACATCACTGTGAGAAGAAACCTAAACAGCGTATTTTTATTCTTTTGCAAAGAAATCTATAGTTTCTAAGTTAATTTTTTAAATAGATAATAACAAGCACTTTGAAAACTTTACTTTAAATTGTTATCCTAAAATTTCGACTTTGTTATCCTGAAAATTCCCCTTTGTTATCCTAAAATTTCGACAAGATCTTAATTTATATTGTACGACAACGCATGTGGCGTTCGCCTTCCATTTTAGTGGCTTCCTTCTCCTTTGTCCTTGATTTCCTAATTCTATTGATACCAGATCTTCTAGGTGCTTGCCTCATTGAAGGGCAGGCACGTCAGACTGCGCCCACAAGAGCTACTTGCCCGCCTGGGAAGCCCGACGCTCCTACGAGCTCAGACAACTTCCTCTGACTCCGTCTTCACTTTCTCTCCAAATCCAGAAAGGCCCCACACGCGCAAGCTGTTGCAGGGAAACTGAGTACAAAGCGGGCTTCAAGTACCTTGAAGAATAGTGACTTCATATGAGAGCATGTGTGCACGATGCTTTCTATTAAAGAACCGAGATTTGAATTATTTTTATTTACTTATCTATTAGTTACTTTATTTAATATTTATTTTCTTTTAAAATTCTGCCTTGTATGAACATGTTTGCCACGGGTAGGTATATGTTTGAATGGTGAATTATTTCCTTTCTTCATTTTGATTACGTTTTGTGAAATTATTCAGCTCCTCTCTGTTGTCTATTGCAACAATATGAAATAAATTAACATGTCTATATAAATTAATAATATTCTCGCTTATGGTGTGATATATTTTTAACAGAATCTTTCATTAAACTCCTAACCTGTAAGCAGGAAGTAAATACAATTATTGCTCTCTGAAGTAAACACGATCAAGTAATCAAAATCCTTTAGATTCAAAATGATTCATTTTACTCTCAATTAACAATTTGAGTGGTTACTGATTTCTAATAATTACTTGTTTAAGTTCTGTATTCTTGTAGTACTGTACATCAAATTAGAAATACTTTTCCATAAGTTCAACAAACGAAGTAATTTCCGAGGGCATAAAACATTGAGATACTACAGGTTATCTACAGAAAAAATATTTTACTTTTAACGCAGGGTTAAATCAAATGAAACCCTTAAAAATTATTATCAAGAAATTTACTGAAAAGACCCTGAGAATAATCCACCAGACTTGTGTCTATTTAGACTCCGTTACCCCAGAAGAAAAGGGAAAGCACTTTCAACTGTTTGTTAACAATAAAAAATATTCTTCTTTACTTCTTCCCTCCATTTTCCCCCTGATTATCTTCTCTTCTCCTCTTCACGTTTTTATTGTTCTTCTCATCCGTTCTCCTTTTTCTACTATTTTTAGTCTCATTTCCTCCTCTCTTTTTTTCCTCTACTCCTCCTCTACTTTTCCTTTTTCCCGTCTCCATTTTCTGCTTCCTTTTCTCCTACTGCTCTTTGTTCTCCTCTCCATCCTTCTTCTCTTTCTCCTAGACTTTCTATATCCCTTGTTCCTTCTCATCCACCTCATCAGTCTCCTTCTCGTCCTGAAACTCACCCCCCAGTCCACCCTCATCCTCCTCCCCCTCCCCTTCCTTCTCCCCCCGCGTAATGAACAACCGAGCGGCGGCAACTGCGTTGTTTGCAGCGTAATTGGAGCGGGAGGTGACGAAGAAGAAGAAATGCCGGCGACAAGGCGTCTGGGAAAAGTTTCGCGATCGCCAGCGGCGGTGGGAAGGGGAGGGGGGCAGGCGGAGGGGGGGGCGCGCTTCGATCAGGCGTCTAGGAAGAAAGGCCGCCGCCGCGCTGTCCCCCTTGCAGCGGGGGACGAGGCTTATTTGGAGGCGGACGAAAGGAAACTACAAAGTGTGGGAGGAGGAGTGGCCCCGGCAGCTGTGGGGCTTGCGATCAGGGTAATCGGCGTGTCATTTGCGATGTCTTCCCTTTGCCTTTGCTCCTCCACGGGGGAAACGGGCCACTCAGAGGATGGATTAATGAGCGGCCTGGGTTTCCAAGGCCGACAACACGTTTGGAGATATTTATTCATTAATTTCATTTTATTGATATTTTTTCTAGGAATAAACTAGCACTATATACAAAGTACTATGTTCTGACAACTGGCCAGCGGATTCCCTGCGTGGGATACCCCTCCACACATAACTCATGTTCTACTTGGGGGAACGAGTCTCCGGGGTGGGCACCTAGGGCTTCGTGCCTTTATACGCATCCCCCGCGATAGTACGACGACAGGCTGGTATCCGGATCCCGCCTGAACGCAGTTGGTCTCATGACAACGTCCCCTTTCAATGCCTGGGTGGGAATGCCCTGCCAACTCAGAGTTACTAGCTTTCCAGGTTAGTACCGGAGTCTAATCAATGCGTCGGCACAAGTCCCTCCCCTTTGCCTAGAGTATCGGGCCACTGCCACGACGGAGCCTAGAGCCCAACAGGGAACAACCTGAACTTAGATTCGGGCGGCTTGGTGCCTCCTTCCTGTCTCCTTACTGCCAAAACCTTTCGGCTACTGACGCGAGTATCTCCAGAACCTGGGCAACCTGACAAGGTGGTATGTTTCTCTCGGTCGGACTTCTCTACTTGGGATCCGGAGCATTCCGAAGAATGTCCACCCAATCCTGCCAAAAGGTCCACGTGCCAGAGGCCCAACTGATGAGTTAACGGGCGAGGCCCGGCAACACGGAGCTTAGAATTACCTACTCGCCGCCTCCATCTTGAAGCTAACGACGTGAGTGCCGCCGTGAAACTCAGGATCCGTATGGTCATCTACAACTCTCAATCAGAGATCGCAGCAACCTCCGTCGCCGCGATTCCTCCCTGCTGAGGCAGAAAGCTGGTCAATCTCAATAATATTTAATATTATAATACAATTACAATTTGCAAGGCCTGAAGATCGACAACTACAATCTTTAATGTGGCTGCGGGCCATATTTTCATTACTCGGGCGATCCAGATCTAACTTTCCTATTGGTGATCTCCAATCTTTGTCCGGCTGACCTGAAACAGGGCGAGGATGGAACTAGTGGAGGCTGATGCCCCCACAGCCAGGAGGTTGCACTTTCATGCAATGACAGAAATGTAATTTCCAAAATTCAAAATACGAATATATAATAAAAATGTAAGCAATTCAAATCAATTAAAACTAAGTTAAATAAAACTCAATAGTGAAACACTACTTACATAATTTTATGCGTCGGATGCACGTAAGGCATAAATTCACCTGCCGAGCATATGGTTCTGGCTTTGATTTACACTGGGCACTTAAATTCGACTGCACCGCATCCCAACAAGCACTATTGCTTCATTGTCACGTTTCACAAAAATAAAATTATTTTATTTCAAAAACTCTACTACCCTCGTATATTTGGCAATAATGAAAGATCTTCGAGACACATTCCTGTTTACAAGAACGTTTGTAAACGCTGGCCAGCTGTAGTCACACTGGCTTCCGCGAGACACTAAGGGACTTCTATCGAGAACGGTCACCTTTACACAAAGAGCTCATCAAATGTACGTTTTGAATCAACAAACCTAATAACAAATGAAAACAAAGTACAAATATCATAAACAATGCATTTAATATCGTCCATAATTGACTGAACTGGTGCACTTTCAATAACAAGCGAAAATCATATAACTACGTTGCAGTGAGTCAGACGAAGACAGAATATGGGTATTCCCCTGAGATTCCCTCCGTCACCGCGCAGCGCTAGACAGCGCTACTAGAGTGGCTGCTGCATCAAGAGGCCGAATGTTCCCCGTGTTAAATCGAAGGGGCAAAGAGTAACCAATTAATACAGCCAAGAGCGTGGTGCAGTTGGTGGCAAGGCACCAGACACCGGAGAGAGCACCAGTTGGACGCTCTTTGGTTTCAAAATGATTTCACATACATCGATATTGCTACAATATCTTGAATATTGAATGTTTTAAAAGGAAAATGTACATTCCTAAAATATTATGAGCTCTTTTTCGTTTTCTGGGGGTTGTGCAACCATGCCAACTAAGCACGAGCTACCACTGGATGAAACCATGGGCGATATGAAACCGTACTATGCGAAACGCAGAGAAACACATTTGGATGATTTTGAACTTCTGAAAGTATTAGAAAAAATCCTTAAATTTAATTCAACCTATTTTTACATTAAGAGGTTGTTGATCCCAGCAGGGCACGTGCGCATGCGCACAATGTTCTCGCAAGTGGATAAAAGGGATTTTCATTTTTGATTAATAACCTTTCGAGGGCCTCAATAAATGGCATTGCGGGCCGTCAGTTGGACAACCCTGTTACAATATAATTCAGGATATATTCATAATACAAACAGTACATTTAAAAACTACTGTATACCATTATAATACTAATAGAATAAAAACTTTCTTTATCACACTTATTAAATGATCTGAAAATTAAACAAGAAAATCACTAGCATTCGACTCAATTCTTGATCTTCTTAATGTTCCTTATATTGATTTTCAATTAATATTATGTATCCTGTGTCAAATCAACGCTGATATTAGGTAAAAATAGATCGTTTGATTAACAAAATTTGTTGGTATGTTGAAAATTTTTTAATAGTCTTCCTTGTTTCATGCGGTAGGATGAAAACGAAGGGTTTATTTTCTATTTGAAAAAAAAGGTGTCAAGAAAAATCGTCCCATGTGTGAATGGAAAACTGTTTTCGGAATATGTAATAATAATTCAAATCTATTTACAAAACATGCGAAAACCGAGGAACAACAATAAAAAAACACATTGTTTAAAACTAGTAGAGGGAAAATATATTCGTGGAAAGGACGAAATTAATACTCAAAGTGAATGTGCACCCACAGATTAACAAATGAAACAATGTATAAAATGATATAAAATAACCAAAATTATTCAGTAATGTTGATCACAAGATATATAATTTGGCAAAGATTATGAAACGTCGAATAAAAGAATGTTTGTGGAAAAAATCGTAAGCTCTTTCATACACTCAGCCATTTAACATAAACCTTCTCTAAAATAATCCTTAATCCTTCATAATTCTCGTTTTGTGGTATAACAGTAATTGAAGATGAATGTAAAAAACTATATTCACGTATGGTTTTGTGCAATTATGTCTTTCATTTATGGGCGATAACATAACTGTAATTTCTAAGGAATTGGATTTATCTCTTAGGGAATGTTATCGTTAATTTAAGTAATGTTTTTTTCCAAAGAGATGGTTAGTTGCAAATTCAGCAATCTCCACTTCTTCTGTAATCTTCAATTGATGGTACAAAACAAACTTGGTATTGAACCTTACGTACTACATAACATCTCGGCTTTCTCGAAACTTCATTAAAACATATTGTCTGTAATAAAAATTGAAACAAATATTACATCCAGCAATGTTTGAAAATTGAGCACCTGCTACAATTCAGACTTCACAAGCAAAATGCCTCCTAGAATTCAAATAATACAATGTAGAATGAATCAAAACAAGCTTGAAACTAATAATAAATTGTCGTTCTCTAGGAAAAACTAGACAATTGCGTTCTTACTTTCTCGCACTTTCTTCGTAAGAAGACAAAGTTATGTTATCGTGTGCCGGAATACGGGAATTTTCGGCAGAAAAACTCCTATTGCCGGTTCCTGGTAACAAAAGAGTGAATAAATACTGTAGAAATATATAGTAAATTACTTCTTTAACACATGGTGTTACGAGAATCCATATTTTTTTGGTCCTTGATACCGAAAAATGGATTGACGGCAAAGCGTGTCTGTCCATCTGTGGTCAACCCTAGCGCCTAAACCATTCAGATCTGAACGAACTCTAGACTTGGTAAGTTTCAACAAGATATTTTGATTTTTGAGTGTACTTTAAAAGAAGCTTCAAACATATTTTCAAAATTTGTCTCAAAAAGGGACTTTTGCGTAATTTTGCGCGAAATGTAGGCAATTTTAAATATTTTAAAACATTTTTTACTGAAAAGGCACCAATTTTTACCTTCAAATTTTCTCCTCGTATGTATCACGGGACAGAAAAAAATATAGTGGTAGTCCTATTTTCGGCAAACTCTATATTTTCGAAAATATTGCAAAAAGTTAACACTTGAAAACTATGAAATTGTAGATAGGTATTTTTGCTTTAGGTAAAGTTTGTTCCAAAAACTCAACTCTTTAAAAAAATGTGTTATACAATATTGTTTTAAAACGTGTAGTTTTCGCCTAATTTGAATTTAAAATTAATGCAATTTATAAAAAAGTATTTTCTCTAAAATCGTTCCAAACTTTTTCTTCAATTTTTTTTTCACATATAGAAGGGACGCTTAAAAAAATGGCGAGGGTCTCATTTTCGTAGAACTCTATATATTCGAAAAAAACTTAATTTAGAAATAATATGAGAAATTATGTGCTGCTGTGGCACCATCAGGTTATCTCTCTAGCAAAATCATGATTATTATGCATTGCTGCAAATAATTCCTCAGATACCCGTTCTAAACAGATGACAGATAAGTGAGTTCGTGACTATCGTTTTTATGTCATCGAGGCATCAAGTCAAATATGTGATGTTGAAAAAACCTAATGTTGTAAATTATAAAAACTTTTCATAATGAAAATATGCTCATTTTCATTGTAATCTAACTCATACTTCATTATGCTGAGAGTATTCAAAAGGGAAGTAATGACACGAATTAAAAATTATGAGCCACAAGGAAGAAGGCATTTTTGCTTCAATTTTGTACATCGATAGCTTACACAGAAAGAACGGAACCCATTTAATTGTAAATGAGAGTTAATACACGACATTAGAATAAAAAGTTTCAATACTTAATTGCTAATTTACACATTTGACATTTGCTTCAAATATTACAATAAGTAGGCATCTGTAACTCTCATGAATGTTGAACATTTTCAACCCATTCTACAACTGTCAAACACGAATTCGTTACATTGCTGCCCATATATCGACTTTCACACTAGCACTCCAGCACGCTCGAAGTGTCGGGAGCGCGATTCGGAATCGCCAAGTTGCGCTCTGAACAAACCGTGCCCCAAAGTGAATTCAGGGCAACAATGCACACCACGATATCCCAATGAGTTATTTTCCATGGCGGTGCATAGTTCTGCGTTAATTACGACAGAAATTTCCACAAAACCCCGTTGGTAACGCCACCGCCACCGCCGCCGCCAAACGTTTGTCAGCTTTTTGAAGCGATCTTAGCCCCAAGCGCATGTGTGGGGTTGGCGAGGAGGGGGGTTGTGCAACGCGAACGCATAACGTATGGCCTAGGTGTTGCATGCAGAATTTCGCCGGTCATAACGCGGTTATTGGAAAGAGGGCCGAGCAAAACCGAAGGGGCCATAAACTACACGACTGACTGGTTTACAACATGCATGACGCAGATAAAAATGCTAATGGGGCCCAGTTGAAACGTTTGCTACGTCGGGTACAGGCCACGGGTAAAGTTGCGCGCTCAATAAACAATGTGCAGGGAGAGAGAGATATGAAATTAAGCGGGGGATTTACTACGTCGATATTTATGCATCAACGCTAATCAGTACGGGGGCATAAGGGGTTTAAATATAGCCACGCGGCCAGTACGCGCCCGCGGGTCATACTGCACCCGTCGATGCACTACCCCTCCGCCCTAGATGTCACCCTCCCTTCCCTTCGGTGTCTATTTGCCTCCAAGCAAACTCGTCCTCGAGACCAAATGGTCGCAATGTGTTTTCTGGTTATGCGAAAGGAAAACAGACATAGGAAAGTTGAAGTGAGCCACCTGCCAAAGGGGCACTGAACACACGACTGAACAAACGGCGTAAGAGAGACAATAAAAAGATGCCGAATGCTGAAGGAAAAATGAGACCAATAGGCTGTAGTTTATACATGTCTTCTGATTCCACTTTATCAGAAATACAGCAAATTCAGGTAATGTATCACCTTAAGCTATGTAGACAATCACCCTAAGAGGAGGTCTACTTACTTATATTAATGTGAAATGGGTGAAGTTATTGTGTTTTCGACCCTCATTTGAGATCGAGCAAAAAACAATCATTTTACTTTCGAAATATAAACCTTTCTTCTCCGATCGTATAAAAATGTTTCTATTGTGAACCATTTTACTGTTTCACTTCTATTCTTCATGATTTATTCGAAGGGAAGACCCACCTTTCTTCATGTGTGTATAAAAGGCCTGGTTTCGCGACATAAAGTAGTAAGGCATTGATATTTCATATGAGATCCTATTGTATAACTAGTACACCGTGGTTATTACTAAATTTAAAATATTAAAAGCCATGTTGGCATCCCAAATGAGTAGTTCAAAACTGCGAACATTGCAGTATCTATTTTATTACTCAAAATTGCTAAGATATTTACGAAAAAACTTGCTATCAATTGAGAAATTGGTGTTCATCTAAGAGAGTTGCTACGTACTTCATAATATATTATGTGTTACTAATTATGTGTTAATAATTATTTAGAATTTAATAATTATTGATAAGAGTTTAATAATAGTGAAATTAAAAATATTTTGCCATTAAGTCCTTCACTTCGGAGTACATTTTTCTCCAGCTGACGAACTAGCTAACGAGGTCAAATAATTTTTTCCATTTGCGTGAAAAGTAAACAATTGCAAAAATATTCTTGAAAACTTTTTCTCACATTAGCTGTTAACGTCTTGCACTCTTCTACATTTTACCTTTCCATTATTTCTCCCATTAATCAAATATCCATTTGCAGGAATAAATATTTCATTCATTGAATTCAGAATGCAGTCAAACAGAGATACAAAAAAATTCACTTCATTGTCAACTAACATTATTTACTTTTAACTAAAATGCATACATTATTTTAAAACACCCTTCTATAACTTTCACATACGTTTATATCTTATAGAGTAAAATTTTTATAAGTATAACTAAGAATTGCAAAACTTTTACTACCTCCATGGCAATAAATAATGAAGTGATTTTTGGGGTGTCATCCAAGCAATTACCACATAATGCTGAAACGCACTTTTGTAAAAAGTAAATTAATTGGAATACTTGTGACAAACTTACATTTATGAAACTTTAAAGTCATGTAATTTTGGATGACAACACGTTTTCTGAATTTCTAGGATCTTACCTACGCGCCTGCGTGAAAATAAAAAAAATCATTAAAATTATCCAAATGTTCTATTAATTACTACTAGAATAATTCAATATAATCGCTCGCATACCCATATGAATGAGAAACAATTTGATACAGTTTGTTAAGTAAGTTGATAAATACGCGTGACATATTGTTAAAAAAAAACAACCAAAGTCAAAAGTTACATTCCTTCACAAGAAAAATTCCGAAGATTGGAACCCACATGAAACGAAAGCACGAAAAGAAAAGGAAACAAAAGTCTTCCCGAGATCTAACGCGACAAAGTTCCAAGTTTCCTTGGCACTTGTCGTTTTAAACGGAGAATTCCCGAAAGAAGCGACGGCGGGCACAATACACCGCGACGGGCGTTCCCCTTCGGAGGCGCAACAATTTATGCTCAGGGGAGGGCCTGAGGCGGCGGCGGGACGGCTGGGGGAGCCAAGGGGTGAGGGTGGGGGCTGCATCAGCGGCCTGTGATCACGGGAGCCACCGCTCGGCGCTGGCGGTAATCGATAGCACAGAGAATGCACTCGCCCTACGGGAGCGCTGAATAAGGAAGCGGCGGCGGCGGGGGCGGCGGCCGCGGGGTCCGAGCAGGGCCGGAGAAGGGGCGGACGCGCTAAGCAGTAAATATTAGACGGAACAGCGAGTCTGTCGCTTCATGTGGCGAGATGGGGACCACGAGGAAAAGAGCGGTGGAGGAGATGGTGCGGTGTCATGCGAAAGAATAGTGGTGGCAATGGTAGTGATGGTAGTGATGATGATGATGATGATGATGACATTGGTGGTGATGAAAGATATTAATGGTAGTGATGATTGCGGTGACACTGATGATGATGATCGTAGTCATAAAGGAAGTCGTGGGGGTGCTGACATAAGACAATTAAAGGAATATTATAATTGCGAATAAGTGAAGGCAATAAAAGAGATTGCTGAAGCTTTCGTGGAAAGAATTGATAGTGACTTGAAGATGATCCTAGTGATTATTTCATAGCTGATGGCAATATATTTATGAAAGCAAAGAAGATAATGGAAATAAAATAAATTGATTTGGCAAGTTTTCGCGAAATTATTTTTAAAATATCTCTACTGCACTTTCACATTACTTTCTAACATTAACGTGTTCCACTCTAATGTAATATCTAAATGTCACGAAACTGTGAAAATGCAACCAGAAAATTATGTAATTAATTTTTTACAGCTGTCAGGCGATCACAGATTGATCGATGACTGAAATGACGGAAACGGAAAGATAAACTACTTCATTGTGTGTTATTGGAAACATCATCAGAGGTAGTGGTGGGACTCGGGAGTAGGAAGGGGTGTTGCGGAGCGGGGAGCTGGCGCTCAGCGGAGTTGGTTCGTAAGTGAAGCGGGGTTGTCTCCCGCGGGGTTGGAGCGGGGATCGCCGCAACGAAACGGAGCCGCAACACGATGAACGGGGATGGGGTGGGAGGGGCGTGCCGGAGAGATGCGAGGGCTCCAGGCGCCGCCCGTTGGGACGTCCACGACACAGCGCCCCGCCCACACACATATATACGTTATGTGGCGCCGCCCGCATTAGTCCCCGGCGCCGGCGCGGATGGCGCCACAGGTATACGCGGCTTGAGACACTGGGGAGTGGCCACCCACACTTTTTGTTATTGAGAACAATATTGCAGGTAACATATTGAACAGGGAAGGATTGTTTAAAGTAATATTTTTATCCTCATGCAAAATGTGGGATTACCTTATAATCATAATCAATGGAGTACCCCAAGGACAGGCTCTTGGCACTTCGGTCCCCTACCCCACCCCAAAATCCGATGACACATATTCACAAATATAGCTTTTACTAATACTCTACAAGAACGAAAATCTTTTGATATTTCAATTACAATATGTTGTAAATAACTACTTCACATCAATAAACAAAATAAATTTTAAATTCAGTGATGGAGAAAAATTCTTTGAAAGATAACAGCAAGTTGGCTGGACACAACGCCCACAGAAAAATTATGTTGCTTTACTGATCACAGCCATTAAAGATGGAACAATAATTATTGGTTTGTCCCATACTCTTTCAAAATTGTGGAGAATATTTTTTTTTGACATTCTCAACATCGTGTGATGGAGTTGAATGATATTATTAGATATTGAATGATAGAATGATATTTAAAGTATTATTAAGAATGATATTTAAAGTATTATTAAGAATGATATTTAAAGTATTATTAAGAATGATATTTAAAGTATTATTAAAGTATTATTAAACATGGATATAAAATTATTTACGCACAGGTTAATCAGGGATAATTCATTCTTATTAAAAAATAAATAAAACAGAAAAATTGAAATTAATTTGCGTCTGCGTATATACCACAGATTCCCAGTCTTTTTAATTGCAGACTCCTTTTAAAAGAATTTTTTGATTCATCGACTCCCTTACATTTTCTCTATAACAGATAATCATAGATAATCATAACACAAAAATAACAAGTGCATGATGTGAAGTTAACAATTTCATATTCCCATGTTTTCGTAAACATCTTGATTACCAATAACCGAAAGTGCTTCTGCCTCCGGGTAGCTGAGTTTATAATCTGCATTATTGTTCAAAAGGTACAAAATGTTGAGCGTTTTTTAATAACTCGCCATAACATTAATGCAGTGTGGATAATACTCTTTTGTGATACCCATTATAATGTCATTAGTTTTCTAAACATCCTAAGCAGTGGGGAGACTAGGTTCTCGGAATCCCGATGTAGAAAGTTGAAATGGGGACCCTATTTGCGAGTTCTAAACGTTAAATTCAGAATTTTAAATCTAATTGTCATAAGAATATGGATGTGCAATAGAGAAAAAAGTATAAATGCGATTTATTTAATGCCTAACTTTATCTGCGGGGACTCTTATTAGAATCCGCTGAGGTGCACCAGTTTCACCGCTCTATCTATGATTAGCACCAGTCTAGCTACAAGAAAAGACAAGCCAAATTGTAATTTATTATTGTACATTTTATTGCTTTATATCACAATTATATTTTTATCAGACATCATTATATCAGAAAACAATTTTTATCAAGTTCACGAATACTTTTTTGTAATCAATGGCAACTTGATCTTGATTTTATCGATTAATCACCAGTTCTTACTTGGATATCGACACCCAATCAACCCTTGAATCATCGTTGACCCTCTTGAAAATGTCACCAAATCCTCCGGGGTCGAAACCTATTCCAATGGGAAGCCCTGATATTACGGAAATAAATTAACATGAAAGTAAAACTGAGGCAATAAAATTTCTAAAACGATTAAACAACCTAGTAAAGTTCTATTAAAGTTGACATACGAATACAATTAAAAAGATTTCACTTGAATTATGGTGAATGCATGTAAGAAAGTCGTGTGTGAATGATGCAGAACATTAATTAATTTGGATTTCCATACTTACCGGAATCCGGTTTGTGACAGACACAGGAAGACACGACTGGAATACTTTTAAAGACGTCACAAGTAGCTTTTGGAGTAAATTCCGAACGGTTGCGGAAAAGCCCACTAGCCGATGGTAGGTCGGTGCCGGATCTCTCCATCTAGCGGGGGAAGATCACCGCTATCTTCCGCGATAAAGCATGCACTATACTTCCGGGTCTAATGGCCTTGGCAGTTGACGCACCCGGAATCACTAATCAATCAATCAATCGCCCGTGAAACAAAGTCGAATCTCACCGGTAGCGGTAGCTCAGTGCATCAACTGATGCCTCTGCAGCGCCTCTGATCGGGAGGTCCTGGATTCGAGTTCTGACGGCGGCAGGATTTTTGACACTAGCTTTTCAGCTAGGTCGAATTCAGTCGCTGTATGGAGGAGAATTCTAGCGGCCGGCTGCTCTGATCAGGAGTTTTCCGACGTTTCTCCGATCAACACCAGGCGAATGCCGGAACTCTACCAAACGGGCCACGGACCGCGCGCGATCTGTCCTTCCCCTTCCTTGTCCTACCCTCTTCCCTTACACACTCACTTACACTAACATGCACTACACTACCACATATTCCGGGAGACCGGTCGGGAGTTTTGAGCTTGTCCCGGCTGGGGCGGTGCCCCGCTGGTGGGAGAGTCCTGGTTGGGGGAAACCCCACTAGCCGACGGTAGGTCGGCGCCGGATCTCGCCATCCAGCGGGCGAAGAACACCGCCATCTCCCGAGAAAAAAATGCACTACACTAACGGGACTAATGACCAAAGCAGTTCACGCGCCCGGAAATACGAAAAAATCAATCAATCAATCAAAAAAGTAGAATCTCCTGGTCACTCTCAGGTTCTTTTATCTCTTTAACCACCAAGGAAGTCAACCCTTCGAACAGCCTTGAAACAGCCGTACGCGTACCCGCCGATGGGACGTCATCGAGTGCGCGTGTGTGTGTGCACGGGGAAAAAGTGTAACTGTAACTGTGAATCTGACGAGCCGGTGCAAGTTTGACTGGCAAACTATGAAAACGTCACTATTAGTGACGAAGTTTAGATTGTAAGTGCTAGTGCATGTAAATACTGTAAATAAGTAGAGGTAAGACAACGATTGGATATACATTTCACCAGCTGGTTACTGTTGGGAGTTTAACAATAACATTGGAATACTCCTGTATGTTCGATTAGTGGATTTCGTTGTTTGAACAGTCAAAATATAATTTATTGTTATAATAATAATAATATACAAAATAAACATAAACTAATAAATCGTAAAGTCTCGGGTTTTTCTTGTTTCCTTTATCTCTGATGAAACCATTGTTCCATTCGTTATTCTTTAACTTCCATTATTAACTCATTCATCGTAACCCCATAATGCTAGTATAAAAATTAATTTTAAAACGAGTATAACACTGAGAACTATAATGCGTAATATACGAGTATTCTTGTTGAAAGTTATCTACACTAAATGAAAAAGAGCATTGAATAAACAATATATTTTGTTACACCAATGAATTGGAAGCAATGTTGAAGGATTAAAATAATTTTAACTCGTCTAGTATTAATCAACATAGTGTTTACGTCCAAAGTCTGTTTATTGTCAATTGGAACCAGTTTACACAAAAATATTTTTTTAAAGAAATTCAGTTTCGAAAGTGATTGTTGTTTTGCGGTTGGGCATTAACAATCATTGGTTTTAATTGAAGACACTTTTCAATATAAACACATGAGACAATTTGACTTGACTTACGGGCTGATAGCAGAAATTGTGGCCTGAGGTTAAGTACTAAATCCCGGCAGTGAACAAAACCGAAAAAATGTGGTCCGCTAATCGTTTTCCACTCACACCCCCACCCACGCTATAAGCTGTGCCCCGTTAAACCGACTCTGTTAATTAATTATTTAATTAGCAATGTGTATTTCACTGTTTACTTTCCACCCAACGTTCATTAAAACAGATTGAAAACGCATTAAAATTAGTTGGTTTTTTTCGTGTTCACATTTGAATTTTTTCAGGCACCCGATAACAGTGTAGGTTGCATCGATACACTGCAATTACACATCGCGTTAGTTACATTCATTTACGTGGTTTACAATACATTTTGTCGTCTAGACTTCACGATTTGTGAGGTTATATTGAATTGTTATTAAATAAGAAGTAATTGCTATTCAAAAGGAACTGAATACTTATATCGTGAAGAATATCGTAGACAAAAATCATTCTTAATCTCCGCAAGTATTTTGAAAAAGCATGTAGCCAAAATATTTTGTTTCACCTTAATACTTACTATTTGTTGAATGCTTGACGTATCTAACAAACATGAATCAAATGCACATAAGAATCAGTACTTGTAACATATGCACATACGCATCAGTGTTTGTAATATATGAAAATGTTTTTAAAATGTTCACCTTTAAGAATACAGAGGGTGCCAAAAAACGTATACACACTTCAAGCAAATAAAAAATTGAGTTTCTATTGCGCTCTCCAGGTCTAATTCCGCTTGACTTCCATTTATGGAAAACTACATTGGTAGTACATTGGGAATAACTTGAAACGGTATGTACTGCAAACGCTGAGGACACTATCGCGAAAGTTGCTCCAACAGTAGTTCAACTACTCAGAAATGTATGGACGTCAGTAATGGTAGGCATTTGGAGCATTTGTTGTAATGGTTGTACCTATAAAAGTCTAATATGATTACTGTTCATTATTTTCTATTTACGTGAATTCAGCCTTGTTAAGCCTATTTTTAATTTGCGTGAATTTTATGTACATTTTTGACGTCTTCTGTGTAGTCT
This sequence comes from Teleogryllus oceanicus, assembly GCA_964035755.1. Taxonomy (NCBI): domain Eukaryota; kingdom Metazoa; phylum Arthropoda; class Insecta; order Orthoptera; family Gryllidae; genus Teleogryllus; species Teleogryllus oceanicus. Next base: position 45,514,183 of record CAXIVR010000006.1, read on the forward strand.
GACAACATCGTAAATGTGATGTAGTAATGTTCATCGTACTTGTGGAAGCTTTCACTAATTCAATGAAACTACAATATTGGCAGACTATGTTGATTTTCAAATTTTAAAATATAAACAATATTTTTGTTTAGCATGATGCAAGTCTATTCTGAAAATGAGAGCTTCTCACTCGATCTTACTTGCTATATAAATAAATTTTATTTTGATCGCTTAAATATTTTAAAATATCGTATATTCATGAAGACCCTGATTTGTTTTCACCAATAATATTTTGGATGTGGTCTGCTTCCAGCTTTCAAAAAGCTAATATTTTAAATATTATATGAATATATACGTATTTTTAGATAGCTATTCGTATCTACATACTAATAATAATGTAGTTATAATATATTATAATATATAATAATATAGTTATATTACATAGGTATACTAATAATATAGAATTATTTGATTATATCGCGGCAAAATTTTTAGTACTTATGAAAGTGAATGTGTCCAAATATTTGTAGCTGACGTGTATTACAGGAAGACAATTTGACATTACTGAGTGAAAAGTTTGAAAAATATCTCAAATAGTATTCAAATATAGGAAACGAAGTCTATGAATTATGTCTAATAAATTCAAGGTATGATTATGAAAGAGTCTGTCTTGGTTAATCTTCCTGTTTGGAGAAATTTTACTGACAGGATGAAACCTAAGCTTATTATTATTATTATTATTATTATTATTATTATTGTGTTATTTTAAATGCTTCACTTTCCTTAACAGGAAAATTGCGGGACAAACATTGTACATTTAAAAAAATGTTTAGTTTTGAAATTTGATTAAAATGTGTCACTGTTGGATCACATGCACTTTCTTTTTACTTAGTTACTTCAGATTCAAAAAAATCAATATCGATCGCAATCACCAAATATTGGCACTATGACAAATATTTCAGAGACCATTAATTATTGACTAAATTTTAATTTATAACCATTTAGCAATTTGACTGTAAAAAACTTAGTTACTTGCACAAATATCTCAATTTCCAAATACAATAAAATCAAATATGCACATGAACATTTCAATATATATTCAGTAAAAAACAATATAATATAGCGTTACAATAATGGATTAAAGCTCGGTGAAAATAAATCCATTCAAACAAATGCCAAACATAAATGTACATCACAAAACCAACAATCAGATCAGGTAATACATTGAAATTGCCCCTTTCCCATCATGCCTCAGGTTTCGCAACGTCGAACGGATCGACTTGCATCAGTTGAGGAATTAAAAGAGATGTATTGCAACGAAATTAAACATTTTTTATTAACAATAATATTGAGAATGAAACATATCGGAGAGTATTAAGGCCAGAGTAACGAAAGCTTGAGAAACTAATTAATCCAAGTCTTTTCGTAGCCTAATGGGCTCTTACAGTCAGGTACCGATGTCGCTGCAGCAGCGCTACGGATTACTAGCGCTGCAGCGGCGGATTCTGGTAACTTTTTCTCACTTCCTTGCAGTTCACCGAAAGGTACGTCCATTTCTCCGAGGACCTTCCGCTTACCGTGTTTTTCACCGTTGACGGCATCGTCTTCAAAGTCACACTTTCAGTTTCTGCAGTGCCGAATATCACTACTGCTCTCAGAATACAGAGATAATGGATGCTGAAGAACAGTAATACCGTAAGTATTGTATTAATTGTAATATGTGTGGAAATGATTTTTTATCTAGAAAAAATAAGTAATACTCGCAACCACAAACAATTTAATGAGCACGTACCAACGGTTGTGGAGCAGATAATGTATAAATGTGAAATTACGTTTGATATACAAGTAACCTCCATTTCCGTTTTAATTTTCTAATTATCTGAGGTGAATGAGGCTGTTTTCTATATTTTGCCATAAGGAATCCTCTATTTGTATATCTTGAATCGTGTTTAAATATGTCTGCGAGGCGTACTCCTGCGTTCTAAGAATTATTAGTAGGGTTTGAATTACGCATACGAACTTTAATACCTGGCACTAAGCCTTTAATGCTGAATACTGGAAATGACTCTACAGTTTACATAATGAATTGAAAAAGTTTCCTGCCTGTATGGAAACAAATTTTTTAGCCATGAAAAAATATAACTGGTTAAATCTTGGTGAAATATAGTGTATTGTTGTTCCACCTACTATTTTGTGTTAAAATGTTTTCAGTGCGTATACAACAGTATTGAAAATTTTTGATTTAGATAAATGGCACTTACGTTATTTCAATATTCGTAATGCGTGATGAACGGTTAGCATACTTGCATTACGATATGCTGTTTTGTCGGGATCGTGACCGGCAGTTTGTGTTCAAAAGTTTATCATGAGCAGCTCTGGACATCAAAAGTATTTCTGTTGTAATGTTTCTAGTAAGATCTAAAACAGATCGATTAATTTAGTTCTTTACTGTTAGTAAAAATAAAATTTCAGGCGTTAAATGAAAGGAAGAAAACGTGTGGTGCTTTGGGAGCAGTAGCTAGTACGTCGTGCTGCGCTTGTACACTAATGCCCTTGGCATCGAAATGCCTTAGAAACTGGCTGCCTAAGTCGCACAAGTTTTCTGTTTATTATAGACTCTACAACATACATGAAGTATTTATTGGTTTAGTGTATTGGTCAGAATTGGTTAGGTGCATTTATCAGAAAACTGATGGCTAAGCCATCGAAAGCTGCTATTATTGAAATAAATAGTATTGTTGACAATGACAACGCCTTCAATCATTTCAATTATGAAGTATTTAATTGAAATTGGAGAAATATTATCTACATATTAAATAACACAATGGAAAGTTTTTGAAATTTTTGTAGTGTTCCGTATGTAGGTGAATGAAAACCTTCTGCCTTTTGGCATTGGAATTCAATGGTACTGATATTGTCGTTGGATGTTTTGCTTCTACGAAAGGCAATGCAGCTGAAAAGTATGCTATCAACATTGTTTTAAGGACACTAGTCATGTAAAATTGTTTATGGTGAGAAGACAAATGGAAATTTATATTTTCTTGCGGCTTCTATTTTCTCGCAAGTGCCGCAATCTGCACTTGCTGAGATGAAAATTGTTTCCGCGTGCGCGTTCGATTAATTAGTACTGAGGCTACTCATAATTATTTACATATGTACAATAAATAAGTCTCTAGTTAAAATGCAGTAATTCACTTTATTAAAACACACAATGTTTTTAATGACTTGTATACGTTTTGCCAAAAACGGCTTAAGTAATTCTTTGATGTATTTGACTCTTCTGAGAATAATTAGCGGAAAGAAACGTGGCTTAGTTTAATATTTACATTTGGCGCATCGCATTGCATACACTAGCTTTCGAAACTGGAATGTTTGAAGAAAGAACAATTGTACGTCTTAAATCCAATTCAGAATATATTTGAAATTATCAGGTCAATATTTTTTTTCCTTGTGTACATTGGAGGAATCATCACATAGTTTGCTCAAGTATTTAGCAGTGCAGACACTGCCAATTGAAGATCACACACACGCGTTCGCACAACGCTAACAAATCAGTTGTGTGTATGTGTATATGTATGTGAATGGTGCACAGAACTCAGTCGAACAAAAAGAAACTCGTACGCAAATTATATTTGAAAATAGTAAAAAATTAACTCATCTAAAAGGTTGTAAGTACCAAAAAAATCAAATTTTGATAATTTTACATTTTGATGGAAATCATCCATAATGCCAAGTCCGTCAACGTAGTTTATAAATAGGGAAAGATCAAGCAAGTTTTAAAATTCATATTTTTTAAAAGAAAAGCTTAGTTTTTCTGCCACGGGAGCTGCAGGGGAGGTGGATTCAATTTACTCCTAATGCTGTGAAGAGGTTTTCCATTATTCAGGAAAACGCTTATTAATTTTCAATGAAAATGTTAACAATAATTTGAATTTGGACTATTAATTTTGAACTCTTAGGTAGCCATTTTTATTCTGAATAGCATCGTTTCCTAGCATCCCGGATAGTGGGTTTCATTGCACACCTCTGGTTTTCTTTCACTCTTACATAGCATCTCTCGCATACTAGAAAGAAAATACGAATGTAATGATATTTGATAGTTTTGAAAATGTGGGAAACAAAACGTATATTTTTACATGTTCTTATATTACTTGCAGTATGGGAACTTCCTTTTTGTAGCCTTTGCAGCGGCGGGAAAAATGCGTCGCCAAAGGGCGACAAGTGACCTTGTCCATCGGCCATTGCGGCGCAGAAACATAGTGTAAAAGCTTTGTAACTTGTAGAGGCCAAAATGGGCAGTAGCCTTCCTTGATTTCCGCTGCCCCGCGGTACAAGTTGAGCATGGTGTTGAGCGTTCCAATGCACTGAATCACATTTCAAGACTCGATTATCATATTTTCATATTTCTTTGACCCCGATGAATAAGCTGATAAGTCAAAAAAACTTAATTTTGCAGGGGAGCAAAAATCCACTTTAAACGAATGCTAAAAAAATAAGAAATTAATGATATTCATGCAAAACCTACACAAAAATAGTTTTGTTTGAATATTACCTTCGTTTGAATATCATTAATCCCTGATTTAATTTAAACGTTTTTTGCTCTTCTGTAAAATTACGTGTTTGACTTATCAGTAGGGAACGGATTTTCATGTAATTACATGTTTTTACACAAACTAGCTACCAGCATTCAATTATATTTTTTTCGAGTTCACAAGACATTCTAAATGAATTAGAACTACTTTTATTTTACATATAATTATATATTTTGGTGTAATTACATATTTTTACATATTTTACCAATCGCTACATATTTCGCTACATTTTAATATATTTATAGTCGAAACGGAACGTTCCAGATGCGCGTTTGCAATATATGTTGCGAAATAATCTTTCTTAAAAATCAAATATAATGCTGCTGCGCTTCTATGACCACCATATCTTCGCCATGAATTGTCAAACTTACCCGGTGTAATTACTTTCTATTACCCACCACCCCTTACTGCTTACTCGGAGTAAAGGATGGTGCATTTTTGTGAATAAAATTAATTTCAACTACGTTCTTGCTTATGTTTCAAACAACACATTCGTTACTGCATCGAAAACTAACAAATATTTTTTACAGTAAATTGTCTTATTGCGTTGTTCGATTTGCAGGGATGGGTGTATACCCCTGAACCTCCTCCCCCTGGGATTCATCACTCGCTACATCCTTGTATTATTCAATTGTGCACCAGTTCCTCGAAAATATTGTAATATATATTACGAACGTATGTTATATTTCGAATAAAATTCTTATGTGTGGTGAAGTTTAGAGTACAATTACTTCGTGGAGATAGAACCTACTTTCAGTAACTTCGAGTCCTTGTTCAAGACTGATCAGTGACGTTTAGTGGTCGGAAAATGCTTGTAGAGAACAATTTTAAACACTATAATAAATTTTTATTTTACATATTTTCTACGTTTTTTACATATTTTGGAAAAAATAAGCACATATATATGTACATATTTTGCATTTTTTATTATAATAAAATCCGTTCCCTACTTATCAGCTTATTCACCGGGATCAAAGATTTGAGTGTGGCGTGTAACAATTTTAATATTTGATATCTGTGGCAGTAGTTTTTGCTACAAGATGCCTGTTTTTCGCAAGGTGTTAAGGAATATTCCGATGCCTTTGATGTATTAAGAGAATAATGGATGATAAATGATATTTTTTTAAAGGGAAAAAATTTTAAGGTTTATATTTTTAAGATAGGGGTTCCCAGATGTACTTTAGAAGAGAAAAAAGGACTCCATTTTGAACCCCTTTTCATATTTGAATAAACAATCTAATATAATTTCTGAATAGTATTATGTTAATGATCCAATAAATATTTGAATCTTCCGTTTAAAACTTATTTTTAAATTATTTGAGGTAAAACACATGATATGGGAAACGGAGAAATGAGGAAAAGAAATGAAACAAAATAAGGTAAAAAAATTATATAGGAATAAGTTTGGAATCCTTGTATAAAATATGGATAAGAATTATAATATTCAAACGGGAGAGGGTAAGAGAGAAAGGTCTATTTACCAAATATCAAAACACGTTTAAAAAAGTGGTAGGGGAAATTTATGGACAAATTTATATTTTGAAATTTATTATAGGAAGGAGATAAAAAAAAGAAGAAAATGTATTTATTGACCCAAGCCCCTTTCGAACATCTGAACAGGAAAAAAGGGAAAGGGGGTTATTTAAAATTAAAATTTGATGAAATCATTCATGGCTTAAGTTAATATTTAAAGAAAAAGTTACAGGGTGATTTCACACCTGTAATTTGGGAAATTAAGCGGGATTTTGATCAAAAAAGGGTTTTAACGTTTTGCCCATCGACCCCCTTTTTTTCAATTTTATGTGGATGTTTGGGAGAGAAGCCAAAAGAGCCAGATTAGTGAGGGGATTAAAATAAAAAAGTTTTATCTTATGCTGAGGGATTATTAGTTGAATACCAAGGATTTGGGAAAAAATAAAGGAAAATTTAGAAAATGTTTAGAGAATAGAAAAACTTAAATTTAATACGGAGAAGACCAAAGAGTTGGAGTTTAAAAAGGGCTACTATAATAGGAAATAAGGGGATTGTGGCTATAAAAGAAGTGTGGTGTATAATTATTAGAAGGTACAGGAATTTTTGGGAAAAGGGGGGTATGGGGGGAAAAGGATAAATTGTTGGTTCTATTTTGAGGGGGGGGCAAAAATTTTGGGGAGGGAAGGGAAAAAAGGAAAACAAGAAGCAAAAAATGAAAGTTTTTTAAGTCGGATGAGGGAAAAGACTATTGCAATCGGGTTAATGATAAGATGGGAAAAGGAGGCAGAAAATGAGAATAGAGAGGGGAAAAAATGGAAATTAAGTTTGGAGAAAAGAATTAGAAGGGGGAAGGAAGGAGTTATTAAAGCGTTTTTTGGGAAATATCTGAAAACGTAGAACTGAAAAATTTTGATTGGAAAAGGAAAGGTTTGAAAATAAATGTTATTCTTTGGGAAGTGTCAAGGTTAAGAAAAGGGAAAAAGATTTTAATACAATAGACCCAAAAGAGAAAAGGACTTTTTTTACAGGAAGATTACAACATAAAAAATTTCCCAATTTTTAATAAAGGGGTTTAAAATTATTCAGATGGATGAAATTCTAGCTTTTTAAAAAAAGCTAAATGAAAAGGAAAGACAGAATCAGTTTTAAAGAAAAGATTAGGAAAATGAATTGAGAAGAGTAAATATTGGCTCCCAAAAAATCCATTGACTGAAAAATGCCCGTCTGTCCGTGAACCAAGAAAACCGTTAAAAACTGTTCAAACTGTTTGGGGCCCAAAATTGAGTTTTCCCACGTTTTAAAAATGAACCCAAGGCCCTGTGTTTTAAAAAAGATATTTTGTTTTTTGGGGGGTACTTACGTAAAGCTCAATTTTTTCACTATTTTCTAAAATATGATTTCCAAATATTGGTGATGAAATTTATTCCCGTATAATCTGTTCTTTAAGGAGGGATTTTGAATAAGGTGGGGGTAGTTTTTCAAAAAATAGGGGGTGTTTTAGGAATTTAGGGAAAGGCTTTTTTTAATTTTTTTTTAACTTTTAACAAAGGGGGAAGGTTTTTTATTTTTTTTTTTTAAATTATCTCCCGTATGTATCAAAGGAGAAAAAAATTCACGGTCTCTTTCCATCGAACTCATTTTCGAAAATGAAAAAAGGTTGACATGGAAAAACTAAAAAGGGGAAGGGAAGGGTTTTAGTTTGTTAAAAAAAATTTGGGTCAAAAAGGTTATTTAGTAAGTTTTTCATAAACCCTAGTTCATTTCGCGTACTTTGTGCTTGAAATTCAGGCAATTATAAAAAGAAATTTCTCAAACCACCCCAAAATATTTTTTACTGGGGAAACCCAGAGGACGTTTTTAAAATAATGACGTTGGTCCGTTTTGTTGAACCCCCTGAATTTTGGGAAATTGCAAATTTAGAAATAATGAAACTTTCCGACGTTGACTGACGCTAATTTGAAACAAGCTCCGTATTTCTATTTAAAAACAAGTCCTACTTGGAGCGACATTTTAAAACAGTTATTATTTAATAAATGGGATTTGGAAAAAGCGCCAGAAAAAGCTTACATTTGAAACCTAATTATTCCTACGAATTTTCTTTCTTTCCCCAAAATTGTTGTGCTAGCCAAAATTTAATTTGGGGGTTTTAGTCAAAATTGTTGCTACGTACTTGCAACATTCAATCTGCCATTCATAGGGGAGGTGGGAGGAACTGACTTTCCTTATATTCTGTGTCATATAAAATGAACCCTACTAAAAATAGTTTATTTTGGATATCAAAAAATGTGAAAAAATGTGTTTAAGAACTATTTAATTCTTTTGTTTACATAAAAAATTTTTAATTAAAATTTGAAATATGATGTGGGAAAAAAAATGCTGCTGTAAATTACTTTTTTAAATTATTATTATTATTATTATTATTATTATTATTTTTATTATAGCACGAAATCCCATAGAGGGCAAGGGCCTCCAGTTGTCGGGGGGGATTTACAATGGTAGAATTCCTGAGCCCCCAAATTTCGGGAACTTCCTTATAAGGACGTTTATTTTACACAAAATAAGAAAAAAACGCCGTAAATTGTTCATTTTGTAAATGCCGAATATAAAAAGTTCAGTTTGATTCATTTACTTGAATCTAAAACTAGTCCTTCATTGTACTACTTTCGGGCAATACTTTTTTTGGGAGAAAGAATAACTGGGTGTACGTTCATTGCGGGATTTAGATATCCTTTTCCATTTCTGAGCATCCCTTGAGAGGTAAACTTTTCCTCCCCAGCATTTTATTTCCCATGACCACCCTTCTTCTCCTGCCAAAACCATTGAACCCCCAAGGGGGTAATTGGGGGTCCAGGGGGCAGGGGAAAGTGGGTGAGGGTGCCCCCTCCCCAACCCATTTCAGTCCAAAATTTCCCCCTTAATTTTGGTGTTGTTTTTCTTATTCCTTCGTTTCGTATTCTACTTCTGGGGTAATATTTTAAATTTTTTCCCAATTTTTTTCGGAGGCAGACATCAATAACATTTGTTTCTTTCCCTTAATGCCCATTTTTGGGAAACCCCAAATGCGCTAAGAAAAGTAATTTTGTTTTCCCACTTTATTCGCAGAGGAATTTGTTTTTAAATAAATTTTTAACCCCCAAAATGTTGACTATGATGCACAAATCCGTCTGGTTAATTTTTGTGTTAATATTAAAAGACAATTTATCCTAGATAAAAGTATTAATTCACCTTTTAAAATTTTTTTGCACCCCGGGAAATTTTCTTTATGCAAATTGGTCATCACCTTTAATTTTCTAATTTTGTAGACCCTTTAATAAGAATCAAAGGAGAACATTTTCAAAGCCCCGGGATGGATTGTCAATTAAGAAAGGTTCATCGGGAAAAATTAATTCAGATTTTTTTCCCGTCAATGTGAATTCCAAATTACCCGAATTTTTCGTAGAACGTCTTGTAATAAAGCAGCACTTTGTTGAAAAAATTGTTAGTGGTATTGCTAGTTAAATTTCCAAATTTCAGACTTTCATTTTCTTAATATATTATTTTAAATTCCTATCAAAAAAGGGCCCAAAAAGGGAGGTTTTTTGGGGGGCAAAGAGAAATTTTAAAGCCATCAATCAAATCATTTATCAAATCATGGGAGTATAAAAATTTAATTTTTGGGATTGTACCAAACATTTTTGAATTGAAAAATTTTTTCTAAAAAGGGCATAATAACTCTGAAACCCAGGTAGGGTTTGGTTTTATTGTACTATAATTGTATGAATATTTTTTTTGGTGAATACAGGAATTTTTATGTTGCGGAATACAGTGGGTGAATATTGTACGGGCAAATAAGGAATATTATATTGTGTGAATAAGGAATATTAACAGGAAAAAGGGAATACTGTATTGTGTGAAAAATGAATACTTTTTTTTGGTGAATAAGGAATACTGATTGTGTGAATAAGGAAAAATTGTATTGTGTGAAAAATGAAAAATTAAAATTGTGGAAAAATGAAACTGTTTTGTGAAAAATGAATCTTGTTAAATAAGGAATACTTTTTTGGAAAAGGAATATTATTGGGGAAAAGGGAATCATTGTGTAAAAAGGAAACTGTATTGTGGAATAAGTTACTGTATTGTGGGGAATTAAGAAAACTGTACCAATAAAGGAATACTGTAATGAAAAAGGGAATATTGTAGAGTGGTCACTTCCCTTTGGTTTTGGGTTTTGGGCACTTCCCAGTTGCCAACGAGGCCTGTTTGCCTGGGGGTTTACGGGTTTTTGGGGATAAAAACCGATTATTATAAACTAATCGTGGTGGAAATTTTTTTAATGCAGAATATACTTAACCTAACTAGCTGATATAATGCGTTACGTTTTGCGATTTTTGGTCTAAAGATTCTGACATTATTTCAAAGGGGGGCGGGTTTTTTTCAATTCAACGGGATTTGCCCTCTATTTTTTTGGGATTTATATATCTGAGCAATACAAAAAGTATATTTTGAAATTATGGAATTAAAATATTGCTATGTGAAAAAGATAAAACCGCGATGCTTTTAAAGTTTTTTTTTTGTTTTAAATTTTTAACTTGATTTTATTTCCCCATTATACTGAGAAAGCCCCCAAGTTTGAAAATGTGTTGTTTTTGGGGTTTTAAATTGATGGGGATGAATTCTCATTTTCTTCCTTTCACCTTCGGGGTTGGCATGGGACGCCCCCCCCGGCAGAGCATAGCTTCGGACTTTTCGCATCGGGGAACCCACCCTCCACCCAGGGTAGCTTAGTTCAGGGGCCATTTGTTTCCCGGCCCAGTGGGCGGGGAGCGCGTCCTGCTTAAGGGTTTTTTGGAGAATCTGAGGGTTTGTTGTTTGTTTTTATGAGAAGAAATAAAAGGGTCATCTTCAAAAAATTAGTTTTATTGGGATACCGGTTTTTGACGGTTTTTTGGGGACATCGTCAGCCCCGGCCAAGGGGAAAAGTTTGAGACCGGAGGCCCCGCGTGGTCTAGCGCTGGTTGGTAGGCTCAGGGGGGAAACAGTCTGTCTTTCAAAAATTAATGAGTTGGGGGATGAAACTATTCTGAGGTTTTGGGATTAAGCGCAAATTGAAAATTAAAACCCAGACCGTACTGCGATCGAGAAAATTTCCCTTTGGGGAAGGGTGGGGGACGAAATCTTTCTTTTTTCCGGGTGCCATCACCGAAAATTTTTGGGAAAGTTGTTTTTGCTTTTTAAAGTTTTTCTAAAAGTAATATTGTGATTTACACATTTACTAAATTTTTTTTTTTCTTCTTTAAAATTTTAAATTTTATCGTTTCTTTTTTTTCCAAAAAAGGGAAATGCCCATCCACCCAAAAGGGAAAAATTTTTCCCCAAAACCAAACCCAAAGTTTTTTCAAAAGACATTCATTTAATGAAACGGGTGTGCGCGGGAGAGCCCCTTCTAAGATGTGATTTTTAATGAGAGCGTAGGCGTCTGGGGCCCAAAATTAGGAATTTATTTGGCAAATGGGGGAGACCCCGGGTCCAGGGCAGGGGTCCCACGGGGATTCTAAAAGATTGACGAATGGGCCCGCCCGTTTTAGAAAATTTGTCGAAATAAAGATAATCTTCGTTTTGTTTATCCCAAAAAGTTTACCATGAAATATTTTTTCCAAAAGTTCACCCAATACGGGAATTTATTTGTTCACAGGTAGTTTACTTTTAAGGGGAAACCCCTTTACTGGAAAAAATTTAACTAAAATGATTAAAAAATCATGGTAAAGGGCGGACGTGAAGAACCATGATATTCATTAGGATCGGGACATTGGTTTTTTTAAAAAATTTTTTATTCCCTTAATTGGCAGGATTCTTTAATAAATTGTAGGGGTTGAGCTAAAAAAAACCCCAACCCAGATGCATTGAAACGTCATGGTATAAAATTGATTGTGTAGGTAATTTTATTTATGGAAATTTGTTATTTTTTTTTGACACTGTTATTGAATTTTGTCTTTAAATACAGTAAATTAAATTGTTTTAGCAGATAATTTTAGATTTTAAAAATCTGAGTTACCTTTAAAAATAAATTTTTGGTACGTGTCGTTTTTAAAAACTAACTTTTAAAGAAAATCTATATTTGCTTTAACTATTCAAAATTTAAACAATATGGATAGTTTTCCACATTTTATATTTTTCCCAAGTTTTGATTTTACAATTTTTCCCAAATTTTTTGGTTTATAATAATTTTTTTTTTTGGGGATATCCCATGAAGGGATATTTTTTTTGAAACCTTTGAAATTGTCGGGTTTTTGGCAGCATATATTTACGCGGGTAAAATGAAAAGTTACAAATGGTTCTAAAAAATTTTTTAAGTTTTTCCGTTTTGTATAAAAAGGATGCCATTAAAACCCCAACTGAAATGTATATGATGGTTGCACTCAGAGAAAGTAAGGGTTTTAACGTATGCCTTTTTGGGAATTTAAAACACAAGTACTGCCGGGATTTTGAAATTCTTCATCTTTTTTTAAAAAAATTTTGCCCTTGTTATTAATAAATTTAAAAAATTAAAAATGTCCCCTTAACAATTTGATAAGTTGGGGTACATTTAATACAAAAAGGGGAAAACATATTGTATTGGTTTGGGATTAGTCATTTTAAAATTGACAGCAAAAGTTTAAAATACGGGTTTTTAAAAATATTTAATTTCGAAAAAGGAAATTGCATTTTATATGAATGTATACAACAAATTCAAGAGATTGATCTCGAGAACTGCTTTTTTTGGGAGAGATATCACTAATATCAAATATATTTTGAAGAAATATCTATAAATCAAGAGACGCAAGACGAAGAGTGCAAAATGAAAGTTCCGACGGAGGGAGGACGGACGGATGAGAAAAAAATTTGGAAACACTATGAATGGAGGGTGAGGATTTTTTGGAAGATGAAACACACACACACAGACCATTAAAAGTTTGGGTGAGTTTCCCATCGTGCCTGAGGGCAAAAAATTTGACCCGGTTTAAAAGGGGACTAAACGTTCCCCCCTTTTTTCAATGAATGTTTTAATGGTTGGCGGAGAACGTTCAAGAATTTTCTGTTGAGCGTGCATCAGCTGAGGAGCAGGTTTGTTTGTTTTATTTATTTATTTATTTATTTTATTATTTATATATTTATTAATTTATATATTTATATATTTTTATATATTTATTTATTTACATATTTATTTATTTATTTATTTATATATTTATTTATTTATTTATATATTTATTTATTTTATAAAATTTTTCCATTATTTTTAAAATTTCCTTTAAAGCAGATCGGTGAAAAAAAAGAAAATAATGTTTTAAGAATTCCGGGAATTTTTTCGGGTAATTTTTTCGTGGAACATCCGCTTTGGGAAAACCACCTTAGAGGAGGAAAAAATTACAAAAAAAAAATTAAAAAAACTGAAATTATTTCTGATAAATTAAATTAATAATTTTCATTTTTTGAGACAGGGTTTTTATCTTTTTTAAAAGGCGTATCTGTAGTGATATATTGATAGAAATTTTACCAAGCATATTCTCCTTTCGTACAACGGTTGAAATTTGGGGGAAACCCCATCTTCAATTCTTTCGAAGTCTCAAAAGGATATTGAATTAAAAATTTCAATTTTAAAATAGTTAAATAATGGAATTCCCATTATTCCATCAATCATCAGTTTTTAAATTAATTTTTAAAAATGTTGAAGAAATTATCTCTTTCTGGCATCGACAATTTGTTTCCCAGAGAACCCTGTTGCACTCAAGATTTCCCTTTTGGTTCTCATTTATAGAAAAAAGGGGAAAATTTTTGCTTTAAAAATCATTATTCATTGCCAATGAGTAATAAGTACTTTTTGATATTTTTAGGTAGCTTGTATTTAAAAATTTTAAAAAGGTGGAGGTGCCATACCCGGGCCCAAGTTCTTGTAAACTGAGAGGGGGTGTTAAGAATTCATCAAAGGTATTCTGGGATTTTTATTAGTGAATTAATGTATTTATGCTTATTTACTTGTCTAACGCAACAAACAGGCTGATACCTGATGAAAAACCATAATGGTAAGACCCACTTTGGCTGGTGAAAACGTTCCCATATTCTCCTATGCTGTCTAGATAATAAACTTTTTATTTTCTAGGAACCCGGTTTTTTAATAAAATCCCTTGGGGAACCCGCAGGATCCATCCCATTCCAAATCCACTGAAAAGCCCCAAAAAAGGATGGTCGCATCGAAAATTAATGTTGCATCAGGAAATTAAGGGGAGATTAATGTACACGATGCATTTAAAGAAACGTGATGGAATTTTACCAAATTCAATCAACATTGTTCAGATTTTAAAAATTATTAAAAGAAGTTTCCGACTCCACGCGCATGAAAATTTTTTATTCACAGCATGAAAGACTGTTTCATAATCCCCTTGGGCTTGGGGTGAATAGAATATTGGGCCAAGGGGAATTCTCCTGCAAATCATAATTAAAATAGTATTTGTTTGGGAATTGTTTAGGGGGGGGGCCCTTGTGAAAGTTGGGGTCATATCGCCCCAGATTTAAGGGGAGTGTGCGAAATTTGTTGGGAATTCACTGATGGTTTTGAGTTTTATTAGTAAATTTAAAATACATATAAATACAAAAAATCAATGAATACATTTTTTATCAAAAAACATCACTGGTAGTATCCATGATAGTAAAACCCCGCAAGACTCCAAAAAGCGTTACATTGTACGTAATGAGAATTTTTTTATTTTAGGTTTTTTGATTTAAGAAATCGGGGCTTGAGCTGAAACCCATTCCAAAAAAGGGAAAACATTAATAACTGAGGAGGGGGTTAGGGAGAAATCGTTGTGGTATTTTGGGAGGGTACAATTTTTACATAATCAGAGAATTTGTCACTTTTTTCTTAAAAAAACCCTTATTTAAATTTTTAGGCAATTTAATTTTTTTCCCAAAATTTTGCAGTACCTTAATAAAACCCGTTACAATAGTTTCCTTAATTTTTAGGCATCTTTTTTTTCATGTTGGGGAATGCCAATAAAATGCATAAAAAAAAGCACAAAAATGTCCAAACATTGCATTTTTTTTTCCGTAGAACTTTATAGGCCGTTTTCTCAGCAAGTACCCAGACAGCAATTTTGTAAAAATTTCATCTATTTCATGGTTCTTGTATTTCGTGGGAAAGGGATTGGGTAAAAAAGAGTGAATCTAGAATTTGGCAGCCAATTCAAGATTTTCGGGAAAAAAAGTTATTTTTTAAAAAACAATTGCAGCATGATTATGGTTTGCCCCCCCCGCCTCTAACCCCTTTTTTTTGGAGGAGCAGCTTCCCAATGAAATTAAAACCCCCAGAAAATCACAATGACAAAATGAGGTTTTTTTAAAGGATTTTTTTTTAAGAGAAGTTAGGGGGGAAAATTATTTAATTAATTTAAATTTTGGTCATTAAAATACTTTTCCTAGTAAGTAAGAATTTTTTGTCTAGGATTTGTATTTCCCCACAATGTCAATGATAAGTTTCTGGGAAAAAAGTGGGAAAAAGGGTTTAAATTTTTTTACAGATAGCATGCTTTTCATACAATGTATATGAAGGCGTTGATATTGTGGTAGTAAGAATTTATCTTTTTTCCGACAGATTGCATTTTATGGAGTATATGTTCTATCACTGTCTTAGTCAATAATAGTAAGAAGAAGAAGAAAAATAAAATGTATTATGTAATTTTTTAGAAATGTGTCATCCAATGTACTTGGGGGAAATGAGCTGGGGGAGCAATCTCAAATTACAGTATGAATTTAATTCCCTTAATGTGTTTTGAATTTTCCTTACATTTCCAATAAGAGCAAGATATTGCTGATAACTTTAAATAATTTCATTGAATACTTACAGGGGAAATTTCAGTATGATTTTATTATTTAAAAGTTTATATCGCTACATTTTATTGAGTAAGATTTGTTCGATATTTTTTAAAACTCGAAGGATGCAAGTGAAAGAGGGACGTTCCCATTTTTACAATGGGCCACCATGTTTGGGGGTTCCTTTAAAATTTACCTTTTTAGTTATGATTATCCTATTTATATTAAAATTTTGGGTTATTTTTTCCCGGTAGGATTTAAAAATTTTTGACCAGAAAGATTCCCAAACCCAATGGGAAAGAGGTTTGGGAAACTTACCAAAAACCCCAACTTCCCGGAAAAAGTTCTGAATTGATGTCAAGTGAGAGCGCTGGGATTTGAACCCCCTAAATTAATAATTTAAAATTTTACAGGTAAGGATTGATTGTGTCGTATTATTTTTTGCACATACCTTTTGTGAATTGTATGCAAGATTAACCAGTGTCTCTGAAAAATTTCCCTCGAGTTGGGGCGGTCCACATTTTTACGGAAGCAGGGGGAAAAGGGCCCCGTGTTTCTTTCTACATCTTCGATCTAATTATTTCCATTTCCCCTTTACATTTTACTCTTTTATCACCCTATCTTTTTTTTCGATGCCGAACGCCCACCATGATACCTGTATAATTTTTTTGTGCATGGCGACAACCCACTTTAAGGGAATGGGTTCCAGCGGGAGATGTCAGCTTGTTTCTTCAAATTTTTGTCTGCGTTAAAATTTTATCCATAGCTAACTTTCCCCCGGTAAACATCTTTTATTTGGGCCTTCCTAGGTAAGCAGTCAGAGCTCACTTTTCCGATCAATCGGGCCGACTATGTCCCGCCCGATTGAACGCCAGGGGGGAGTAGGGGATCGCGATGACCCCCTTTCCAGTGTACCAAAAGCCACCCTTGCCATACCCCCGTGACATTCCTAGCATTCAAAAGAGGGGCTTCCCTTTGGGGCCCCGGGGGGAGTGACGACGGGGGTTTCAGCCGAAAAAAAAAGGAAACCAGTTCCCCCCGTTCTTGATGACTAGACAAGCGTGACAATCCGAAAATGTTAGTACGGCACGGCCCTTAAGCCCAGAACGAATAATTTTTTAAATAGACCTGTTATCAGGTCGGCGGGTAAAAAGCAACGATGGGTAACAATTTGGGAAAGGGGCCCTTGGGTCTCTTGACACCGTTTATTGCCCCAAACATTTCTGTGGGAAAAATTTTAAAAAATACTTTTTAATTTAAAAGGGGGAAATGAAATTTAAAAACAAAGTATGGAATGCTCTCCTTTTGGGCGAAAAAGGAATTCATCGATCGTGCAAGGCGAGATGCAATCCTGTTTTTAAAAAATTTACAAAATTTTTATACAAATTACCCCCAACATTTTTTAGAAACTTATCCCCAACCGTCACTGCATAACTGTTTCCATACAATTAGAGAGTATACTAAAGAAAAAAAAAAGTAAAATTAATTTTAAAAATTATAAATGCATTTTTTTAAATTTGAATTTTATAAATGTGTATAAACAACCTGTAAGAGTATTGTATTGCAGCCTCTGGGGGCAATGACCCCATCCGATTAGGTTTTTCGTCTAGTTTCCCGATCCATTGAGCAAAAAAGGAGATGGCCCCCTTTTTTTGGGTTCCCGGACAAAAAATTCCCTTTTCTGTACGTTTTTAGAATTCAGTGGGGAAAAACAATTTTTTCAAATTATCGTTTCCATGTTGTTGCAGGAAAAATTATTCCCAAGGACAACATGAATAAGAGCCAAAAAGCATTGCCTTTTTTTCCATGGGAAAAAGGGTTTATTTCATTGGGGTTTTATTTCCCAAAAAAAAAAAATTTAAAGTATATGGCAGGTAGGGACTACAGAATTTTTTAAAAAGTGCACACAATTCACTTTTCCCCCTAACACGTCATAAGCAGTTGTAACGTTTTTTTTAGAAAATAAATTTAAAAAAAATAAAAAAACCCCTTTTCTTGGTGATTCCCGCACTTTGGGCAACGAAAAACTAATAGTTATGCGCCGGACGTTATAAGGATCTAACGATAGGGCGACAAAAGCCGAGTGCTGTTTGGGCCCGAGGGGTTTTTTTCATTAGAACCAGTCAACCCCCGGGAATACTGTGATAAACAAAAAGAAATTTTTATTATGGAAATGTCATTTTATATTAAAGGGGAAAATAGGATGTCAATATTTTGATCGCGAGGGGTTTATATGTGATAAAACAACCGGCGTTAAGGATCATTTTCGTTAGATTGAAAAAGACAGAAGAGGGGGATTGGCCCTTGTTTTTAGAGACAAAAAAAAAAGATATAAAATTCGGATGTTTGATTTTTGGGAAAAAACAAACCCCCTTGGGGAAACGCGGTGATGAGGGGTTGGTTTGAAAATTTTACTAGATCGAGGAAAGACTGTAATTGAAGTTGTATAAAGTAAAAATATTGTTTCTTTTATTAGGGTAGAAACGTTCTTGTAGGAAGTACATTTTAAAATGTCTAGGCGTCCACCTGAGAGCAAGTGGGGAGAAGACACTGATTATAAAGTATCGCCGGGGTTTAATTTTTGGGAAAGAGACACGGACATTAGGGGAGGACTTCATCCAGAAGCAAGATTTCTGCGTCGACGGGGGAAGGCCCCACGGGGCGCCATCAAAAGAAGTGCAGAGCGCGCGAAGACCGTAAATAAAAAAGGTTTTATAACTATTGTAATGAGAAAAACTGGTCATGACCAAAGATGAATTCATTTTGATTATCATTATAATGAATTCCAATTTAAGTTAAAAGAAAGCTGATTATCATTGTTAGTTACGTGCAATCCAGCATTTTATAAGATTTTCAGATTGCTCGGATCATACACTTTCGTACACGCAGCTATACACGTTAACCATGCACGTAGGAAAACCACATTTTATAACTATTTTAAAAACCTTAGGCTACTATTAAGGGTTTTTTTCGTCAACCTTTTTGTCTGACCAGTCTTTCTTTTCGAAAGGGAGGAGAGCCAAAATTTAAGAAAAGTCTATTAGGTAAATTGGACTTATAGCCATCCCTTTTTTTCTGATCCAGGGAAGAACAAAAAAACTGGGGTTGCAGAGGGGCATTATTTCCCGACTGGTGGATGTGTTTTGGCCCACAACATGGCGAGCGGGACATTTACTTAATATTTCGCCCCCCAGCCCTGGGGTTAAGAACCCAAAAGTCAGGTACAAAACGGATTTTTTAGAAATTCTTTTTACGTTTTCAAAGACTCCAATGTTTCGGATCAAACGGGTTTCCCATTTGCTTACAATTTTAGTGGGGACTATAATTAGGACTTAAGAAACTGTTAAAATTTTATTTCAGAAACCCAAATTTCTGTTTTTAATTTGGGTTTTTTAGATAGTTCGGGTTTTTTGTAACTACAGCGAGTTAGAGGTCCCATCTGATCCTAGAAGAATCTTAAAAAGAAATTGTAAAGGCCACCGACTTCAAACCCATTTTCGTTTTTTGGGAATAGAGGGCTGATTTTTTCTTTTTCGGGTTAAGAAGAAAAGGGTGTTTCAAAAACGGAAAACCCGCCGAAAACTTTTTGCACGGTCCTGGGAACCGAAAAATTGATAAATAGAGTTGCAAATTTAGAAACATCTCTAAGATGGGAAACCAGAACCCCCCGTTTCAGGGTCCGATACTGAAACCCGATTGACGGCAAAAAGTCTTTAAGAAAAAATTAGCTGATAAAAAGTTCAATTGATTTTTCCGAAAATATTCTCAAAATTTATAAGGGGTGATCTCGCGACCCTTTAATTTGAAATCGATATTTTTTAAATTTTGGGGCAAACCTTCATTTTGGGAGGACTTTTCAAAAAATTTAATCAAAATGGCGCCGTCGATTTTGATTAAATTTTGATATTGATAGTCTAAAAGGGCGTTTAAGAGAATGGGGATGGTGGTTGAAAATTAGATTTTTCGAAAATTGAAAATATTAAAATTGTTTCGGCGACTTTACAAATTTCAGTTATGAAGATACGTTTTTTAAAGAAAAGTGACATCAAAAACAGTTTTTTTAGAAAAATCATGTTGATTTTTTTAGTAATTGTGCATGAAAATTAATCGCCCCGTTCTGGGAAAAACTTTCGCCCGTGATCGAATTTTAAAAACCCTTTTAGGTTTCTGATCCAAGTCTGAATTTATATATTATTCCATATTATTCTTATTTTAAATTTTTATTATACTTATTTCATTTTAAAAATTTGGTTAAAAATGAAAATTTTTAGATGAGGGTATTGTTGCTTCCCGTAAGCCGAATTTATAACAGAAAAGGGTAAATGTGGGAAACCTTTTTTTATAGTTGTCTGGGAAAATTTACGTAAACTAGTGATGTTGCTCACACGATTTCACATGACAATGTTGAATAAAAGACAAAATCTTTTATTTGAAGTGGGGGAATGAAAGGGTTTGATTATGAAAAAGTTAAAATTTTTCATATAAACCAAAGGAGGAAAAAAAATCTTCCTTTGCCAAGTAGGGTTTTATAAATTTTGTTTGGGGGATGTACACAGTTGGGCATACAAAAAATTTAGTAAGATTAGTAAATGCTTAACAAATTTTAGAGCAGTTTTATTGTGTAAAAGTACACAAGAATCAACCATATTAGCAAATAGGCCTTGGGAAATTTAATTCAGAGTCAAAATACCATCACATTCGCTTAGTTTCTAATTTTTTAAAATATGAGATATATGTACCTTTTAAAAAAACACTGAGAGGATAATTTTAAAACATTTTTTAAAAATTTTATTTGCTTTTCACCTCCTTTTTGTATATCACATCGTTTTGGTTGAATGAATCGCCGAAGAACCTGGGGGGTAAAGGCCAAGACTCTCATTGATTCAGCGCAATATTTTAACGTTTTTTTTAAAATCTTGAAAAAAGGGAAAAAAAAAATATTTTTTGTATTAGGGGAAGGGTTGGACGGGTTGCAATTCTTCCACCCATTGGTAACCCCCTAATTAATTTTACTTGACTACAAAGATTTTGGGTTTTTAGTCCATTTGCTGCAAAAAAAATATTAAGCGTTTAGATTATTAGGGGGAAAAATCCTAGGTCAAACTAATGAAAATTTTTGGGTTTTAGAAGCAGCTGATATTTCATATTGCGTATGTGTGTGTGGGGTTTTTGTCCGTACTGAGTATTTCCCTAATGTGAAATGTAAACCCCGTTTCGAAATACAGTGATTGATCCATTTTTAACATTTAAAAAAATTTTAATCAATGCGATAAGAAGAAAATTTTTTTTAAAAAACAAAAAAAGGGGAAATAGACCAATTTTTTTGTGGCACCTGCATTTTCATGCTGCATTCCTAGAACACTTTTAATACGTTGAGAAATGTTTTTTTGGGCTATAAGGGCGAGAAATGACATTTAAGAGTTTTGTTGGGTGTTTGTTTAGCCCCTAAAATTATTTTAGACTAACTATCCTACATGTTAAATACTGGGGTGGAAAAAATAATTTTGGGGAATTTTACATCGGGATTTGGGAAAAGTACGCCCCGTCTGATTTATTTTGCCATAGACTTCCCTACCACGCCCCACAATAAAGTTAAAAAGTTTTTTTACGTCATGAAAACCCCTTTTTCTTTTAAAAAGTGAAGAAATATTTTCCCTTTTGATAAGAGCTTTTTAATGTTGAAGGGTTAATATTCTAATCCTCTTAATGTGTGATATATGTGAAGAGTTAAATGTCCTTTCACTTTGTCCCCCGGGGTATCCAAGAATTACCCTACTGGCGGGGAAAAAGTTTCAACAACAATAAACCGAGAATTGCACGAAGAAAAAAGGATTTTTTTAAAAAAAAAAACAAAAAATATATTCTGTGTAAAATCTTTTTTTCAAATAACATTTTTATTTAACTTTAAAGAGGAGGTTTTTTGATTAAAATAACGTTTTCAAGATGATTCAGGTTGTTACACATGTGAGATACATGTCGAAAGACGATTTAATTTTAGCTAGTAAAAGAAGGATATTGTTCTCTGTTGATTTTGAATCCATTATCAAAAATGATTGGTTCTGAAAATTAAATACTTTGGGTTTGTGCTGTAAAAAATTTTATGAAACATATGTTCTTATTTTTAATGTGAATACCAAAAGTTGCAAACAATCACAAATTACTCCCGAGGAGAATGATTTTTCTTTTAGCCTACAAAAGATTACACCCGTCGGTTTGATTTTTTTATAACTTGTTCATTTGCAATAAATATGAATTTAAAAAGAAAAATTTAAAAAAAATTGAGAAGGCAGTATTGAAATGTTACTTTTAAAAAAAACACTACGCTTAAAAAACCTGATGATATTTTTTTTTAGAGGAAAAAAATGACCAAACATTTTTTTTTACCATCTTCATAAAGGGTTTTTTTTTTTGCCCCCTTTTAGAACAAATTTTGTGTTTGATTTTTTCTGGGTTATTGTTTTCTAAGACAATTTTCCTGAATTTGGGCGAGAAACTATATATTGAATTTTTTGAGATCCAGATCCCCTTTTATTTAAGTACTATGTGCCACAAAAGTTCCTGCGCCCAGTGAGTAACAAAGAATGTCTTTACCCCTTTAGTCAAAACCAGGGAGTGTATGGGGATGTTGAGAAAAATGGGGAATGTAACGAGTGTTGAAAAGTGTGATGTTGATACGAAGGGAAATGTAATAATCAAATTTCCTATCACACATAATTCTGATTTTTTACCTTTTTTAGCCGGTATTTTTTTAAAACGATTATATGGTGGGAGGGAAGATTTTAATTCGTTTAATATTTAAAATTTTTAAAATTGATACCTTATTCTAATCAATTTTAATTTTATTTTGAAATAGGGTTTTCCAGGAAATAAAAAGAAATTTTAACGGGGGGTTCGTAAACCGTATGAGAATTGACACTTTTGTTCGCTCACAGAAAAAAAGACGATTTTGGGGAAGAAAAAATTCTGCAGTAGTTTTTTATTATTTTATTTGTGTTAGATAAACTAAGTATATTTTTTTTCAAGGAAAATTACAATTTTAACATTGTTATTTCTGCAATTTCAACCATCGATAATCAGTTTTATTTGGGGGAAAATTATTTAAAAATAATTTGTTTATTTAAAAAGGGGGAGCGTGCTTTTTAAAAAATATTTTTTTTAACGTTTTAAAAAGTTTTGAACAAAATCAAAAACCCGCTTTAAATCCTAATATAAGTAGAAATTTAAAATATGCAAAGGTATATTTCAGACAAAAATTTTAGACATAAATAAATTTTTATTTAAAATTTTCAGCAGAATTTTATTAATATTTCCTGAAACCGGTTTTTAATATTTCATATTATTATGATTATTTCCTTTATGGCAAAGCCTTAAATTTTTCAAAAAGGGGATTAGATCCCGTTTAAAAAAGGGCCCGCCGGGTTTAAAACCTTTACAAATGAGACAATTAAGAACGAAATCTTTAAAAGACCCCCAAGAATCCCTCCACTTTTTTGTGTGTTCAAAGTTGGGGTTTTCAAGTTTCCCCTACAGAAAAATTTTTTCTTCAAAAAGCATTTTTGTCCCTTTTTACCTTTTCAAAATTTTGTAACTTGGGGAAAAAACGGGCCCCAAAATGCACTCAATAAAAGGAAATTGAAGTGAGGGATTATTTTGATGTTTGCCCCCTTCTTTTTTTTTATTTAAAAATTAAAAAAATTTGTTTGGGAAAATTGGCCCTTTGTGGGCATGATGGAATACAAATACGAAGCTCAAAATTATCGTATTTTGCAATGAAGATAAAATTTTTTTTTAATTCAAAGGTTTTATTACGGGAATTTTTCACAACGTTGAAAGGTTTTTTTTAAATGTCACGAATAAGCTTTTTAGTGTTTCAGAAAATTAATTATAAGTTTTAAAAAATTGTTGTAAACGGTTTTGACTTTTGTTTCGGACCCATGGTGATGTGAAAAAATTTTATTATTTGGGTTTTAAAAAAATTGTTTTTGTATCTATGTTCTTAAGGATTTTTTTTTTTATAAAGATTTTGTGCTTTTTTAGCTGATAAATTTTTCAGATTTTTTTTCAAAAATTAAATTGGTAGAATTTTTATGGCCATGTTTGTTGGGTTCATTTTTATTAAGGATAAACGTTAAAAATTTATAAATTCGTAATTAAAATTACGTCATTTTTTTGTTTTGGTATTTTCGGAACCATATATTTTTCCGTGGGAATACTTTCCCCCTCGTGGGGTGTTAAACCCAAAGAAGAAATTTTTCCCCAAAATCATTTGGGTTTAAAAAAGAAATAAAGTTTAATTTTTTATTGAAGATGTTTTAAAATGCTTTTGTTTTAGATCAGTGGGGAAATTATTTTAAAATTCCCAAAAGGCAGCGTTGACCAAAACAAAAACCGAAGATTGGTTTCTTTTAAAAAAAACAAGAAAATTGCTTTAAAAAATTTTTTTTTTTTGATTTTTGGGGTTTTGGGAACACAAAGGGGAAAGATTAAATAAAACCCATTATTTAATTTTTTAAAAACGGGAAATTTAAATATGTGAGTCCCGAAAATAATGAATGGAAACCCTGGATTTTAGTTAAAAGGAAATTTTTCCATTAACCAGAAATGTTATTTTTTTTTTCCCGGTTCATTTTTTTAAAAGAAAAAAAAATTTTAGAATTGGTCGCATTTCAATAGATCCCCAAAGTTCATTTTTTTTAAAAAATTTTGACACTTTTTTTTCATTTTTTTCCCTTTCTTTTTATTAGGTTGATAATGGTAGGCGCGGGGTTAGTTAATCGGATACTTTTAAATTTTAGTTATTTCTCCGCAGAAATTATACCTCAGTAAATGCGGGTTTTTATGGGGCGCGTCGGCCCCGGTAAATTATTCTTTTATAAATTTTTCCTTATCCTTTGCCTTCGTACAATTTTTTTGTAAAAGTTAAAAAAAAAATTTTGCAAAATTTAAAGAATTAATTTGAGCTTTTTTTAAAATTTTAAATGATTTTTTGGGTTAATTTTCACCTATATTTTTCAGAGATAAAAACAATGACAATTTTGGTATAGATTATTTTCATGTAATTTTTTTACACGACGAAAAAGTTGCCAGTTTTTTTGGGAAGGATGTTATTAAAAGAATTTTAAAAAATAAAAAAAGAAAAAGTTTGTTGAAACATTTTGGGGGAATTTGTTTGGGGTTTTGAGAACAAATAAAAGGTTATCTTCAAATAATAAATTGGGAAAACAAAAAAAAGAAAACTTTTAAAAAACATTGAATATAAAATGAAAGCCCGGGAAAAAAAAAAAAAAAGATAAAATACTCCCCAGGATGGTTCGTACTGTTTTTCTTAAACCCCCCACTTACGGCCCATAGATTTGGGGAATTTTGATTATACCAATTTCTATTTCTTTTTTCACTCCGAACATATTTATTATTTATAAGATATATTTAAAGATTTGTATCCCTTTTTTTAAAGTTTCAGACAAAATAAATACATACAAATTTTTCCCCCTGCAAATTTTTTTTTACAAGAAAAAGAATGTATTTTTTTTAAAAAATGCAACTTTTAATTTTTACGCACACAGAAGGAATGAAGATTTATTTTTTTTCACAACACCACACACATACATTAATTTTCCCCTTAAATTCTTGACATTTTTCCCTATATTGTTATTATTTTTTTTGACCCTTGGGATTTGAACGTGATCCCATCCGTGTGTATTTGGGTTGTGCTTTAACATCACATACCGGTTGGCTGGCCAATTGCCAAAAACTTTAAAAATTTAAATTTTTAAAAAGCTAAAATTTTTTTACTTTATAAAAATGAGTGTGAATTTGATGGTGGGGGGGAAAAGGGGGTATTGGGGAAGGTGGGGTTCAGGCAATGGACATTTTTTTTTTGGTCTTTTTCAACGGAAGACGGGATTTAATATATTGGCGTGAAGGGGTTTTTGAGGGGTTTGGGGGAAAACCCATGGTCTCCAGCGGGAGTCAAACCCCTCAATTTTTTACTTTACATTACGGAAAAAAAGAACAATTAAAATGCTGGGGGGGTTTATCGCCTGTTTAGGGGAAATGGACCTGGGAAAGGAAAACATCCCGGGGTTGAACTGACGTTTTTTTTATAAAAAACATATAATATATATACATATATATATACAATATATAATATATATATTCATATATATATAAATATATATATATATAAATGATATATACATTTTGAATATATATATACAATATTGTTAAAATAATAATAATATAATTTATTATTAAATAATATATAAATTATTTATATATTTATTTATATTATTTATTTATTTATTTTAAAAATAGTCATATTGTTTATAAACAATGTAAAAAATTTAAATTGTTTAAATTATTTATTTATATTAAATTTTATATATCCCGGTACGCAGAGGCAAAATATATGTGTATATATATATATATATACATATGTATATAAATGTATATACTATATACATATATGAATATATATAGTATATATAAATTTATATATATATATATATATATATATATATATATGTTATATATATATGTATATATATATAAATTTTAAAAAAACGTACAAATGTATAAAATATATATTAATAAAGTATGTATAATAAAATTTATATATAAATGTATTTACATATATTTTATATATATATAATATTTTAAAAATAATATTATGTTTTTATTATTAAAAATATAAAAATTTTTTATATTATTTATTTATTTATTTTTTTAAAAATACAATTGTTTTAAACAATAAAATGAAATTGTTTAAATTTTTTATTTATTTATAAAATTTTATTTATATATAAAACGCGTACGAAACCCTATATATATAATATATATATATACATATATAAAACAATATATATAATATATATATATATACACATATATAAAATACAATATAAAATTTATAAACTATATATTTCATATATGTTATAGTATAAAATATATATATATATATATTTTAATATATATATATAGGCAACGCACGGTATATATAAATATATATATATATACAATATATATAAAATATATATGTATATATATTTTATAGTATAAAACACATATATATATATATGTATATATATTTTGGGTGGTACATATATATAAAAAATTTAAATATAAATAAATAATTTAAAAATTATATTTTATCATTGTTTATAAACAAATGACTATTTTAAATAAATAAATAAATAATATAAATAAATATAAAAAAATTTTATATATTATTTAATAATAAATTTTTATTTTTTTAATAATATTGTATATAAAAACATTTTGCTTAAAATACATTTATATATGATGTATATAAAAAAAAACTTTTGTCTCGAGATTGAACCTGATGTTTTATTTCTAGACCGGGTCCATGACACTAGACCACGAGAGTTGACCATCCCCATACAAAAATATTTTAATTTGCCCAGTTTTTTCCCAAAGAATGTAATGCTTTAAAAAATATTAGCCCCCCAGATCAAACCCCGAACTCAGCAGGGCAGGACCATATTTTAACCATAACCACTACGCGGGGAAGCCCCCCCGTTCACAGCCAAGGATAAAAACGTCTGTCCCAATTGAGGAAGGGGGAAAGGTTTTAAAAAAAGAAAATGCAATCCCATCCGGGAATCGAACCTGCTAACCTGGCACTCAAAACACTTGAACCACTGACCATCCGTGGGGGCACACGCCTCTTTTTTTGGTATATTAATTGTAAATGGTTTTGATGCTGTTTGACTAGGGTTTTAAACTTTGTAAGAGTTTTTTGGGAAATTTTACCCAACGGAGCGGGGTGGTTAAAGCACAACCCAAAACAACTGGCATAAGGATCTACTGGTTAAACCACCAATGGTCATACAAAGGAATAAAAAAGGTATGTACAAAGGGTTTTTTAGAAGTTAGTGATGTTGTGTGTGGGAAAAAAAATAAATACGTGATTCTTCGGGGCGTATAAATAAAAGTGTGAGGGTTTATGTAAAAAGAAATAAATACACGGTTTTTTTCGTGAAAAACAAATTGTGCATGGTGTAGGAATTTGTATGTATCGGGGATATACTTGTCTGTATGGGGAAAAAGATACAGGAATTGTGCCCAATATATCGAATTGGTAAAAAATGTTAAGTGAAAAAAAGAAATAGAAAAAAAGATAATCAAACCCCCAACTATAAATGAGAATTTGGGGTTTAAAGATGAAAAAAAGTGGTACTTTGAACCATCCAAAATTAAAAGGGTTTTTTTATCTTTTATTTTTTTTTCCCCCGAACTTTTATTTTTATATTAAAAATGTAAATTTTAATTTCTAAATTTTTTACTTTGATTTAAAGTATTATGTTGAAGATAACCCCTTTATTTTTTCCCATAAGAACGTCAAAATCAGAATTCAAAAATTTTTTCCACAAAGCCTTTTTCATTTTTATGTTTTAAAAACTTTTCCCTAACATCACTTACCTGAAATAAACTGGCAAACGTTTTTTGTCGGTGTAAAAACAGTAAATTGATATAAATCTATATTAAAATTGCGAAGGGGTTAAAGAAAGAGGAATAAATGGGAAAATGTATAACGACCAAGGAATGGATTTAAAGTTTAAGAAAATAAAACCTAAAAAAACGATTTTATTGGGGAATTTTTTTTTTGATTTTGGTTTAAAAAAAATTATGAGAATAGAGCGAGATTGTTGAAGGAAAATTTTAAAAAAAGATAAAGTATTACCATATTTGCAACGATAAAACCATCCCTTTACAGTTTTTGAAAAAATTTTTTCTGCGGGAGAAAAATTAAATTAATGGGCTATCCATGTTGAAGGTATAACCACACTGCCTTTTTCCCATTATACAACCAATTTTTTTTAAAAAAAGGGGTAAGAAAAAGTAAAAAAGGTCGAAACCGAAAAAAAAAAAAAGGAATTTGGAACTATTGGGACTGTCGACCAGGATTTTCGCATTAGTTTTTATTCTGAACTTTTTAATGAAACGTGAAACAAAATAACTTTTTATTGGGTTTAAATACAAAAAACCTTTCGTTATTGGGGCCACACACTCCAGGCATTTTTCCCATTCATTTTTTTTGAGGCCCAACACATTTTCAAAAATATTTTTGCATTTTAAAAATTTAACAAAAAGGGTATTTTAAATTTACCGATATTGAGTTCAATCCAATACAAAGGAAACAGTTTGTTAAAATTTGCGGATTTTTTTCCGGGGAAAAATTTAAAAAAGTAATAACCAATTTTCGCTTGTGGTGATCCCATCTTGCAATTTTCGGATGTTAAAATGAAAAAAACAAAAAAAAAATTTTAAAAAAACTTATCTTCAAAGGTAATATAAACGTTCCTATTGAGATTTTAAAAAATGATGTTGAAAAGCAATTTTTTTTGTTGTGAGGTAACACTCACGAGCCCGGGTATTCCGCATTATATGTCTTAATGCATGTAAAGAAAGTAAAAGACGTGTAATTTTAAATT
Source organism: Teleogryllus oceanicus (assembly GCA_964035755.1). Taxonomy (NCBI): domain Eukaryota; kingdom Metazoa; phylum Arthropoda; class Insecta; order Orthoptera; family Gryllidae; genus Teleogryllus; species Teleogryllus oceanicus. The sequence goes on from CAXIVR010000006.1 coordinate 45,543,500, forward strand.
TAAGAGTTTTATGATTTAAAAATTGAACTTATATAATGGGAATATGAACTTCCCAACAAACATACATGTGAAAATTCAATACAAAATTTTTAATTTTTTGAAAAAGTCTGACAAATCTTACTACAAAAGCAGCGTTTAGGGTCAAACGACAATAATAACATCACGAGTACAGGAAAAGATTATTTTCAAACACAAAGGGAGAGGGTTTTTCACATCGTACCCCGAAGATATAGCAGGGATTTAGAGACCAAAACATTTTAAAAATTTAAAAGGGTTTGTTATTTAAATGTTTCGGGAACATAAAGACATATATTCGTGATAACAAAAATAAACCTTTCAACTTTGTAGAATGAAAAAAGCCCACAATGATAAAACCCTTGACGTACTAAAACAAAAACTTTTGTTCATTGCAAAAGACATTAAAAATTTTGGGGTGTCGTTTGTTGTTTTCCCATCATGCCAACAAACTTAAGATGAAAAGGCCAAGAAAGGGTTTAACAAAATTTTTTTTTAAAACAACCCCAAGAATGTAAAATTTAACGCAACATAAAAATGAATCATCTGCAAACACAACTCAATTTCCCTTTATTTAATTCATTTTCGGTAGATTTCAATGTATAAAAAATTTGAAATGGGGAATGGGAGAAACTGCATTTTGAGAAGATTTTAATTTCAAATGGATCGTTGATAGCAGACAAAAACAAAGACACACACACACACACACACACACAACACAAAATGAGGGAGAGAGGTTACAAGGTCTTTAAGCCCTGTTTTTGGGACCCATCTGTCAAACAAAATGAGGTTTAAACCCTGAGGAAACCATTTTAAACTGTGGTCATTACCCTAATTAATGAAGGTACCAAAAGAAGCACATCATCATCATCACATCATCATACGATAAAACACCAGTTACTGAAAATTTTTAAATAAATTTTCTGTAAATTTTAAATATAAATTTATTTATTTAATATTGTCTAAGGAAATTACCCCTTGCATATCTGAAATTTTTCTTTTATTAGGGGTTTAAAATTTTGGTTTTTGTAAAATTTTAAAAAAATGGTTTTTTAAAAATTTAAAAAATAAGAAAAATTTTTTAAAAAACACCTACACACAAAAAATATGTGAAATAGACAAATTTTGTTGAATATGCAACCATCACAACTGGTTATCGATGGGTAATTTAAGAATAAAAATGTTAAATTTTTTTTCAAAATAGAGAAATAAATATACTTTTTTTACCTAAACAAAAACAAAAAAAGAAACTATGGGATTTTGTTTTAGGATGTCTGTTTTGTGAAAAAGAAAGAAGGGAAAGTTCTCAACAAAATTACAACCGACCATTATAATTTATTTTTTTCACTGAAGAATCATATTTGAATGTAATTTTAATTATTGGGAAAAGATCTAAATCAAATTTTAATATTAAACGAATTGATGATAAACCAATTTTTTAAGATATAATGATTAAAAAAAAACAGTTAGAATTAAAAATACAGATATTATGTGTGATGGAAATTTATTGAAACACACTACCTTTTTTACGATCAACCGCATCCCCATTTCAACCTGTCCCCTGCAAAAGCACGATTGTAACACCACCACGCTCAAAAGGGTTTTTCGCACGTAAAGAAAAAAAAAAAGGGTCTGATATCAAAACCTTCAAATTATATGCCTTCCCCAAGTCGGGAGTTAATTGCCTTTTAAGGAATAAAGGAATATAAATGATAGTTCAATCACCTTAAAAACATTTTTAATTGTAGAAAATCTTTTTTTAATTTTTTAGAATGGGAAAAGAAATATTTTTTTAATTTGAGAATTTTCATCGCTGATCTTTAAAAAAGCCGTTGTAAAATTTGGGGTTCAATGAGTTTTGTTGGGAATGTTTTTCAGTAATTTCATGAATTTTATTATTTTAAAAAATTTTGAAATTTGTTGGATAAATTTAAATACATTGTAAAAAATTAATTAAAAAAATTTTTTTTATAAAAGAACCTGGGGTTAAGGAACAACTCAACCTCCCCAGTGCGTCCGGGGGGGCTGGGATGTATTTTGGGCAGGGGAAAGTTTTTTTTATTTTATGAATCATTTTATATGTCAAAAGTTCTAGCTTTATTGACAAAGAAAAAAAATCCCCAATCCCCCTTTATCCGATTTGCAGCTCAAAACATCTCCGTTTGTCATGCTGCAAGGGTTAATAGCTTTCTAAAATAATATCATGAATAATTTGTTTGAAAAAATCGATAGGACTTTAAAAATGATCTTTTACTCCCTTATATTGTAAAAAAATTCGAACGCTGAATTCTGACATAGTCATCCGCAATTTCGTTTCCCTCACGCATCGATTACTCCGGAAAGAAGATATCTGGAAAAAAACGAAAAAAATACTTTCCTTTGCGGTATTACAAGGATAATTCAAACGGTTTGATACCAAAACGGTCCTTAAAATTCATAAAAGCTAAAAGGTGAATATGATATCAATTGTGTTTTCAATGTAGTTTTATTATTAGTTTGTACTCATACATGCAAAACTGGAGTCACTATCTCAAATGGAGAAAACCCAATTAGTGAAAGGGGGATTTTCCGGAACGAATTATTTTCTTTTTGAAACAAAAAATTTTTCTAAAATTTTGTAGTTATTTAAAGGGTTTTAAATTATAAAAAAAGTTTTACCCAAAATCTTAATAAATTAGACTTGGGGCAAAAACACCAAGTTCTACGTTGGTTATTTTTATTACCTAATATTGATGAGTTTCATTTTGGAGCGTTTGCAAGATAGCAAAAGATTCATTCATGAATTTATAAAGGGAAATATAGAGGAAGAACAACCTTGGGGGATTTTTGTAAAGAATAGGAATTGAAAATGTTAAAAAAAGATTTTCTTAAAAGTCTCCAGATTTTAGGTTTTTATAATTTAACCCTAAGAGATTACAACCCATTTTTCAACCTTCTTTAAATTTTTTTAAAACTTTCCTAATATAATTATTTTTTATCTCAGATAATACCCAATTTGCATTTTTTTCGAATTGTTTAAATTAATAATTTTTTAGTTAATGTTTTAAATAAATTTTAAAAGTTTGAAAAATCAGAATTTCGGGAAAACAACTTAAAAAGCTATTTAGAGGCAATAGTTTTTCCAAAACGGTTCAAAATTTTTTTCCCCCCTTTTAAACGATAGTGCTAAAAAAATCTGAATTAAGAAGACGTAATTTTCATGCATTTATTTGATTTTCAGAAAATTTCAGAAAAAATTTTTGATACACGATCCGAACTTCAAATCGTTAAATTGAGATAAAAATTTTGGGAATTATTACATTTAGTATAAGTACTTTAATTGTTTTAAGAATGTTTCTGAAAAATACCAGAAAAAATTGGGATTTTTAAACGATATTTTAAAACGGCTGTAATTTTTTTCAACAAAAAATTGATAGGTCTAGGTTTTACTCTTTCAAATCTTCCGTCAATTTATGTTAACGAAAAAAATTTTATCATACATGCGCCAACGCCAATAGATGAAAGATGGAGACACTGAAGAAAAGCAAGACGTAAGGAAACAAAGAGAAAACATGCCATTCGGGGACCACATTTAAATTGCCCGGCTACAAAATTACAGGAAACACTAATATTTTGAGAAAATTTAGACATTATTTGAGATCAAATTAAAAAGGATTTATTAAAAAGGTGATACTACAACCCCCTTTTTTACTGGTAAAAATTTAAGTTATTCTTCCAATTTTATCCCACAAATTTTCAGCAAAATTTTCCCGCTAAAAATTAAAATAAATGCAAATGCAAAAACCAATCTGCAGCATTTTTGAATACAGAATATCAATTTTGTAAAAGACATTTTACCATAGATGATGTTAGCAAAGTTTATGTTAGCATAGTTAAGAAGGATTTATTGTTTTTGGGACCTCCGAATCCAACGGGGTGGTGGACTAAACCCCCGACGAAATAGGTTTTTTAGTGACAAGAAAAAAATTTAAATTCGGGGGGTTTTTTGAAAAAACCAACAAGACGTATTGTTTCGCCATTTTTAAAAGTTGTTTGGGCGTTCTTGGGGTCTTCAGGGGTTTTCCCCGTACGAAGAATTTTTCCGCAGGAGATACATCAGCCCAAATGAATTAAAATATGTCCCGAGAATTTTTGAATGATGGAACCAATGAATTAAAAAAAAATTAATTTATGCTTATTCAATTAGAAATTTATTTTGTATTTTTGACAGTTTGATTTCTTCAAATGGGGAAAGGAAGACGGGAAAAGGGATTTAAAATTTAGTGGGCTGTTTATATTGGGAAATTTTTTATTGCCTGGTAGTAAAAATCAAAAGGAAAGATCCTAATAAAAATTTGGCAGAAAATGCCGATAGTTGCTTTTTAAAATGGGGTAAGAGCCTAATTGGATTATCATCTGCTCAGATAAGGTTACAGGTTAGTCTTTAAGAAACTTCAGGGGAAGATTCATATTTTTAAGAATTCCGCAGGAGCTAGAAGATGATGCCTTGATGGCTATTCTTATCTTAACACAGTTCAAGAGAACATGTCACGGTAAGATCATTTTGGATTTAAAAGAGGGGTCTCCGGGAGGAGATAACCGGGGAAAATGGCAGGACTGATCCGGAGGGTGAAAAAGACTCTCGCGCGAGCATCACGAGAGAGGGACAAGGGGGGAATCCTGATTCTCGTGAACTTAAAATCTGTTCTGTCACCTGTTTGCCATTCTCTGGGATAGAGGTTTGATAAAGAGTTAGTGTCTTTTGCGGGGCCGTGGATGCCTAACACTTTTCTAGGTGGCGGGCTTTTTCTGCCTGGGCAAATTTCATTCCCCTTTTTCCCACGGGCCAGGGACCCAACCAAAGACTAAAAAATGGGGGCCAATAGATGATGGATTTGGGTTGAAATATTTGTTAGCGGGTCACAAGACGGGGGGAGGAGTTGGGTTTAAGAGAGCTTTTTAATCACTGCATACTACTTTTTAATTCACGATACAGCAATTTAAGTGCCCCGTGAGCCATACTTTCTGAGGATGAGCTAGAAGAGCAATCGAAAAACCCCGCGGAAAACCAGTAGAAGGACACCAACTTGCCTTTTTGGGGGGAACCATCCGTTTAAAATTTAAATAATGTCCAGGATAAGATATTATCGCCCCAAATTTCTTAAGAATGTATTGGGGAAATAATTTGGAAGGTTTGAAGCCCCAAAATCATTTTTGGGGGTGAGTTTAAAAAAAAAGATTTTTGGGGGGGGGTCAAGGGTTGGGGTTTATATTGCTTTTTAAAAGCATAGAGACGGGCCCCAGGAGATAGGTAAAAATGGTCTTTCAACAAAACGGATTGAGGAAATGCGGGGGAAGGGGAAATCACATTGGGGCCCGAGGCAACAAATATCCCGCCTTGGCTCAGAGATGGTTTCCAGCTCCCCAAAGGGATCAATGGGCTTAGGCGCCTATAATCCTTGACCGGCATTGTGTAGGTATTTAATGGCCAAGGGGATGAAACGGGCCCCATAAAAATGCATCCGCTCCAAGATAGGCGAAGAGTTCATACAAAACGCAATAGACAAAAACTCCGACCCAAGAGCTACCACTAAGATTGAAAAGGATATTTAAATGTGATACACATCCGCCCTGTAGTTTACGGACATGTTTTCACCAGGTTAGTCTCTTGTCGAATGTGATCCCAAGGAAGGTTGTGGATTCAACGAATGGGAGCTGCTGTCCTCCAAGAAAGAGTTCAGGGTGATTATGGAGGTGATGGATTCTGCAAAAGTGCATGCAGTTGGTTTTTGAGGTAGAGAACTTGAATCCTGTTTCGTCGCTCCATTCCTGCAGTTTGAGCAGCACAAGTTGTAGCTGCCTCAATTACTTGCACGCCTCTTGGAGGAGCAAAAATGGCTAAGTCAACGAACGCCTTCACATGCTCCCTGATAACTGATTCAAATACTATTGATAACAATGGCAAAGAGTCCACTCAGTATCGATCCCTGGGGAACACAGTTTTATAACTGGTGACTAGAGGATAACGCGTCACCAAGGTGGAAAGAAAGATCTTGATGAAAGAAAACCTACTAGAAACTAAGAGAGCCGTCCCCTTCGGCCCGAAGTATGCAAGGTGCGAAGAATACCGTACCTCCAGGTGGTGTCATACGCTTACTCTATATCGAAGGAAATTGCTACCAGGTGCTGATGTAGTACGAAAGAAGTGGAAATCTGCATAGCAAGGGTGAGTAAGTGGTCCATGGTTGAACTGTGCTTCCTGAAGCCACATTGAAGAGGTGAAAAAAAGGTTGTTTTGTTTCAGGAGCCAGACCAGACGTGTATTTACCATTCGCTCTTAAAGTTTGCACACACAGCTTGTGTGCGAGATTGGGCGGTAACTTGAGGGAGTTGTCCAATCCGTTCCTTTTTTAGGGATTGGGAGAACAATGGGATCACGCCAAATCCTTGGTACTGCATGATCAGCCCAAATCTTGTTGAAAATGCCGAGAAGAAACGAACGAGCGTTTTTAGGTAGGTCTTTCAACATTTGGTTATGTATCTGGTTTGGTCCTGGAACAGAATTTTTCGCACAAGCAAGGGCACATTCCATGGAGAAAAGGCATTGTAATCTTCCTTCACGAGACGCGAGAAGTCTAATTTGCCATTTTACATTTTTCTTTTCGTTTTTTGAAAGCCAGGAGGATAGTGTACGGAGCTGAAGACGTGCTCGTAATGAGAAGCCATTTCATTTGCAATGTCTTGTTCAGAGGTAGGGAGATGATCATTTACCAGAAGCCCTGAGATAGACGGCGAAGGCAGTCTTCCACTGATGTGTCGGACCTTTCTGCACACTACTTTTGGGGATGTACAGCAAGAGAGGGGCGAGATGTAAGCTCTCCAGAATGCAGCCTTACTCTCCCGTATCGTCAATATAGCTCTGGTTCGGGATCTTTTATAATTTATTAGGCTTTCCATGGTTGGGAACCTAAGTTTTGCCAATGTCCTCTTCCGATCACGGACCGCGGCGACACAATCAGCGTTCCACCATGGCACAGTTGGATGTCGTGGGGGGCCCGACGACTTCGGGATGGCCAATGAGGCCGCATGAAGGAAGGCGTTATTAAAATGGCCAACCATACTATCGATGTCGTTTGAGCAGTTTTCCGATATTTGTAATTATTTCTTGAATGTTTCCCACTCAGCTCGGTGGATTAGCCAGCGAGGAGAGCGGGCAACGTTCAGGTCGGGAATACCGAGGTTGACCAGAATATGAAAGTCACTGCCATGCAGGTCGCCAAGGACAGTTCACTCGAAGGTTGTAGAAACAGAGGGTGCAACAGAGAGAGCTAGGTCCCGGGACGAAAAAACGTGTTAGAAGCTAAAGAAGTGTGTGTGCTTTTGCCTGAATTTAGGAGAATCAAGTTTTGGTTATCAATAATGTTTTCAAGTAACGTTTGTGCACGACCTTGTTCCACCCCAGGCAGTGTTGTGGGCGTTGAAGTCCTCCACAATAAGAAAAGGTGCGGCCAACTGAGAGAGCATATCTTCTAGTTTTTTCTGTGACACGAACTGTCCAGGCGGGATATAGACGTTGAAAATGGTAATAGAAATAGTGCGGAAATTCACATGAACGTAAGATATCTGGAGAGTGGTTTGTATGTCTATTTCTTTAGATTCCAGGGAGTCTGTGACGAAAGTGGCGACTCGGCCATGGGTGCGGACGCCATTAAGTCTTGCCTGTAGCAACAAAAGTCGCGTAGAGAGAGGCAGTGCGCAGAACGGAGATATGTTTCCTGCAAGCAGATAAGCACGGGTATATGCATAAATATCTTTAATTCGTCCAAACGGGTACGAAAGCCATTTATGTTCCATAGAAGGAGAGCCATAGTTCCTACATCTTAGGTTTCTTGCCTTCTAGAGTGGGTTAAGTATCGGGTTTCTTTTTCTTGTTTTTTTTTGTTGGAGAGTAATAGGCTGGTTTGTGCGGAGTTCCTCGACCCCTGCAGAGCCGTCTTGACTACTGATAGAGTCGCATGTGTTGGGAGACCACAGTCCCTTGAAACAGGCGACCTAGATCTAGCAAAAGGGCCTGTCGGCCCCGGCTTCTCTGGATGCGTTTGAGTGTTTGTTGAAATATTTATGCTTTTGGGTTTCTGTTTTGTTTCAAATTGGACAAGATATTTGGGACTGCATCTCCGCGGACGTGATCAAAGGATACCTGACAGGCAGCGTGGCGCACATAGACTTTAGGTGTCTGGGTTTCTTCTATTGACCCACGGTGTCGGCGAAACTTCGGCCATGTCCACGGAGTTACGCGTCTGGTAACGACGTCGTGCCTCCGGAAAGGACACTTTCTCAGAGACCCTGATCTTTTGGATCTCCCTTTCTCTTAAGAAAATGGGACACTGGTTAGAATTTGGTATGTGATTTCGACAATAGTTCACGCACTTTGCATCTGCGGAGCAGTGAAGAGTCTTTACAAGACTTCCGCAGTGCACGCAGACAGCAGCGCTCATGCAGCGAGGTTGTGTATGGCCAAACCTGTCATTTAGAACAGCGCAGAGGGTTTGGAACATACTGTCTGACGCGGAGATTGTAGAAAATACATATTTTCTCTGGCATAGATGGACGGTCAAAGGTCAGTATCAGCGTTTAGGTTGGGTTGAGTTCCCCATCTACTCTACGTGAATCCTGTAAATGTCACTGAATTTGCTGATATGTTCGCCAGAGAGGAAAAGGATTGTGCCGTTTCTTGGACAAACCACCGTCTGAAATTTGGGAAACATTTGAGGAGATGTTGGTGAAATGGTAAATCTTGATTTTTTGTAATGACTCTGATAGACCTACTAAGCTTAGTTTTATCGTCATGGCATTTAGAAATAACGAAACAATGAGTGTCAGCCCGATCAAACTTGCCAGAGCAATCGAAAAGTTTGTCAAATTTCAGTCTGTCAAGACGGAAGAATCCTTTTCGAATGTCGCTCAGACAAACAGATCAGAACAGAACAGATTCAAATCACTGATCTAAAAATAATAGCCGGCCTCCAGGTGCATATGTCCACCCACCAGTCTTTACACCCTTGTAAGAGTGATAAACCATGAAGAATTTTCATTCGAATCGGAAGAAAAATTGAAAGCTTTCTTCCAACCATATGGTGTGTCCGACATTTACATGATCCAGCATAGAGTAAATGGTGAACTAAACCCAACCTCAACGCTGATACTAACCTTTGACCGTCCATCTATGCCAGAGAAAATATATATTTTCTACAAGCTCCTCGCCAGGCAGTATGTTCCAAACCCTATGCGCTGTTCTAAATGAAAGAGGTTTGTCCATACACAACCTCGCTGCATGAGCGTCGCAGTCTGCGTGCACTGTGGGAGTCTTGTAACGACTCTTCACTGCTCCGCAGATGCAAAGAACGTGTACTATTGAGGAAATCACACACCAAATTCTAACGAGTGTCCCATTTTCTTAAGAGAAAGGGAGATCCAGAAGATCAGGGTCTCTGAGAAAGTATCCTTTTCAGACGCACGACATCAATATCAGACGCGAAATCCCGTGGACATGGCCGGAAGTTTCGCCGACACCGTGGGTCAATAGAAGAAACCCAGACATCTAAAACCTCCTCTGTGCGCCACGCTGCCTGTCAGGTATCCTTTGATCACGTCCGCGGAGATGCAGTCCCAAATATCTTGTCCAATCAGCAACAAAAATGGATACCTAAAGCATAAATATTTCGACAAACATTCAAACTCATCAAAAGAAACCGAGGCCTACCTATTTCTAGATCTAGGTCGCCTGTCTCAAGGAACCGTGGTCTTCCAACACATGCGACTCTTTCTAGCAGTAATCAAGACGACTCTGCAGGGATCGAGGAACTCCGCACGAACCAGCCTATTACTCTCCAACAAAGAAAAACAAGAAAAAGAAACCTAAAACATAACCCACTTTGAGGAATGGAACGATGAAACAGGATTAAAGTTCTCTACCTCAAAAATCAACGGAATGGATTTCTGCACAATCCATCTTCGTAATCACCCCAACCTTTTTCTTGGAGGACAGCAGATTCCATTTGTTGAATCCGCAACCTTCCTTGGGCTCACATTCGACACGAGTCCAACCTGGCAAAAAAACATCCGTAAACTACAGGACCGATGTGTATCACCTTCGCACTGTTATTGCTAGCTCTTGGGGCGAAGACCGTGTTTGTCTTATGAGTTTGTATAAAACTCTCATCAGCCCTATCTGGGATTACGGATGCATAGTGTATGGGTCAGCGTCTCCATCAACCACCGGCCATTAAATACTATACACAATACCGGTATAAGGATTAGTACAGGCCCCTACCGCACGAGTTGTATCGAATGCCTCTTGGCCGAGGCTAGAAAACCATCTCCGAGTCGACGGATGGATATTTTGATTACCTCATATCGCCTGAAATTATCCAATATTGATACTCCCTCACGCCAATCAGTCCTCCATACAACCCACTTGTCTTCGTATACACTTAGACCATCTTTACCCCATCCCCTGGGAGTCCGTCTCCGTATTTTTACAGAAGTTTAATATAATACTGTCCAACCCTGTGAAACGCCCGCCGAAACCTTATTCCCTTTTGGAAACTACTCCGGCCCATAATAGATCTTAGACTGTCTAACCTTCCTAAATCCTTAATTCCTCCCAGTACATTCTTATAGTAATTTCAGGCGATAAAATCTATGTATCCTGGACATTACTTAATTTATACGGGTGGTTCCTCCCAAAACGGCCAAGTTGGATGTGCCTTCTACTGCAGTATGTCCACGCGAGGTTTTCGATTAGACTCTTCGTGCAGCGTCTATACCTCAGAGAAGTATGCGCTCACGGAGGCACTTAAATTTGCTGTATCGATGTAATTAAAGAAAGTAGTGATCTGCAGTGATTACAAAAGCTCTCTTGAATCCATCTCATCCTCCTTGTCTTGTGACCAGCTGACAATGAGTATCCAACACTAAATCCATCATCTATTGGTCCGCCACTATATTTTAGTCTTTGGTTGGGTCCCTGGACACGTGGGAATAAGAGGGAATGAAATTGCTGACCAGGCAGCAAAGTCCGCCACCTAGAAAAGTGTTAGGCATCTCCACAGTCCCGCGGAAGACACTAAGCTCTTATCGAACGCTCTATCCGCAGTGAATGGCAAACAGAGTGACAGAACTTAGATTTTAAGTTCACGAGAATCAAGGATTCCATAAATCCTTAGTCTTCCTCATCTCGTGATGCTCGGCGCGAGGAGATCATTTTAACACGCCTCCGGATCTGTCACTGACATTTCTCCCACGGTTATCTCCTCCGCGGAGACCCACCTCTATATGCAAATACTGCAAAATAGATCTTACCGTGGAGCATGTTCTCTTGAACTGTGTTAAGATAAGAGATAGCCATCGAAGGCATCATCTTGCTAGCTCCCTACGGAGATAATGCCAACTATTGGCTTTTACCCCGTGATTTTAAAGTAACTATCTGGCATTTTCTGCCCAACTCTTTTTTAGGATACGTTCCTTTGCAGTTTTACTTTGCTTTCCGTTATTAATTTTAATTTTCCTTTGTTAGCTTGGCCCTGCAATATTGTGTACTGGTCTTAAAATAATTTGAAACGGGCGCAAATGACCTTAGCTGTTGAAGCGCCCTTAAACTCAATCAATTGAATCCGGTCCTGATCTAACCAGAAATATAGAACAGGCAGCATGGCACTCTACCTCAGACGAAATATTTCATAAAAGATTCAAGACCACCCTTCAGAGGTGAAGCAATACGTATTTTGAAATAGTCAATTAAAAGCAATAAATTTAAGCAGAGAAAACTAAATTTTAACAGAGTTACGCGCCCACTCAAAAGAATAATACAACATATAGAAAACACCGAATTAGAAAAATATTTGAACAATCTCTCTCCAACTGCTTTAACAGACTACTCTTCGGGGAAAGCATACAAGAGACTGAGGAAAACGACCAAACCAATTCCACCAATACGCAAGTCCGAGCGAGGTAAAGCGAAAGCTGAAACTTCCGCAGTTCACCTAGAAAGGGTTTAAGACTAATCTAGATGAAACACAACCTCACACTAAATTAGTCACATTTTCTTGAAACGCCAATCCAATTATCTTCGCCTATCAGGTTTACTGACAGCAACAGAGGTAAAAGAAATTCTGCATGTGCTCCCAAAGAAGAGAACGCCTGGATATGACCTCATCACCGGCTATTTTTGAACAACCTGCCAAAAAAGGCAATTGCACTGCTAACCTCTATTTTCAATGCTATCTTCAGATTAGGATACTTTCCATCACAATGGAAAGCATCTCAAATTATAATGATTCATAAACTAGGCAAACCAATGTATGAATTCTCTTCATACAGACCCATCAGCCTACTCCGTTTTTTATCCTAGAGTCCTAGAAAAACTACTATTGAAGAGATTAAGCACAATTTTCGAAGAAATCGAATTGATTACGCATCATCAATTGGGCTTGAGAAAGATCCAATCAATCACGGAACAAATGCATCTAGTAATAGACGTATTTAATAAAACTTTCGAACTAAAGCAATACTGCTCAGCTGCTTTCATTGATATCAGTCAAGACTTCGATAATGTTTGGAATATGGAACTTCTTTACAAAATAAAAAGATGTCGATCTCAATGGTGCATAATTCTCAGCTCCTATCTGACAGACTCTTTCAAGTAAAGTTTCATAACCAACTATCTTCATTTCGACAAATAGAATCTGGAGTGCCCCAAGGAAGTGTGCTGGTCCCGATTTTGTACTTATTATTTACCGCTAACCTCCCACAACACGGCGGCATTACACCCGCAACCTACGCAGACGACACAGCAGTATTGGTTACCAACCACTGTCCTGTTGAAGCATCCAACATTCTAGAAAATAATCTGAATGAAATTTCAGAGTGGTTTAAGAAATGGCAAATTCAACCAAATGAAACCAAATCTTCACACATAACCTTCACTCTAAGGAACAATAGTTTCCCCCCGTAAAATTGAATGAAAATTACTACAAACTGAAGTAGGAAAATATCTTGGTCTGCACCTCGATCGCAGACTAACCTGGACTGCCCACATCTTCAAAACAGAAAGGGGATGGACCTAAAACTTAAAAAACTATTGGATGATCGGCAGAAAATCACCCTGTCCCTGTAATAAATTACTAGTCTACAAGATGATATTAAAACCATTCTGGACTTATGAAATACAACTCTGGGGAACAGATAGTCTTTCAAATATTTAAATTTTGCAATGATTTTAATCAAAACTTCAACGATTCATAATAAATGCACCATAGTATGTATCCAACAATACTTTACATTCTGATTTGCAGATTCCAGCTATCCATCAGACTATTAGAAAATATAGAAAAAGATACAAAAACCACTCGAACCACCCAAATTATCTTGCAGTGAATATCCTGGACAACAGGGAAGGCATCAGAAGATTAAAATATCACCCCCTAGATCTCATCCATAGATGTAAAATTGCAAAAGAGTAACAAATATGACTATGTAATTGCAATAGTCATAGAAAATATGTAATCACTGGATTAACATTTTATCTGCGAAGTGCTGTCAAAGGACAACTCTTTACTCAAGTTATTTTTATTCATAAATACTTCACAGAATGTTCATGTAAAGAACAAATTGTGAATAAACAGTTGATAAAAAAAGTAATTCCGATCCTATGTCGATTCAAAGAATTAAAAATAACTGATCAAGTTTTTTTTATTTTTTTGTCACGTGTGTTGAGTGCATTTCATGCAGAAGTGTAAATCTCCTTATTTGTGTAATTAAGTAAGCGTGTATTTAACTACGTGCTGTTGTAGCACCACTAGTCATGATATGAGCTTTTGATGAATTTTGGGCGAGATGCTTCCTATACCTACATCTCAAAGAGATAGAACCAAAATTAACAAGAAAAAATGTACCGAACTCGTTTCTAGCAAAACACTTACCTCCTAATGAGTCCAAATGCGTAATGTAGTGCTCTCATAGTCAAAAACCACCATATCAACTTCGCTGCCATTTTCGAAGGAATTAGGGTAGAGCTGCTGACCCTTCACCTACGTAACAAGGAAAGGAAATTAAAAATTTACAAAATACTTGAAGAATCAATCTGCGATACACTACACTTGGGTTTCCGTAACCTGGCTGATTAGCTGTTATGATTTCGTCCATCGGGAGCTTAAATGTCACCACAGTGACGTCACCGTGATGATGTTTTAGCTCTTGATTGGATGACGTAATAGCTGATAAAGTGACATCGACTAGGTTAGAAAAATTCCAGTTTAATAACTTACATGCTTACAGTGTCAACAGCAACTTTATGAGAAGTCAAAATACGTAACGAACACATCTTTGTTTGAAAACAAATATACCAGGAAATTTTCCACATATAATTCTCCAAGCATGGTTTGCTATGTACTATTTGTGTAAGAATGTTTCTTTATAGTACGTAATATCAAAAAAATGAACCTGACAAATTTACAAAAATTATTTCAATAATACTTTAGCTAGTATGTCTATTGCAGCATCATCCAACTCCCTTGTGACAAGGATGAGAAAGATTGAAACCCCAATAAACTCTGTTTATGAAACACTAATAACTAATATATTTGTTATGAAAATGTTTGCTTTGGGAGGGTTCACATGTATCATGAACACTTCTTGTTCATGCATAACTATGTATCGGCGAGGTTGGTTGCAATGTTCACAACGTTGCTTTTCTTGCTAAGAGTTTTCAATACATTTTGGTTCTTGTGCTTCCTCTTCTTTCAATGCAACCGACCTGAAAAATATACCAAAACATATTAATGATGTAACTGTAGTAACTGTAGCTTGGGAAGTCAAAGGCCTTACCTATGCTACACTCCTCGAGTTTTATCACGAATTATCAATCACGAATCTTACTGTAGCGTCCGGTGCTCTGAATTTTCTTTTCATTTGGATGAAGATTCTCATGTTAGTCTTCATATACCTCAAGCACCAAAAAATAATCTCAAAATATACCTGTACTGAATATAAACTATGTATGCAATACATTTATTACTAATGAAATGAGAAATTTTTTATGAGTCGAACTTCATAATGCTCTCTACTCCGTAAATAATCATACAGCTTTGAAATTTTGAACCGTCTTCTTGAGCTCTGAATTTAAGGTTTTTGGGTGGTATAACTGCAACATTCTGAAATGTTCAAATGCCATGTTGGAAACACAGAGATAACATCATCCATCCAATGAGTTTTCAATGCATCTGAGCTGAGCTGTTACATCGAACATGTTTCGCATTAAACACTGCCTGAACGAGTTATAAAAATACTCACCACTGATCGAATCGTAATGGACAGTTCCAGTAATTTTGGGAGTGGGCATATGTATACAATCAAGTCATTAGAAAACACGTTTACCATCAATTCCGCCAGTAATAATATCCCATCTTCCAGTAGTTAATCAAGCTATTGTGTTCCTGCGGTCCACTTTGTTCTCGACTTTTGAGCTTGTTGAGCGCTCCTTCGAGCCACCTTACATGAAAAACCAAGCCTGAATTAAAAACAGAAATTATCAACGCACATTCACATTACCTACTTTAAATGTAACGGTTTCCAATATTTTAAATCTAAAATATTATGTATAAAAATAATTTTAACTGTAAACGACGACATATAAACTTAAATTTCGCTTTCGGTAAAACCTTCCAATAAATTCCCCCACACATCAGCCAGAGAAATTATCTGTACCGAACGTCTGGGTTTCTTTGAGTCTCTCACATACAGAGGTTGAAGTGACAAACACAGAAGCAATTGTCAATAAGTAAAATGTATATTCTTATAATACAATAAAACTTAGAAAAACCAAGAAGGAAAGTTTCGTGATTGCATGAAGAATACGTACATACAAATAATGTGATAATTATGTTTTGGTATTTCTTTTCCTGTTCCTCATTCTCATCCTCCTCATTCTCCGTAATCCCATAAACAATGAACATGAAGAATAAATGAAGTTCCAACAATACATTGATGTCCATGAAGATATTTCTACAAAATTTTAATATTTTGCAGCGTCCTTGAGCTTATCTCGTCGCAAAGATCCATGAAGCGGCGATTTCTTGATGCATCCTTCAATATGGATCTCACATCTTGTAAATATAAGGAAACAACAGGTCTAAAAATGTATCAAAAGGTGATGTAAACAATATCGAAAGGTCCCATGTTTAAATCTCTGAATCAAAATCTAAAAAGTAAATAAAATAAATAAATAAATAAATAAATAAATAAAAAAGTAAAGATCAAAATAAAAAAGTTGAATTTGCGAGATGGTGCCTCTGTTCAATAATTCAATTAAGTTTTTGTTGTAATAATTATAATCGTGAGACTATACTCGAGTTTCTTACAAGAACCAAACTAGTCCAAATTCAGGATTTTTCAGGTGGCACCAAAAACTTCATAGCGCAGACATGCATAGAAATTAATATATGATTTTTCCACACCTTGTATCTTTCACTGAGTTTGGCACTTGTCTAAAGAAAATTTCCCAGCAGATGCTGACACTTGTAGGGAATAATTTTGTAAAATGTCTCAAAATACGGAATTTTGGACTTGTTCGATTATTGTAAGAAACCCCTCAAGAGTACTGAGAAAATGATAAACTTGATACCAAGAAGATATATTTATGAGGAACTAGGGAGACTATCGGCAGGGTCACCAAGAGAGATGGACAAATTATGCCAGAAAGACTTCGAATGTGGCAGTGAAAATAGATGTTATACATATTGATGAAAACAATTTACGTTTTAAATTCAAAGTTTGATATGTGTAACATTCAAAATACTGCAAGTAAAAAAAGATTTTGAAAAACTGTCACGTAAATGTATTTAAAAGGCGCCTGGAGAAAGACGATTTTGATATTAATTCGGAATGAAGCACGACGAATTGTTCCCGATAAATATCCTAGTCTGTACAGTGCATTTCTCACATTTTGGAGGCGGTGTGCAAGATGTCAAGACGATTTAAAAAATTAAAAATTACGGAACTCAAATTACATTGTTTTGTTATTCTCTCACATTGGTGTTGATGGGCCCATTTCATGCAAAAGTACTTAACATCTATGCTTGTGGACTTGGCGTATATTTAACCGTATTATTGGCTGAAATAGAATTACAACAAATGTAAATGAGAAAATGGTATGATGTATTCTCTCACTGATATACTAATCGCGCATTTTTTCTTGATACTTCACAGCGGGGAGTGCGGGGTGAGGCGGGTTCTGTCTACGTCACGACAGTGCAGGGCTGTCAACTTTATTGACAGAAAATGACGCGTAATAACTCGTCTTGGACTAGATAGCTTTGAGAAACAACGGAAGATATTTTTAAATTCTGTAGAAATAATTAATCGTTATAGAAATAATTGAGTAACAAGAAGGAACATGGTGCGCACAGGTCGATAGAAAGAGGGACCGAAAACTAGAAGTCCGCATAGGAAAGGAAGAAGGTGGGCAGCACTGCAAACTGCGCCGTGACGTTCCGAATGCTCATGTTTTCTACCGGGCCGTGCTATGCCGGGCTGAGCGAGGTCTAGGGAGCTCAAGGATCAAGAAAAAGTGCAAGCATAGAACTAAGATTGATGAAAATATTCAAGAATGCCAACATAGGGATTTGAAAATCTAAACCAACTTTTTGATGAGTAAAAATGAGTAATGTACGTAGGTGTGTCGCAGTCATGAATAATCATGTGGCTTATAAATCTCCGAATGTCTTTTTATGATATTAGCTTTCAATGCATTTGGACAGACGCTTCCTACACATACATTTCAAATACGTAGAACAAAAATTAACCAGAAAAATTTAGCGAATCTTTTTATAGCAAACTTACCTTCTTACTGAGTCCAAATAAATAATGTAGTGCTCTCGAAGCCAAAAAAACACCACGTCAACGGCGCTAAGAGACTACAAGGAATTTGGGTTGAGATGCTGCCTGTTTCATCGTCTACCTGACAAGGGAAGAATATTTTTTTAAAAATTACAAAATCCCAGAGAAAAATGTTCGTTAAATATTAATAATCGATATATTTGTAGTGTAAATTGTAATTTAATGAGAAGTCAAAATGAATAACAAACTCGTATCCTTGTCGTGAAAACAATGTACAGTACAATGAATTTTCAACGTAGCAAACCCTGCTTGGAGTGTTCCATGCATTTGGGTTAAAATGCTTCTTCATATTACGTAGGACCAAAAAAAAGAACCTGAAAAATTATCAACAATTATTTCAATTATACTTTCACTGTTGTGTGAATAGGCTGCATTTTCCAACTCTTCCGTGACACAAGAATGACTAAAAATTTATGAACTCTTAGAAAACTGTTTTCGAAACGCTGATGTAACTGCGGTGACAATTTTCACTTTGGAAGTGTACACATGTATAATTAGCACTTTTCGTGCTGAGAATGTTCAATAAGGTGCTTTCTTCTCTTTTAACGTAACCAAAGTAATTGGCCTGAAAATATACCAAAAATATATTAATGATCTAATTGTATAAACTGTAGGTTAAAAAGTCCAAGGTCTTAATACTCACTGCATGTTTTACCAAAAACGATTACTAAAGAACTCTAACCTTCTGTGCTCTGAATTCTCTTTGAATTTGGATAAAGATCTTCATACTACTCATATCTCGAGCACCAAAACTGAATCTGAAAAACATCTGTACTGAATACAAACTATGCATTTGACACAATGAATTGATATAGATTGAAAACACTCGCTAAAGAAATGGCATGTTTTTTAGATGTCCAACTTCATTTTCTCTACTCACTTCGTAACAACCATACGGAGTTGAAATTTCGAACTGCCTACCGAAGCTCTGAATTTAAGTCTTCTGGATGGAGATGCCTTCTATTCTACGTTTTATACATGGCATAAGAAAATTTGACAAAAATTCTTAACAAACTCAGTACAAAACTTATTACTGTACTATTTGTAGAGACATTTTCAACTAGTGGAAGACCCAAAGTGCTTCAGATGTACTTTCCTCTTGTTCATATAAACAGGCAGCGCTGTGGCTTGTTGCTAAAAGTAGTGCTATGTTGTCTCACACGCTGTTCCAGAGATAATCACCTGGAAAATGTTCCTTAATGAACATTTTATTCATTTTATTCATCTTATTCTAACACACAATTCGCGACGCTCTGAACCATGCGTATGGGTTGCGATGGTACTTGCAGTCGCACTTATTACGAATTGCTTAAAAATCACGGAACATGTAGTTGTGAATTGTAATTGACTAATTCAATTTTTTTAAATGTTGAAGTGTTTATTGTATTCCCATCATAGTATGAAAACAAAGCAGGGTCAAATAGATGAATTTACCGAAAATGTTCCTGGTTTTAAAAGTATCCGTTCGGGGATATTTTCGCCATTTCACACACTTTGCATGAAATACAAAATAGCAGAAAACTATCAAATTAGGATCATTATTGACTAAATTGTTTTAGAATAAATGCAACACTACTATGTAATATTGCCAAATGCCCATTGCATAGTTTTTGTATTCGTGAATTTGCTAAGTACACACCCAAGCTTTTACTTTTAATGCTTACAAGTATATTTTTTCAACTGTTGTATGGTCCTTCACCACAAACATGACATAAGATACTATCAGTACAAAAAATTTCGAACAAGTACTTGTTGACATTGTCATGGAATTACGTATGTTAAATAAAATAGAGTTCAAATCAAAATCTCTCGAATTATTCACTGAAATGGAAGGATATATTTTAATGTAATGTGTCACATGGATACTATATTCATCACACATTAATACTATTAATCAGTACTATGCAATAATTATGTCATTCTGATTCTTAACGAAACAATTGAGTTTTCTACGTTTATTTATACTCACGAACTTGTTAGTGCAACACATGCGGTTTAATATGTAAATATCCTTAAAACTCGTATGAAACAATGCCAGAACTGCAGGAGTGATATCAGAATATGAAAAGCGTCTTGTACTCTGTATCACTAGAAACCGGAAGTTAAGGCATTAATGTTTAGTAAAATAGGAATGCCAAAAGGTGTTTATCCTGATAAAAGCATGGGATACAAAAAGACATTTAAACAATGAAACATCACCATTTAAAAGGAATGATTGTAAAATATTAATAATTCAAATTAATCATATTTTTACTCTGATTTAAATTTTACATTAGCACTTACGTGGACGGAAACTATCATTTCATTGTTTTCTCGATTTCATATGATCACCGGGTATGATCAATACGAATCTCATTCACTCGCGACGAAATTCTATTGTGGAATCCAGTTTGAATTTTAAAATGGTATCAGTGAAAACGAAATTTCAGTTTTCGTTCATCATTTTCACACTTGTGTAATCTCCAGCACCGAACGAGTACATTGTATATTATAAGCATAGATATAGCTCTGTTCTCAAAAGATTCGAGACCATACTTATATTAAGAAGGGATTCTCGCGAGTGAACTAAACCAGACGGTTTCACTGTAAAAAAATAAAAAATCTTGTTATCTTCATTTCTCATTTAAGTTTTCAACACTACCTGACCCTGGAGACTCAGCTTCCATAGAAAGACAAAATATGACAGGGCCTCCATGTTTGCAAGTATGCTTCCAGCTTGTAGACACATTCAGTTCCGTGTAAAAACAAGGAAAATAATCATGAAAAAGGAATAAAAGGTAACAATTAGGTAAAATACAAAAATTATGCATCTTAAGGTAAAGTAGACAGAAAATGGCAAAATGAAAATCTATTAAAAGAACTCCAGAAGTACAATTAGTAATTCTCCTTGTTAAATATCAAAACGTAAACATAAACAAGTAACTCAACCCAAATTCCAGGCTCTACTTATCCCAATGATGGACGACCTTGTAACCTTCAGAATGTGTGAGCACACTCCCGAAATTGCCAGCCAGAGTGCGTTTCCCGCATATGTGCTGGAATTGTTTCTCCAATTTCAGAATGTTGTAAAATGGGACCGCCTAAAAAATAAAAATTAATCAACAGTAGTCAGAAAAACAATTTGTTTCGATTATAAAATGAAAGAATAATAATTTTACCCCAATCTACGAATTTACGAACGTTGTATTTTCAGCATTTTACTTACCTCATGATTCATTACTACTGGACTGAAATATTACTTTCAAATAGTGTTTTAAAATTACGGGAATTAATGATCGTGTACATTACATACACATTACATCGATTTTTTACAGTACTTTCTCTTAAACTACTGATAATTATTATCTACAACTTACTTACAATTATGAACAGGCTACTCTGCCAACACCTCGCAGGAACTTAGTGGTTCAATTGATTAAGCATAAACACGAATGGAATGTAAAGTCCGTCCGACCGTCCGTCAGTCTGTCGGTCGGTCGGTCCGTCGTCGGTCGGTCGGTCCTCAGTCTGTCGGTCGGGGTCCGTCGTCTGTCGGTCGGTCGGTCCGTCAGTCTGTCGGTCGGTCGGTCCGTCAGTCTGTCGGTCGGTCGGGTCGGTCCGCCCGTCGTCGGTCGGTCGGTCCGTCAGTCTGTCGGTCGGTCCGTCTGTCGGTCGGTCGGTCCGTCAGTCTGTCGGTCGGTCGGTCCGTCAGTCTGTCGCCGTCGGTCGGTCCGTCAGTCTGTCGGTGGGTCGGTCCGTCAGTCTGTCGGTGGGTCGGTCCGTCAGTCTGTCGGTCGTCGGTCCGTCAGTCTGTCGTCGGTCGGTCCGTCAGTCTGTCGGTCGGTCGGTCCGTCAGTCTGTCGGTCGGTCGGTCCGTCAGTCTGTCGGTCGGTCGTCCGTCGTCTGTCGGTGGGTCGGTCCGTCAGTCTGTCGGTCGGTCGGTCCGTCAGTCTGTCGGTCGGTCGGTCGGTCCGTCAGTCTGTCGGTCGGTCGGTCGGTCAGTCGTCGGTCGGTCGGTCCGTCAGTCTGTCGGTCGGTCGGTTCGTCAGTCTGTCGGTCGGTCGGTCCGTCAGTCTGTCGGTCGGTCCGTCAGTCTGTCTGTCTGTCTGTCGGTCCGTCCGTCAGTCTGTCTGTCGGTCCGTCCGTCTGTCTGTCTGTCGGTCCGTCCGTCAGTCTGTCTGTCGGTCCGTCCGTCCGTCTGTCGGTCCGTCGTCCGTCAGTCTGTCTGTCGGTCCGTCCGTCAGTCTGTCTGTCGGTCCGTCCGTCAGTCTGTCTGTCGGTCCGTCCGTCAGTCTGTCTGTCGGTCCGTCCGTCGTCTGTCGTCGGTCGTCGTCCGTCAGTCTGTCGGTCCGTCAGTCTGTCGGTCCGTCAGTCGGTCCGTTGGTCCGTCCGTGAAAATCGGTCGATCCTGAAATATACAGGTCTACGAGGATTGGGTTGGTGTGTATGTTATAAATTTACTAATTTGTTGGGGTATTAATTTAGAAATAATACCAAAGCCTTTCTGAATTAATATTCCACCGACTTCAGTCAGCTACTATTCATTTATTTAAATCAATCTTTCTTTTCTAATCAATTATTAATAAAACTCATTTCTTATTTAAATGAATGATGGTCCCGAAATTTTTAATTCTTTTTATAATCTCTCTTAATTTCACTTACTTACTAAGACATTCTTGGCATTCGTGAACGAGCCTCCGACCCGAGCGGATCGCTAGTGCGGAGCTCCGTTTCAGTTCGAAGTGAAAGTTATACTTAGTAGTGTTCTCAGCGAGTTGTGTTTTAGTCTATGTCCTATGACATACCCTCATCAACAGGGCAGGCTATCAGCCAAGCCCTGAATGCAATCAATAATTGCGACAGCAATTATATATTCAACGGAGCAGCTCCTTCATCACACCACATCGCGGCAGACGACGATGTCATGGACGCGTCGCCATTGCCAGTTCCCGACCCGAGTAGCAGCGAGGTCGGTGGCCACGCTGCTGCCTTCCACACCGCAACAGCACCAGACGGGCTCGACCACCAGTCAACAGGCAACGGAATACAGCGAAAAAGGTCAGTGGGTGACAATTCAATCCATCAAGACCTAAAAGAAAGAGTGCGGGTACCGGTCACGATAGTGCGGCATCTGGCCAAAATCAACATTCAGTCTACGTGTACAATTTACCAGTGCAAAACAGATTCAGTGAATTAAGTAACTCAACATCTAAAAAGAAGAAAATAGATTCAGTTATCTAAAAGAAAATATCAGTGAGCAAACACAAAACACTATGAAAATTCCTCCAATATTCGTAGCCAATATCACAAACCTCAACGAATTCAAAAAGAACTAAAAACTAGAGTGACCTCAAATTTCGTTGCCGAAAATAAAAATAATAAAGTGAAAATAGTTGCCAAATCAATAACCGACTTCAGAAACATTGTGAAATACCTAATACACACCAAAGAAGTTTTCATTCTTATAAAGATCCCACCAACAAAAATTCTCAGTAGTATTTAAAAATATTAACCAATCAATCTCAGAACCTGAAATACTTCAAGACCTCACTCAACGTCACCCATCCATAATAAAGTAACACGTTTACAAAAAGACAACAATCCCATCCCGGTTGTAGCAGCTGAATTTAGTGGAAACGAACCTCTAGAAACTATATTAACCATTAAACAAATATGCAACCACGAGTGACAACTGAAAGACGAAAGACCCAACGGCCCCTACAATGTCAAAGATGCTTAGATTTCGGACACTCAAAAACAATTGTAACCATGTGATTAACTGTGCCTTCTGTTCAGGAAATCATTACTCTGTAACTTGCCACAAAAACTTCAAACTCCTATTTGTGCTAACTGCAGAAACCACCGTGGGATATTATAAATAATAACTGTCCTTATTTCAAAGAAATATATGAAGAAAACCTCAACTCAACCTTCAGAAATAAAAATACCCACCAACAGAATTCAACACCTCCCCACTCAAATGATTCACTCGCTCACTTCAAACTTACGAAAACCCTACCACTCCAAAACTTCTCTCAATCAACAACAAAACCATAACAAAATATATCCTCAAACCAATCAAACACCCATTCAAGAAATCATCACCAAGCCTCCCTAGCAGACAACTCTCTCATAAATACAATCATTAATACAATATCATCATGTATCTTAAACTTCATAAACTCATTGATCCCTGCCGTCGTTTCAGCAATCCAAAACTCAGTCACCTCGTTTCTAAGTAATAATAATGCAAGTTCTTCTCCTAAAATTTAACATTCATAAACTAGAAGCAAATGGCATCCTAAATAAAAAAACAGAGTTAATAAATTTCCTGCACTCCTTCAAAATAGACGTAGCATGCATAACAGAAACCCATCTCAAAGCACGAAATAAACTTTACATTCCGGAATATACAATATATAGAGCAGATAGAACAGAGAACAACGGAGGAGGGGTCCTAATTGCAGTAAAATCACTATAGAGCACCACCAGATAAATACCGTTCACACACCCGGCTTAGAAACCATAGCAATCAGACTAATTATAAATAGCCACAGCTGGAACATAATATCAGCCTACAAACCTCCCACAACAAAAATAGTTGATGCTAATCTACTAAATTTATTTAAACCCCAGATAAGTACATTAGTACTAGGAGACCTTAATGCCAAGAATACTAACTGGGATGCCAAGCAAACAACCATGATGGAAAAATACTTGAAAAATAATAAATCAAAACAACTTAAAAATAATATCACAACAGAACCACATATACCCTTACGACCGACTCAGAAATCCAGATATTCTCGACATAGGCATTACTAACTCTAGCACTCAATTTTATTCAACGCCGGTTTTTGAACTTGACTCGGACCACATACCAGTTCTAATAACCTCCCATCAGCTGCCTCCACCTCATTCCCCAACGCCCAAACCCACACTCAAAATTAACTGGCACAAGTTTCAGAACATCATAAGCAGTGCTATCCCCAAAATTAAAATATTAAATAGTCCCAATTGAAATTGAAATGCCGTAACTACCTAAACACACTAATACATTCCACCCTACAAACTTCACAAATTAAACTAAAAAAACAACCTAAATGCAACAAGGACACAATATTGCCGCAGGAAATACTACATGCCATAAAAATAAAAAACAAAACTAGAAGACTGTGGGCCAACTTAAGAACCCCAGAAATTAAGTCCGAACTCAATACAATTACCAACATAGTCAAAAGATTAATTAAAAGCACAATGCCCAACAATTCCACACCAAAATTGAATCGCTGAACACCAAAAACAACTCAATATGGATCTTTACCAAAAAAATATTAAATAAAAAAACAATAATCCCCCCATTAAACCAAACAGTAGGAAAAGCATACACTTCAATTCAAAAAGCGGAAGAATTAGCCACGTATTTCGCCTCAACATTCACAACTAACACAACTAAACCCCATCCGAACATAAATCAATCACTACAGCAGCAGAACAATCCCGGGATATGGACCTCATCATAGAATTCAATACATTTCCCCAAAAGAAATCACACAAATAATTAGAAAACTACCAAATAAAAATCACCAGGTCACGATAAAATAAACAATTTGATACTAAAAAGCTACCCCACCAGCAATAACATATAAATAATATATACAACTCTTGTTTCAGAATAAGTCACTTCCTTTTGCCTGGAAACATGCAGTTATTATCCCAATTCCTAAACCGAATAAAAACACGGCAAATGTCACCAGTTACAGGCCAATAAGCTTATTACCCTCTCTCTCAAAAATTTTTGAAAAGATAATTCTAAAAAGACTGACCAAACATATAGCTTCTACTAATCTCATACCAAAAAAAATTGGGCAATGGTTTACGAAACGTACTTCAACCTACTTTAACCTACCCAATAATTATACTCATCATTTCAAAAAAATATCATACAATAGCTATCTTCTTAGACATATCAAGCATTTGATAGAATCTGGCACAAGCATTAATATGCAAAATCAAAAAAGCGGTACCCCATACTACTTAACGGAAATCATTAAAAATTCTTAGAAAACAGAACATTCTCAGTAGCAGTAAATAATCACCACTCAAACCCCAAAACAATAAACGCAGGCTTACCCCAAGGATCCCCCCTCTCACCAACTCTTTTTAACATATATGTAGCAGATATTCCGAAGTTGCACCCCATACAAATAGCCCAGTTTGCTGACGACACAGCAATTTACTCATCCGGAACCTCACTCACAGCAATCAAAAATAGAATGCAAATATATATAAATCTAATTGAAAGCTGGGCAGCAAAGTTAAAAATAAAACTCAATCCAATTAAAACTGCAGCTAAGATATTCACACTAAGACCATATACCTCTCCTCCCCCATTAACATTAAACAATGAAACGATAATCTGGTACCCATCAAACAAGCCAATAAAATACTTAGGTCTAAACATAGATACAAAACTAAACTGGAAACATCACATTGACAATAAAGTAATACAGGCAAAAAACAAACTATTACAATTAAAACCATTAATCAATAGAAACAGACATCTACCATATGACACCGCACTCGTAATATATAAAACAATAGTCAGACCCCTCCTACTGTATGCATGCCCAATATGGCTAAATGCAGCTAGATCCAATCTTAACAAAATCCAAATTATACAAAATCAGTTCTTAAGGACAATTACCAACGCACCATGGTTCATATCTAATGCACAGCTCCATAAAGAATTCAATCTCCAACCCATAACCCAGCACATTCTATACCTATCCACCCAATTCTATTCCAACCTAATGCAGATACCAAATTTAACCGATTCAATCTGCAGAAACCCCACCCATTCCACAAGAATAAAAAATAAGTACCCTTTCCATATATTCCAACAACAATTTTCCGAAATGGACTCTGATTAGAGGTGACCATTAGATTTCCTCGACCGCAATGCTAGTTGTAAGATTAATTTTAGTTTAGTTAGTAAGTCAACAAACATATGTAGAGTTAATGTAACTGAGCTATGTAAATCATCAAGGAAAACAATAAATAAAAAGACATTCTTGGCCTTGAACTGTTCAATACTGCGAAGTTTTAATTCTTAATTACTTAACATACCTATTGCTGAGAAAACACTGCTCTCTTGGCGATGAGAAGAATCATTTGTCCATTAAGCGCCGTCCTTTCCACTATTACTTAAAGATCCAACTAATTTCGTGTCAGCACAATTTTTTTCATCGTCTGTCGTCCTAATTCTGTTCGTACCTTAGCAACACAATTTCGCCGTCAGTCCGTCCATAATCATGTTCCGTTTTCTACTGTTAACTTCATACAATTCGTGTAAATCATTTATATCTGATCACGGCATATTTTAATTAAAATTTTTACAAAAACATTTCTTGTGCCAGTCACGGCCACACGTCCTACCTCCATCAGATCGAGACAAATTCTGACGCAAAATTTTTATCTATCTACCCAGCTTGTTTCTGCTGTTCACATGTTCTAATTGTTACTGCCCGAGTCCGATGCTAATTTGTCACCCGTAACTAAGCTATCAACATTTTCTTATTTACACTAACAATGTAACTTTTATTAAATGTAATTTATTATTTTTTCTAATATTTTAAGTATCTTCTCAAACTCTTCTATCTTGCTGTTTAATAACGGCTTCTGTCCCAAATGTCTCATTTCTATTTATTTTTCTTCGTATTTTCCCCTTTCTGACATTCTCTCAACATTTTTATTTTTTTTTTTCGAAAATACCCAATAAGTATTTTGACCTACCTCTATAAAATTTAGCAGAATGTCGAAGTATACCTTAGATTTACGGTCAATTACTTCGAAAAATAACACATCTCTTAGTGCCTATACACAAGGGGCAATACAAGCTACACGATAAAAATATTTGTGTTTTGGGATCTCTCAATTTTTCACCAACAAAATGAGTGTCTAAATTTTAAAAAATAACCATCTTTCAACTGTGACTACACAGGCCCACGCACAAAATATTTGTATCGCCAAATAGCTAATCTCTTCACATATTCCAGAAAAAAATTGATGCAGAACAAATTAAAACATGTTTCTACTTAATGCGTTCTCTCTAAATGTGAATTACTTAATATGACTGTCTATAAGAGACCATTTGCACTTCAGAGGCACGGCCGCCAATGGCAATGGTCGGCAAACGAAACATTGA
Organism: Teleogryllus oceanicus; assembly: GCA_964035755.1. Classification (NCBI taxonomy): domain Eukaryota; kingdom Metazoa; phylum Arthropoda; class Insecta; order Orthoptera; family Gryllidae; genus Teleogryllus; species Teleogryllus oceanicus. Next base: position 45,571,635 of record CAXIVR010000006.1, read on the forward strand.
ATAACTTCAGCGGCAAATGAGAGTAAGGCTTCTTCACGCCGCGACCTCCCTCGCCATGCCAGTGGCATTTCGCTCCGAGGAGGCCGCAGCATGACGGCCGAAACGTTCAAGGCAAACTGTCCAGGGCGCGACGTCTCCCGAACCAACAAGCATCTATTTATTTATTTATTTATTTATTTATTTTACGTCAAAAAACAGTTAAAACTGTGTATGACGTGCTATGGGAAGAAGTGAATTCTGTGCACGTTTTCAAAGTTCTCTGATCCCTACACTAAGTCATATACTACTTGAATTTTCAATTAATTAATTAATTGAAAAACGCTCCGATGTAATAAAATATATTTTTAAGGATAAATAAGCAATAAATTTTGGGCTCTTATCCATTATGTCCTTCGTCAAGGAATAATACGTTCTGTCGCGACATGGAAACGATAATTTTGAATAACTATATATCCCACTGAATTCTAGAAATCGTACTCGAATAATGAAGTTACATGTATGTCCAGAAGCAAAACAAGGGGCCATCTCAGCGTTTGCTCAATGGAGCAGGGAAAGTGGACGAAAAGCCTGATCGAGATGGTCTTTGAATCAGAAGCTACAATACAATACTTGCTGCACATTGTTTAAAATTATACAATCAAAATTGTAAATACATTATTAATCTTATTACAAATTATTATTATTAATCTTAACTTTTGCGTCACTTTCCATTGTATCTGTGGAATAAAATTCTCTAATTTTTTTAAAATAAACGTTTTGTCCATTTTATGAGTATAGAAAATAAACCGGTCTTTGCAGCGTGGCGTTACTGCCCAGTGTTTTACAGTACCCAACCAGGAACCCGTGATGTCTGGAATTCGCTTAACCTCCGTAACTTCACGGTGCGTAGTTTAGGAATTCGGCTCGTGACGCCGGTTCAATCATTCAATACTATTATGCCCAACTTACTGCCATCTGATTCAAACAAAATAAAAAAAAATAAATATTCGTCCGGTTTAGATGAATTCCCGGATTCTTTGTTAAAAACTTGTGCGTATGCCATTATACACCCGTTAACCCACATATTTAATGCATCTTTATGCACTGGAACGTTTCAGATATTTTCAAAACAGCTAAAATTAAGCCGCTTTTCAAAAAAGGCAACAAAAATGAAATTCAAAATTATCGGCCCATTTCTCTTCTATCAGTCTTTTCAAAATATTAGAGAGACTTTCTACGTACGAATGGAAACCTTTCTCACTAAACACGACGCGCTTTCAGATTGCCAACATGGATTTAGAAAATCAAAATCAACGGAAACAGCTATATTTTCTTTTCTTAAAGATGTCGCCTCATCATTGGATCAAAACGAGGCACCTATTGGATTATTTTTAGATCTCTCAAAAGCTTTTGACGTCATTGATCATGACATTTTACTTTCCAAATTACCTTCATATGGAATTCGTGGTATTGCTCTAGATTGGTTATGTTCGTACCTTAAACAACGATCTCAGAGAGTTGAAATACCTTACTGGAATGATGGAACATTACGTACGCACCTTTCCGACTCTTTGCCCGTTGCATGTGGAGTTCCTCAAGGATCGATTTTAAGCCCTATTCTGTTCCTACTTTACGTAAACGATATGCCCTCGACGATTCGAAACGGAAGAACGGTTCTCTTTGCGGATGATACGAACATCCTTTGCAATAAAGAAACAGTAAATAGTACAATATCAGATGTTTCAAATTGGTTCCGAAATAACAAATTAATAGTAAACGAAAAGAAAACGGTTTTAATGCAGTTTTCCATTTCAAATAAACAATTCTGTGCCCCATTGAAAATGAACGGTGTACCATTAAAATTTTTAATTAAACCTTAAATGGAACGTCCATTTAAATGAATTGAACACAAAATTAAGTTCATTATGCTACGCGTTCAGAATTCTTGCAAATTCAGTCAGCCTTCATACTGCTCGTTGTGTATACTTCGCGAATGTTCACTCCCGCCTGAGATATGGCATAATATTCTGGGGAAATACATCTTATAGCTCCCAGACTTTTAGATTACAAAAACGAATTGTACGAATAATAACCAAATCCCACCCACGTGATTCATGTAAGCCTCTCTTCATTAATCTAGGAATTCTACCATTACCGTGTCTTCTTATTTACGAATCAGTGGTTTTTGTAAAAATTGACTTGCTCAAGGTCGGGAATATATTTTCAGAAAATGCCGAAGTCTATTACTATAACACTCGACGTAGAAATCATATTCATCAGGTGACAGTATCAACAGCTCATTACAAAAATTCACATACAATACATGTACATTATTTTACAACACTTTGCCAGATGACATTAAACGATTAAATTCAATAGAAAAGTTTAAATCCCAAGTGAAATCGTTTCTGCTGCATAACTGTTTCTATACAATTAGAGACTATACTGAGCAACACAAGAAAAGTAACATTAATTTTAACAATGATACATAATGCATTATTTACCATTAGGACTGTATAAATGAATATAATACAACCTGTAACAACTATTGTACTACAACTTCCGGGTCAATGACCTCCATCTCGATCAGGTTTTTCGTCCAGTTTCCCTGATCCATAGAGCAAATGCTGAGATGGTTTTGCTTCTGGACATAAATGTAACTTCATTTTCTGTGCACGTCTTCTAGAATTCAGTGGGAAATACAATTATTCAAATTATCGTTTCCATGTTGTCGTGCAGGAATTAATAAGAGCGAAAATTTATTGCTTATTTATCCTTGAAAATAGATTTTATTACATGGAGTTTTTGTTTTTTCTCCTTTCAAAATTCAAAATTTATTGCTTATTTATCCTTGAAAATAGATTTTATTACATGGGAGTTTTTTGTTTTTTTTTCTCCCTTTCAAAATGTATTGCTTATTTATTTTTGAAAATAGATTTTACTACATTGGAGTTTTTGTTGTTTTTTTTCTCCGTTTCAAGATTCAAAATTTAAGTAGTATATGACTTAGTGTAGGGATCACAGAATTTTGAAAATGTGCACACAATTCACTTTTCCCCATAGCACGTCATACGCAGTTTTTAACTTTTTTTGACGTAAAATAAATAAATAAATAAACTTCTACTCATTTTCATCATTTTATTTAAATCGTGGGATCCTAATTTTGTATTTCAATGTGTGGTAACCTTTCACAAATTTTAACAAAAAAATTAAGATTAGACCGATTTTCTATGACGTAGAATGTTTCCAACTTCATACCAATCAGTAAGTAACCACCTAAATGAAATATAAGAGCGTCATGAAAATATATAAAATAGTAACCATTCCTCGTATTTTAAGAATACAAGTTACGTAAATAAATATATAACTAGAGATAACCCGTTAATATTGGGAATAAATCTAACTTCTATGTTTACCCTGGCAATACCAATGTTTAAAAGATCCCATGTATTAGCAATAAAGGGTTGACCGCTTGAATTTTGATACTTTTTTGAAGATTTGGATAAATTAATACCTTGAAATCAAAATACTTACTAGATTTGTCGCTCAGTAAAATGAAAAAATATCGACTTTTACTCAATATTTGACAAATGACAAAACCTATTACATTTCCATTAAAATAAAAAAACCTATTACATTAAAATGTATTTCATAAAACATGAAAAATATCAATATCTAAAAAATTGAAAACTAAAAAAATGAAAGGTCATCGCTGTCCACTAGAGCCGCCCCTTTTGGTAATGCCATAGTTCATTATAATAAATAATTTTAATTCTTTAATACTAATTTACAGTTCTTCAATTTAGAAATTTTATTTATCAAATTCTTTGAATATACCTTAGCACCTCCCTGCAAACTGACTTTTGTTATGTTGGAGGATAGCTGTTTTTATTATTTAATTTGTTTTACTAATAATTGGACTCAAACTCCTTTTGATTATTGCCCCTACGTAAGAAATAAATATTGCATGCAATTTTTAAGCTCATTCATGCCGAACATTATTTTATTCCGATTCAATTTTCATGAAGGTTTAAGAACATAAAATGACCTTGTGACAATTAAATCAGACGAGGTTTATCTCGAGAAATGTTGTGCCAAGATTGTGTAGCTGTTGTAATTAATGCGCCGCATTTTATTCTTAAAAATGGATTGTCACCCAGTTCAAATATTTGATTCCATCGGCCTTTCGTTATCCAGATGCCATAACTAAGCTATAGAATCGAACATTTCATTCGGAACAATTTAACGAACTTCTAGCGATCAGCATTCGTATAAACGGCACAAGTGTTCTCGTAAGCGTATTACTGAAATCAAATGCTTGTGCGTGCAGTATTACTTCCATCAATATATTATATTTTTAATATTAAAGAAAACGAAACATGTAAAATATGTTATAGACACAAATCCTTTGCTACAGCTCTGCTGAACAGCAGCATACATGGGCGCTTGAACAGTTGCAGTGAATTTTGCTTCTAGTTTTTATTTACACTCATATTTGCAAATAATATAATACGCATTACTTACAGTTTTTCTCCTACAAAAACTTTTGAAGCCCTCTCAGGTGCAATAGGAATTACTCCACACAACCAAAACGAAACCCCAGTTTTCAACCGTCAGTTGTGAAAAAGTACTTCATGGCAAGATGGCCTCATGTCCGTGCGTTCCACTGCGCTGAAATAAAGTGAGAAAATGTTGCTAGCATCTGCCGCTGAGGGCAGGAGCGCTGCCATCGCGATACTCCCGTCAGAAAACATAGAGCTTCCAAATAACGATGGAATATTTACGATATCTATCTTGTTGCAATGACAGTAATCTAATCTAATTGACTACTTATTTATTGTTATTCGTAGTAAATAACTAATTTCATTTGAATCCATTTAATACAGCTACTCGATAGTATTCTATTCGTTAGCGTTGCACGATGGGAAATTTAGGATACGCTGAGAAAGAGCGCAAATTTCAAATCATAAGGGTTATAGTGTTAAACATTGTTCCTGCGGTGAAGATTTACAGTGGTGTGTGCATGCTTTAGGACTTTACCAAACTAAGAAGCCAATCTGCAAATTATTGATAGAATTTTAACAATTGGTCAATAATTCATTGTTGTATTAATAATTCATGGTTCGAGCCTATGTACATTGGATTTTATGTTTTGTATGCCCAACAAAATGAAATATTAAAAGGAAGTCATTTGTCAACCGCTTGCACACATTCTTAATCTTTATATGAATTCTGTGCAATTGTGAATTGAAAAGTTACTTATTATTTTAATATCTGTTTTCTAATCATATCAAAACTCCTAAACGGATGATAATTTTGGATGCAAATAGTGTAATATTGTAAAAATATATGATATTTGTAAGTGCTGGACCCAGCCAGTCGTCCCTAAACCAACATTTTCTGTAATTTTGTTTTCAAACAATTACCACATTTTTTTATCAAATTCAAAGGAGAATAATTTTCATTTGAATTACATTTTATATTTGCAATTAATAATAAAAAATATTACTTCAAAAACATTTACAAGTAGGGCGACAGAACAGATAGTGATCTTTCCCCTGAAATCGTTTCAGGAACTGCTCTGATTTTTCTTTTCAATTATGATTTATTTCTAACTATTAAAACTTCCTAATTTTGTAAGAACATCTTACGTTTTATATTTCATGATAATTAACGAAGATGTTATTTCAAAAGCGTTAATGGATAGGATGTCTGAATAGAAAGTTGCCCTATCCCTGATATCCTATCTGAATCTTCCTCTAATTTGTTATTTCAATTGTGATTAGTTTCCAAGTATTAGAACCTTCTAATTTTGTTGTAACTTACTACATTTCATATTTCAAAACAACATTTATACAATATATGATTTCAAACATTTATGTGTTTCTGAGCATACAAGAAACATAAAAAGCGAATACAAATAGGGTTGTCTGAACAGAAAGTGGTTCTCCTGAAATACTTTCTGGTTCTTCCTTTGATTTGTTATTTCAATTGTGGTTTGTTTCCAATTATTAGAACTTTCCAATTTTTTTTTGGATAATGTTATGTGGATCATGTGTTTCAAAGTTACATTTACACAATATAAAATTTCAAAAACTTTTATGAATATCTGAACATTTAGGGTCTCATCGCACATGGGTGTGTGAACAGAAAGTGGTTCTTCTAAAATTTTTTCTGGTTTTCCCCCATATTTGTAATATAAGTTGTGATTTGTTTCCAACTATTAAAACTTTTCAGTTTTCTTGGATCATGTTTCATTTTATATTTCAAAGTAAAATTTAAACCAAACATTTAAACCAAAAAAATAATTCAAAAACATTTATGGGTGTCTGAACATTTAGGGTATAAACACACATGGGTGTGTGTGAACAGGAAGTAGCTCTTCTGAAATCCTTTCAGGTTTTTCTCCTTATTTGTAACATCAGTTGTGATTTGTTTCCAACTATTAGAACTTTCCAATGTTTTTGGATAATTTTCCATTTTATTTTTCAAAGTAACATTTATACAAAATAAAATTTCAATGGGAAAATATTTAAAATCCTTTCTGGTATTCAATTATGGTTTATTTTCAATTATTTGAACTTTATAGTTTTTCGAGAATGTATGAATAAGATAACTACAGGAATATATAAAATAACTACTTTCTATGATATCTTGTTATGAAGAAATCGTTATTGAATACCTTTTATTGTTGTTCTGTGTGGCTTTAATTCTGTGTGATCTTTAATAGAAAGCGTGTGGAACCAAAAAGTATCAGAATGAAATGTATGTCTTGCAATTAACGAAGTATATTTTATAAAGGTGTGAAGTATTAGAAAAAAATGATTTTATTTTCGTCCTTAAATTACTCTGTTGGGTAAAAAATGACACTAATGTGTGAATGGAAGGACATCTAACAAGAAGTTCTAAAACTTATAACTTACAAAACTTGAATCACTTTTCGAACCATTTTCCTTTGGATTTACTCTGGCGAAAATGCTGCTTTTTCGACAGAAAAGCTAGTTGTGAGAGTTGATACCACAAACGGGATCTTTTTTATTTCTTCTGTATATAGTAAATTACTTTCTCTAATGCAGTGTAGTCAGAATCTGTTTTGTGGGTTCTCGACATCAAAATCGTGCTTTCCGACCCTCCGTCCGTCTGGGAATAACGCTAGCGCCTAAACCAGGGGTGTTCAACTTGCAAGGCCTCGAGAGCCACAACTCAAATCTTTAATATCGTATGTTTCTTACTCTGGCGATTATCACATAACTTCCCCATGATGTTGATCGCGGCAGTTTGCCTGGTTTCTTGGAAAAAAGGGAAGGGGAACGGAACCAAGCGTGATTTCAAGCCGTACAGTGCATAACGCAGTGAATCAAATTGGAATGATTTTTAATTTCTGAATTTACTAAAAGTTTCCTTAAATCAAAACATTCTCTTTTGACACTAAAGAGGGGTTGACCAGAGCGCGGCTTGGGTGCTAGGGGCGCCATGTTCTCGTCCGACGTAGTTGCACGGAACTTTCACTCTTCACTAATAACTGGGGGGCGGATTTTGTTGACCTCAAATATCGCCAAAAATGGTCAATGAAATGCGCCCAAAATGTATTGAAAATGTCTTAAAACAAAGAGAAATATCGTAAAAATATGATCAAAACCAGTTCGGATGAATAACTCAAACTGTTGGATGTAACTGGATGTACTGATGTAATTGAGGCTTTTCCGTTCGTCCAAGTGAACTCAGCTTGCAAACCTTTGGTTTGCACTGTTCTTTAACAGAAAATCTCTGTCTTAAGTTATCCCTAAATCGGTCGAACTGACAATGACACAGATAGACGTCGCATGAAACTTAGATTACGAATACAGCGGATGACATTGCGATTTCTGAGCGGAGAAATCGAATAGGCAACTCCGGAATTCTGTGGAGAACATTTGTTTTATCTCGTAAATATTATTTTAAGCAAGTACCATTAAACTGATATTAAAAGCGATGAAATCAGCGAAAAATTCATTAAAAATGAGGAAAAAATGCAAAATATGACTTAATAGATGAAATCGACAAAAAATGTCAAAAAGATATAAAAAAGTGTAATTTCCTGATGGCATAAAATAAAATAAATTTCTGTACTAAACGGCATTGTTCTAAAGTGAAAAAAAATCAATTCATTAAAATCCACACCCTTTGGCGGGCCACATAAATGACAGCACGGCCCGTATGCGCCCGCCAGCCGCCACCCCGGTCTAAACAGGATTTCCGCCAAATTTGATATTCCCCGATCGATCGATGGAGTGATATCGTGAAACCGTGAATTGGAAACGGGCAGTTAATTTTTTTGCGAGAAAACTTTAAAAACTCGAATGTCATTTTCAAAATTTTCTCAAACCTCGTTCCAATGTTTTCGAATATAGTAATCTACGCTAATGAAAATGGCGTTTGTCGGATTTTCTTTAACATCCCTGAATATTAAAAAAATTGAAAAGTGAAATATATTTTGGATCTCTCTTACAACCACATTATTGATGATTTTAGAATGACATCCTTCAAAATTAAATATTTAAAATGGCAGGTATTTTTGTGTCAAAATATATTTTTTCGCGTAATTTTGAGTTGAATAGAATCAATTAAAAATACGTAAAGAAGATGTACCCTATAAGAGCTTCAATTAAAAAAAATTGTTTCCTCAAAAAAGCAAGGTTCACTTAATAATTTGGTATTTCATTTACTTCAAATTCTAAAAGTCCAAAAATGACTAAAGTAATGTTTTTGAATTTGTCCAACTTCTACATTAGTGCTGCAGATTTTTTATAATGCACTTTTTTTGAATATAAGATCTTTAAATTATTTTCGGTTAATGTTTTTGAAGTTCGCTCTTCCGTAATTTTGAGTTTCACAATTACAAAGTTCTATTTTTTCAACCTCTCCAACACCTTTAACTCTGAAGTTGAACATTTCTTTCTTATTACATTATATAAGAATATTTCCATATTCGATCTTAAATATCATGTTAAGAACAAAGTATTAATCGAACCCTGGAGCTAGACCATATACTACTAATTACTATAATTTTAATAACTTCACTAATATTAATAAAAATATGTAAATCTAGTGAGGGGAATATAAGTCGCAATGCTCTGTGATTTACAAAAACAATTATTAGTCAAATATGCAAAATAGGACGGATAAATAATGGAATGGATAAATAATTTCAACGCTTCATATATTAAATTACTTGAATAATTCTATTGTTTCAAAAATGTATATCTCGAACAATTTTACTTTATTTTTTATTTTCAGACACTGAACTATCCCATGTAAATATTGTTTCGTAAAATCCTTCTAACATGGTTAATCCTATCCCTTAGAATATATGTTTTTCTTCCCCCATACGTCACATACAGTTTTTGACTGATTTGACTAAATAAATAAAATAAATATTCTGAAATTAAGTAATCTAAATGACAGATACTTATAATCATAATATTATTTTAATAATTTTAACGTAAATAAACCGTGATAACCAGAGATAGAGAAAACAACCTTGAGAAATCTAAAAACTTGAATACTTCCAATATTTTGAGAATCAACCGATTAGAACAATACTCACTCGATAAAGCCAACTGTTTTGCCTAATTCTATTATGGAGAATTATCTGGAACTATTATAAGAATACACTACAATCCTAGTGTTTTGGATTATCCTAGCTGTCTCGAATATTCCTAGTGGCACGAATAATTCTAGTCACGGATAATCTTTTCACATATAATAATCCTATTACCTATGTTAACACTAATGCTTCTGATATAGCATCCTTTTTTGAGTAATCTGATATCATCTAATTTGAATGAAAGATGATAATTATAATTATATAGCGACATGTTAATACTTTTAATAAGCCTAATAATCCTAGCGCAGGCAACATAATTCTCGGCGCACTTCAATCCTGGGCCACGCGCGCTGGCGATCGACGCGACTGGAATAAAACGCGTCTCCCGCCGGACGCGTGCGCTATTAACACCTATCAGTGGTCCCCGCGGTCGTTAATCAGCATTCTATCCCGCCAAATCCAGCTGCCGCCGCGAATATATGGCGCCCACGTGGGCAGATAACTTATCGCACCGGCGCGGCGGATCGCCCGGCAGTCTGCGCCCCAAGTCTTTTCTTGCTTTGGGACGCGGCGGTCTTTTTCCCCTGTCTAGTGGGGTATGCCCCACGTTCACTGCAAGTGTGAAGTAAAACTACGCGTGAAGACGTTGGTTGGTTGATTGAATGATTGATTTTTTCGTGTTTCCTGGCGCGTCAACAGCTTTGGTCATTAGTCCCATAATTGTAGAGCATGTTTCCCCCAGGGAGTTGGCGGTGATCTTCCCCCGCTGGATGGCGAGATACGGCGCCGACCTACCGTCGGCTAGAGGGGTTTCCCCCAAACGAGGACTCTCCCACCAGCGGGGCACCGCCCCTGCCGGGACAAGATCTAAGCTTCTGACTCCGGTCTCCCGGAATATGTGGTAGTGTAGTGCATGTTAGTGTAAGTGTGAGTGTTAGGGGAGAGGATAGGACAAGGAAGAGGAAGGAAAGATCGCGCGCGGTCCATGGTCTGTTTGGTAGGGTGCTGCTCCGGCATTCGCCTGGTGTTGATCAGACAAACCACGGAAAACTACCGATGAGGGCGGCCGGCCGCTGGAATTCTCCTCCAGACAGCGACTGAATTCGACCTAGCTGAAAAGCTAGTATCGAAAATCCTGCCGGCGTCAGAGGACCTCCCGGTCAGAGGCGCTGCAGTGACATCAGTCGATGCACTGAGCTACCGCTTCCGGCACGTTGGCTGGTTGTATATCATTTAAGAACAATGTTGACATTTTTGCCCATTTTTAATGGAATTATTCTGCTCTTGGTAACGTGCTGGCATCGGTTGAGGCGCGGGTTGGAGCTGTGTCCGAGTAAACGAAGACGAAGGCTTCGGATTCGAGTGACGCGAATGGCTTCCATGTTTGTACTGTGCGTTTGTGGCACGATTGACTTTTCATACCACCATGAATATCACATGAATAATCGTTGGTCATTACTCCCTTGGAGTAGTGAATGTTCTATTGCGGAGGTGGTGATTTCACCTCCGGTGGATGGTGAGTCCCGAGTTCGACCTTTACGTCGGCTTGCAGGGTATTTGCTCCCGTAGATATCTCCCCCAACTGGGCATCGCCACAGCCGAACAACAAACGGAAGGTCTTCGACTGGTCTCCCGACATGTGTGGTAGTGTGGTGCATATAAGTGTGTGTGTAAGTAGGAGAGACATGGAAGACATGGAAAGATCGCGCGCGGTTCATGGCCTATTTGTTAAGCTACTTCTGGTAGCATTCGCCTGGTATTGATCGGAAAAAGACATGGAAAACTAAGCAGCCAGACTCTAAAAGTCTTTTACAGATAACGGCTGAAATCGTTCTAGTGGTCTAGCCAGTCGGAAATCCACCGACGTCGGAACACGAATCTTGGGACCTTCCGGTTAGAGTTGCTGCAGGGATTGCAACAACGTTTGGTCTGAGCTACGTGATCTGTAACGAATGTACTGAGCCGATCACATTATACACAGTATTAGTACGAATGCTTAAATAGAATGAATGCAAAGGCTAATGTGACGCATGTAGTGTGCGAAATACTCTTCTCATCCGGATTACCTCTCCTTACGACACATCTATAGACGTACCCCATGCAACACAGTCTAGAGGGTGAGTGTTGTTTCTATGGCGTAAGGGAGCCGATCGTCACACGGGGCTCGCTGAGCAGGAAAGTGTCTGGACGTATCGTGTTGGGACTTTGCGTAATGCGACAGGCTACTTGTGAAGCTATTACGTTCAAATGACACCGACACCAAACTAGTGATTACATTACATTCAAACCCGGGGCGGGAGGCCATCGGCAGTTCATGGTTGGGGGCGGGGCTGCTACAGATGTCAAAAGCCATCAAAAGTGTAGCATACGCACAAGGAAATGTACTTTTCTAGGTTCGTCTTTGGCAGTTCCGGAGTGTATGAAATGAATGCGTCAGGTAAAAAGGTGACGAAAGTGATCAGAAAGCAAAAGAATCATCGTAGGAGGACGCGAGGGGGACGGAAGAAGCAGAGAGGTTGCCGGATGGGAAGAGGGGGAAGGAGAGGGGAAGGGGGAGAGTGAGGGTGGGGCGGAGGGCGGGGCGTATGGCGGGGCGGAGGGCGGGGAGGAGGGCGGAGAGGAGGGCTGGTAGGAGTGGGGCTGAGGGTGGGGCGGAGGCCGGGGCGGAGGGCGGGGCTGAGGGTGGGGCGAGGGCGGGGCGGAGGGCTGGTAGGAGAGTGGAGCGGAGGGTGGGCGGAGGGCGGGGCGGAGGGAGGGGCCGCGGATGAGGCGATAGGCAGACCGATAGTGGAGGCTGGGAAGTGGGCAGTGCGGAGAGTAGTGCGAAGGGCAGGACGAAGGGGTGGGGCGGGGGGAATGAGGAAGAGGCAAGATGGAAGGCGTGGCGGGGGGGGGCAGGCCAGGCAGTGGGTGGGGGGGCGGGGGGGGGTTGAAAGGGCGGGGGGGCGGCGGGTGGCCCCGCGGGACCGGCCGAGTAGCTCACCGCGCGCCCCATCCCTTTTCAATAACACGCCGTTCTTATATACGCGCTCGGCCCACGCCTTCGGGGAGGCGGCGGCGGCGCGGGCCAGGGAGAAACGCGCCCGACCGCCTCCAAGAAGCAGTAGATACAGGACAATAACCCCTGCGAGCATTCGCCGCATGACAAGGCACGATCAATTTTTTTGTAAACATAGTAATGTGGTGTGTTCGATTTTTCTTTTATCATATATGCAACGTATTAAAAGCTTTCAAATCGGACTTGTAGAAAACGTTCTGTGAAGAACTGACAGCATTTTGGCGTGTTATTGTTAGTGACCTTCACACCTTCAAAATCCTCTTGCATTAGATTTCATCAAAGTCAGATAGAACCTTGTCATTCTGAACATCTGGAACTTGTCATTCTGTGATATTCTGACCTCGGGTTTTCATTCGGCTTTTCCGGGTTGTTAAGAAATTCCCTGAGCTATGGGTTAATTCTAATGTCGGGTTACAATTATTATTTTGTACACTGTTATATTATTGCAAATTTTAAAAATGTATAAGGCTAGATTTTCAAAGGTTTCTACTTTATAACTGAACAAAAGTACAATGAAGGCGGATTTGTTAAAATCGAAATATTAACCCAATTGTCTGAACCACAAAATAGCAATTCAGTTAGTAATGTAAAATATAATACATTAAAATGTTCTGGAGACAAAAGATAATGCTGTATTTCAATTTCTTTTGCTTACGATAGACATAAAATGTTCAGCACGTATGTTTCAAGCTTCTCATATTTTATTTAGTTACTATTTTTTATCTTATACTTCTCCTCGTGTCTTGAAAATATTCTCGGGGGCTGAAATACAAATATGGTCACATCATACTCGTATTTTTTGTTGGTCGTTATTTTGTCAAGGTCTAATTTCATCTACATACTCCTTGATAAACCAAAATTAATACCACTGGGAACACGCTGTTTTTAGAGGTAGGTAAGAATTATTTATTTTATTAGTTGTTTAAATAAGAAGAAACTTGTAAAATTACGTTCTTAGTTAAATTTTTATGTATGTTCTGTATCAATTAATCAATAAATAAATAAATAGCGAAAGAAATATTAGTTTCCATGCATGAGAGCTTAAAATGTTTTGGGGAGAAGTGGGTCAATCAATAACTGGCCTTGGCGTAATATTTTTCCTTTTTGTTTAGGAAATGAATTTCTATTTCATTGTTTAGCATTGTTTATCGGGTGTTGATTACATTTTCATTGCTATTTTTAGGACTTTTCTCAACCGTTAGAGATAGTTTGGTCTTTAAATGATTCTCGTATGTTTAGAAAACTATTCGAATCTGTCACATCATGATCACTTGTGGAAACTCAAGCGTTTTTTTACAATCAGTTCTTCCAATATATAGGTTACAATCTTATTTTAGTATCTGTCTGCATAGTGCACAGATCATTGTGCACTTTTAATGAAAGAGTGAATGTTGAATTAGTCTTGAATAAAAGACGCGACAGTGTTCCCACTGAAAGAACCGTGAGTATAGAAAAGCTCAAAAGATATTTCCCATCACAAAACCTGAAAATATTTTAACACAAATATGCAGGAAATGATTATAAAACACTTCTAAACATTTCAAAATTTCTTTCAATTATTTTTCAATTTTAGAGGTTCGTAATCCCCCTCTTGGTATTCTCCGTGTTCCAGCATAGATTTGGACACAAATGTTAAGTTATATTTTCAATGCTGCAGTAGGTTTTAGAACATCAAAAGAGTTCTGATATGATTTAAAACATTTTTTTCTACGAACAATATATAATTGTATTCTCCAAACTCTTAATGCTACAATCCACGCACTCCTTACATTTCCAGATGAATGTCAAGGAATATAGTGACTAGAATCAATACATTATTGTTAGGAGAAATGTTATTCCAGGACTTCAGTGTCCACAGATATTGTCACAACAACTTGGCTCCCACAATAGGAACAGCTGTTGATTGCAGGGGAAGCAGCCTAACCCGCTGGGGGAGGAGCCACGAAGGGCAGCGGAGATGTCCCCGGCGCCCCTGGAGACCGCCAATCGAGGTCCTCGTGAGGGGCAGTGGAGGCACAGGTCTGGACCGCCCCGGACGGAGACCTCGCAGACTGGGAGACGGGCGTTGAGAAGGAGGAAGGATGGGTCGAAGATGTGGGGACTTAGGGGATGCGGAGGTCGGTCGGGTGGACGGATGGGGAGAAGTGGCGCGGAGAGGAGAGGCTTGCAGAAGGCTTAGTGGAAGGAAAGGTTGGATCGATTGTTTGTTAGTGATTCCGGACGCGTAAACTACTATGGTTATTAGTCCCGTACGTGTAGTGCGTGCTTTTGCTCGGAAGGCGGTGGTGGTGGTCTTCCCCCGACCCGCTGTATGGCGAGATCCGGCGCGACGTACAGTCAACTAGCGGATTTGTTCCAAACCAAGTATCTCCCATCCAGGAGGACACCGTGACAGCCAGGACAAGCTATAAGTTCCCGACCGGTCTTCCAGCTTGTGTGGTTGTCTGATAGTGTGTGTGTAAGAGGTAGGACAGGACAAGGAAGAGGAGGGACATATTGCGCGTTGTCCGTGGCCCGTTTATTAGGGTACAGCTCCGGGATTTGCTTAGTGTGATGGAGAAACCATGGAAAACTACCGATCAGAACAGCCAGCCCTACAATTCTCCTCCAGACAGCGACTGAAGAAAGGTTGGGTTTGGTGGGTGATAGGTAAGAGGGGATAAGACTTGAGAGGACGAGCACAGACGACGAGCGCAGTAGTCCGGCAGGGAGGATGGATGCCAGAAACGGGCTACAGAATGAGCGAAGTGGGCAGGAGGGTGAACGGATGGAAATTATGGCAGTTTGGGCAGGGGGACAGGCCGGGAGGAAAACAAGATGGATCATACATGGACGAGGACAGGCGTCGCAGACGGGCAGGGAAGACGATAGTGACAGCGAGGATAGCGGGACAATCAGTAAAAAGAATCTAGGGAGGAGGAAAGAAGAAAATATGCGAAGAGAAGCTCGAGAAGACCGGAAGGGAGGCTGGCGGCGAGAGGCGAAAGATGTAATGAAAACGCCAAAGTGGTTGGGCGCTGTACCCTGCCAGGGGAGTGGCGGGCGACGCGGACGGCCACCCGAAAGGGACATCGAGGGCGGGTGAGGAGCCGGGGTGGCGCAGCGGAAGCATCGCGACTTCTTCTCTACTTTATCGCCCGCCGCAGAGCGCACGTAGCGCGTTGGGCGACTTGGCGGCGGCGGCGGTGGGAGGTTTACACGGCAGAATTGTTGTTTAATGACGGAGGCGTCGGGGCGCCCAGCTCCGCCCCGCCCCGCCCCGATCTGCCCCACCCCGCACTCCCCCCCCCCCTGTGCCCCGCCCCCCACGCCCGCCCGCCCTCTGCCCCGCCCTTCCGCCCCTCCCCCCGCCCCGCCCCGTCCCGCCGCCCCGCCCCGCCCGCCCCGCCGCTCCGCCCCGCACTGCCTCCTCGCCCCGCCCTCCGCCCCGCTCTTCCCTCCCCGCTCCTTCCCTCCTCACCCCCCCTCCCCGCCCCGCCCCTATCCTACCCGCCACGCCCCCCTCGCCCAGACCCGTTCAGCTCAGCTCCGCGCCGCGCCGCGCCCGTCCCACGGGGCCGGCGACGCGCAATAATGGACGCGGCTAAGTTATCCGCGCGCCCACCGCGAGAGCTCGCTGCCCGCCCGAAGGTGCAAGGGATGTGCGGGGGCACATAGAGGCTGCACGAAATACAATGTAGTTCTTGTGTCAGACGCGAGATGCAAGGGGAAAGAGAATGAAGCTTCGGCTTCGGGAGAAGTTGAAAAGAGAAGAAGAAATGGATTTAGAGGAAACGGTTCGGGAAAGGTGGTTTTTGAACATGTTTGTTGTATTTGCTTGGTTATGTACGTCTTTCAATGGATTTTCTGAATTTTATACTTTATTTCACATGCAGTGCAATGCCGGGATTTTTCGGCCGGCAATTTTCGGTAACATATTAACTAAAAAATATGACAAGAATTCTGTGAAATATAAAATATATTTTTTATAAAAAGATTAAAAATTAATGTATTAGTGCTGTAAATGTTCTGAGTTCGCTACTCTCACTTTTGGTCATAATATTTTTCTACAAATAAATGTTTATTTATATTGTTAAAAATAAAACAACATTATTTAATACATACAATGTTTTATTAGTTTATTTTATATTATTCTGGGTACAAGATATTGCAACTTCCTCGACCACAGAGCATCCCTGTTTACAACCGATTTAATGCTCCCCAAACAACATCAGACTCTAACAATTAAATGAATGTATCAACAAAATAGATAATACGTATATGAAGATTTATTATATTATTCATTCACATTACATCGCATTGAATTACACTGAAGATTTCTGGGTTAGTTCAAAATAAAGATGTAGTTACCACACATAAACCATGGATTTGATGTCATATTATTTTTGAAAATAGAAATACAAAAGGTTTTTTGACCATTCACAGTAAAACCCTGTACAAAAATCGTCTTTTATAGATACAGCTCTACGACAACTGAGTAAGTCTGCATTTACTCCATCCCTGTCAAGTAGATCTCGAGAGATTTTTAAATAATCTCCAAAGATTTCTAAAATATCTCCCCTTGGAGTGCGTCAAAACGTGAAGAATGAAATGCTCAAGAAAGAGGAGTCGATTACTCAATTCGCCTCAGCGCTCCAGCGCCGCGTGATGATGGGGGTGAGGGGGAGGGGGGGGAGGGCAGGAGCACCTGCCCGGGAGGCGTCACGACCTCAGCGCTGCAGACGGATACAAATGACTGCGCGGTTCATAATCCGAGCGGTGGATTTGTTTCCCATCATCTCCCGGCAACGCCGAGAATTAGGTGCGGGCGGGCGGCTCTTTTTATTGCCGTTTTGTGCGGTCTTGGGAACGACTCGAAGACTCTCTAGGAGGTGCCGCATTTTAAACTGTCGCTTCTTCAACTTTTCTCATTTGTCGCTTCTCTTTCTGCGAAACGCAGATCCCCTAATTCTTCAATTCTTCACATTTTACATACAGTTTATAAGTGAAGCTAAAATAGGTGCGCCCTACGTTGCATTAAAATTTAGCTGAGTTCATATACTTGTATATTGGTTTGGCTTTGCATTGATGTTATATATAATACAAGAAAGGAATCCATTGCTGCATGGATTCACATGATGCATCTAATGAATGGATGCTATTGTGCTAGGAATAATGAGTGCTACAAATAATGCATTGCATGGTATTTGAGTGAAATATAGCCTTAACATTAGGATTTTGTAAAACCATGATCGGTTATAATACAGCCATTTCAGTAAATTAACTAAGATTGAGCTTTATTCTGGTATGATAAAACTATATATTAACTGAAGTGGTATCATGCTTTGTGGCTTGATATCGGCGCACTGGCAGTGAAGCCCAAGTTCTTCTAGGTAATCGAGTGCCTAATAGAATCGATTCGAACAGGATGGGGAAGGAAAGGTTGCACATGGTGTACGTTATTTTCATTCACCTCCGGTATCCTCCTGGATTTATTGCAGGAAATCTCCGAAGCGAAACATTAGAACAAGCCCGTAGAATATTCTTGTCAACTAATGTGAACGTCCGGCGGAACTATTAAGCTGGTCTCCAATATCTCCGACCAAAGACTTCCGTTTAAGGAAGCTTGAGAAGCGGATCTGAAAGCAGTACATTCGCTAATTCTTCCGTGGGGGCTTTCATTTATTACTCCATTATGTTTGTCAATGTAAACATTTTGCATCATGCAAAAATTCACAAGGTAGATTTGTTTCCGTCAACACTCACAGCTTGTTAACTAACACATTCAGAGTGGCATTGTAAGTCAATCTTAATTTCTAATTGATCATTTTCAATTTTACACTGCTATTTATAACTTCTGACTGAATTAAGTGATAGTACTCTTCAGTTATCATCAAGAATATTTTATTAACATACATTTTTTTTTTGCATTATGAAATCATGACAGGTAATACTGGTTTTATTCTAAATAATATTATACTTTATTACATACAAATTTTAGTTATATTTACATGATTATTCATAAATACTCAGAGATTTTAGTAATATTTGATTAACGTTTCCAATTTATCAATTTGTCACAAATAATTATTATTTCTGTTATGTTACTATCATCTCTTCCATACGATTGTCAGGCATGTTCATGACAGTCACTGACAAATTGTTTGACTCGTTTGTTTCAGCTCTCCACCAACCACAACCATTCCATCGATTCCATTGAATACTCGCGTTTCTTCACATATAATGTGATACTCATTCCTCTTGGCTCCTCTGTTCGTCAATTTTCTCCGATCTCTATCACATCTCGACGGGACCTGACAAGCGGCTCGCCCTGCTGGCTCGCCCCCGTCGCCCTCGCCGCACGCGCCTGCGCCCACCCTGCTCCGATCGCGGCGGCGACCACCGCCGGCGCGGGCGAAGAAACCCTGCCAAGGGAAGAGAAGGGGAGGGGCGGAGGGGCGGGGCAGGCGGCGCCGCGCGAGGGGAAAAAATTAATCACTCCGGGCGCAGGACGTGATCCCGGCTGTCGGGCGCCGGGAATCTGCCGTCATTTGTCAAGAATATCAAATGGCCACGGAGCGCGTTCTTGCGGAACCCCCTGCCCGGCTCAGACAGGTCGCCGCGCGCCTCACCCCTTCGCCCGGCGACGACGGCGCTGCTGCCGCAGCCGCTGCCGCCGATGACAACGGCGGCCACGTCACATCTGACGCTTCGTCCTCTCTGCTGGTCGTCTCCGAGATGTCAGCAACACACGGTGGGCCGTTCTGAGAGAATTCGAGGCTACGAACAACATGGACGGGCTACGTATTTGTAGTTTCACAAATGGAGGGAGATAGAGCCACACCATCTCAGCAACAACAATCATCATCATCATCATCATCATCATCATAATCATTATCTTCTTCTTCAAGCTCAAGCATCCCCATCAAATCTCAAGTAGTTAACATCCCTGCAAAACTATACAGATGAAACTGATAAAGGCCGAAAGTAATAATAATAATAATAATAATAATAATAATAATAATAATAATAATAATAAGTTATTAACATAATTATGATAAGACGTATTAACGGATATTAAAAATAAATGTATCAATACAAATGTCAAAAGCAAGGATTCTCTAAATTTTCAATAATAATTTTGACTGACGCCATTTTCGAAGCAATTATTTCACAAACGTACTTTAAGACGGAACATATTGTCGTCTACAAATGTATTTTTAGTTTCCCTTGATTTTGCCTTCCTTGTTCTTTTCTTTGCGGTCATTCCTCTACTCGAGGACATATGTCCTCTCGTGATGGTTGCTTTCATTTCCGTTATTGTCTTCTCAATCTTTGCTACATACTTCTACCAGTAACGTATCTACCGATATCATCACTTCGTCAATGTGGCCAGAATATAGTACTCTTCTGTCACCTTATTTGGTGATAACGAGCATTATCACCGAAGTTAATTGTCAATTTTGATGCTGACCCCGACTTAACGTCCTTCACATTTAAAGATGAAACTTATGTCCGAGATACTTCCATCTTCACGTTTCTTCCATCAAATTTGCTTCCGTTGTTCAACCGCATTCGCCCACAGTCACCTCCTGTCGCCGCCATCTCTGTCGCTTCCATTAGCCACCCCTCAGTTCCGCCTCCCTAAAGAGACAACCGTCGCTTCAACGCCCACCGCACCTTACAATGGCGGCTCCCCACCAATTCTTTGTCTTAATTCCCCGCCGTCGCCCGCCTTTTGTCTTTTTACGCGTCTTGTCTATTTTTCAGCGCGACCCGCGAGGGCGCAGGCCGTGTCCGGTTGTATCCCAGCCTCCAGCCCCGCCCCTGCTCTACCTCCGCCCCTGCCGCCCTTGCCGCCCCCCTCTCCCGCCCCTGCCGCCGCCCTCGCCCTCACCCCGCCCTCGCCCTCGCCCTCGCCCTCGCCCTCGCCCTCGCCCTCGCCCTCGCCCTCGCCCTCGCCCTCGCCCTCGCCCTCGCCTCGTCCTCGCCCCCGCCCTAGTCCTCACGCCTGTCCTCGCCTTCACCCACGCCCCGCCCCTGCCTCGCCCCGCCCTCCCCGCCCTCGCCCTCGCCCTCGCCCTCGCCCTCGCCCTCGCCCTCGCCCTCGCCCTCGCCCTCGCCCTCGCCCTCGCCCTCGCCTTAAGTCCGCGATCCCTTCCTGCTGCTCGTCAGGAGGGCCATCCGTCAAGACGCCAAACTTCATTCACAGAAGACGCGAGCGCCCTCCCTGGATGCGTTCACCCCTTGCCTTCCGTAGCTCCTCCCGGACGTCTTGCTTTTGTTCTCGGCAAGCGCTTCCTCCCACAGCCTAATTAAGAGAATTTGAAGAGTGGGAGAGTTAACTGAATGTTTTTGCTTCAGGTTTAAAAAATTATCTAATGAATGCAGAAATAATGTGAGAATTCTTATTCAATAAACGAGCAGCTTTCAATGTAGATTTTTATGACGATTTTGAAATACATATTGCAGTATCGGTGCTACACTGTAAAACCCCACAATTTGCCGACACACTCTGTGAGCATGACTGATATAGGTAGAATAATGAGGTGCTTATACTTACAGCTAAGGGGGGCTACCCTCACCTATCTCGAAGTACTCTTTCCTAACGTAACAAATCCTCAAACCAATCTCGCGTTCGTCGAAGATCAGTCCCCACTGTGCTTTCCAAAGTCAGTATCCCATAAAGTTAGGCGGAAGATCGGGCCCTATGGCCTGAGCCTCGCCATTAATAAATACATTATTATTATTATTATTATTATTATTATTATTATTATTACAACCCATCGTTTAGCTATTTCTGTGTTAGGTGGACTAGCTAGTTTTTTACGTTTTGCATGTTAACGCCAGTACTGCTTCAAGTTCTGTCATTTTGGTTTGGAGTATTAGGTAAATTCTTCCTAGTCACACCATCTGTACGTATCTGATTTAACTCTCTTTTGGTTTCGATACACATCCTGCATTGCCATTCATGAGTTCTGCAGCTGTTCGTATCCGAGCGTATGTAACCTTAGCGTCGCGTCGTTCCACGATGGCCTCCCCACTGTCCCACTCCCTTTCCGCGAAACGCGCACCGGTCACCTATCCTCGCCCGGCCTTGCTTCGCTCCGCTCCGCCTCGCCCCGCCCGGCCCCGCTCCGCTCTGTCCCGCTCCGCTCTGCCCCGCTCTGCCCCGCTCCGCTCTGTCCTGCTCCACTCTGTCCCGCTCCGCTCTGTCCCACTCTGCCCCGCTCCGCTCTGTCCTGCTCTGCCCGCCTGCTCTGTCCCGCTCCGCTCTGTCCCGCTCCGCTCTGTCATGCTCCGCTCTGTCCTGCCTCCGCTCTGTCCCGCTCCGCTCTGTCCCGCTGCGCTCTGTCCGCTCCGCTCTGTCCCGCTCTGCCCCGCTCCGCTCTGTCCCGCCCTCTGCCCCGCTCCGCTCTGTCCCGCTCCGCTCTGTCCCGCTCCGCTCTGTCCCGCTCCGCTCTGTCCCGCTCCGCTCTGTCCCGCTCCTGCCCCTGCTCTGCCCCCGCTCTGTCCCGCTCGCTCCGTCCGCTCCGCTCTGTCCTCTGCCTCCGCTCTGTCCCGCTCCGCTCTGTCACTGCTCCGCTCTGTCCCGCTCCGCTCTGTCCGCCTCCGCTCTGTCCCGCTCGCTCTGTCCCGCTCCGCTCTGTCCCGCTCCGCTCTGTCCTGCTCCGCTCTGTCCCGCTCCGCTCTGTCCCGCTCCGCTCTGTCCCGCTCCGCTCTGTCCCGCTCCGCTCTGTCCCGCTCCGCTCCGTCCCGCTCCGCTCTGTCCCGCTCCGCTCTGTCCCGCTCCTATCTGTCCCGGTCGTGGCAAGCTCCCTCCCCGCTCCCTCCCCGCCCCCTATTCATTCCTTCTCGTCCCATCATACTCTACCACCCACCTCCATACTCTGCCATTTCCCTCGTCCCAGCCTCTGCCGTTCTCTGTCCTGCTCCTCCACTGCTCGCCTTTCCTCTCTCGGACCTCGCTCCGTCCCGGTCCGTTCTATCCCGCTCTGCCCCGCTCCACTCCCTGCCTCCCACTACTTTGCCCTCTCTTTAGTTTCCTCTGCTCCGCCCTACCTTTACCCTGCCTTGTCCTCTCTACCCTTCCCCTCCTTGGTGTGCCATTTCCTTCTACGTTCCGCTCCTCCACACCCTGCCCCCACTAACTTTGTCTCGCCTCGGCCCGCTTGTCCTAACATACAGAAAATACCTCTTTAGTGTAAGGTCCTAATTCCTATTTTCCTCTCTCTGCCGTGTCCCTCACTTCTCCTCACAAACCTCGCCACGACACTCTCCGCCTAGCACCGTTTTGCCCGGCCACGCCACGCTGCGCCACGCCGCGCCCAGCTCCGCCACGCTCCAACTCGTCTCGTGCGATTGGACGCGCGATCCGCGGAAATCCTCGCAAAGGCTTTCGCAATGGGACTCTTCTCAGAAGGCTGCACGGCGGAGTGGTTGAGGGTGTCCTTCCAGGAATCGGAAAGCAAATTGCGTATCACGAAGCGATGGGTTCTCGAAACGAGATAGGCAGGACGTTGGTCGTGTGGATGTGCACGTAGGTCGCGGCAACGGACGTACTGTCGTCGCGAGAAAAGATTCGTTCTTTTCGGATTGTGCGTATTGCTCTTTCTTCTGAAGAAAAGTGAGCTGTTAGCACAGCTATGCCAACCCAATGATGGCCATATTTTGGGAAAAATCGGGGCAATCACGCAAACGTGATATAACGTGATAACTGAGATCATACTAGACGGCCCTGTGAGAACATTCGATACTTTGTATACCATTGTTTTAAACGTGATCGAATCCAATACAAACCTTAATTTATACCAAAATTGTGCTTTACATCTTGGAAGGCTAGGTAATGTGAGTAAATTAATATCTTAATATTTTTAAAGATTTTATTAGCAAACACAAAATGTTGGACTTGTGCTATTAAATAACGCAGAAAATCAACGAGTGAATTTCAGCCTGCATCTTCTATTCGAGCTTCGGCACATAGAACGTGCGATAAACTGCAGAATGAAGCGGGTGTACTCAGAAGACCAACCCCTTCCTCTCCAAGGAAATGTAATAGACGTAGAAAAGTCGCATTTTGCAGATTACAGTCGAACGAACGTAACTCGTAGTCCCTTGGAGCGCTTGAAAATTAGATCCTATGGACCTAAGAAGAACATTTTCCGGTCAATGCACGATCAATGCACGCGGGAGAGAGACTGAATTAACTTTCAGGAGAACTTTCTCAATTTCCTTATAGAAAATACCAACCTATTTAACTATTAGCGTGATGTATAATGTCATAAGTCATTACACAAAACCTATCTTTTGAAACACAATTCAGAATTGGGCGTTTTGAATGAGCACAAAAAAGGAATGCACGCATTAGAAATAATATATACAAATTGATGAAATGAATAATATATACAAAATATTAATGAATATCATTAACCCACTACAAACAGAATGTGTCTGATGTGAGTTTATTTTCTGCAGGCAGAATGTGATACCTTAAGAACTAATGATCTAATTTTAAATTAACTTGCAGATTAACACGTGTTGGTATAGGTTATTCATTTGTTTTTACTTTCTAATTGAAATTTTATATGATCTCCTTTACTATTTTGAATTTAGTATTTCATGGTAAATAATGTACAATTTTTTATTGTAGCCCGGTTGAAGGCCAAATAAATGGGCGAAACGCCGGGAATGGGAGATAGTTTCTTCAAATTGTGTCCTAAAGAACCTTTGGGAAGTACAATGACTGAACTCTAGATAACAAGTATTCTGTAAATACAAAAAAATAATAATAAAATAGCGGTTGTAGTAATTATACATATAAACTGTTTTATTCTTCTCCTCAAAAGTGAACCTTTTGCGGATGTGTCACGTTCCTGTTGCAAAAACAATCATTTACAAAACGCCTTTCTGTGAAATAGCAGAGCATCAGTGAGCGAACCCGGGCAGAAGGCGCCCGCGAGGTACTTGCTAATGCAGCGC
Organism: Teleogryllus oceanicus; assembly: GCA_964035755.1. Taxonomy (NCBI): domain Eukaryota; kingdom Metazoa; phylum Arthropoda; class Insecta; order Orthoptera; family Gryllidae; genus Teleogryllus; species Teleogryllus oceanicus. The sequence goes on from CAXIVR010000006.1 coordinate 45,596,216, forward strand.
CGTTGAAAAGGCTGCGAGCGGCAGGGCGCGGAGTCGGAACAACCGGTGAATCGCACCGATAATCCTCCTTTCCCCCAAGGACGAGCCGGAGAAAGAGGCGGGGGGGGGGTTCATCCACATGCTGCACTCGCACTCTCCCACGCCCCCCTCCCCGCCCCGCACAATTCTCCTCACTCCTCTACCCCGCCATCTTCAGTTACACTGACATCCACACAGATGTTAGATTTATGATTAATTCTGCAAATAAGTGTGGGAAGTTGGCCTTGGAGCTTGGTTACCTTTCGAACTTCTGCTCTTCGGTAATTTAAAATGTTAAATTAAAATTTTATTATTTTATTGAATACCATTGTGCAAACTGATATGTATAAATAATGAGGATTCGTTCATAAACAGATCTTATAACAAACACAATATTTACTACTTCAGCATAGATTGTACAAACCGTGAAAAATAGATTAAGTCATTATACCATGAATATTTTCCTGTACATTCATGTGTTCTACGCAAGTTTGACTTATCTGTAGAGGTTATAAAGAGTCATATGAAAATATTCAACCTTTTCCTGTGCCTATTAGACGTGTCTAATAAAATATATATTTTATTCTGGAAATTTTATATTTTTCAAAAAATAATGTATTTCTTGCGATCCTGTTCATTCATTATCAAGCTTTTTCGTACTAAGGAAATTTATTATTAATCGAAGAGATGACTTGTGTACGATTGTAACATTCCCTATAAAAAATAAATTTTAAGAAGAATTGATGCTGCACTCTTTGCATAATAAAATAAAATGCGAATAAAAACAAATTGGCGTGTACCTATTTTTAAATAAACAGAATCATTTTTAACAATTACATCGTGTAGTAGGTTTTGTTTAGTTCAACGTATGGAAGTGGGATCCGTTATCAGGTTCACGTCAGGACTGAGTTCTGATTTCAGTCATGCTCCGTAAGTAAACTTCACATCATTGAACACGCTCAATGTACTCAAATGAGACGCTTATCGCTATATGTCAACCCTTGTTGTTCTGCGCAAACTCCAAAAAGCGGATCACCATGCACCAGCTTAAGCAAAGTTTTAATTTAATTCTATTTGCCCACGTACATATCGGTAGAAACCCAAATGCCTCTATTACCCACACTTCAAAAGTGAAACATTATAATTTACTTAATTTATTAATCAAAGGGTATTGATCTACATTTCATGATATGTTGACTTGTTTCATGATTTCAGCACTTTGTGGATGTTTTTGCATTCTTGAAAAGTTCTAATGATTTTAAAATAGGAACAAAATCACAGCAGGTGTGAATTTATTAGAAATTCTAGCCTTGAACGAATCACTCACAATGAAAGAAATTGAAAAAAATCTGTTTTATCACCTCTGAAGGAGCATAAATGCTCTCCTTCAGTGTTACCATTTTCTCGTTTCCATATTGATATTTTCTCCTCAGACATACGCTTCTTTCGACCTAAAGACTAATTCTTCTTATATGTATTTCATTACTCTTTACTATTGTTATTGAACAAATCACTTCTGTAACTAATAAGTAAAACTGTGATTTTGATTAAGAAATGTTGTTAAATCTGCCTTACACTAAATAAATAAACAATACATAAAAAATAAACGCTTTGCGCCAAATTAAACAAATGTAATTGATCTTGAATAAATATTTTAATTGAGCTTTAGATGGCTATAATATTGTAGTTCATAATTATAAATTTGTATAACTTTTGTTCTAGAATATAAAAAGTATTAGCTCTGAAGTGTGTGATAATTCTATACAAACCATGAGAAAATATTTTTCTTTTCTGCATTGATAGTCCCATTTCAAGGCCACTTACACAATTGCAATGAGGATAGCAGAGAAAACTTGGATGGTGACCAAAAACGATGATGGTAATTGTCTTTTCTGCTAAATAATCCTAGGTTTGATATTATTATATTATTATATATGGCATATTGTTACTCTGTTTGAACTCAGATGTTTTAAATTTACCACATATAAATCATAGTAAATTTCCCTTGTTGCACTAAAACTCTGTAGATGGACGAATATTGCAGTGCAGAAAAGCCATTGAAGGTTAATTTTTGACGAAAAGACTTTTGTTCTTACTATGAGTTTCGATTTTTTACAATTTTCTATGAACATATTGAAGTCTGAAATTAGATCTTTTGATCTTTTCCCCATAGTGCATAAGGCATTAAAGTACAAATTAAATAATAATAAATATTTACAAAATTCGAAATTTCAGACCATAAAGAAATAAAACTAATGTGATACGAAAAAAATGTTTTGTACATTCAACACATTAACATCAGACTTCATGTTTTGTTTAGATTTAATGGCACAATTTTGTACAACAGAAAAAAGTCACATCCATTGTCCCTTAACAACACATTTATCAATACTTCACTGACGTCTGCATCAATTTCTGTCGTCTACCACCGTCTGATCCCTTCTCCATTCCTCAGCTCGTTCTTCACTCCCACCTCCCCTCCCATCTCGCCCCCACTCCTTCAACCTACCCTCTGGATCGACCAATCCTGACCACTTTCCTCGTCGTGCCCGTCAACACCTCGCCCCAGCCTCAACCCTCCCTCCCTCCCACCTTTTTCCCCCCGCCGCCCTTTGCCCCACCTCTCGCCATCCCCCAAATCCGGATTCTCAGCTTTCTGCTCCAAGCCCCTCCCCAGGCAGCCGGCGGCGCTTTTTAAGAAATCACATTAACTACTTAACGGCCCACAGTCGCCGGCAGCTATTTGTACTAAATAACAGCGTCTCTAGCCCTGAATGTCTTAGATATCCATAACCATTTGCATAAAACTTTTCCGCCGCTAATTATTGTGTGCAACAATCCCCAATTTTATGGAAAAACATAAGAAGACGAAGTATTTTTTGTTTAAAAAGAGAAGGATAAAAAGAGAGAGTATTATTAAAACTTCTTAATTTGTAAAGATTATCATTACTGCCTTCGCTATCTTAGCCCGGTAGTGAGATTTTAGAGCTGGTGTAAATTCATACGGAGACGTGGCTTGTAGACTAATATTGCTGTGCCAACAAAAAATACCGCAAGTTAGGTGCAGTTTATGCAAATAATCTAGATGAGAATTTTTCCTCGACTCATAAAGTGTGGTGTTATCCCCCTGCCTAAGGCCCTTCATACGGCTATATTACAGCTTTAGTTAGCTACATTTCCTTATTAAATACCTCCAACTAATAAGATCTCATAGTTAGCTCCCGTGCTTGACTGAGGAGGCCGCGTATTTCACTTCATAATGGCCCCAAATGTCACGCGCTCGCGCCCGTGTGTGGGCGAAGGAGCGGGGGCGAAGGCGGAGGAGGAGCAAGACGAGGCGGAGGCGGAGGCTGAGCGGCGGCAGAGAAACAGCGGAGGCGGCAGAGCAGGAGGAGAAGTGTGAAGAAAAGAGAGACCCGAAGGGGTTCACAGGAAGGGGCGGGGAGGGACCCCCGGAAGCAGGAGGTACATTGTGGCTCTGCGTTGCTGGCGCGAGCCGGAGGCGGTTTCGCCATCGGCTTCAAACGGCTAATGAAACTGCGGCTACAACATTGCACACACTCTCTCGTTATACAAACGGGTAATCCCGGGTGGAATTGGCTTAACCCTTCCTTCTGTCTTCTGGTTGGCCAGCAATTTAATAACTTCCTACCACATCCAAAAAGTAGAATATTCTTTATACTACGTATGTGACATCCATTGTCTTACTTCTTGTAATGGCTGCAGTGACATCCTGTCGTTTTCAGATCGCCGAATAACATAGCAATAAAATTATACAATCATCAACAATCAAAGTGGATTCAATTTTCATCCCAAATCAAATGGTTTCTTACTCATATGTCATGGTGAAGACTTACTCAATACACGTAATTAAGGGAAAATAATAGCATTCCCGATCGTTTGAGGCTTTCTATATTGTGACATATAAAAGAACACTGGCCAGTGTCAAGCACAGTTCCTCTCAGTCGAACGGGATCTCGTATTCTACCGATAGTGGCAGCAAATGAGACAGAGACATAATATCACTGAGACGTTGCGGAGAAATGTTGGCAACATATACTTGGAGAACACAAGGGACGCCCCGATACATTTCTGCTCGATAGATCTGTAGATCTGTGACAAGGTTTGGTTTCAAAGAAAAAATAGAAAATAGGGAGTGCGGAAAGCGTTTGAATGGAAGTCTCCTCGTAACAATCATAAAATGTAAAATAAATAAAGGTGAAATAACAATGTCAAATTCAATTTTTTTAAAAATTGCATTTGCCAATCCTACTGGTGCTTCTCAAAAACAGGCCTAAAATTATTCATTTTTGATACATAAATATTTTGTCTTTGTCACATTACATTCACTTTCACATTACAATCAATAAATTAAATTCATTGAAGATCGTAACACAATAGTTACGACTTGTTATTGACTTTTCCAAAAAAATGCGTTAAACATTTTTCTTTTCACAGTTTACCGTATTAATATTGACCAAAGAAATATATTATGGACATTATAGTTTCTTTTTACAAAAACAAACGTTTCACACAACATCGTCATTACAAAGCTTTGCATGTGAACATGTGATTTTTCATTATTTCATTTTTCATTGGGATATTAACATTTCAATATCTAAACAATTACAATATATTAAAGTACACTATTAAATATTTCATTCGAATTTATACACATGTAGTTATAATAATATGAAATGAAATTAATAAACAAAAATAAGGAACATAGAATTAATATTTCGAATCTCTTTGCGGTGTCCAAAGTAGCAGATCGCATACGATAATACGAAATACGATCGCATTTGTTCCAACATTCAAGATAACCCACCTCACGAAATAGAATTACTTCTTGGGATGTAAGTAATAATTTGCTAATGTTGTAGTTTTATTTATAGAATTTTGATTGTAAATAATTACAATGAAAATTAGAATCAATAAAAGCAAATAAGAAGTATGTGAGACTATGTATGAAGGGAGTATGTTTCTTCCAGCAGAAAACCCTTAAGAGTACTAAGAGGATATTCATTGTCTTAAAAGTTAAGGGAGTTATCAACAAATATGAGAACGTTTAAATCAAGTAAACGTTTATATTAGTTCCAATTTCATATGCACTCCTCAATGAAACAAAATAAGTTCTTTGGAATGGGGCCAAAGTTCGCATCAACTGATTCATGGCTGTGAGTCAAATACATTTTGTGTGTTCCACTGTAGTATTATAATTAAGATTCGATTACAATATTAATATCACTGTATTAAGCTCATAACGTGTATTTAAACAAGTTTCAGCTTCACGAATAATTGATTTTTAGATTTGTGGATTGCTATTTTCTAACGAATCATTATAAGTACGTACTCGTCAAACCGATTGAATTATTATTCGAAAAAACGTCGCTATTTAATTATTTCGACATATAGTTACCTTTTTAAGTATGCCAAGTATGAAAAACAAAATATTATCTCCGTTATAAGGAAGCTCATTGATCATTTTCTTCAGCTTGTTTCAGAAATAGGATTGTAGATTAAGTGTGGAAGGTAGAATCATGTGGCACTTAATTAACTTAATTACAACAATAAGAAATGTTTAAAAAAGTGTATTTTAATGCAAAAAACACAACAACTGCCAATCCAATCAGTCACTTCCATTATTTCCAATTACGTAAGTTCCTTTGAATCGGTGTCTTAAGCATATCTCAAGCCAATCACAGAAAGAATTTTGACCCAGAATTCAACTGGATGTGTCCGGGCACCTAATACTCCGCCTGCAGAGTGAAGCGAAGGGCGTTTTGTCCGCGCGTTGCTTTCCTTGGACGAGCAGGCGGGGCAGGGGCGTGGCGGGGGCGGGGCGCTCGCAATCGGAGGGGGAGGGGCGGGGCGGGGCGGGGCCGGTCCGCCCCGCTCCGCGGCAAGAGGGATGGCGCTCAAGCCAAAGACGTGTAAATTATGGGTGGGTGGCGACTCGCGTGTCTCCCGGTGAAGAATGGGAACACGGGATTGGGCGATGAAGACTGCAAGCTAAGAGGAACCGGCCGGCGGGAGCCCTTGTAAGGGCAATCAGCCCGCCCTGCGCCGCTCGCCGACTTCTTCTTCCGCCACTCGCTCCTTCGGCACCGCCCCCGCCGCCCCGCCCCTCCCCCGCCCCGCCCCGCCCCGCTCTCGGACTTGTCCCCGTCACCTATTCTACCCGCGTCGCGGAAACAGCCCCGCTTTCTCGCTGCCCTCGCGATTTCTGCGGAGACACCGTTTCCCCGCGACACTTTGCTCACATCTGTTTTTAATTCTTCCTCTCGCTTTCCAAATATCCATTTATTCTACGTGATTGTTTAACCCCCACGAAAATTCCTACTCTCAGGAGTTATATTCGCCTTTGGTTGCCTCACCAATTTACTTTCAACCTCTAGAGACATTCTTTTTTCTATCGCTTTCTACAACATCTCTTACTTAACGAATTTCCCACTAACAAACTTTACTCTATCCCCCATTCATTCTATATCATCACCAATCCACGGACCTCTTCACCTAGCTGTCCTCACCCTCTCTTCATCCTAGTGCCTTGAATGTTTTCATCCCACCGTTCATCTCACGTTGAGTCAAGGGCACTACCAGTCCAACCGTCAATTCACTGGCCTAAACTCTCTACCGTCAACTACAGTTCGTATTTTCAAATCATTATGTATTACCAACTATCGTAACGCACCGTGGTATTCTTCCCTCTTTAGTTCTAATTATGAATTCGTAATATCTTCCCATTTGCAGCCCCTGCGACTTGTCCAACATTTCTTCCTTCCTTCCTTCAACCCCCACTATCTTCCTGCGTGTCAAACATACCTTCAAGTTTATCATCTGCCTGCCCCCTGTTTGCACACTACCCATTTTCTCCTCACCATCCATCTCTCCCCGATCAGTTCCTACAAACCTTCCTTCACTTTATCCCTGCCTCCTTTCTGTCAATCCACCTTTTTCCTCTTTCCCACTTTCAGTTTCCTCCGACTCCATTTCTTGCCTGCATCTCAAGCATTTCTACCGATTTCTCCAACCCTCGGATTTCCTAGTAGCGTCTGTCAAACACCGTCTGCCTTCGGCCACCTCCATGCTCTTCCCCTTGCATTCCTCAGCAGCACCTCAAGCTCATCGACCTCTTCATCAAAGTTTCTGATTTCTTCCTTGTATCGTCCTCATCTCCCATTCACCACCATCAGTCCAAAATTTCCCTTTCCACTCTTCTAACTTCCGCCGCCTTCCTCCACCCACGTTCCTGAGCAACACCTCAAGTTATCTCCAGCACTCCGATTCTTCTCCCACGCTTGAAATTCCTTTCTAACCTTTCCCACTTCTTTCCCAGCCCACTACCGCCCAACCTTTCCTTTTCCACCACCGCCGCCTCTCTCCTCCGGACCTCCCTGCCTCTTGGACGCTGCCCATCGGCGCTGCTTAAATATTGCAGCCCTGGATTCTCTGCATCAGCTCTTGGCACCGCAGCAGGGCCTCGCCATCCGTCTTGGAGCCCCCGCCCCCGCCCCCGCCCTCGCGCGCCCTCCGGGGGCGACAACTCCGCCCTCGATGGACAACTGCGAGGGAGAGCACGCTTTATTTGGCCCCCGCGTTCGCCTACCGGGCTCACTCGCGTTTAATGAAGTGAGTTTTTAAAGCGAAAGGGTTGTGAAGAAATGCAAGTGATACCTGTGAAATAGGAATAAAATGATGGTTGGGAGCTTCGATTCCGGAGTTATTCATATTGCTTTGTCGCTTACTACATACGAAGTTCTATAATGCTGCAGCAAAAATAGTGATATTTTGGCAGAACGATTAGGATTGTAGATAATGAATGTATGTAATGTAGATATCGAAACTGATATCAAAAAGTGGATAATTCTTTTTTCTATAATACAGGAACATTGCTACCTATAGGAGTACTGAAACAAGAATTACTATATTACTACATACTAAATTCAGTCGCTGTCTGGAGGAGAATTCTAGTGGCCGGCTGCTCTGATCGGTAGTTTTCCATGGTTTCTCCGATCAACACCAGGCGAATGCCGGAGCAGTACCCTACCGAACGGGCCACGGACCGCGCGCGATCTTTCCATCCTCTTCCTTGTCCTATCCTCTCCCATTACACACACACTTACACTAACGTGCACTGCACTACCACATGTTCTGGGAGACCGGCGGGAGCTTAGAGCTTGTCCCGGCTGGGGGGTGCCCCGCTGGTGGGAGAGTCCCGGTTAGCGGGAAAACCCCACTAGCCGACGGTAGATCGAAGCCGGATCTCGCCATCCAGCGGGGAAAGATAACCGCCATCTCCCGAGAAAAAAAAGCACTACAGTAACGGGACTAATGACCAAAGCAGTTGACGCGCCCGAAAACACGAAAAAATCAATCAATCGAAAACTACATACTATGTAGTAAATTACTTCCTTTAGCGCTCTATGTAATCTAAATCAACCTTTTGTGGGTCCTTGATACTGAAAAATTGCTTTGTGGCAAAAGTTCGTCCGTCTTTGCTTTTGTGTCTTTGAAAAACTCTAGCGCCCAAACCTTAGAGAGGATTTTCACCAAAATTGATATTCCACAATCGATCTGGCTAATGTCGCGGCGTCTTGAATTTGAAACGGATATTTTAATTTTTAGTGGGATTTTATATGAAGCCTAAAAAACAATTCAATTGTGTTCTCGAAAATGCCTCCAAATTCTTTCGTTAAATTTCTTATAAAAATAGAGTAACATGTATTTATAAAGGCCTGATTGGCATCCTTGAATTTTCGATAAATGAAGAGTTTAATATTTTCTGAACCCTTTCAGATAATTGCAAAATTGGTGATTGAGATTTTAACTTCAAATGAAATTGGTTTCCATACACATTTAAATTTTCGAGAGAGATATTGCTAAGGAGTCAGTGGTTTATTTATATCCATATATCCATATATCCATATATCCATATATCCATATATCCATATATCCATATATCCATATATACATATATACATATATACATATATACATATATATATCATATATACATATATACATATATACATATATACATATATACATATATACATATATACATATATACATATATACATATATACATATATACATATATACATATATACATATATACATATATACATATATACATATATACATATATACATATATACATATATACATATATACATATATACATATATACATATATACATATATACATATATACATATATACATATATACATATATACATATATACATATATACATATATACATATATACATATATACATATATACATATATACATATATACATATATACATATATACATATATACATATATACATATATACATATATACATATATACATATATACATATATACATATATACATATATACATATATACATATATACATATATACATATATACATATACTATATATATTTTGCGTTGGTCATTTTAAATGTTTCGTAGTTAAACGTTAGTGATTTTCCCTACGTCTCATAATAAGTATACGTGATCTCATGATTGTCCAACTTCAGACGAGTTATCCAGTAAAACTCAATAATATAATAAATATTCTGAACAAATTAACAGGATAATTTGCGAAGATATAAGGAGAGTTGGATTCAGTAGAACGAAAAGAAAATATATCATATTTTGAATATTTTGTATCAAACAAATACAAGGTAAATACTTAATCGTTTTGTTAATTAAAGGAAACAGTGTTGCTTCTATTAAAATATAAGGCAATGGCTAAAGTCACATTAACAAATATTAGCTAAAAAAATAACAGAAAGCTAAATGTGTATTTTAAGTATCGAGGCCTATCTTCAGACACAATATCATGTATCTTCAAGTGCCTGAGGAGCAGATATATGAATTGTGGCGGATGAAGCATACTGGACCATTAGATAAGCTCCCTTGTGTCCTTAATCACAGAATATCTTTTCAACGAAAGAATACATTTTCAAATGAGATGAACGAAGCAAATTACTCCATACGGTAATTTAAATTACCCATGCAAAAAGCACGAAAGTTATACCCGAGGTTATGTACACATGAGTTACGCCCACTAGTAGGTCTATACAGCACATCTGGTGAGAACATTTCTTTAAATAATTATTTTGAAGCCGATAATGGTCATTTCCAGACTAGGCAAACGTAAACCATTATCAATCTTGTTCCACCTTCACTGCTATCATTCGGTTCAGTAGAAATACAAGCTTGTTCTCAGTTCTTGTGCACAACAGATCCTTTTTTTAAAATTCGGCTTCCAGAATTGACTCAAGACAATTATAAAGATCATCATTTGTGCAATCTCTTTATTTTCGACCTAATTAAATATTAATTAATATTTATAAATTATTAATAACTAGTGGCCAGCTGCAGAAAAATGCTGATTAAAAAAACATATAAAATTGTTTTCCAAAAAACAGCGCAAACCCTGCGCAAGAACAACAAATAAACCAGTCTATAATAACGCTACAATAAATTAAATATTTATTTATTTAGTCATAAAACAGTTAAAACTGTATGTAACGTAAGGGGGAGAAAATCATCTGCGCACGGTTTCTTGTTTCTATGTTAAGAAAAACTGTATTCAACAGTATAGTATGGATATAAGTACATCACAGCAGATAGTTACGTACTAAAATATTGAGAAAGTTGCTGATCCATAATGCAATACGTGAATAGGAAATATTTAATGGCGGGGGACGTCTTTTTTGGAGCCTCGATTTCGCGTGCCAGTTTTGTCGCCAGCAGAAGAATTCAATCGGTACGCCTGGTATAGGAATATGCAAAATAACACAATCAAAGATTTGTTTTTGTAGTCAAAATCTAAACTGTTTCTTTCTTTTGTTCTTGGGAAGAATCTCTCACGAGTTCTTGGGAAGAATAAAGAAACCATAGACACCTGTCACATGACCGAAGGCTACATAGTGTTCTTTCAGTTTCTGCTCGCATTGGAAATTTGACATATTTGCATCTCTATTTGCATCAAATAGCATTATAACTATTAAAAGAACCACAAAACTATAACAGCATTTAAGGTTTGACAAAAATATACCTTTGACAAAAATATACCTAATCAGTATAAATATACCTAATTGAAAATCTACTAAAATTATTCAAGCAATAAATAATACAGCAAGGAATTAATCTCACGTTAACGTGCTCCGGGTAATAGGTATAAAATAATTTAACATTATAAGTTAAGGGATCAAACCAAAACGATTCATTCGTCCAATTCTCTGTTTTAATTTCTTATGCAGTTCCAATCGAAAGAAATACATCCATATTGCTATGAAAAGAGGAACAGGTAGGAAGCATGAATTCTGGAAGTTATTTTTTAAAACGGTTCCTTGCATAATGAATAAGGTGGTTGAGAATAAATGTTAACCAACATTGAGGGCATGTAAGAGAATGTAGATGATTACTTTTTGCCAAGTGGTTTGGTTATGCCCTGAGTTTGTTTACTTGCCAAACACTAATGCAGGATGAGTTACCTACTAATCAGGGACGCAATGACAAACATGTCACATGTGTAACTTGGTTACCAAAATGTGATTTCTTATCGCATGTTTATTGGAAAAAAGATACTCTTCAACCCTTTACATGATCTAGAGAATTGTAATATTTATTCTTGGCTCTCAGTATAAAATAAGATTCGAAATAAATTTACTTTCGTTTCACCTTTCCACTACCTCAGTTGTTTGCACTCTTAGAACACCTCAAAGTGAGACTTACATAACTGGTAGTTCAATAAAACAATAATATTTTTTCTAAATATGAGGTAGTTTTCTCTTAGTGAATCTGACGAAGCCTTAGTTCGGTTTATTAATACAACTTTGACTCCCCCTTTAATATTCATCTGCGGACAGGTTGAATAGTTTGCTCTCTCTCCTATTTGTGATTCTTGGGGTTTTATTTATTAAAAAATATACATCAAATCCACCAATTGTTCTCTTTCTAGAATAAAACTTCGTATGAGGAGACCATAACAAGTTCACCAGCTCCTGCTGTCCACAGAATTTCAAATTGTGTTACGGAAACAGAATTATGGACGTAGCCCGAATTAATTAACGCATGCCGTACTAAGATTTCGCGCCAAAAAACTACATTTTCCTGCTAAGATAACATTACAGGTAGTTAACTAAGAGACAACTACACAAAACATCGCAACTGTAAACGAATTAGATAATAATAAAAAATTATAAGAAGTGCTTTGTAGTGACAGTGTTATTCTGTATCTGAAGGGTTACACTAACAAGACTAAGATTGGAAACTGACAAATTACAATATGCTTCGTTTTAAAAATGTTCCTCAATCAATTAAAACTGTCGTGACTATAAAGAGGTTCTTGAAAAATGCGTTAAACTTCCTCCAGTTACAATGTTTGTCCGCTTATAATGCTCAGTAAAAAACACAAGAATAAATATATAATATTCCATCTTTATAAGTGTCTCAACCAAGCTTTTTTAAAATAGGTAGATACAATTAACAGGATTTACAAAGAGGTATTTTAAGCAATCGAACTGCGTTAAGAGAGATTATTAATGTTACATTCATCAAATAGCAAATAATATAGCGAGAGATCAAACACACGTTCACGTGCCGAAATGACTAGGTACGAAATCCCATTTAGCATTTCGAGTGCCTCGAACAAACGAGCGTTACACATCCGTTCAACCCTCCGTTTTAATTTCTTTACGAACATCTACCCGAACGCAACGCGCGCAAATTGCTGCGTGAAGTGGGGGCGGGGCGAAGTGCGTAACGCGGGGGCACTCCCGCACTGCGGGCGCCGCGTGCAGGGAAATTTCTGGATCGCCCACACAATCGCCCCTCCGCCCGCGCGGGCGCGGGGGCGTGGGCGGGGCCGAGGGGTGGGGGCCGGCGAGCGCTGCAGTTGCGACCTCGTGGGCCCCGGTTCGCGGCCCAGCGGCGTCGCTGCCACCGCCGCCGCCGCCGCCGCCGCCGCCGCCGCCGCCGCCGCCGCCGCCGCCGCCGCCGCCGCCGCCGCTGCTGCTGCTAGTGTAATTATAATCATTCACTGTTGGATTGGCCTCTATAACGTTATCCCCATAACGAATGAAAGCTATATTAGTCATCATAATAATACCTAAACTAATTCCTACATGAATTGAAGCACCCAGAGGGGTACTTGGCAAAACAGAATTCATACTGTTGATGATGATAGTATTAGCGGTCCATCATAGGGCTCCTGTTGTAGGCGATGTGTGTGTGTGCGTGTGTGTACGTGTGCGGCGTTGTTTTGTGGTTTTATAGGAAAGCCTTGAGGGTAATAAATATACACACACATCCTACCCCCCCCTGGGGTGAAGTGGTGTGGGAGAAGGGATGAGCGCGCGCGCTGGGGAGGGGCGGGGCGGGGCGGGGCGGGCGCTGGGGTTGGGGGTGGCGGCGGCGACCCGGGGAGGGGGAGGGGGCGTGCCGGGGGTGGGGCGCGGCGCGACGCGGCGCGGGCGAGAGGCGGCGAAGCGGTAGAAGGGGCGGCAGGAAAAAGCAATGACTGTGCAACTGTGTCATTGGCAGCTATTTGCGTGATATATCCGCCGTGTAACAATGCAGTCGAAATATTGACGTATTAACGACACCCCGACTCGACTGGCCATTGCCGCTGCCGCCGCGGTGGTGGTTGTTTTGTGTCGGTGGACACCGCGCCGCCGCCTCCACCGCCCCCGCTCGCTGTGCCATTATCATAATCCACCCACCCACCCACCCACGTATATAATCTCCTGAGTCTCGTGCTATTCGTCACCTGCTATATAATACGCCAAAGTAGATACATGTATTGGCTAGATTATGTCCGCGGATCGGAAAGTGCGCGCGAGGAGGGGAGTGGCGGGGCTGGGCGGGGGTGGGGACGAGGTGTGGCGGGGCGGCGCGGGAACGGGTCCGCGGCAAGAGTTATGAACGAATCGCAAAAAGACCTCGTGGTGGACCGGATGTTGACTATAGCGCCCCCCGTGGCGAGTCGGCTTACTGCTTCCCCCGAACGGGTGCCGAGGCGGGGGGAGAGGGGCAGATTCGACCGTCTCTTTTTTAGTCGACCGCGATCCGACCTCCCCACAGCTTCCCCGCAGAAGGATCAATTATCGACAGATAATCTATTGCACCATAACGCAATACGCGATCGCGGCCATATACTTCTTTCGCGGACCAAAGGGACACGGCCGAAGGGTGCTGGCAGGATTTCGGCTTTGCGAAAAACGCACTGTCGTTAACGACGCTTCCATATTCACGGGGGATCAAACCGATATGACCCGTTTAAGGATTATGTGGATAACACCGGGTTAGTAAATTTTATATCCAACTGGACGACGTGCGCGGGTGAGCGGGAGGAGGGGAGAGCCTGGGAATTGAGGCCGCGATGAAATGCTGTGTGGGGGGCAGAAACCGGTGTTGACTCGGTCAACGGGCGTTGAAGGACGAACTCTTGGTCTCACGTACTAACGAATTCAATTTCTGACTTTTTCAATGTAAAGATGGTCATTCGAATAACCACAGTCCAGTTACTGAATTAATCATTTTCTTCGTATTCATTGGCAATAGATTTTTATTTTATTTTGGCATCAAGAAAAATCTGTATTTGTATATTAACATCAGAATATTATTTAGAATACAGTCAAGGAAATTATATTTAATTCATTTAAAGTACGGTTTTTTTAAGCAATTTCATGTAACCAATTTCTTTCTTGTGTATGCTTGTACGTTAAACATTTAACTGTATAATTGACCCTGACTATTCCGTTTGAGCAGATCCCAATATAATATGTGTGTGACTGAACTGTATAATTTAATTTAATAATAATTATAATTTAATAATATTAGTTTAACTGGAAAAATATAAAAAGAAAAATTAAATAAAATAAACAACAGTAATGCAAGATATTTGTAGATGAAATAGTCATTAATCATCACGGCGTTGATGCAGTTACAAATAAATGAAATAAAAACCAAAAAATTATTATCAAATATTTTGAAAGTTGTTTGTATGCAAATTTTACCTTTTTTGGACATATTTCGTGAGAAATTATTCGAACTCGTGATCACATAGAAAACAGTAAATTTATTTAACAAACAACTTCTATTCACTATCTATACATCTATACTTAATATTACAATATTACGTGATATTAAGTAAACTTTGTTTTGTTATTAATTTTTTTCCCCTTTTAAAATCTGCTTTATATTAATAAGTGATAATAAATTTGTTTATTATTTAAAACTTTCTATATCTATATATATATATATATATATATATATATATAAGTTAGTTATATATAAAGTGTGAACACATAATGACATAATATATAAGTTACTCCTTCAAACATTGAAGAATATTGAAATTATAAATGAAAATTATATTTGAATAGAAAGTAATATAAGCCACTATATATTTTTGGAATGCCTTCCACATAATTCTGACAGCAAAAGTGTTTAAATGATAGAACATTAAGACCGATGTAAGAAACAAATAAATTCATTAACTCACACGTTAAAAACGATGTAGTCAAGTAAAGTGAGTGAGTCTTCTTGTTCAGCAATGCATAGTAACCTAATCCGCGTTCTAAAATAATTTGTAGTGACAAGGGCCGATCATCGCATTGATCCATACCAAATCCCTGACTATTAAGATGTGAATAAAACAATTATTCTGGTGTTTTTAATATCAATGAACCTGTTCTGTTTCCATTATTAATTGATTTTTAAGCTGTTGAGGGAAATAAAACTCCAATTAGGAATGTGAAATACGTTCATTGGACAAAAATTACCGCGGGAAAATACCTGTTGACATGATTCAATACCCTCAAGTGAAAATAAGCTATGTGAATAGAAATATTTGTTTTATATTTTTAGATTTCATGTAGCTTTTAACTGGAGTTCAAATTATGTCATCAAATTTATAATTTAATACACCGAATCTGACTCCAATATTTATTTAGGAAATCAATGGCTTCTTGTCAGAGCACAAAATAAAGTCTCACAAACAGCTCATTGATTTTCTTGTTACTGAATTTTTTTAATAAGGAATGTGTGCAGCAATTAGATTTCCATGAATTATAGCAGTGTTCATTTCATTGGCTGCATTTTGATGTTAACAATATAGTCACAACATTCAATAAAATGTGTAAGTTGTTGTTTGTAAAATTATATCATATATATATATATATATATATATATATATATATATAATAATTTTTATTGTATTACAATGTATTCTGATATTTTCTTTTTACTGTTACAAATGGAATCACCTGTGTGTATGTTCTGGCGGTGAGCGTCTCTCCTTCAGTTGTCTCTAGATCTCAATGTTAAGTGTCTAGTGTGTGATTCAAAATACATTCCATTGGACGGAGGAAGTAACCAGCTGCGGTCCGAAAACGTTCTAATATAAACGAAACCTTGATGGAATCGAGGAAAAAGTGTTTCAATTGTCAGAGATAGAGGTGGGGTGTAACTTCATTTTTCCAATTACTATATTCAATACAGGGTTTTTCATCATTCATTTACCACAAGCATCGGGTGTGGGTGGACGCATTAAAAAATTATAAATAAATAACCCTTTGACATTCCAAATTTTGTTATCATTTTTTCTTACAGAGCAACTCACACATTTCTTTTTCTTTGCGCACCAAATGTACATTCTGCTCTTTGAGATACAAATTGGTTTCAAACACTGCATGTCGAAGATTTGTTATAAATAGTATACATATTATAAAACATATTACTTATGGAACGGAGAGATGCGAGATTTACACACGAATTATTCGCAGACAAACTTTGCAATTTCATATTAGTCCTAAAGCTAGGAATAACTTTGTTGGAACATTCGTTCTTTCTCAGAATGTAAAAATTATTTTAATGAATTTGCATACAATAAAAGTCCTTTAATAAGTCAATATGAGGTGACAAACGTTTCTATACACAACGATTTTGCAAGCAACTTTTGCACGAAGTACCTACATCAATTATTTTTTATGACAATTCAGAAATTCTTGGGGATTGATCATATTGATGGAAAATTAATTTGTTCCTTTAACAAAATAATTGTACTAGATTGTTATGAATGTACGAGAAACAACACAAACTTAAGTTTATATTTCATCTCAAAATGTAGAAAATTTGTGTACTTCACCTGTTGTTAAAAAGAATAATGATCAAATCGTCCGCTTTTACAGGACAACAAGAATTTCCAAACAAGAAAATAGAAAGAAAATGATAATTTAATAATTTATTACATAAAAATAGAATGATACTTTAATAATTTGATTATATATGGTGATAATTATTAATGAATAAATTATTTTTAAGGTGCGTTTTAAATTTTCGTATATTAAATAAAAATATTATGCGACATTAATTTGAATTATCAAAGCGCATGAACGAAATATTTCACTTGCCAAAGTATTGAACATCTCATACTCTTTATTGTCATCACAATCTGTGTTTTGTTTCAAATTATTACAAAAAGAGAAAATATTTGGTAATAATAATGTCAGAGGTGTTATTGGCGTTAAGAAAAATACTGCACTTCTGTTAAATCAAAATGTGTGTTCAAAGTACCAAAAAACGTTCGGACAGAGAGAAGAGCACAAAGTAAAGCAGAAAATGTACGAAAAAGTGAAACCATGAAAGAATGTTGATGATCATATACCTTCACAAAATGAAATACAAATTACGATCAAAAGAAACATTGGAAAACGCACATTTCGTATGAAACGAAAAATGAATATGACACATCGTCAAAAGCATTTAATCACATTCACCAGAATTGCTTTTACAAAGTTATAATTGTTCACAAATGTCATGATCACAAAATTCACAATGACGACGAATAAAACAATATATTATTTGATCTATTTTTGCCACCTTCCTCAATATTAAATACAAATTCTGCAAACGAGGTATTCACAAATGTTAAATATTTCTTCAATCCACAATAAATAAACAGAGGTTGTCTGGTATCAAGTCTATATTTCGTCTTAAGATCTTTTCGATCGCGTCGCGATCATCGTCAGAGCTTGCAGCTGCTGGGCGGAAAACGAAGTTCTGCCTAACTGCCGAAGGTGTTTTGCCGAAGTTCTGCAGAACTTCGTTTTCCGCCCAGCAGCTGCAAGCTCTGACGATGATCGCGACGCGATCGAAAAGATCTTAAGACGAAATATAGACTTGATACCAGACAACCTCTGTTTATTTATTGTGAATTAATAAGGTATCTATATCACCAACATTCTAATTAATTTCTTCAATCATATCACACGTGTATTCCAAAATATTACAGTAGTATGGTCCGCACGTCCTACACACCATGGTCGCTTTAACGTGTCCGTTTCGCCATCTCCGCGCCACCCCGCACGGCAACATCTCTACTTTTTTTTTTTTTAATTTAAGTCGAATGAACATCTAGGTCATTAGCGACCACTATTGAAGTTAACGTTATGGTAACTATGAAGGTGAAACGAAATGCTGATGAAAAGGGGTGAACGTACGAATACCAGTACAACCATGCCCGAGGCGGGACTCGAACCCTCGCCCCTTCAGTCCGAGATCACTACGGCACTATTACCTTCGCCTTCTCGGCCACCAGGCCGACATCCCTGCTTTCTAGATGCGGGTTGTACTGTTTTCCGTAACACGAATTTTCAGGTGTAACCGAATTTTTAGTTTCATTTTGGGATTGTGAACCGTCCTGTTTCATTTCGGCTGCTCAGAAGTTTTTGGGTGAAATGTGGACGCAATGACATCCGTGATTTCTGTAAGAAACTCACTCACATCCATACATTTTTCTATTTTTTAATGTAAATGCATGGTATTTCTACAGAAGAAAATACTATAGATGGATTAATTTACAAGTATTAAATAAATAACAATATTATAATTACAATTAAAACATTTTGAAACAGTTTGATACTACGTATTATTTTTTTTGTTAAATTTATATAGTGAGATATTTTGTGCGGCTGATGTTTTGAACTCAAATATTAGGTTGGAAAGTGTCTGGAGTAAGGTTGCTCCCGATCCAAAATTTAAAACTCAAATATTTCTTTCACGTATTTGAGAGAATGAAAGTGTTAATTCATATTCATAAGCCAAATCAATTATTTTGTATTCATTCTAATGTATTCTTTATTAACTGTAAAAATAAAATACAATACGATTTTATGTATTGTTTTCCTTGTAATAGGCTTCTCAACAATTTGATAGAACTCCCAGATGGACAGTCCGGTCTGCAAACTTGTACGTTAAAAGGGACGTTCCGATTTCATTCCGGAAACGATTATTTTCTTTTGATTTATGTAGAATCGGTACTCGGTTCCTTTGCTTCCAATTCTTACTGGAATCGGTTTTAAAAGCTCATTATTGATTCTAATGAATACATTTGAGTATTTTATCCCCTGTTGACTGACAAATTGTGAGAAACTTAAACACAGAAACTCTTGGGTTTTCATAATCTTTGTGTGTTTCTGCAGTTTATCATAATCATCCTGATCTAATTATAAAGAAAAACTATGCAGGGAGCTATTTTAAATGTTCGTTTCCATCGCTGATGCTTTCGTTTGATACGTTTTATTACTACATCATGAAAATAAAATTTCTTTGAATATCGATACTTATGTTGTAATTTGATTTCGAATTTGAAAATTTCTTTGCATATTTTTTCTATTATGAAAGTAGAGAGCATGGTGTAAGAAGTCATTTGAACACAGTTTCTTTAGAAATTTATTCTTTTCTGGTATTTCGATCCAGAATCGATTTCGGCCTTTCGATTCCTATTTTGATTCCAGAATCGATTCTTTTACGGGAATCGAATGTTCCTGTTCATTAAAGAGAAGTGTACAAGTATATTGTATACTCGTGATAATGAACTACGCTTGTGACCCTGAGAGTTCGAATGCTGTATCGAATGATCTACGAAAGGGCATGCTGCTGCAGCCCATGAGTACGCGGACGACTATGAACCCGAAAATACAGTGTGAAACGGGATGAGGGAAGGATGATGGCGGATTTCGAAGCATTAGTGCGACATGACACTCTCTAGGCCGGAAAACTCTCGCTGAAACTGACCTGTACCACACACATCCATCTCTTTACTTTTCAAAGGCAGTTATTGAAACTCAAAGCGAGATCTCAAACATGGGGCAAACATAGCTTTATACTACCCTTATTTATTTAATTTATATTTTCTCGCATTTCAGGACGAACAGAGGTGCAATTCAAACTAATGGTGCTAGAACAGCACGTACTTTCTAGCAATAGCAATAGTAACGTAATGTTTTAATACTGCAATTTCCATCCGTATTAACACATTTCGGTCTTTACTTGTTAGACTCTCATCGTAGCACATTAGGTGCGAAATCGAATTATTTTAGAGTTAATACATCAACACAAAATCTTCAATTCAAAACTGCGTTCCATTTAGCCAGAACAAATCTGCTCAACAAGAAAAACATTCTAAACTGCCTTGACATTGCCGTATTTCGACCTAATATTTCGTTAATGACTCACAGAATAAAGCAAAAGAAGCACGGTAAATTCGAAAATGCAATTTCAAACTACTCAATTGTTCAGAAAATGATCTTATTTAAAGATCTAATTTTGAAAAGCATATTTAATTAAGTAAAAAATCTCTGACGTCAGTATTTGCATTGTTAATTTCTAGCAATTTTCATTCACAAAGTTCGCCAAAAATGAGACCTGCTCCATTTTGCTGATGTGCTTTTCTCTATTTGAAAAAAAAAAAACCAGCAATTTTTGTGAATTTTTTTGCGTTTATTTCAACCAAAAATTACGAGATAATTATTCATTCTCTTAAAAAATAGACATGAAATCACTTCTAAAAATTTATTTTTAGAAGAAATTTTATTAAGAATAACACTTCTGTCATATATTTTGTAGTTTTGCAATGTAAATTTTTTACCATTTTCGAAAATTAGGGCGTTTACAGAAAATGGGACCTGCGCTCTTTATAATCGTACTTTTCTATTCGAGAAAAAAAATAGAAAAATTTGGAGTCATTATTGAGAAAATAATGGTTTGACATGAAATGGTGATAATATTGAATGAAAATAATATTGACTACATTTCAAGCACAATTTCATAAAAATTATTTATATTTTCGAAACATTGTACATGACATCATATAAATTCGAAGAACAGATTTTATTAAGAAAATAAACTGTTTTGAGACTTGTAATTATAAGAAAACGCCGAAAACTTTTTGAACTTTTGTAGTTTTCAAAAATTCACTTTTCTCTGAGCACGCGACCTAAACCAGCTTTAGCTGCTGAGGACAAATTTAATAAAAAAAACGTGCAGCCACTTTGAGTAAAGCTTGAAAACGGGGTTAAGATTTCATGTAAAGTGCCCCCAAAAATCAAACTATTAGTTTCAAAATCGCAGGGCCTCGAGTTCGGCCAGTTAGATGAGGAAAATCAATTTTGAAGAAAATCATTTAACGATTAAGGCTCTACCGTTGCACACAGACGATCAGACGTTTTGCCGTCAGCCAATTTTTCGGTGTCAAGGATCTACAGAGTATGGATCGTTAAAAATGCAGGTCGCGTCTTCTTTGATCACATACTTTTCGAAAATTACAAAAAGAACGAATTTTTTTTTGGCTTTACCCAACAATAACAATATTTATGAGAAATATTTTACAAATTTACGTTTTTCTGTGGGAGCAAACAAAGTGCATGTTTTCTTCGGTTGAACTTAAAACTCACTACACACACAACCTTCTGGATGTGATAGAAGAGAAATCGACAAGAATCTGCTGGGTAGAAACGAAGCCTTTGTGTGTGTGTGTGTGTGTGTGTGTGTGTGTGTGTGTGTGCGCGCGCGCGCGCATTTGTGTACGTGCATTTGTGTGCGTACGTTTATGTGCGTGTGTGTGTGTAGGGGGTAATGACATTAAAAACATTAGTTCACCTAATTGAGAAGAAAACGGTGGTGCATTTTTTTCCTCATAACGTTCTGAATACGTACGACGGAGGAAGACGCAGCAGTCTTCGGTCGGTCGGGCTGGCTGCCGCTAGTTGCGCGCGCGCTCCACAGATGGCTCTGCGTGGTCGGCGGCGCGGCGCGGCGCGTGGCGTGGCCGGTCCGCGCGCAGCGGCGCCCTGCGACGGCCGCGGCGTCGCGGGCCCGCGCCGGCGCCCAGCCGCGCGCCGGAGGTGGCGGCCGGCGACTGGCTGGGCGGGAGGGGGCGGGGCGGGGAGGGCGCCGAGCGACGCCCGAGAAACCCCGCTCCGGCGCTAGGAGGCGCTGTTCCCGACGCGGGCCCGACATCTAGCGGGGCTGCAGGAACGTAGGAGAGTAGTCGACCGAGAGAGCGTTGCACAACGTGGCGTAAGCACCTGGCTTTAAAACCTATGTTAAGTCGCGTCTATCATGTGTTCAAAATAAATTAGCTAGGGGTAGCCCCTCCGGCGGGCATTTTTATGTCGATTATTTTATTTGTGCAGAGTATGTTTATAATGAAAATAAATTTTAAACACAATACAATTTTATAAGAAAAAAAACGATGATTCCAGTCAATAAAGTATATTTAAAGCAGACGTTTCGGCCTATATTGTAAGGGCCTCTTCAGTGTCTGAAAGGTCAACACACTAATCAGTTACAATCTTACATAATATTACTAGTATAAAATAATTAAAAACAAAAACAACGAGAAAAAGACGTGGTAAGAAATTCTCATTGTTATTGTTTTTAATTGTTTTATACTAGTAATATTATGTAAGATTGTAACTGATTGATGTGTTGACCTTTCAGACACTGAAGAGGGCCTAACAATTTAGGCCGAAACGTCAGCTTTAAATATACTGTATTGACTGGAATCATCGTTTTTTTCTTATAATGTCTGATTTATCCAGTGAATCCTGATTTATTTATTACAATACAATTTCCTGAATCGTCTACCCTCGAGTACAGAGTTACATGGAAAAGTATGAACGGAAGGCTTATTCTGTAAATGGGCGCATCTCCTGTCGGCGTCTGTGATAGGTAAGGCCTACTATACAGTTCCAAATAAATTAAATTAAAATAAAGTTTTCTAGAAAAACATGTTTTTTAGTAGAATATTTCTAGTACGTACTAGAAAGATCTGGTTAAAAAGTATTAATTGATGATCTAGTTAACAGACATCGAATAAGCAATTGATTGTCTTTGAGGATGGCTTAGAACCACTGCAAAAGACGATTTAAGTGCAAAACTCTCTCCCAAAACACGTTATTTTGAAAATCCTCATCAAATATTTCCAAAGGAAATTTGTACAACAAATAGTCTGAGAGACATCGAATGGCACCTCCTTGTGACCAAATGGAGGACCGGAAGAGGTGTGACCTTGAGTGATTGACAGACAGGCTGACATACGTAGGATAACCGACCACTACAGAGGATACCGATTCGCGGTGGAAAATTGTCTAGGAATCTGAATTGAAAGACATCGTTTCTATAAAAAAAATCTACTAAAAAATTCTAAAATGCCACGGACAAAGTGAGATTACAAAGCTCGTTCTTCTAATTTTTAATAAATTACTCCTAATAATTCTGACATTATGCTAAAATAACAATGAAATATTCGCTGAAGGTTGATGCTTTCTTTATTTCAGAGAATTGTTTCTTTTATAATTCCTTTCTCTCTTGTAAACATGCTTATTTGACTTGTAAGGCAAAGTGACTATAGAACGCATGGAATCATACCAAAATTAATCCAATTCTCGATTCTCTGAAAACGTTCATACCTCGTCTCTTCAGAAACCATAATAAAATGTGCCATTTACACTTCATGCAATCCCATGTTTCGTTCTCAGATGTACTGATAAGTTCCGGGAAGCGATGAGACAAATTAGAATTTCTTTTGAAATCTGAATTAGATTCCCAAACCGTCCACGAATTTTTAAACATCGAGCACGGCGAATACTTTATGAAAACGAATTGAATTAAAAAGAAAAGAAAAGTGATCTCACAGTTTCACGTGAAGATATTGATATTGATATGAGATGAGTTGGACGACAAATTTCCTCTCTGTGATATATCAAAAGATTCTCGGTTCACTCAGTTTTGCAAAATTGTCCAGATTTTTAATCTGCCATAAAATGTATCACACATTGATAATTTACGTTTTGGAAATACAATTGTAATTTCATCACCTTCAGAAAACATTCAAGAACACATGCTTCGTACGAATCTCAACTAGAAATATATTACGGGAGATCCCGAAATACCGGTGGTAACTAACGTGCCATCTAAACACATTTTTCTACAATTCGTCATTCGAATTCGGCCAATGAAGAAAGTAGGTGTTATGTGCTCAAATTATAGCAACAAGCATACACAAGAAAAACTTAGTAAGAATAATCATAAAATGTATCACCTACAAATATACAATAAGATAATATTGAAATAGATGTTCAACTTCTGAATGTCATATAGAGAATAAGAGGATTTCAAAGCAAATTCAATCGGCGCAATGGCTGGATTTTTCGATTTCTTCCATTCACAAATGGGTGAATGGAAGGCAATGGCAGAGGCTGCGGCGAGAATCGGAACGGAGGGCGTCCTGGGTGCCAAGGGCGGCAAAACGGCAGAGCGGGCAAGGCGGCGCAGGCAGGAGGCGGGCGAGAGCGCGGCGAGGCGAGAGGCGTGGGTGGGGGGCGAGGGCGAGCGGCAGGACGCAGGCGAGGCAGCAGAGGGGGACGGCGTGGCGGGGCGCGGGCAAGGAGGCAGGCAAGAGCGCAGGGCGAGGCAGCAGAGGCGTGGGCGCAGGGGCGAGGCGGCAGGGCGTGGGGCAGGGCAGGCGCAGTGGGGCAGAGGCGAGGGCGGCAGGGGAGGCGGCAGGTGCGGGGCGGCAGGGCGAGGGCGCGGAGCGGGCGGCAGTGGCGAGGGCGGCAGGGGCGAGGGCAGCAGAGGCGTGGGCGGCAGGGGCAGGGCGGCAGAGGCGGGACAGCGGGGCGGAGGCGGCAGAGGCGAGGCGGCAGGGGCGAGGGCGGCAGGGTCGAGGCGGCGGGAGAGGGCGGCAGGTGCGAGGGCGGCAGGGGCGGGGCGGCGGGCGAGGGCGGCAGTGCAGGCGGCAGGGGCGGGGCGGCAGAGGCGTGGGCGGCAGGGCGGGCAGGCAGAGGCGAGGACGGCAGGGCGAGGCGGCAGGGCGGGGCGCAGGGGCGAGGGCGGCAGGTGCGAGGGCGGCAGGGCGAGGACGAGCAGGGCGAGGGCGGCAGGGTCGGGGCGGCGGAGCGGGCGGCAGGGCGAGGGCGGCAGGGCGAGGGCGGCAGAGGCGAGGGCGGCAGGGGCGAGGGCGGCAGAGGCGAGGGCGGCAGGGGCGAGGGCGGCAGAGGCGAGGGCGCGCAGGGGCGAGGGCGGCAGAGGGCAGGGCGGCAGCAGGAGGGCAGGGCGGCAGAGGCGAGGGCAGGCAGGGGCGAGGGCGGCAGAGGCAGCGGGGGCGGCAGGGGCGGGGCAGCAGAGGCAGGGCGAGCAGGGGCGAGGGCGGCAGAGGCGAGGGCGGCAGGGGCGAGGCGGCAGCAGGGGCGAGGGCGGCAGGGGGCGGAGAGCGGCAGGGCGGGCGAAACAGGGGCAGGTGCGAGGGCGGCAGGGGCGAGGGCGGCAGGGGCGAGGGCGGCAGAGGCGAGGGCGCAGGGGCGAGGGACAGCAGAGGCGAGGGCAGGCAGGGTCGAGGGCGGCAGGGCGGAGGGCGGCAGGTGCGAGGGCAGCGGGGTGAGGGCGGCAGGGCGAGGGCGGCAGAGGCGAGGACGGCGAGGGGCGAGGGCAGCAGAGGCGAGGGCGGCAGGGGCGAGGGCGGCAGAGGCGAGGGCGGCAGGGGCGAGGACAGCAGAGGCGAGGGCGGCAGGGTCGAGGGCGGCAGAGACGAGGGCGGCAGGGGCGAGGGCGGCAGGGGCGAGGGCGGCAGGGGCGAGGGCGGCAGGGGCGAGGGCGGCAGGGTCGAGGGCGGCAGAGGCGAGGGCGGCAGGGTCGAGGGCGGCAGAGGCGAGGACGGCAGAGGCGAGGACGGCAGGGGCGAGGGCGGCAGAGGCGAGGGCGGCAGGGGCGAGGACAGCAGAGGCGAGGACAGCGAGGGGCGAGGGCGGCAGGGGCGAGGGCGGCAGGGGCGAGGGCGGCAGGGGCGAGGGCGGCAGGGGCGAGGGCGGCAGAGGCGAGGGCGGCAGGGGCGAGGCCGGCCGGGGCGACGGTGGCGGGCGCGAGGGCGGGCGCTGAGGCGCGAGCCGGTGATAATCGCGGGCCGCCGCCGCCGACAAATTGGCAAAGTTGGCGCCTCACTCAGGTGGGCCGGCGCTGAGCGGGGAGCGGATTGCGACAAGGAGGGCCCGCGCGTCGGCGCTCAGCGCTGGGGGCTCAGCCAACGCCGCGCCCCTGCCCCCGCGCCAGGGCTGGCGAAAGAGCGCGCGAAAGGCCGCGTACCCAGACGCGTGCACAAGCAGTACTTCTAACGAGGATGTTTATTTTGTTCATTTGCTAGAGGAAGTCAATTTTATATATAGAATTTCTGAAAACAAAATTGTGTTGAAACAAGAAATTGGTAGCCACTTGGGAAGTGGAGTACGCTCAAACGTCTTGGCAAGCTATGTTCGAAGGGTCATAGGTTCGAATCCTATCTCCGGCATGGATGTTCGCTTGAGTGTGGTGGCAGGATGAGGCCATCCCAACCATCGTAAACCAATTATTTCCATTCCCCTACTTCCACCTTTGGAATAATGATTTTTTTATGAGTAGGGTGTATGAGAACGGCGTAATCAGAAGCTGGCTCCCTGACGTCTAAAATGGTGAAACGGCTATCTCGAAAAATATGGTTGAGGGACTATACCGGAAGGACCAAAGAGTCTCCTAAGAAATGGGATGTTACAGCATCTTTTGTGAGTTATTCACTCTGGTAGATGAGGATTCTAAACGTATCCCAGAGAAGTTCCCTGTGGCTACCAAATGGGGAACACATCCCTTGATAGAAATACAGAAATTAATATACAAATAAATGAGAAGTGTTCATGCAAAAACAAACATGTTCCTTGAAAAGAAGTTGAGTTAGCATTGTAGCATTAGAAATGACAGTCAGGTGCGTCCTCTGTCCTGATATGGAGGAGCAAAAGCTTCTTTACTATTTTTTCTTGTAAACATACGAGGTTCAGGCAAACTCCAATATGTCCACAGCATTGTTGCAAACTATGAAGAATAGGTCCATGTAATCAATAAGATGTAATCATTTACGATCACGTGACTGACTATGCCGCATGGTACATTCTATCTGTAAAATCTTCAAAACTACGTCTTATTTTATTTACTGTATTTTGGGATTTCGAGGTCACAAAAACTTTGAGTGGTATGTGCAAGAATGTACACATTAGAAATGTGAAGCGAATCCTTATTCAGAATACAATGAAAGGTAAGATGATCCATACAGTCAAAGGTGTCCCACAGAAATATTTTAGATTTGATGAAATTTCTGCTTTGATCCTTTGGAAACGTTGTTTTTCTTTAACAAGTGTGGTAAAATTTAGCCTTCAACAGATACCACTTAAAAGGGGTATTCCATTGGCAAAGAGATCTACTGTAGCAAGTCTATTGACTGAACTTTTAAGAGAAAAATGGAGAGATTTCTTCCGATACTCTTAGCATGGAATGATATTCCTTTGTTCTTGATGGACCAATAGCTGACAAACAAGCTGTAATAGATAGCCAAGAACTGAAAGATAATTGCGATCCAACAGAAGATGAACATTACTTGTGCATATAGATTTTAATTTCTATTTAATTATTTGTAATTTCTATAGAGACCAAGAATGGTTACATTAGCTACAAAAATTGATATAGTAGTTTTATCTGTTTTGAAAAATGAAATATTTGTATACAAAATGCAATAAAACGTTTTATCGCAATGAAATATAATGATAACATTAGCCCTATTATGTGCAAAAACAAACATGTCTACAGGTGGTTCGGACAAAAAAAAACATGTCTAAATTTTCCAAGGAAAAGCATACATTTCTAACTTTTAACCTGAAAGATCGTCATAGATTAATAACTGATTTGATAGCAGTATGCGTAGACTATTGTAATAGTACTGGTAAGCAGAACAGAATATTACATTGTTTGAAAGGCAATAACTTATCAACAATCAGTTCTTTTATCTTTCTAAAAAATCTGCTTTGTTATTTGCATAAACGCTCCTCAAATACATAATAAAAAATTTAATTATATGATGGGTAGCATTTACTTAGGGAAAGGCGAAGCGGCCTTTTAAGTGGTGCTAAACAGCATGTACTTTCTCTCCTGTACTTTCACGCAAAATTACGCAAAAAGAACTCAAATTTTTGAAAGATTGTACTGACCTTATTTCAAAATCTATCTTCAGGGAACAGATCTCTTTATTAACTCTCTTGATTAAGAGAAAAAATCTCTAATCTTAATAAGTAGGAAGACATCGAAAAAATTTTGAATTTTTGCAATTTTCGAAAAATCCTCGACCGTTCTCTTAAACGTCCTTCACATTATTCAACAAAAAGTTTAATAAAAAACGATGGGGTCGTTTTTTGTTGGAAATTTTGAAAATTTCCTAGTGACTTCATGTAAAGTACCTCTCAAAATTAAAATATCGCTTTAAAATTCAAGGGGTCGCGAAGTCAGCCAGATCAATTCAAGAATATCAATTTTGGAGAAAATCGGCTGGACGGTTTAGCCGCTAGCGTTGTTCACAGACGTACAGACAGACGGGCATTTCGGTATCAAGAACCCAAAAAACATGGATTCGGAGTGACACCACGTGTTAGAGGTTGTTTTTTCTAAATTTAGCAACTGGATGTATTCACTTTTTCGTTACCACAGCCCTGTAATAAAGAATTTTCTGCCGAAAATTCGCGTTTTTGTCGCGCAGCTTTACCTAACGTTCTCTTAACTCCGTAGCGAGAAAGTAAAAATAAAAAACAAATCAAAATTTTCATTATTGCTGCTTTTCAATTATTACGATACAAATAGTCAACAGAAACTACATGTCAACAGAAAGTAACGAACTCGTAATGAAAGCATGATCGCAAAAGCCTATTCATAGATACACTCTGTTGATATATTCCTACTCTTGAAATGAAACTTCGTGAACGCAACGGTTTTCTTCGTCGTTACTTCGTTCGATGATATAATGTCTGCACAAAGAAACACGCACACACACACGCGCGCGATTTGCACTATATGTCGTTTCATTCAATGTGTATTTGTATGAGTTACTTGTTGCAGTGTAAATGATACAAAACTTCCACTTCAGTTAGTTATAATAAATTGAAAACGTAGGTATTTTGAGTTAACAAACAAATTTGTTAAAAAGTCATCAATGAAAGGAGTTTTAGCTGTAATGGACCTCAAACTTTTTAATTGACCGAATTCCCCAAATTTTCGATATACATCTCCTTAGGAGATAGATATCGAACAATTTGAGGAATGTAAAAAGTATCGCGTCTTTGTGCATTATTCAAATCAATAAGAGGATCGTCCGTGGGGTGAAGTACGGAAAAACTATCATCACCAACTTACGTCGCGCGGAAGGATCATGGTTTCAAAATTCGGCAAAGAAAACAGAGAACAGATGTAGGTAAATTCTCATTTGTAAACAGAACGATACAAAATTGGAACAAATTACCTGCAGCAGTGCTGGAGACTTTCCCTCAGAATGTCAAAAATTTTAAAATTAGACTAAGTAAATATGGTTAATAGATTAATTTTGTAAAATTGTATTTGGTAACATGTAAATATTTTAATGTTGTTTGATGTTTGTTTTGTGTATTTTTAGTAATTCTTTAGAAAACGCTACCATCGGAAGTATTCTATGTATTCCTAAGTAGCAAAATAAATATTATATTCTATTCTATTCTATATATTCGAAAACTAATCGTCAGCAAATAATGCTTACGAGCGCGAATTCCGAGACAAGATAAATCTCAAATGCCCTATTTCATAAATTAGCTTATGGAAAAGTTTTAGACGTTGTTGAAATTATACTATGGCTGTTGTTTTGTATTTCGTAGAATCATTCGTTGGTATTTGAGCACAAACGCGTGAGGGAGGGAGTGAAATACGCTTGGTTCTAAACTTAATTGATCAAGGCAGTTCAGAATATGTTAACTAGAAGGTAATCTATATTATATAATTACATTTCAGCACTTCCCTGTTTTGTAACTAGGAACTAGTTACATTATTATGTGTCTCAGTATATCGGTTAATTTATTTAAAAAAATAATTTCACACTGATAATAAATAACACGCACGTGGTAAGAGAAGCTCAAAGAAGAATAATGTTCAAGAGCTGTGTAAATCACTCAGATTTGTCACTTGTACTAGATAGCTTAATTACAGAAAAGGAAAACATAGTAATGAGATGCACGGGATAATCCACGCGATTGAGTGGAAAGCTAGTTGATTGGAATTGAAAATCCATAGGTAGTCAAAAATGCAATATAAAATGCACTAATAATCCGATCTTAATTTCTTGAGTTTTAAAACTTGAGTTGCATTTACAGTAAACGAGCTCAAAAGTCATTATGTCACTACAAAATAGAGAGAAAATTATTTATATGACTATATTTTAGTAAGTCCAGGATTTGTTTTACTTCTATTATTACCAGTGATCAAGTTGATGTGTGACGACTTGATGGAACTGAGTCCATATTGGATAACTTACTGCTCTGCAAGTAAGTGATGACGACGACAAACGTGTAAACTTTGTAAACAACAAATCGGGCACCGTAATAACGTTAGATATAATAGTCGATTATGTTTGATGCCAAAGATAATGACAAAATAAACAGGATTTGTTGCGCCGTTCATATTTTCTCTCCTCAATCTTCCTTTCCGGTGGTGAATCCATACTAGGTAAATAGTTGGGTTGAATTTAACTGCTACCTGGAGGACAATTCTAGCGACCGGCTGCTCTAATCGATAGTTCATCATGGTTTTCCCGATCGATATACGGTGAATGGAGGAGTAGTACCCTAATAAAAGGCCACGGGCCGTGTTGGGAGATACCTGGAGAAGAATTAGACCCCATGTGGATGTGTTGGTCGACCATGGATCTCACCATCTTGCTGGAAAAAAACAATGTCACCTCCTACGATAAAACTTTCACTTTGCTAATGTGATTAGTTGCCATAGCAGTTGGCATGCCAGAAAACATCAATCAATTCATCACCATTCAAATCATATCACTTATCATTGAATTCCATTTGTATATATTAAGACCAAGAAGGCTAAAGAAAGAGAATCATAATAAAGAACACATCATTGATGTTTCCTACACGTCCCCTTCCGTCCTCTTCCGAACAGCCGAGTCCATCAGTACTTAGTCCGGTTTAAGGGAAAAGAATAATGCTGCACCTACATGACGTTCGCCCTGCCACACTTAAGCCCATACGTGGCGCCCACTCATCTTATTTTACACAACTTTTAGTAAGTTCAGGAAAGGATTCGTGCACAGGGGTGATTCATTGCGTACTAGACCATAACCGACTGCTTTTCTCGAGATCATGTCAGTCAAGCCTTACGCGGAATTTGAACCCACAGGCTCAGTGCATCGCGTACTTGGTTGCCCCAAACCTCTCCACCACCACGCCGGCTATTTCTGAAATAGTAATGTACAAGAAAAAAATGTTACATCTGTGAACTGTGCTTCACTTGATGTACAGGCCCATCACGCATTACCACCATTGTAATGATATGTATAACACAAACAGAGGCGATATTAATTTTTTGTCTTTTCATATTTGGTCTCCTCCACTTCCACTTCTTCTCTCTTTCAGAGGCTCAGGTGTAGGCCCCGCACGTGCCTCGGGCGGTGGCAGACGGGTTGGACACCACTGACGTAACGGGGGTCGAGAGGATGGGGGCGGGGCGGAGGCCGGAGGCAGCGGCGCCTCCGCCGGACTTTGCGCGGGCGCGCGGGGGGGGGGGGGGGGGGGGGGGGGGGGCGGGGGCACGGGAGGTCAAGAAGTTTGCGCAGCCCCGGGTGGCACCCGCCTCCGCCCCCGGCCCCGCCCCCGCCGCCCGGGCGGAGCAGCTTTATTATCCCGCTGCCGTCAGGCTAACTGCCGCCCCCGCCCGCTCCCGCGCCGCCCCTGCGCCGCCCTGCGCCGCTCCGACGAACCCCAGCCAGCCAGCGTCCCTGCTGCTCAAGCGAGATGAGGCTCAAACTGAGGCGGGGAGGGACCGGGACGAGCGAGGCGCAGCGGGGCGTGGTGGGGCGGAGGGGGAAGGAGCGGGGAGGGGAGCGGGGGGGGCGCGGGGGCGGGCGCGACGGGGGGGAGGGGAGGTCGGGTGAGGCGGGCGAGGCGAAGCGGGGCGGAGTGGAGCGGGGCGGAGCGAGGCGGGGAGAGATGAGGCTCAAACCGGGGCGCACCGGGGGGGGGGGGGGAGGGCGGGATGGAGGGCGCGGGGCGGCGGGGCGGAGCGGGGGGGAGTGCGGGGCGGAGCGGGGGGGGGCGGGGCGAAGCGAGTCCGGGCGGGCGTGGAAGAGGACCCCGCCCCCGCTCCCCGCTCGCAGTTTTTCGACCTCGCCGCTTTCCCCGCCTGCGCCTCCGATGAAGGCGTCCACGACGAACACGACGGGCTCATCGTCATCGTCACCTCCAACGCTACGGCGCCAACTCTGACAACACTTCCCTTAGCGTGACTTCCCGGAGCGAAGCGGGCTGTGGCACGAGACCGTTCACTTTGCTCGCTACCCACCCTCGGGAACCGGATTTCAAATCTCAGGCAATTCATGTGGAATTTCTGACGCACCAAACAGGTTCGCGACACATTTTTTCGGGATTCTTCCGACCTCTCCATCTCATTTCATCATTTCTCTATTATTCAAATTATTCCGTTATTATACTCAACGATCAAAACCATTCACCTCGGGTTTGGCTGAAATGGCTGAGGACAGACGATTCTAATACAAAATACGGCGTCACTTACCGACTAAAATATCTGAATCATTAACGAAAGAAACGAGCGGAGCGTGGACGCAAATTTTGATTGACAGCTGTACCATCTCCTTAGCCTCAACGTGTCTCCAGCAACTTCACATATGTGTGGATATCTCGATGAGAACAGTTGATGCTCTTGAAACCCGATTGCACCACACGCACAGTGCGGTAATGTTGGATGAGATGAACGTTGCGGAGCTTCAATCGCTCTCCTTCACAATCGCTCTCTCGTTGACGAGCGGTCCTGCGAAACGAGAGAAGAAATGAAAGTGTAGCATCCGCTACTCAGCAGTGGAAACACGGGGTCGGCGTGGACCCTTCCAAAGCGGTCCCGTGAGGCCCTCACAAGAGGAAAGAGAATAGGCCCAACTGCAAGACTCCCAGGGCGTCAGGGAATCTGCCACGCTGGTGCCAGATGTGTCGCAAGACCACAGCGACGAGGTCACAGCGAGCGGGAGGTTGCAGCAAAGGGGGCTTTTCGTGCCGGAAACCTCAGCCCCGACGCCGTTACAAGGACGCGAGTTTGCATTGGAGTCCGCAATTGATGGATTATTAATCTCGGGCGACTGATCCGGGCGCATCAACTGCTAAGGTCATTAGTCCCGTAAGTGGGGTGAAATGTCTTGCTGGGGAGGTGGCGGTGTTGTTCCCCTGCTGGATGGTGAGATCCGGTGTCAACCTTCCATCGGCTATCGGGGATTTCCCATCAGCAGAGCACCGCCCCAAAAAGAACAAGTTCTAAGCTCACCTCTCCTCGGCTTGTGTGGTAATGTAGAATGTAAATGTAAGAAAGATAGCACAGGGAATGGGAAAGAGATCGCGCGCGGTCCATGGCCCGTTTGTTAGGGTACTGCGCTAGCATTCGCCTGCTACAGAATTCGCTTCGTATTAATCGGAGAAACCACGGAAAGCTACCGATCAGAGCAGCCGGCCGCTAGACACCAACAGCAGTCGACCCAACTCTCTAGCTAGTGACAAAAATCCCGCCGTTTGGGACTCGGACCTCCCGAACAGAAGCACTCTAGTGACATCAGTTGATGCCTTGAGCCACCTCTATCGGCGGGAGTCCGCAAGGTTGTGAGGATGAGTGCTAGGCCCACGTCGAACAGTGTGTTCAGTGGTTAGCAGTTGCAAGCGGGGAGTGAACGAATTGGTGCGGTCCGACACGAATTGGTGCGGTTCTTATGTATATATGTTAATAAAATGAATATTCCAAAACCAACTTGTGTGTGACTTGTGCAACCCACGACATCCGAACAGAGCAATGAAACTACTTCCCTTACGCTTTGCGAGGCAAGCTCCACCATCAAGGTGGTTTTTAATATCTGCCAATCAATATAATTTGAGTCACTCATTCATTCCGAGATTTATTGATTGATTTTATTGATTTTTTCGTCAACTACTCTGGTCCGGGCACGTCTACTACTTTGGTCATTAGTCCCGTTAGTGTAGTGCATGTTTTTTCTCGGGAGATGGCGGTGATCATCCCTCGCTGGATGGCGAGATCCGGCGCCAACCTACCGTCGGCTAGTGGGGTTTCCCCCTAATCAGGACTTCCCACCAACGGGGCACCACCCCAGCCGGGACAAGCTCTAAGCCCCCGACCGGTCTCCCGGAATATGTGGTAGTGTAGTGCATGTTAGTGTAAGTGTGTGTGTAAGGGGAGAGAATAGGACAAGAAAGAGGAAGGAAAGGTCGTGCGCGGTCCGTGGCTCGTTTGATAGGGTACTGCTCCGGCATTCGCCTTGTGCTGATCGAAGAAAGCACGGAAAACTACCGTTCAGAGCAGCCGGCCGCTAGAATTCAGTCGCCAGACAGCGACTAAATTCCACCTAGCTGAAAAGCTAGTGTCGAAAGTCCTGCCGCCGTCAGGACTCGTATGTACTCATGTACACTCAGACTCATATGTACATGTGGATTGTGTGCTGGAAGAATTTTTTATGCTTGTGCACATTGCTTTGAAGCTCCTGGAGGGTTTGATTTATTAAAATTTGCTGGTTATCAGGAACTTTAAAAGATAAAAACGAAAACCGTTTTATGTATGCTAAATATTAATGTTATCTCTTGTTAAAGGCAGCCATTGTTATCACAACGATTACATTCTTTATGCATACAGAAGTTGCAGTTAAAATCCGAGCGATTGTATTGATGCTTCGTTAAAAAAGTCGTATCCGTCAAAATGACGGGTTCGTCCTGCTAGGTAGGAAGAAAATCGCCTTCCTCCTAGTGTTAATCCCAATACAGTCGGGAAAGCTGACGTTCCTATCTCTCAACAGATACCTGAGAAGAATGAAGCTAATTACTGGATGTATACAGCTAATTTTTTAATAAACGGTAATATAGTTGTCTTAATGAGTCACAGTTGGTGTAAACAGGCTTCAATCAAATTATAGACAACGAATTATAGACAACGTGCAATATGAAATAAATTGTCCTTGTATTATTCGTTGTCTATAATTTCATTGAAGCCTGTTTGCACCAAAAGTACACAGCTAGCAAAATACTACTTAGGAGATTTTTGTTAATTGTACAGAAGACGGTGGAAAGTTTATGTTGATGAATCACCCGAATGCCTCGTAGAAGCAACCGACAAAAAAGAGAATTACAGAAGACGAACAAAATAGTATGAATTTCAAATCAAAAAACTTGGAAACTTTTTAAAACGAATGTAAAGTGATAGAACTTAGCCCCTCCCTACCTTCATCTTTATATCCTAAATGACCAAACACGTTCGAAAACTCTCTTTTCTGGAGGAAACGAACTAGCAAAACGTCTAAAAGATTTTTAATCTTTATACTATGCAGAAGACCCTGATTATCCAAAATAACACTTCATAACAGATTGTACCAAACGACAGAAAAGAAACAAGATACTAAACAATTAAAATGAAACGGAAACAGCCATAAACTGTTTCGAAGCGAAAGTGGGATACGGTCCAGAGATGGCCGTGCAGGGTAGCTGGCGGGGGCGAGCGATCGTCTTCGCTATGTACTCCCCCTCTCACCGCCTTCGTTAATCCGTGCAGCCAGTGCAGCGTCGCCGCCGCGGGAAGTTTCCCCATAACCGCGGCGCCCGCCCCGCCCCGCCCCCTGCCCCGCTGCGTCGGCCGGCGACGTTCGCGCCACTGCGCGGCGCAGAGTGGAATTTACATAGACGTGCGGCGCCGCTCCGCGCCGGGAGAGCTCGGCCTGGGAAGTGGCGCGCGCCCGAGAAATGAGGGGAGCGAGAAACGGTCACAGTGCAACGGTATCAGTCGGATACGCAACTGAAAGGTTTTCGGTGTATCGCAGTTTGAAAAACATATGATTATTTGGGAAAAACGGATTTTATTTAGTAGTTATTTGCGATTTTTGATTGATTGATTAGTAATTCCGGGGGTATCTACTGCTAAGGACATTAGTCCCGTAAGTGGAGTGCATTTTGTTTCCCGGGAGATAGCGTACATTCTCCCACCTGCGGGGATGGGGAGATCCGGCGCCGACCTACCGTTGGCTAGTGGGGTGTTCCCCTAACCAGGACTCTCCCACCAGCGGGGCACCGCCCCAGCCGGGACAAGCTCTAAGCTCCCGACCGGTCTCCCGGAATATGTGGTAGTGTGGTGCATGTTAGTGTAGGTGTCTGTATGTGTGTGTGTGTGTGTGTGTGTGTGTGTGTGGTAAGGGGAGAGGATAGGACAAGGAAGAGGAAGGACTGATCGCGCGCGGGCTGTCCCGTTTGTTAGGGTACTATTCCGGCATTCGCCTTGTGTTGATTGGAGAAACCACGGAAAACTACCGATCAGAGCTGCCGGCCGCTAGAATTCTCCTCCAGACAGCAACTGAATTCGACCTAGCTGAAAAGCTAATATCGAAAATCCTGCCGCCGTCAGGAGACCAACCTAGGACCTTTCGGTCAGAGGCGCTGCAGTGACTGCAAAGGCGCTGCAGTGCATCAGTTGATGCACTGAGCCACCGCTACCGGTGACCTACCGTCGGTTAGCGGGGTTCTTCTCAACTAGGTATCTCCTAACTAAGCTTAAAATTCCCTACTGGTAGTGTACTGAATATATATGAAAGTATGTGTGTGTAAGGGGTGAAGACAGGACAAGCAAGAGGAAAGAAAAATCGCGCGCGGTACGTGGCCCGTTTGTTAGGGCACTGCTCCAGCATTTGCCTGGTGTTGATTGGAGAAACCACGGAAAACTACCGATCACAGCAGCCAGCCTAGATTTCTTATCCAGACAGCGACTGAATCCGATCTTGCTGACTGTCAAAAATCCAGCCGGGACTAGAACCTAGGACCTCCCGGGCAGAGGCACTGCAGTCACGTCAATTGATTATCTGAGCCAACTCTCTGTGTTATTTACGAATTTAGACATTTTATCATAATACGAGAGTGGGAAATTAATCAGTCGATTGATACAATAAGATGTAACGATAAGGATATTATACAACGTTTTACCCCCTTTGTAAAAATTCCAATGAACAATATGTTTAAATTTCACTCTTTGTTCTCCAAAATGTGATAAACGTGAGCTGATAGTGATGAATAGGTCATAGATGACTAGAAGGCTTGTTTGAACACTTTTCTTTTCATTACTAAACAGATCATTGTTGTTAATTGTAGGCAACGGTACCACATTACATTTATAACGAAACTGATCTAGTTTTCGTGAAGTTTGACTTTAGATAATCGAATTACGATATTGTTGTACAATAGTAAGGATACACAAATGCTGGGGCGCGCGTGATAAAACATATTTAATGTGTAGGTATAATTGAGTTTGAATTAATTATTTTTAAGTTAGGAAGTCTGGTTTAAATGTAACTGTACAGCATGGCTAAAGAAGAGGTTCTGGTTGGAGATGTTAATGGTAAAAGTGAAGGGCAAGAGCTAGAAACAGAGCAGCGTAGATGAATTGGAGGGTTTAGTGTACGTTGAGTTCGCTTTGCAGTAGGTCAGTCTCTACAATTTTTCTAAATGGTGTAAATGTAACTTGTAAATGTAAATTGTAAAATGTAACACGTAAATGTAAACGTTCATTGGCTATGATATTAGAAATTGAAACTCGAACTTCGTATGAGCAATGAAAAAGAAATATATTAAAAAAATGTTGCTTCCATATCAATAAATAAACATTTTTCTTTAAATTCTCAAACTGTATAATCTACTGTATATCATACTACAAGACATACATATTGATTTGGATTTTCTTATTTTTTGAGATCGGATCTCTAACAGTATAATTAAAATTAGACTAACAGAATATCAATATACATCATAAACTGTCTTTAATGAAATTAGAAAAATTAGAAAAATCTGCAAGACTTTTCTAACAAAAGGTTTAAAATAAAATTTTTAAGCTTTCCCACACAAATTACAAGATTTTCAAATTAGCAGAGCCCCAAGGTGTGATATTTCAATCAGGTAATGTACGTCGTGAAGGGAAAATCCTGTGATTTATTCACAGATCGTAAAAGAGACGGACTCTCGCGTTTTTTAACTATTTGTTGGTTCATAATTCTTAAATTTAGTAATTCTGTCAAAATCTCAATATCCACGTTTCAAGCATTACAAAATTTTCTCTACTGATAAATACGCGAAAATAAAACGTGGGTGTCATTGATGTACTCGTGTAAAAGATACACTTGCAAATGAAAAACTCAGGCAATTGTATACTTTTCCCACTTGATGAACTAGATCAAAGTTTATTAACCAGCACAAATGTCACTGTTGTTTTGCGAATGGAGTATGCTGTTTCTCCTGAACACAAGTGTTTCTAAATCTGTTACTCTTCTTCTTTTATGTGGTCATATTTTGAGGCGAAAACGCTACTCCTGTTCCTTCATTTTTCGTTGCATCCGCAGCACTTACCATGTTCCTGCTTCACTATGACGCACTTTTGACAATTCACGTCCACCGGAAGAGTTATTTTCTCTGCAGGACATCTCTTGTGTTTGCGCCCTCGAGCCTACTCGACGTCACAAAGTGACAGGCCGCCGGAATATAAATCTCCTTAAAATGCCGTAAATTTTCTGGCTAGTTTCTAATTTTTGGATGGCGCTCGGTTGTTTTTAAAATTCAAGCCGACGAGTTATAATTATGAAAGAAGGCAGACGCGGAGGGAAAAAAAATCTCCTACTTATCAAAGACTAACTTTTCCACTGCATGGCAGTTCCGCATTAGACGTAAGTTTGCGCGCACTATTTAACAGGAGCTATCATTCATATCTGAGACGTAAAAAAATAACGCACAGGCGGACATCTATAATGGAAATTCTGAGTCCGGAGTCGCCAACTAGGGCGACGTACAAGCTCTACTAAATAACCCTAAGTAACCATTACTCAAAGAAGAGCGAGCGGCGACCACGACAGACGGAAGTATAATTGTCATTGAACTTCGGTGCTTTTAAGGAAAACGCATTGCATCTGCAGTAGTAGAAGAGGAGTTACTGCCTCGTCTGTGATGTATTGTGTTGTGACAAAAGCTTCAGGGCACCACGGACTGGAATGGTGCGGACAATGGCGGGGCGCTTAAACGGCCCCGATGCAGGGCTACCAACCTCCTTTCTAAAGATTTCTGATTGCGCAAGAACTATGACGGATGGGATGGGCTGGCGCGGGGTTGAGGTCCAAGCTGTTTTTCTCTCAAATTCCAACTTCTGCGGCCGTTATGGATTTTTGGGGAGGCAGAGTTTTCAAAATGTTTTCTTTGCTTCGCAACATCTCCAAGGAAGTCGATAATTGTTTCTTGGGTGAGA
Source organism: Teleogryllus oceanicus (assembly GCA_964035755.1). Taxonomy (NCBI): domain Eukaryota; kingdom Metazoa; phylum Arthropoda; class Insecta; order Orthoptera; family Gryllidae; genus Teleogryllus; species Teleogryllus oceanicus. The sequence continues at coordinate 45,635,950 of CAXIVR010000006.1, forward strand.
TAAATCTTTTTGTTTACGTTGGTTCACTCGCTTAAATATATTTTCTTAGCATTAAAGATACAGGTTCTGCTCTTATCATCTGTAACCAAAGGTTCAGTGAAGTGGAACACAAATGAAGGAAAATCAGAAATCTTTCAAAATCTAATAGAACATCAACTATAAAACTGATCAATTAAATATTTATTTCTTAAATCTTTCTACAATTCTAGGTCTTCTTATGATAAACATACATTTTCATAAAATTCGTTTAATAATTTTCCCACTAAAATATTATTAGCAAAATAAATTAGAATATTTTCAATATCTATCACGTCTAATCAAAGGGCAGGATAACATGCTTCCCTTTTTTAACATTGACGAAAAAAGGTTTGAACAAAGATAATGTGAACTTTTTATCTCTTAAATTTCTATTTATAATTCCGTATGAGTTTTGACATTGTATCTACCTTTGAAAGCGAAGAGCCAGTTTTCAAAGGAGTTGCAACATGTCAACATGAAAGCAGGAAAATCACGGTTTATCCATTCGGTCGTTTATTTACTATTAATTGAAATGTTATCGTCTCAGAAGACAAGCAAAAACGCAATATTCAACTTTCCCAAACAATTTCTTCGAATGAAAAGCAAACTAGTTTCATCCTAATTGTATGCAATACATGTAAAAGTAAACTTTTATGCAGAAAGTCTATTGTGTTAACACCACACGTCAATTTTGGTCCACTTTTGACCAAATAATTTGACGGGAATTGCTCCAAATAAAATAAACTTACGCCGTTAGTTCTGCCTTGACCATGGGAGCAGGACTGATCCGAATAGAATATCAGTGAGAAACAATTTCAGTTCGAACTCTCCCCCTCACTGTTTTTAAAAATAGGTTAGCTTAAATGCAAAAGCGAGAGCGAGAGCTCAGTGCATCAACTGATGTCACTGCAGCGCCTCTGACCGGGAGGTCCTAGGTTCCCACTCCCCACGGCGGCAGGATGTTCGACACTAGCTTTTCAGATAGGTCGAATTTTCAGTCGCTGTCTGGAGGAGAATTCTAGCGGCCGGCTGCTCTGATCGGTAGTTTTCCGTGGTTTCTCCGAACAACACCAGGCGAATGCCGGAGCAGTACCCTATTAAAAAAACGGGCCACGGACCGCGCGCGATCTTTCCTTCCTCTTCCTTGTTCTATCCTCGCCCTTTACACACACACACACTAACATGCACTACACTACCACATATTCGGGGAGACCGGTCGGGAGCTTAGAGCTTGTCCCGGCTGGGGCGGTGCCTCTCTGATGGGAGAATCCTGGTTAGAGGGAAACCCCACTAGCCGACGGTAGGTCGGCGCCGAATCTCGCCAAACAGCGGGGGTAGATCGCCGTCATCTCCCGAGAAAAAAAACACCCTACACTAACGGGACTAATGACCAAAGCAGTTGACGTGCCCGGAAACACGAAAAAATCAATCAATCAATCAATCAAACAATTGAAGGTAAAAAAATCTTAATAAGTATTCTCCTTTGGAACGTGATGCTAAAACTACGTGGTAACTGTTTCGAATAAATTAGGCAAAATCTCCCAAAGAAAACGGTTGTGTTTGATAGAGCGTGGTACATGCCCCATCCCCATCTCCACCCTCTCTGAATCCACCGCTGCACGGGTGGAGGCGCCAAATCTAAAGTTTATCAGTTCACACATGAAGTCCTCCGCAACGCAACAGTCGACTTGGTTTGTTAACTGCGCCACACCCATGCGGCAGTCCACGTGCAGTGGGACGCTATCGACTCAGTGTAGCTAGGTCGAATTCAGCCGCTGTCTCGAAGAGAATTCTAGCGGCCGTCAGCTTTGATCAATATTTCCTTCCTCAACCGGGAGCGGTAGCTCAGTGCATCAACTGATGTCACTGGTGCCTCTGACCGGGAGGTCTGAGGTTCGGGTCCTGGTTTCGACTTCAGCTAGGTCAAATTCAGTCGCTGCCTGGAGGAGAATTCGAGCGGCCGGCTGCTCTGATCGGTAGTTTTCCGAGGTATCTCCGATCGACACCTGGCGAATGCCCAAGCATGCCCTACCGAACGGGCCACGGACCGCGCGCGATGTTCTTCCTCTTCCTTGCCCTATTTTCTCCACTTACACACACAATTACACTAACATGCACTATACTACCACATATTCCGGGAGACCGGTCGGGAGCTTAAAGCTTGTCCCGGCTGGGACGGTGACTCGCTGGTGGGAGAGTCCTGGTTAGGGGGAAACCCCACTAGCCGACGGTAGGTCGGCGCCGGATCACGCCATCCAGCGGGGGAAAATCACTACCATTTTCCAGAAAAAACATGCACTGCACTAACGGGGCTAATGACCAAAGCAGTTGACGCGACCAGAAACAAGAAAAAATCAATCAATCAATCAATGTCCTTCCTCATCCTTTTCCCTTATTCTCCCTTACCCCCCCACACACACACACACTATGTCACATGAATTACACTACGTGTTGAGAAACCAGTCGCAAGCTTGGAGCTTGTTCCAGCCGGTCTGTGCGACGCAAGGGGGATCAGGAAAACCGAAAACCTACGGGTAGGTTGTCTTCATATAACTTGTTCCAGCGGAGAAAGTACATCGCCACTTCTAGTGTTGTAACGGAGCTAGAGACCATAATGATTGACGCGTGAAAAAAGCGTAAAAACACTTCTCTACAGTCAAAATCTTTACGAGGTAAAAATAGTTATTTAATTTTGATGTGAAACAAACGAATGTGGTGTTTCAAATGTTTAGTTTTCTCTCATTCTCGTGAAACACAGAATTTTAATTGATGTTGGAGAAAAATGGTATAATTTTGATATTTTTTAAAATTTTGTTGTAGATCCAAGATGCAGGATACACACTGAGTAAACAATATTTTGTTTTTATAAGAAGCCTTGGAACTCTTGCAACCCTCCAAATAAACAAATAAAACATCTGGGAGTGCTCCTTGACACTTGACTAACATGGAAACTGCGTATCTTAAATAAATCTAATAAGGTCCAGACCACACTCTTCACGTTAATCGTAAACAACAAGTCGGCTCTTAAAACAGATTGCCCTCTTTTATTTTACTTCACCCTTTACTTGCTTATGCACGTTCTGTTTGAGGCGAAGCTGTTACTTCTGTATGAAAAACTCAAGCCTTTCAGAAGAAATTCCTTTGCACTGCTGTAAGGGCCTCGTGGTATGTTTCCACCAAACAATGGTGTACAGAGTTTGATCTTCTCACAATTGAACATTGCATTGTGAAACAAATTCTTTAATTCCCTATCACTCTTTCCACCAACTAGTACCGGTATTTTAAAATGAAGAATCCAATCTCGATTTCCCAAAGGCAAGTTCAAACCTCCATATAAGAAATGCCCATGATTTTCTTCAATCTCCTCATTCTAATATTCCTTACCTGAAAACTGAATTTATACCCCCATAACTCCATTCTTAGAAATTTTATTATTGATTTTTGAGGTTTCCAGTGGGAGTGTTCTTGCATTTGTTTATTTTTTCCTTATACAGAGAAGCAAGCACTTTTCAAGATTGAATATAACAACACATTAGCACGCGTAGTAATTAGTGTTACAAACAGGAGACCCAGGGTACTCCCACTGGAGTCCTCACTAATCAATCCTTATGTATGGGAGAATAGCGCAATTATAGGGAGAAAAAAGTTGCAGAAAGGAAGTTTGGTAACTCATGCGTTTCTCTTTAGGGTGGCCTCGCAATTTTGAAACACTAGTGCCAAGCGTGCTATGTTACAGTCTCTATCCTGTCTTGTAAAGCGTTTCTTCCCTGTATAAGAAAAGGGAAAATAAAAAAGAAGCCACTGATTTACATAAATGTCCTTTGGGAAACCTATATGCCGTTACTTCTCAGTAAATTGCAGTATTTGAGGTTCTAAGAATATTAATTTTTGTGATGTAAAAATTAAATTTAAATTGCAAACACAAACCTTTATTTAATTTTATTCTTTGATATGGAAACAACAAGACTTGAGTCTTTTCATAGACTCCTTTAAGTTAAGCTTGATAGCTGTTTTGCTACACAATAACTGCCGTCTGTTCCTGTAGGTAATGCTACTACATATAAAAGAGAGCTATGGAAATGTTAAAATGTGTCTTGAGACAATTAATTATGAAGACCTAGGGCAGATATGTGGAGATCCGAATGTTATTGCTATCAAACTTGGAACGCAGTTAGGATATACTACCAAGTACAATTGGTTCCTCTTAGAGTGGGTCAGTCGTGATACGACATCTCACTACATAATAAAAGTTTGGCTGAAAGGAAAATGATAGAGCCTGGTAAAAAGAATATCAATTACATGCCTATTTCTTTAGTTGACTGTGATAAAATCTTATTGCCACCTTTGCACATAAAGCTAGGTTTGATGAAGAATCTAGTAAAAGCGGTGAAGAAGGAGAAGCTTTCAAGTATTTAAAGATAAAATTCCCATGACTTAGAGTTACTAATATCAGAGGAAATCTTCATTGTTCCACAAATGCAATAAATGCTTAATCCTTCATTCATGATTTTTTTATTTTTACTTGCAATAATTATTTTTCATTACATTTATTTATATCAATTAAGGGAAAAATAATAAAAAAAGTCAGAAGTAAATATTACTTGAGAAAAACACAGAACTAAATAGTGTTATTCCTCCAACAAATGTGCTATATTTCACGATTTAAAACATGTACTTATTTTTCCAATGGTTTTGTGATAAAATAAATATAAAACAAGTCAATAAAATTAATATCATTGATATTGTGGTTTAATTATTTTCCTAAAAACGTTTTGTTTCTGATATACTATGACATACCAATATGTGAGACATAATATGGTACAATATTTATTATAAACAACGTAAATTATAGGGATAAATATAGGTGAATATGCCAGCATAGCAACAGTAAGCGAGCCGTCGTCAAGATCAACAATCTTCATGCAGTGACAATCGCTGAGACGGCTAGTTCATTTTGTAAGAAATTTAGGGATTGGCTAGGCACGGAAGTACATCAAGTCTTGTCTGTAAAAAAGAAGCAATCGAAAAGATGAAGCGAGTTTTGAAGGATTGAAAGAATATGATAGGCATTCATTCTGACTGATGCCGTGGTGTTGAACGGATCGTGGGCAATTAATGTTAGGAGTTTTTTTGGGGACTTGTAAGCATTTACTAGGGAGTAGATATTGGTAGAACTTTGAATTTGAATGCTAAGTGAGGACAGTAAAACTTAAAATATTTCAAGTGAACGAGTTAGAAGGACATTGAGGGCTTAGGCCAATTTATCAGTAACTGGACTGGAATGCTAACAGCAGATAGTTTGTTGATCGTTGAGTATTCAGCATACGCGGGAGATGAACTTGGAATTCGTAAATTGGCGAACGACGTAGACTTTATTAACTTCGGAAACAGGGATGAACGGTGATTGAAGTGTGCTTCTGGAAGAAAAGAAGAGAGAAGATGGCATCTGGACCTGAGGACAGCGACGTCGGAGAAGAATGAAGATGGTACAACGAGGCACCGTCGTTCAAGAGCGCGCGAAGACGAATATTACATTATAAGGTTGGAACAGGTCATGACCAAAGTTTTTTTTATATTGTGTAGAATTATTAAGTACCAAAATTGTTTAATAAATTTCCATGTTTTGTGAAATGAATACATGATTCTCATTGAGACAATTCTAATAACGACGTAGCAAGATAGAAATATATTTGCTTTTCAGATTCCTCGACCACTCTGTATATATGGGAGATTGAATAATCATCTATTAGCAGACAATAGTGATTATTTCCATGAAACCCACCGACCCAGGTAGCCGGAAACTAATTTATTTATAATTAGAGTTGAAGGTTGACTTGTATGATAGTATTAGCGTAATCTTTTCCTGGCGCCCATCTATACAAATTCGGAACGGATTACGTTGGAATAACGTCAAATAAATCATTAATATATTCAGTTTATTTCAATACAGAAACAGAGTGTGTTACCAGGAAGTTCCGATTCACGACGCCACTAGATTACTATCACTTCATCTCGTTATCTTTATATCGCGTTTACCGCCTGAAATGGATAGGGTGACAATGAATAGTGAGGATTTTCCCTCAGAATGTCAAAACTTTTAAAATTAGACTAAGTAAATATGGTTAATAGATTAATTTTGTAATTGTATTTGGTAACATGTTAATATTTTAATGTTGTTTGATGATTGTTTTGTGTATTTTTAGTAATTACTTAGAAAACGCTACCACCGGAAGTATTCTATGTATTCCTAAGTATCAAAATAAATATTATATTCTATTCTAATAAACGGATGATGGCGTTTATGATTGGAAAAACATTGTGTTACAGCTGAGTTACACTATGTCGTAATTACGGGTTAAGAATGAAACATTTGATAGGGTCATTGAAGGGAAAGAGAAAGGACCTTAGATTGAAAGTTTTGTTCAAAATCTTTTGAGAAATCGAAGAGTTGAAAATTTCTGTGTAAGTGTTGATGAACTTCTGAGGACATATGAAAAGTTATATTGAGATAGTTTGCTAAAAATACATTTATTCCACTCTCATCTCCACATTTTTCGAGCAATTGTGGTTGTTTGAGTGACGAACAAGAAGAGCACTTCCATCAAGAAATTTAGCAATATAAAGAATATTTGGTAAGAACTGATTATTTTTGTTAAGGGAGACAACTTTTATTTATTTTGTAGACTAGAGTAATTAATCGGTTCAACGATATGCACAAGGTACCACATAAAAACGAGAATCGTTAAAAATGTTATTGTGAAAAATGTTATTGTGAAGTAACTTATTGCTGGAACGGTAAACGAATGAAACGATTTCAGTTTTTAAAACATTTAAATAATTTCATTCAACTCGTTCCGCTAGATTGACATTTTACATCTGCCTCGGAGGAAACAAAATGAGACTGAGCTTTTGGCTGTTTTTCACGAAATAAAAGTTAAAATATTCTCCTTTGTTTTATTCAAAGTTTCAAACAGAACTCTGCAACGACGTCCAATAATTCCTTGAGATGGGCTGTTGAACAAAACGTATTCACTCACTTTGGTAACATTTAGAATAAGCAAAGTAAATAAAACCATCAATATATTTGAATTATAAGAATTGTTAGAAATCGTTCCAGTTTCGTTTCAAAATAAAAAATGAACGATTTAAAATGGTATTCTCGAAGTTTCATCTCGCTTTTATTCTTCCTTTCATCTTATCTGGCCATTCAATTATAATGGCAAATCAGGAAATTTTTTTCACAGTTTAAAATATATTCTAACCTTATGTACCTAGCTTATCAATACTTCCAATAATTTCGTTTTAAAATTAAAATATAGCATTGTTATGAAGGGCTCTTGCTAAATCTTAGGACATTTCTAACATGTTAAGTATCAATTAACATTGATTTTAACATTGATTTTCTGGTCGAATCTTGCGAGAAAGAAATGTTTCTCAATTTAATTAATTCCTTCAATTTATACGTTACAATGAATGTACCTACACGAATCACACAAAATTCGATAAAGGCAATTGATCAAATTATAATTAACAAAACTACAACTCGTTATGAAGTTGAAACAAAAGATGTAGGATACAGTGACCACGATGCACAAATTCTTACCATTATAAGAAAAAAATTCTTTAAATCAACCAATGCTCTTGTATTTTATTTTACATTAAAACATTGTATTAATCTATATTTATACATTTTGAAATAGTGTCAAAAGAGGATGACGAAGGTATTATAATAACATAATAATAATAGTAACAATAATAACAACAACAATAATAATATAATAATAATATAATAATAATATAAGAATAATATAAGAATAATATAAGAATAATATAAGAATAATATAAGAATAATATAAGAATAATATAATAATAATATAAGAATTTATTTGCCACTGAGGAATTGTCATTCTCAGAAATTTAGCAATCTTATTTCTTTTGGGGTGTACTTGCTCTTACATCATGCATGTTGCATGCATGCAATTGTTACAGCCCTTACACCTCATCTACCGGCGATTCTCAGTTCATTGTACTTCTCCATGTTCTCTTCCAACTCCCCGCCTCTCCTCCTCTTCCTACTCCCTATTTCCGTCTATCTCCACCGCAACTCGCGAGAAGAATGACACAAGTTCGACGACGTCCCCAAAACTCCGAATTTACGCCGGATCATAACAACCCGCCCTAAACGTTTTAGTTTTAATAGAGATTTCGAGACTTCTGGATTTGTAACGAGTGCATCCCGACTCATCTCCGCGAAGACGGAGCCACTGGAAGCGATGCGAGCGAGCTCTAGCGGGGAGGAGAGGAAATGCGGGGAAACGGCGGAGGGAGCAGAGTTTGAAACCAGTCACTGCAAAACTTGGCAAAGGAAAGATGCAACCGACGGCAGCGCTTCGCCCTCCCGCACACACACACACACACACACACACACGCGTGCAGACACTGAGCGGAGGCGGTGGTGGCGGAGCGGGGCGGGGCGGGAGGAAGAAAGCTAAAGGGAATCATAATAATTAAGACTCCTCTAGCTAGTCGGGTCCTATTCCGAGTAATAAAGCAATTACAAAGGCAACAAGACGAAAGACGAGCCCAGACCCCCGGCGGTGGAGCACAAGCACCACCGCCCCCGCCCCCGCCCCCGGCCCCGCCCCCGCCGCCGCCGCCGTGGCGGCTGCAGAGCTCGCTGGTTGGCTTACGACTGTCACTGCGATTCGTGAGTCGTTAAGACCATATACACGGTGGCATGGCGATGCCGGAAGGAAACGGGCCGTAAATAAAGAGGAGAGTTCCTCCCTTAGGCGGCCCAGCGGCGGCGATGCGGAGGGGGTGCAGGGGCGGGGGAGGGGGCGGGGCGGGGTACGCTGGCCTTTGCGCGCTGTGAGATGGCGACAGCTCGCCCTGCGCAAGAACTGCCCGCCACCGCCGCAGCCGTGATCTATAGGTCGGACAAAGAAACTGCTAATCCGACGAGGCCCCGCCGCCGTCTCGCGCGGCCGACCCTGGGAGCCGTGGACGGACGGGGTGGAGGGGGGAGGGTGGACAGGTTGTGAGGGGGCGGAAAGGTTGTGTTTATACTGACAAAGAAAATCGAAAATGATATTATTTTAAAAATTATATTTATTGAATTAGTTAACATTTTTTGTACTTATTTAAGGTTTTTCAACAACTGAGGTCATATAGCGACCACAAGTAACAGTGGGGATAACGGTAACTGTAAACGGTCACACACAAACATCCCTGCTCCGGGCAGGACTCGAACCCGCGACCCTTCAGGCACTTGCTAACATTACACCTGTATAATTTTAAAAGACATAATATCGACTGTCTGCATGAAGTAATGGACTTCAGCTGATCGATCTCGATAAGGCTTTTAGCTCCCTCACACCTTGCTCTCCCTCCATCCTCAACCTGTCCGACGGATTGGGATAGATGTAGGGGGAGGGATGGGGAGGGATGGATATTGAGAGATGGGATAGAGGGATTGGGGTAGGGGGGGGGGGGGGGGGGAAGGTGCAGGGGTGGAGGGATGGAGAGATGGGGTGGCGGGATGGGGATGGAAGGATGAAGTACTGGAATAGGGATGTGGTGGAGAAGTGGGGATAGAGAGATGATGGGAGGAGGGAAGCTGGTATGAGGGGAAGAGGGTGGAGGGTAAAGCAATGCAGGAGTGAAGAAACATGATGTTCAAGAGATGTAAAAAGGGGGGAAGTTCGGGTGTAGAGTAATGGAGAGTGGTGAGGAGTAAAGGAGTACAGGCACGGGGGGAAAAGATGCACAGATGGAAGGCCAGGGCGGTACAAGAGAAAGAGAGGGTGCTGGAGAGTGAATTGTTGACAATGAGTGGAGGGTAGAGGGGGGAAAGGACGGGTGGTGCTCCCTGGTAGCCAGACTGTCAAACAGTCTCCAGACGTTGGGCGGAAGGCACCGCTAACGGAGTCTCTTGGATACCTCTGATTAATGATGAACTTGTCCCTAAGAGATAGATAGCATCTTGGTCAACTCAAATGTATTGTTTGACAATGATAAATTTCAGAAACACAATAATTTTTTTCTGCTATTTTTCTGTATTGAAATGATAACCAGATGATATATCAATGATAAATTTCAGAAACACAATAATTTTTTTCTGCCAAACATCATTTCGGGTCTGCAACTACTTCAGTCCAGTTATTAAACGGGAAAATTCCCAAAACTAAAACAAATTATTGTGTATTCAACAACTAATAAATAGGAAATGAAGAGAAAACGGTTTTAATGAGGCTTTGCATTTCAAATACTATCACGTGCGCTATTGAAAATGAAGAAAATGCAATTTGCTGATGCTAAGGAAACAAAATTTCTAGAGTTCTCAATGCAGTCAAACCTCAACTGCAATTCAACGTAAACGAATTGAACTCAAAAATAATTTTTTTATTTACGTATTCAGAATTCTGACGAGATCAGTAGTCTTCATGCAGCACATTGCGTGTATTTTGAGAATATTCATTCCCGTCTGAGATGTGGCATAATATTCTATAGTACCTAGACTTTTGGAATGCTGAAAAAAGTGTGCGAATAATGAGCAAACGCCATCAATGTGATTCTTGCAAACCTCTCTTCACTGAGCTTGGAATCTTACCTTATCTATTTGTTTACCAATCAGTAGTTTTTGTCAAAACTCACTTACTAAAGAATGGAAATACATATTCATGCAATGGAGACAACACACACCGGAATAAAATCATCAGCTGCCAGTATCAACAGATCTTTACACGAAATCCATATATATTGCATATACGTTACCTCATAACACTTTGCCCGATGACATTAAATATTTAAGATCAGACACCAGTTTCAGAACCAAATAAAATATTGTAGGTTGCATAACAGTTTCCATACTATTAATGACTATATTGAGCATTAAAATAAAAATGATATTTATTTTAACAAGTATATTTAATGAATTAGTTAACATTTATACTGTGTAATTTTAAAAGACTAACTATCGAATCTGTAACAAGATAAATACAAATCTGTAAAAAGTAATGTAATTCAGTTTCCAACCTGACTCCCAGACAATTTGTTTGATATACGTGAGACCATAGCATTTTTTGTTAAAATTAATATTTAATTCATCTGTTATATTGCATAAAGTCCAAGGTAAGTCTCATTTACACATATTTTAGAACTTCTCGTCAGTTCATTTTACTGATTGGAATAGGACCACAGATTATTATAATGAACTCTAATTCTCACTGGATTGTTTTTCTTACTTCTCCTAAGACATTGTTTCTACAGAGCATTGGATGTACTCTTAGGAAAAAATTGTATTATTAATTGAAAGACAAATGCGAAGTCTTACAAGAGGTACTAAATAATCTAGGAAATTTGTAGTGTTCATAGAAAAGTTACTGAAAACTCAATTTTCTTTCAATGTTATAAAGGTTTAATTTCGGATTTGATACGTTTCCCATTAAAAGTTTAAAAACGTGTATTCAATTATAACTAATAAGAAAATTATCACAAATAAGACTTTTACCAATATTATGATGGTGAAACGCATGGATACGCATTAAATAACTCAAACTCATAAATTAAACTTTACTTTAATAAGGAATTTTTAACATATAAAATTTTTAACATATTTGCAACATAATAAATTCAATTATAATTGAATGGCTTGATATAGCACTCTCATCAGAAGGGATATTTATTATATCCAGAATGTGTTTGAATTGAAAGTAAATTTTGTATTGCACCAAATAATTACAACTGAACATCCAATGTGATGAAGAAAACAGGTGTATGAGTTCAATTCTAAAAGAACTATTTTTTTACATTAGACTGCGTCAATGGACACGATTTGAGGGACTACCAGTCACCAGTTAGTTGTGTAAAAGGACACTGCGTGACACCGTCCACTGAATTGATTGATTGATTGATTGATTGATTTTTTCGTGTTTCCGAGCGCGTCAACTGCTTCGGTCATTAGTCCCGTTAGTGTAGTGAATGTTTTTTCTCGGAAGATGGCGGTGATCTTCCCCTGCTGGATGGCGACATCCGGCATCGACCTACCGTCGGATAGTGGAGTTTCCCCCTAACCAGGACTCTCCCACCAGCGGAGCACCGCCTCACCGGGACAAGCTCTAAGCTCCCGACCGGTCTCGCGGAATATATGGCAGTTTAGTGCATGTTTGTGTAAGTGTGTGTGTAAGGCGAGAGGATAGGACAAGGAAGAGGAAGGACAGATCGCGTGCGGTCCGTGGCCCATTTGTTAGGGTACTGCTCCGGCATTCGCCTGGTGTTGATCGGAGAAACCACGGAAAACTACCGATCAGAGAAGCCGGCCGCTAGAATTCTCCTCCAGCAACTGAATTCGACCTAGCTGAAAAGCTAGCGTCGAAAATCCTGCCGCCATCAGGACTCGAACCTGGACCTCCCGGTCAGATGCGCTGCAGTAACATCAGTTGATGTACTGAGCTACCGCTACCGGTCCGTCCACTGAAGTCTGCCGAAGATGTCTGCCGCAGTAGCGGACGAAACGTTTAAGAAAATATGTCCGAATGACCACAGCTATGTAGCCCGAAAGGTATTTTCAATAATTAGACCGCGTCGTTTAGTAAAAAAAAAGTGCTTAGAAACGTCTGTATGAATACATACCTACAGTCAAGATTAACAATTTTCTTTCGACTCTTCTGTTGCAGCGAAGATCTGGTGTAAGCTTAATAGCTCTCTTTTCTTCGTAAATTTTGACCTATTTAATGTGTAACTAAAACGACTTATTTTGGCGTATAATTTGGTTTGCGAGTTACAATTTTTTTCTTTTTTGTAACCTCTCGGTATTTCACATCAAACTATTTATTTTGCAACAAAACATCTAATGCATTTATAGCAAAATATATGACATATAAAATATGAAATGATGTAATGCATAGTCTAATTCTAAATTTACTCTTTCAATCCTACTCAACTTACTTCCAAAAGATTGTCTGTCTTTCTTTTAAAAATCTGAAGCTGAAATGAAGTATGTAACACTTACAATACAGTAAAACTGGTGTAGTGCTACGTCAGAACATACTTTCTCGCATTATTTCGAAAATAGCAATTTTTGAAGATTCGGAGGGTGCAACGAAAATGTGACTTTCGCCATTCATTTAAGCGTTCCTTCTTTTAACCGTGAAAGAAAATTGAAGAAAACGTTAGAGCGATCTTTGAGAAAATGTTTTCTTTATAAATTGCGTAATTTCAAGCAGAAATTTCGCAAAACTACTTTTTTTCGAAAATTTGCATATGACCTTTTTAAAGAGTAGATTTTTAAGAACATTTTGTTGAAGGGATTTGGTTCAAGAGAAAATTTTGAATATGTTAAAGATTCATGTACAGTATCTTCCAAAATCGAAATATCTATTTCAAACTCGAGGGCCTCGAGTTCATTTAAACTGACTGGAGAATATCAATTTTGCAGAATATCGGCAGAACGGTTTAGGCCCTAGCGTTGGCCATAGACAGACGGACGGACAGGCGGACTCTTAAAAAATTAAAAGACTGTTACACCATTAACTTCATTTACCGAGTAATTTTTAACGTAAATTATCAATATATACATTTAATTCATCAAACACTTTTCGATTAATAAAATCATTAGTTTTTCTTTCATATAATGCAAAAGAAGTACTTAATTATTAATATATGGTAAACGTTAATTTCAGAATATGCATATAAAGTTCAGGAATAAATGTTAACACCCAATCTTTACAAACAAATAAAAAAGGTGATTTGCAAACTATTTGCATGCATATTGTTTTCTTGCACTTTTTATATTCAGTGGATGCTTTCTGCCCTAGTTTCTTGAAGAAATTTTACATCTTCAATGGTTTGTTTCCTTTTCTGGAAATTCTCTACCTTGGGTTACATATGAATGCAAATATTGTGCTATTATTTATATCAACCCTTGTGGCTGTTCTACTAGTTTGATCTCAGAATAGACCAAGGGCGAATACCGTGAAAACTTCCATCTTCAAGTCATGATTCTGGATGTTCCGGGAAGTATCCGTAATGCATTATCCTCGTGGAAGTTGATAGTGCCTACTTGGATTGTGTCACCGGAAATGGGGAGTATTGCAAGGGCCACGTGGACGATGCGTTGGTCCGGAGTGCTCGTCAACGCAGGCCCAAAAGGAGGAGGGCGCGAGGGAGCTTAGCGATCTTAAAGACACTCGCCAGATAAAATAAATTTCTGAGAACTGACAGACAGCCTGCAATCAAGTGATGAGCAAAGATTTTGCAGATAAAAGATGAGGAGAAAGGTACTGAAAATCATAAGTGTGAACGGTGTTATCAAACAAAACTATACTAAATAAACTATTAACTAAAATAAAGTATACTAATGAAGGTTGGAGACCAAATTTTCCCATACGACTCTCCCAGATTAAAAATAAAGTCAATATGGAACTACAATCCAAAATTCAATATTCAAATTCAAAATACAATTCAATATGGAACAAAATCAGCCCATTAAAAATATAATTGAACTTTTTTAAATGGATATTTTGTATTTTGTTGTGGATTTTGTTTCCTCGTCATTACTCACAAAGCCGCAAACATACAAAAGAGCAGTTAAAAAAAAGACGTTACCTAGCTAAACAGGATGTACAGTATATCATGTAAGAGCGATTCAATCCTGCAAATTATAGCTGATTTAATTCTTGGATTTAATTAGACTAACGAACAGGACACAAGAAGACATCGAAAATACAGAAGGTATGTAAGGTGCAAGAGGGCAATGTAGCAAAACAGACGTTCTAACCAAAAAAAAAAAAAATATTTTTACAATAAAAGAGCGTAGAAAACCACCGCGACTACTTCAGGGCACAGGAAGCGGGTTGTGGATGGGGCCGCCGTCGACAAAGACGACAACGACGACGACGACGGCGGCGCCGTCGACGACGACGGGGAGGGGGCACCTAGTTGAGTTACGGCCAGACTCGTCTGCGTGGACTCCAGAGCGCCAACCTCTCCCACCCCCCGCCGCCCCCGTCGCCCCCGCCGCCCTCACCGCGCTCGACGCCGCCGCGGCCTCGCCCGCGCATTGTCGCAATAATCATAATTCCAAAATTAATGTGGGCCCGAACCAAGAGGAAATCCTTTGGCCGTTTGTAACGGTAAGATTTAGGCGGCGGCGGCCTCACGAAGGGGATAACTCACGACCACGTCCCCGCCACTTCCGGTGCGACCGCGGCGGATGCTCTTGTTTACGGCCCAGCCCCCGCCCTGCCCTGGCCCTATCTTACATCCCCTCCCCTCCCCCCTCGCTGTTCGCTTCCACCCCGCCCCGCATCGTTCGCGCCCTCACTGCTTCAATTTCATACTTACTCTCCTCCCACTTCTCCTATTTCTCATACCCTCTCACTTATCCTTTCCTACTTATCTTATTCTCCCACGTCTCCTCTCCTCCCACTTCTCCTCTCCTCCCACTTCTCCTACCCTCCCACTTCTGGTCTCTTCCAACTTCTCCCATTACTCCTTCCCCCCCCCTTTTCTTTTCCACCTCTCCTCCCCTCTTTCCTCCTACATCCTCGATGTCTCATCCCGATCATTTGACCTTCTACTGACTCATTACATCCCCTAATTCCCATGCTCCTTATTTTAATATTCCTTCCACACTCTCCATCCAACCAATCAGATCTCTCCATCATGTCTCTTCTCATTACTCTCCCGTCTCACTTCTCTACTTCTTTGGTTGCCCCAACTTAAATCCTTGCCACAAATCCTACCCTCTCGTTTCGCTACTCTTCGTTCGGCTACTCTCTCTTCTTTTCTTACTATTCTATCCTACGCTCTCTTTCTTCGTTTCCAACAATCTTCCACTTTCACTCCTTTTCTTCCAGAGCATTTCCCTCACTCCCGTCGCTCTATTTTCTCTTCATTCCCGTTTAAGGTTTTTCCTTAATTTAATTTCCCAACAGCAGCAAGTCTCCAATCTTCAAGCAGCTGCAAAATTTAAGAGGAAGATGTGAATTATGTTTTACTAATTTTTTTGCGACTGTATTGATATGTGCACGTACGTATCCAAATAAAATGAAAACTCTATTTTTATATCAACGATGGTCAAGTTGAAGTTTTTTGAGGGGGATGTATAAAATAATTTACTCAGGGTTCATTTATCGCGAGTCGAAAAATGAAAATTGAGTTGGCTTTTAAAAGTTAGTTATTTCAACTTTTGTGTCAGGCAAAATGAATTTTTTTTCGCATTCAGACCCCTAAGTCTTCATTTTATTGTTTTTCTGCGAATTTACGATGTAATGAACAACTTATTTATTTCAAAACTCTTTCATAACATTACACATATTTCTTACATTTACAAAAGCAATGATACAGATTACATTAATTCAGAATATCCTATAAAGCAGCAAAATCTCATTTCCATTTTTATAAAATAATGAGCTTTACTATATGACCAGGAGGCGTGCAGTAGAATAAAACAAGCCCATAATTAGCCACATATGCATTTTAGTGAGTATCATTTTAACACCTTGCGAATGGCCCGTACGGGATGGCACATGATAACGAACGAGCACGACTGAAAAAATGAATTTCAGGACGAGGGGTCGCGATTAGAAACTGCCACGAACCCGGGAAAGAAAATTAATTTCATCGCCTCTTTTTTTACGATAAAGGGGCAGCGTATCTATTAATGCAATTTCCGCACACAAACTTGGTCTCATTTTTATTAAATTGTAAAGGCGCTACCTGTGATCGCACCGGTCGGTACATCGACCGCGTTAGCGCCTATTAAATCTAGCGACGGGGCTGGTTCCCGCAAAATCTGGTTAATATTTAACCCAATTACACATCCACTTGGAACGGCTCACTTCGACGCTACATCGGGGTAAGGGGGACGGGAACAGTGGTGCTAGGGGGAGGGTGGGTGGGGACTGAGAGATTGGGGCTAGGGGTGTGGGGGAGACACGGACAGCTGGGAGGGATTGGGAGGGGGCGGCTACGTATCCGAAATGGAAGTGAGGCGTTCGGACGTACGGAACGGCCGAAATCGGTCGACGCATTAATATCAGCCGCCCACCAATATTGCACCGCACCACCTTAATAAGGCAGCAAATATACTGGCACCCGCATGCAGACAGCTCAGCCTTCTCAACGACCCTCCCCCCTTCCTCCGACCCACAGGCGAGGAGCTCCCATTATCGAAATTTACTAATACGCGATATTTTTTGTCAGTAAATAAATTATAACTCTTTCGCCTACTATGCAACACAACACAATGTTTTCACACACAAATGATATATTTCATCACGAAATTTTCATTTCCCTATAAACTTTTTTTCGGCATCCGCGGTCTCCCCACTCCGTGCCCCGCCCCCGCCCCGCGCCGGGCCCCGTGGCGGGGTGCGGCCTGTGCGCGCTTTTAAATGTATTTTTGTTATTTTTCCGCGATGGCTGAGCGGGGCTTCGTACACCCTCCCTGTCGGCCTGGGTTCGGGAGAACCGTGGCGAATCAATGAGCTATAATGAAGACCATAAATAAAGAGTAAATGGCGGGGTAGCGGACAGGCGAGGATTTTATGAACAGCCCAGGAAACAATATGACAAAACGTAAATTACAAAATTAGACAGGCAGGAAGTGAGTTATTTTGAAATGTGTATTGATTCTATGGAATGCAATGTAATACTCATAACCGTTATGTCATATTACACACGCGCGGCGGCGGCGGCAGCGGTGGCGGTGGTGGCACCCGGGCTGCTGGACGCATCCACAGCGCGCGACACACAGACACTGCAGCGGTGGATGTGGCGGGGAGGACAGCGCTGGCGGTCCCCTCCCCTCCTCCGCCCCCACCCGCGCGCAGCGTGCACCGCTGGCGGCCGCGCCGCAAAATATCAATAAATAACACAAGACGCAACCCCCGCGCCTAATTAAAAAGTTCATCTTCATAATTAGCCCGTGTTTTTTTCCTATAAAAATACATATATATTTGTACGCGGTGCGGCGACGCGGCGGTGGCGGTGGGGGAGGTGAGAGTGAGGGTGGCGGGAGGGGAAGGGAGGGGAGGTGGTGGTGGCGGGGTGGTGGCTCCGAGCTGCGTAGCGCGGTCGTCGGACGGACAAATCTATGTAGCGGAGTGACATAAAAGAGGAGCGCGATGTTTCATCGCTCCGGACGCTGGAGGTGCAGCACAATGGGAAGGGCGGGAGGGGGCGGGGCTGGGCAGGGGGCACGCGCGCGCCATGGGAAGCAATTTGGGGCGCCCGCCCCCTTCCCCGGTCGACCCCCCCGAACGCTGCTGCATCGGTGCTTGCGCCGCTCTCGTTTGAGCGCGCGTTCCCTGCGCAGCTTGCGATGTGCCCCACTCTCTAGCCTTGCGGAACTCCATCCGTCTGATATATCTCCCGCACCCGGCTGGAGCTCGTCATTTGTTACTTACGTGTTGAATTAAATGAGCCCGCTGCAAAAATATTGTTGTTTACTATTTCTTGTACAATGTTTAAAATACAACTTATAAAACTACATTTTCTATTTTTTCTTCCTTTTCTACAATTATTCTGCGTTTCCACAATTAATACATTAATTAATTTTAATGGTTTATTCTGGCCTTGTTTCAAACCATCGCGAAATTTAAAAGAAATACGGCCGGAATGAGAAATTTGGGAGATTATTACGTGAAAATAAACAAAAGAATTTCGAAATGGGCGCGATTAGCAAGAAATAAAGAAGGCCAAAATATGAAGTGACCAGAGTATGGAAGTGAAGAATAAAGTACATAGTGCAGTTTTACTAGGACATGTGAGTATTTTCCGTATTTATATAATAATAGTAATAAATAAAAAAGGCAGATTATCAAGGAAAAACAATATGACAAGTGTAGCGAGTGGCAGTCAATGGGAGGAAGCAGAGCTGACAACCAATGAACGTGATGTGCAGAATCTAGCAAAGGTACACAAAATTGGGAAACTTTCGGAAAGGAAGAGACAGCTGAAAGATGGGTAGTGTGATTTTGCAAGGAGAACGTCTGTGTCCACGGTATGCGTCAGACGCAATATGATAGCGCGTTACCGTAAGAATAATTTCCTCACTAAGAGGAGTACGAATTAGTTATAAATAGTATTTGAAGAGCGGATAGAATCACGTCAACACTGGAGTAATACAGGGAGTGAATTTTAAGAAAGTAATTACGGAATGTCGGACTAAAATGCGAACTCCAGACAAGATCTCGTGGATGCTAAGGAATTGGAACGGAGTCTGACAGTGGTATCACCGGTCAAGGGAATAAAGAAAGTGCACAGACATTAAAGACTTTTAATGTAGGAAGTTGAAGTTGAATTAAATTAAAAAAGTAGTAGTAGTATCGAAGAGAATTAAACATGGATATGAGTAAATAAATATCGTATTAATGAGAAACTTGTGTGAATGTATTTGAAAGATTTGGAATGAAAGTAATTACTATTATGTATTGTTATGTTTGTTGTTATGTGTTGTATTCGTAGAGTCAATAGAGACGCTGCGATAAATGAGCTACATTGTAACTATAAAAGTGAAATTATAATATTTCGGAACACCGAACGTGTTATTTTCAAATAGTTCAAATGCAATCAAAAATTCTACTTAAATTTTGCATGAATTCCTTTATGAGCTAGTTTACTGACCTACAACACACATAAATATTCTGGTATTAAGTAGAGAGATAATAAATTTAAATAGTAAACAAATTAATAATCTATGCAAGGGCTGGCAAGCATATCATTATTATATAGAGCATATATTAAATAATTATCAAGCATATATTAAATAGATTAAATAAAATTAGGAGTGAAGATCGCTCCGGCTCATAACTAATTCCTGGCTAGTGAAACTCACAGTCTCGTTTGAGATCAGTTGAATTTTCTCAGCTGTATGTGACATCCATCTCTTTGGAGTATCTATCCCGCTTCCTAATGTAGCGCATCATTTATTACTTACGAGTTGAATTAAGAGAGCTCACAGAACATATATTTTTTCTATTTAGTCTTTATAATTGTACTATTTCTTTTAAAAAGATATATTCTATTTTTGCTTCAAAACTTGGAGGCTAGAAGAAATAGAAAATGTATTTTTATACGCGTTTTTTTATTCTGATATTTTAATAATAATTTTGTTATTTTCTGGTGAATCAATCTCACAGTCACTCAATCGAGTGTTCGAGGGAGGACGAATCTCTGTTGAACATGTCTCTCTAGGCTTGTGGATCTCCATTTGTCCAATGTATCTTCCGACTCCTATATAATTATTTATGCCTTAATTATTTTAAATAAAGCGCTCGCAACAAAAGCAAACGTTTGAATACTACTTCTTTTAGCAAAACACTGGGTAATGTGCTAATACTTCTTCTTCAGCACTTCTACATTTACCCCATTCAACTACTAGTAATAACACTTCAACTGGTATTTCTTGTCTAGACTTTTCCAGTTGACTCGTTTAAGGGTTTGTTCGGGCGAAGCTTCCCTGCGGAGTATGTGAAGTCTCCCTGTAACCTTGCGGGACACCATCTCTCTGATTTATCTTGCGCCAGCTGTTGTAGCTTTTCATTTATTAGTATATGTTGAAATAAATGAGTCTGAAACAAAAATAAATTTTAATGCTTTTTTCTGTGCCCTTTCTATTACGTCATACACGTAACAATATTTTTTTTATATTTCTTCATTGAATGGAATACGCAATTTCTCATTCCAGTCTCGAAACTGTTCAGAGGTTGTTTTCCTACAGTTTCCAGTAAGAAGCTTGATAGTGAAATATACTCAATTGTGATTATGCAATATTAATAATATTCTAATTAATTTTTCATTATTTTCTGTTTAATCCTTCTCACTCGTTTGGACATTCTATCCACATAAACCTTCATTCTGAACATGCTACACCTCTCTCTCCCCCTCTCTAAATATGTGGGACTCCATCTTTTTGATGTCTCTTTAACCCCTTGCTACTATTATATCTAGTCAGTTATTACTTGCGAATATGTTAGAATAAATGAGTGGCACCAGTTACAAATACTGCCAATGCAACTATATCATGTAGCATCTCTTGCATCTGAGTTTGCGACTTTCATATTGCCAATCATATTTCATTTGTCTCTATCCTGCAGTGACTGTCCCACTCCATTATTTTAAGACAAGCGTTCACTCTGCTTCGATGTCAAAACGTTGGCTGTGCCTTTTTTTTGAAGGCTATTTATACGATGTCATTCTTATAGGATTCTAATTTAAAAGCCTGTCTTCAATCGGATCTTAAAGAATTATTTTAAACTAGTACTTTCTTCTTCTTGTTCTTCTTAATGAATTATTTAGTTTTATACTTAATATAATATTTTTTTACTTTAACAAATACTCTACAATTTTCCCTACATCTATGTTAGACCGATTCTCAGAACTTACCCTTTTACCGGATTAGGTATAGGCTAGTGGCAGACTCTATTGAATATTACCATAACTATTTTTTCTACACCTGGCAAAAATTTGTCTGGCCATATTAAGGTTAATGAGGAGAAAGGTGTACTATTTTATTTTTAATACTACTTATATTATCGCTAGTATTCAGTTACCTTTGCTAGTTCAGTTCCCATTCTCTCCTTTAATAACTCTTCTGCCTGCTTATCAAGGATGAACCTCCTCCCTAACTACGTCCATCGCTTTGAGGTATGTTCCGCTCCCTACCTGTCATTTATTACTACATAGTTGGACTTCCGCTCCCATTCACCGGTATTGAGGTACAGACCAAGGATTTAGATATTATACATCACAAACAATTATTGATATTTTGCCCAGAGACCAAGATTGTGTAAAGAATCCTTGAAACTTCGATGTAGATTCTATCAGTTTTCTCCATCCATTAAAAATGTTTATCCACCTCAACCATTTGTCGAGTACAAAAATAACAGATAGTTAACTTAAATTACCAAACTTCAGTAGAAATATTAGTACTTACACGTATAAGCAAAAAATAGATTCGTAAGAATAAGTAATACCATTAAAAAGAAATGTAATAATAATAACATAATAAAACAATAATATTAACAATAATAAAATGAAAGTTCTGAACACATTTAAAATCTGACAACTGTATATAATCACTTCTGCAGATTATAACAGCATTAGGTATTTCTAATAATAGTAGTATTTCTTATTCAACAGCACATATCAACAATAGACCGTCGAGAAATTTGCGTTGACAGCTGTGATAATTATCAAATTAAAATGGCAATTATTCATACAAATTAAACGAGTAAGTAAATATTTCCGGCCGCGTCCACCACTTTCGTCATTGGTTCGGTTAAAATAGACATGTTGCTGCCTGGAGGTGGAGGTGTTCCTTTGCCGCAGAAACATGATATTTCGCACCGACCGAAGGGGTTCCCCCCTCCAGATTCGAGGGTCGAGGAAGTAGTCACGGCAACTAATTTTATTAAAGAAATGTTATCGGATCACATAATTTTATTGGTCGCATGAAAGAAATGCTGTGCTACTGTCTGTTCCTAACAACATGGATCTGTGAGTGTTTTTATTAGCACAGAGAGCGATGTGTAATCAGTTGCCTGATTGCTGCCGTGCGAGATGAGTAACCCTTTCCTAGCAGCGCTCCCACACCCAGATAGCCGTTCGAGAGACATTTCCAAGGTATCTGGAGAATACTGCTGTGCGAATGTGGTTTGGTTTGGTTTGGTTTTTTCGTGTTTCCGGGCGCGTCAACTGGTTTGGTCATTAGTCCCGTTAGTGTACTGCATGTTGGTTTCTCGGGAGATGGCGGTGGTCTTCCCCTGGTATACCCCACTTCTCGGCTGGATGGCGAGATCCGGCGCCGAACTACCATCGGCTAGTGGGTTTTCCCCCTAACCAGGACTCGCCTACCAGCGAGGCACCGCACCAGCCGGGACAAGCTCTAAGCTCGCGACCGGTCTCCCGGAATATGTGGCAGTGTAGAGCATGTTAGTGTGTGTGTGTAAGGGGAGAGGATAGGACAACGCAGAGGAAGGAAAGATCCCGCGCGGTCCATGGCCTGTTTGATAGGGTACTGCTCCAGCATTCGCCTCGTGTTGATCGGAGGAACCACGGAAAACTACCGATCAAAGCAGCCGGTGACTAGAATTCTCCTCCAGACAGCGACTGAATTCGACCTAGCTGAATAGCTAGTGTCGAAAATCCTGCCGCCGTGGGGAGTGGGAACCTAGGACCTCCCGGTCAGAGGCGCAGCAGTGACATCAGTTGATGCACTGAGCTACCGCTCCCGGTTTGTGCGGATGTGAAGGATGGACACTTTTACAAACGAACAGGACTCGTTTGGAAGCTTGTGAGATGTGGTTTTCTGAAAAAATATTGACGATTTCCTGGACAGGAAAAATTTTCTAATAATGTAATTTTAAAATAGAAAAAGTGAATTAGAAAAAATTCGTTCTAAAAACCATTTGCAAGAGGTAAGTAAAATTTTTTGGACATAAGTTTTAGACATAACCAATTTTCAAGTACAATTTGGAGTGCAAAATAGTTGGAAAAAGAGGAAGAGGGAGATCTAGAACGAAACTTTTAGAACAACTTGAAAACGGACTACACTTCAGGAACTATACAAAGATGAAGAGGACAACGGAGGACAGAATGTCACGGCGGCAGCGACAAGGTAATTTCTTTGCCTTTAGGATGATAGCGCAAGTGCCGAAAAGCCTCCACCATCGGGTCTCGAACACTAGACCTCCTGGTAAACGGCACTGCAGAAGTGTTGGCACTGAGCTATCACTGTTGGTTAATGATCTGATGTCGTTCGTTCTCACTTTACAGGACACAACAGAAAATCTGTCCCAGTTACGGGATCAAGCTATCGTTGTACCACCGTTTTGAAATGAAAATTTAAAACAAATTCTGATAACCTGAGTAATTTAAAAACTATGACTTCGACAGTTGTTACCCAACAATTTGTACCACTAGCATTGTGGAACGTCGTAGTGTAAGTGGTAACATTGTGGTACAGCCATCGACGTCGCAACCGCCAAATCGGACCCGTGTGAGCAATGAGAATTCACAAACATTTAATGTGAGCAAAATGGAAGGAACTAGTTCTAGACAGCCATTTTTCAAACATTGCATCTCAAACATTTAATGTGAGCAAAATGGAAGGAACTAGTTCTAGACAGCCATTTTTTTTCAAATAAGTCTACTTTTATTTAACGACTTTTTGAAGGGAGGAGTAGATAATTTTATTTTGTCAGAGCACTCATTACTGTCGAAGTTTTGTGATTTCATTACAGTAACGCTGGTTCATTCTAATTGCTACAAGAAATCGTTTCAAACCACCAAAAACTTTCGCAACGGTTCTTTGTCTCGAATAAAACAGCGAATTTCAAAGAAAGAGAAAAAACACGCATTTAACAAATGACAAACAATTAAAAAAGACGAAAGACCACGATGTCATTCGGTCTCGCTTAACAGCTCCCGTCCACGGCACATCCACCAGAGCGTCGCTTTCGAGTGACGGCTGCCGCGCGAAAATCGTCCCCCCACAACCCCCACCCCATCCCAGCGACGTCCGACAGGCAACGCGGCGTGACGCGCCACCGAGTGACAGTTTCGGCCACCGCCGCCGGGAGCGCTACGACAAAAAAAATCGCGCCTCGATTTATTGCCCGCGACTTCGATAAATCAAGAGAGTTATCGTCGTTTCAAACACTGCATTACTATTATTGATACCAGCCGCACTGGAGGCGTCGCTGACGCCGCCGCGGCCGGCGTCACTTGTCAGTGTAAAAATTCGCGCGCATAAGACTGACAAAGATACGGCAGCGGCTATCGGCGCCCATCGCGGGTCGGGATATATACGGCGCTTGTTTTTAGATGTATTACTGCACCTGTTATGCATAACACATTTCATGTTTATCTGGAAATGGAAAATGTTGGGGGAGGCGAAAGAGGACGTGAAATAAAATTTACTGGGAGCAAGGTGCTCTGTGGCGGTGATGTGGTGAGGCGGGAGATGGAAGCCCAAATTTTTGTGTCCGCGTGGCAGCGTTGACTCTGCGTTCGGTCGGTAGATAGTGCTGCTCTCGCCTTTGGAGCTTTCTCATCCCTGTCAACCACTACTTTTTTGAAATTTGTATCTCAGGCGAAGGAATCCGTAATGTACTTTTGATGGGCATAATAAAAATTTAGTGATTCACCACGAAAATAGTACATTATTTAGCATAAACTGTGTTCAGAACAAATGTGTAAAATTGGACATGATCTCTAAAGCACATAAAACCACTAATGCTAATATTTCTGTTGTTAATTACTCCATTGTAATAAAATCAAAGACGAAAAGGAAAGTATGGTGAAAGAACATTGAAATTTGGGAAAAACATCTTTTAGTTGCTAATGCAAGTTACTGATAAAGAATTTAAAAAAATAATACGGAAATGTTTGGTACTTTAAGGCTTAAAATGCACAGCGAAGATTTAGAACGATATAATTACGAATAAATTAAATTTTTATATCCTACAAAATTATTTAACAAAATTTTTAACTTGTTTCAAAATTTTAAACATGTTTTTTCAAGCTAATGATTGTAGTGAACAATTTGAAATAAACAAATAAATTATTAATATTATAATCACTTTATTTATAAAATGTTGACAGACTTTTGCTTTCTTCTCTAAGAAAAACTTTATATTTAAGGTAAATATATTCTTTCTGTCTGTAAAAACTTTGTTTCAACTTCGCATTATTGACATCAAAACTATCATTTGCAATTTTTTGAAATCCCAATATCATACGATTTTTAGTCGTAAATTTCTGCATTATCACATTAGACAAATGTAGGTTTTCTTCTATTCTGGAAAGTTTAAATTATTTAATCAGAATGAATTTTTCAAAAATATCTCTAAAGGATATTGAAGAAAAGAAAGTTATGGAAAAAATCATATTAAAACGTCTCCAAAGTAACGAATAATTACTATCTTAATAACTTAACTAATAATTACTATATTATTCGTTACTTTGGAGACGTTTTAATATGATTTTTTCCATAACTTCCTTTTCTTCAATATCCTTTAGAGATATTTTTGAAAAATTCATATTCGTTACTCGATAGTTTCGCGTTATCTAGAAAAATAAGATTTAAAAAAAATTACATTCCTGTGTTCAATACCCAAACAATTACGGTCACTGGCAATCCAAGTTGCGCAGTTGCGCAACCCTCAGTTAAACGTAAAATATTTATCATTCTAAATGAATAGAAATGCATATAATTATGTATTCAATAATCTAAATGTTTTACCAACATTGTTGAATGAATTCATTTTGAAATCATAGTGGGTCCATCATTATTACTAGCAGTAGTAGCTCAGTAGAAGTTGCAGCAACTTGCTGATGGCACTGCACTAGGCAGATTATGAATCCCGAAGGCTTCGGACTCCCGTCGAGCACCCTCTCTGGCGTCTAGTTGCCAGACAGAGCATGATGTGACGTCACTCTCTTATGCTTGTTAACATTGCGGAGCAGGTGACACGCAACTGGCTGTGCGTCGCTATACGACAACATAGCGAGAAATCAATCAATATTCGTGCGTTTTACTCAATGTTCGTATTCATTTACGTTTTATCACTTGTATTTTACGAGATATTTGAAGTCGAGATATTTGATTGTTTTTTCACATGGAACTCTACATATTTTTTCAAGCTATCATGAGTGTAAAAAACGAATTCAATGACATACATATTGTCATATGTTAGATAAGCATTTTTTGAGTAATTTTGATTTTTGTGACTGATTTAACGGATATTTGGGATGTAACAACAGTCCGCTATGCTATTAGGTTTCGGCTACGCTATTAGGTTTCAAGGGTTAGAGTGTCATTCATTTCTTAGTCAAATCTGTTCTCGACTTATTTTTTGTTCTTCTTCTCCTCTTCTCTACAATTTATCTGCTTCTTCTCCTTCACTCTCCAGGGATAGTATCCCTACCCAGCATAGGGCATGTGGGCTTACAACGCTCAGAAAAGCAATGTTGTACCAGGTGAATATCACAGCAGCTCGGGAAGCTGAAGTACCAACCCTCTCTGGAAGGATTTATACGTAGAGAAGGTGGGATAGAAGCTGTAAGATGGCAGCCCCATTATTACTCTTACCCTGCGCAGCGCTTGCAACGCGGCCAGGAGACATCAACCCGCTAAATTTCTTAATGATTCATGCCGGACTATCATAGAGTAAGTAAAATTATCCTTCAATATGCACCTAAAGGAAAAAGAGGTGTTGGACGTTCCTTGAAGAGATGACATGAACAATTTTGAGACGGAACAGATGAAAAGGTCTAATCCTTGCTCTCGAATATGACTGTGGTTTCCGTTGCTCCTGCTGCTGTTGCTTGTGAACTGGAACTGACAAATCATCTTATCTTATGAGTTCGTTCTTAGCGTTTTGAAAAAAATAATTATTGGATATCGCTTTAAGAAGAAACGCTTTGAATACACTAATAATTATTCACTAAAATAGGATAAATTCCTGAAAAATTACAAGTCTTTCATTTCTGAAAAATAGTTATATTTCATTTTCATCACCAATAGCAGGAGAAAAACCCTTAACAACAATCAGGGAATGAAGGTGTAAAAGTGTGTAAGTAGAGTGTAAAAGGAATCCAAACAATTTTGGAAAGTGTTGGAGTAATCCTCGTCCATTTTTGTGTTGTACAAAATCAATTATTACCTGCAATTTGGCAATTGAGAACTAATTAAAACATAAGAGCGTCCATTGGAAAGTAAAGCCAGAACCAGATTCAATGAAGATGAGAATACCTGACACGGAATCTATTCCTACATGTATAAGCATACTTTTTGAATATAGACTTTTACTAAACTTAGTTTTCATGCATTTACATAAGTTTCTTACGATTTACTATATATTCATGTTTTGAATTTGGTAAATTACATTCACAACATTCGATGAAGCTGCAACCTCCATTTTGGGGGCTCCAGCCGCCAGAGGTTATTGTTATAAAGTAATACCAAATTAGATAATTCAGTTTCTAATTTGTTATGTGTTTAAACATTAAATAAAATATAAAAATATGTTAATTTAATGAATTTGTTTAAATATTTGAGTTGGATTCAGATATTATATTCCACTGGTTTATTTGTCAGGGGATTTAGATTCATCTCCAGAAGTTGCCATTTAAGTCATTCGTACGAATCCTTTCACATGCCTTCTCAGGGAGTAAAAATCTAAACTATAATTTCTCAAATCTGGAAAAAAATCAGAGTGATTATATTCAACATATTGAGATATACAAAATTTTCTCTACATTAATATCTGCCAAAGATCTTAGCGTCCGGCTTGCTGGGTCAATGGGTCACGATATATTATAATCCTTATTACCTTTATAATGGATTATATGATCCGCTGACTATACAGTGCAGCTGGGAATCTGAAATAGAATGATTCTATTCCTAGTTCATTTCTGTTTGGATTGACTAAATGAAAGATCACTTTCTTTTCTAAAGAACAAAATTTAACAAAGTTTATTGTTACCTTTTTAGCAAACAATTTAGTAAATTTATGTTATGCCTTTGATCAAGATATCTTTGAATTTACAATTTTATACCGCGGTTAATTTATCTATTCTTCGTTGATGTCCCTCGTAAACTTCTCAGTCGAAATATCTTGCGAGCTTGCCGTAGTACAAAGTCCCAAGAAATCCTCTTCTGCCCCTATCCAAGCTGGTCTCAAACTATCAAAATTATCAGTCCCGATTACGTCCTATGACATAGTCTCGAACTCGATTACCACTCCCGACAAAGTTCCAATTTATACATCAATATTACTTCCACATGAAAATATCTGCAATATTATTCACTGTCCTTAAAATTTCACTGATAACCCGATTCTGACTATCTGTATTATACTCGTTCCCTCTCACGAACCTACGATCAGTTCAGAAGCGCGATGCCGGTCAGAATGAAATCTTCCTGCATGATTCACCCCTCGAAGACTTCGTATTAAACTACCTTCCTTTTTTCATAACATTTGTCCGTCCTTCTCTACCCAGCCAATCCATACGTTCGTTATATTTTGGTGTAGCTGACCTTTCGATCGTCTAAACTTCTTCGCCCAATCCCAAATTTTCTACTTTCGGCATCAAGCCACCTCTTAATGCATTTACAAAAAAGAAAAACTACATTGTTTATTCACGGTTGTTGCTAAGCCCGTGCTCACGTGATATTTGCTAATGCATGTTCCACCATATAGTCTACAAATAAATGTTAGTTTATTTTCATGTGACATATCGGTATGTCACAATATATATTTCTTCTGGAGAAACATATTAATGTAAATGTACTGCCAGATATAACTGTAACCAAAATAAGCAACTAATACGTTTCTGAAACAGCATTTTTAATGTAAGAGCAGACGTTAACATCTCAAAAGTTCTACAAGCATCCACTTCAATTGCGTTCGCACACTACAAACATAAAAAGTTAATATATCACAATGTATACACTGCACACAATGCACGTTCATTGAAAAAAATGTAAACCAAAAAATTAAATCCAATTCAAGCTGTTTTTATGAGCCGTCCCCAAGCGTGTACATTTTACGAGTGTTTGATGCGCTCATAAATCGTAGATCTGGAGCCACATGCGGCAGGAGGCCCTGGCTCCCCACGCCGGCGACAGCCTTTAAATGCGCCTGCCGCCAGCCGGCGCCACATGATGCACCCACCCCGCGAAGAACCCCTTCGCCCGCCCGCCCCGCCCCCTCCGCCCGCGACCTGTAAATCCCCATTACGTCGGTCGCCCGGCGGGGCCCCCCCCCGCCCCCGTCCGCGCCCGCTGCCGCCCCGCGCAGATGCATCGCGGGCTGCTGCTGTTGCCGTCGCCCACGCTCCCTCACGACGTTTTAACTAGCAACGGAGGCAACATCTCCACTGGGGCAGCTTCACCATCACTACAACTTGTATCTCAACCCAGCCATCATCACCCCACTACATGCAGCATCATCCTCCTCCAGCCACCTCTACCATTAGCGATGTCATCACCATCACCGTCACAACTAGTTTCAGCTTCAAAACCTGTCATCATCATCACCATTACCTGCAACAGCATCACCACTTGAACCAACATCACCACCAACGCATCACTAGTATCTCATTACCAACATCACTATCGTCACTGTCGCCATCACGAGTATCATCACCATCACCTCCACAACTATCAGTAACCCCGGTATCACAACTACAATCACTGCCACTATCTACAACGCCAACGCTATCTGCACTCCCACTCCAGACACAATTAGCATCAGCCCAGCATCATTAGTCTTGGTACCAACTTGGTATCGTCACCTCAACCATCTCCTTCATCGGTACCATCTTCATCAACACCACCAACTCCACCCCCATCACCAGTATTTTATCCTACACATCACCACCAACAACGCCACCACCAGTATTACTTCGAACACCACCTCTACTATCAGCTGCACCACAACCACTACTACCACAATACTCGAAATCATCCCCGCACCAGCGTTACCTCAAGTAGAGGATCATCATCACTAACCTTATCAAAATGAACGACCGATACCATCTTCGTCGACACGCACGATAACATATTAAGCCGAATCGTCACTACAATTGCCAGTCGCTCGCGTACGAACAACCTGAACGAACGTCTTGCCACCACTATCAATATTGGGTTCAACAATACAATTATCTTAAGTGGCACTAATGCCATTTTCGTCGCAGAATACTCTTCTTTACTACCGTCGCAATTTACCAAAGCGTAGCCTTCATCAACACTATATCATCGAATTCTTAAATATAATTTTTACACGGCTCCTGTAACCCCTGTTCCCATGAAACACTTTGTATCCATTGCAATCCTGACTATCGTTCTTCCTAAACCCTTTCTTGTCCATCCCCTTGCGTCACAAGGCTCCTGCCTCTTTGCTATCCTTGCAGCTCTTACCTTTCGTCACTCCGTAGCATTAACCATGTCTGTTGTGGTGCGATTGATTGAATGATTTTTTCGTGTTTTCGGGCGCGTCAACTGCTTTGGCCATTAGTCCCGTCAGTGTAGTGCATGTTTTTTCTTGGGACATGGCGGTGATCTTCCCCCGCTGGATGGCGAGATCCGGCGCCGACCTACCGTCGGCTAGAGGTGTTTCCTCCTAACCTGGTCTCTCCCACCAATGGGGCACCACCTCAGCCGTGACAAGCTGTAAGCTCCCGACCGGTCTCCCGGAATATGTGGTAGTGTAGTGCACGTAAGTGTAAGTGTGTGTGTGTTAAGAGGGAGGATAGGACAAGGAAGAGGAAGGACAGATCGCGAGCGGTCCGTGGCCTAGTTTTTAGGGTACTGCTTAGGCATTCGCTTGGTGTTGATCGGAGAAACTACGGAAAACTACCGATCAGAGCAGCCGGCCTCTAGAATTCTCCTCCGGACAGCGACACAATTCTACCTAGGTCAAAAGCTAGTGTCTAAAATCCTGCCGCCGTGGGGAGTTGGAACCTATGACCTCCCAGTCAGAGGAGCTGCAGCGACATCAGTTGAGCATCGACATCACTGAGCCACCGCTCTCGGTGTGTTGTGGTGTGAATTTTTCTTTTATTCCATCCGGGTTTTTTTTTACTATCAAACGTGTCCCTTCTGCCTTCACACAGTTTCTCACCGTCCTCGCTGCAGCTTCCACGCTTCATCTGCAAGAATTTGGTGCATGCGCGCTGCCCTTATGTCCCCTTTACAGAGCGTTGTTCCTGGTTCCATGTCGCCTTCCATCCTAACCCTTCTGATTGCTCTACGACTATATACCGTTCCCCTCTCTAGCCCTACCTCCATCCCACCACCAAGTCCACTGCCATCTCCATCAATGCCAACACCATTTCCACCACTGCCTCCATCACCGCATTACCACCCCCCTTCACCTCCACCGCCGCCACAATCACCGTCACCCCCCCGCAATCATCAGCTCCACCGCCGCCGCCGCCGCATGCAGCGCTAGCGCCACCGTTGCACTCGCATCGACGTCGCTGCGCTGCGTGCACGTGCCACCAGCCGGCCGGCTGGCGCTCCCAAGGGCCCGGCCGCCTGCAATAAGTGCATATTTCAGCGGGCGGGGACGGGGCGGGAGCGCGGCGGGGCGCGGCGGGGCGGTCGCTGGGCCGTCCATCTCGGTGATTTGCGTCCCGCCGAGCGACCACCCAGCAATGATGATGAATCCCCGGTCACGTTGACGGAACACCCATCAATCAATAGCCCCTTCCCCGGCGTCGCTTCGGCCGGCCCGGCCCCGCCCCCCGCGCCCCGGCCCCCGGCCCGCGCCGCAGTTTAAATCCGATTCCAACGACGTGACGAACATATTGGCCGGCGACACCGGCGCGTCTCGTCCCCCGGGGCCCGCCCCGCCCCCCTCGCCCCCCGACACCTGCCCTCGCGGGGCGGGGCGGGGCGGGAGGCGTGGTGCGGCGGGGCTGATGCGGAGGCCGCATCGAGGTCCGTGCTGCGGCCGCTGGTGCAACGGGTGTGCCCTGCTGCAACGCACTGCTTTTCGTTCGAAATACTTTTCGATGTTTTTAGATGAATCGAGGTTTCAATATGCTGAGGATATTCAAAATATATGTCGAAGTATCAAGTTCATTGAAGAATACTGCGGTTTTTACTTTGATGCCTGTGATATGTCATCAGCTGTTTACGGAGCCATACAATCGTGACCTTACACGTTACAATGACGTCAATATGGTGGCGTTCAACCTTCCGAATGGATGACACCGAGACGGTTTATTTACTTCACAGGCAACTTAGTAAAAGTCGCAGTATCGAAATGAATATTATGTGAACTTGTAGTGGTTTCATCTTTAAAGAAAAAAATTTTGACCTCATAAATACGACAAGACTTTTCAATGTTCTTGACAGAGAAAAGTGATCAAACTATTTCTGAATACTTTTAAGGAGATTTAATGAAGTGCCAGTAAACTTAAGAATATTTTAAAATACTTTTTACTTCTTAATTGGAAATTATATTTTATTTCATATTCGTCTCATAATTATACTTCAATTATTTCAGTGAAGAGTTAAAAGTTTAAAATGGAAACATTTGATTTATCTGCAGGCTCTTTCGTTCCTCTTCGAATTGAAATTATTGCAACTGTATAATAAGTGTTCATCATTGTTGATTTTTTATTGCAATTAACTCATTGGATATATGATTAAGAACATTTTCTTCAAATTATACAGTGACTTCAAGATTACACGTAATATGTACAAATCATTCCCGAGCAATTTGCAGTACAGATATACTGCTTATGGTAAAGTAACGTTACAAAAACAACAACAAAGAAAAACAACAACAACAACAACAACAACAACAACAACAACAACAAGTAGGGAAAGATGAGGTCTCAAGAAAGTAGAAAGATTATACATCTGCAAGCTGCCGAAAACTCTTCCATTTAGGAAAATATAACCAATGTTTTTGAGCAATTTTACAGCGATGTCTATCGTCATATTGTTTTTTAACGACTAATCAACACATCTATCGCTCTATAAATGCAGAATTAAACGAAACTAACACCAAACCTAAATATCTTAAAAGTAATCGCAAACAACGCCTACTGATTTAATTACACGGTGACAAACATTTTGCAGTTCCATTATGAAGGATTGCAAATTACAAAGTGTCACCCGAGAATGTTAAATTTTTAGTAATGTTTCGCTTTCAATCACAAAACATAATTTTAAAATACTGTGTTTTGAGAGGTTAATTCGTATTTCATTAGTATACGTAATTTATAAACAAATGTAAGTAAGTTGAAGTACTACGTAGAGAAGAGATGTGAGAAACAGTTAAAAGGATTTTATTCAACATCATACAAGAGCAATGTAGGAATTGCAAATATTAATTTTAGAGCGATTGAAACAAATACATATACTTAGTTACCTATTTTAATATTGATAAGAAAAATGCGTTTATTTATTGGATTTCGTTTTCCGTGGAAAATACTTGAATGCAAAAATGTTTGTTTAACAAAAGAAAAAGCGTAAAGATTTCGAAAGAAAATTTTTAAAATTAAGGAATTTTAATTATTATTATTATCCAGTCACATAATTTTCTATTTAAAACCCTCCAGCACAAATACAGTCGTACATTGCAATTCCAATAAGCCATTAACTAATTTCGAAAATCGACACCCCCAAAAATTATTTCCCTCTTCTCGCGCGGTCAACCCGCAGCCGCAATCCCCAGATTTCCCGGAAATCCCTATCCTACTCCCAGGCAGCCGCTTAACCCTCTGGGCCACGTACAGAAAAACGTGACAATTATCTTGCGGGGAACCCCCAGAACGGAGCTCTCTGTTTAACATACAATTCCAGGGAGCGCTGTAAACCCCAATTTACAGGAATCTATAAGTTACAATAACCCCTCGCGGATAGTTGCTGCAGCGGGGCGGGGCGGGGAGGGGCGGGGGCGGCGAGCGCGCGGGGACGCGTAAACCGAGAGGTGGCTTAACCAGAGAGCAGCCGCCTGCGCCCGGGCGCCGCCCCCGCGCGCTGACCTCGCGCCTCACGCCGCCGCGCCACTGTCGCCGTCACGCACCCAGGCGGAGGCGCCACCCGCGTGCGGCCACCTAGGTGTTGCTACTTGGGTGGCGCAAATTCCCTACCTAGGTTGATTGATTAGTGAAACCCGGCGCGTCAACTGATGCGGTCGTTAATCCCGTAAATGTGGTGCATGTTTTTTATCGCGGCAGGTGGAGGGGGTTGTGGTGGTGGTGGTGGTGGCGTTTCGTTATCTTCACCTGCTGGATGACGCGATCCGGCACCGACCGGTATGTCGGCTGGCTGGGTTTTCCCCAACCACGTATCTTCCATCATATTATCCAACATATATAATATGTTGACGAAGATGACCTCTTATTCTTCTCATAGGAACGTCAACAACTCCAAATCAGAATTCCCACAATGACTGATAGTGACTGAAAATAAGGGAGTAAGGGGTGAGGAAAGGACAATTAAGAGGAAGGAAACAGCGCTTGCAGTCAGCGCTTTGCAGTCAGCGCTTCGCAGTCAACTCCAGGTATTGCCACCTGGATGTTGCCATTTAGGAGGGGATTACAGAAATATCTCAAAAATATTTAATCCCACCGTAAAATATTTTCTTAAATACTAAGAGCTGCTAAGATACAGCGTGTTGCTCCATCTACCTTTGTTAAAGAAATATTTTAAACAGTGTATAGCATCTGGAGTCCATTAGCCATCCCCACTGATCCCAGTTTAAAAAAACTATAGGTTACGTAACAGCGAGAGAAATACAAATTCCCCACATTTTATTGTGCTTCAAATTCCATATCCCTACGCTATTTATTACTACATAGAATTTTGAATAAAGGTAACAGCAAAGTTTCTAGCCACATTTTTAATGCAAGAAATATTATCTCCCCTGCAATAGAAACTATTTGCTTCGATAAATGAGCTGCATATTTTGGTTCGTAACTCCAATCGGACATCGGACCCCATGTGAGCGAATCGTCTCACTATATAAAGAACACGAGGAAGATTATTGTTTATTTATGCTAACCAAATAACTAAATTCTCCACAAACACCCATCAGTACACAAGAAAATTTAAGCATATTGTGACATACCGATATGTCACATGAAAATAAACTAACGTTTATTTGTAGACTATATGGTGGAACATGCATTAGCAAATATCACGTGAGCACGGGCTTAGCAAGGACCGTGAATAAACAATGTAGTTTTTGTTTTTTGTAAAGGCATTAAGAGGTGGCTGGATGCCGAAAGTAGAAAATTTGGGATTGGGCGAAGAAGTTTAGACGATCGAAAGGTCAGCTACACCAAAATATAACGAACGTATGGATTGGCTGGGTGAGAGAAGGACGGTCAAATGTTATGAAAAAAAGGAAGGTAGTTTAATATGAAGTCTTCGAGGGGTGAATCATGCAGGAAGATTTCATTCTGACCAGCATCGCGCTTCTGAACTGATCGTAGGTTCGTGAGAGGGAACGAATATAATCCAGATAGTCAGAATCGGGTTATCAGATCGTGAAAGTTTAAGGACAGTAAATGATATTGCAGACATTTTCATGTGGAAGTAATATTGATGTATAAATTGGAACTTTGTCGGGAGTGGTAATCGAGTTCGGGACTATGTCATAGGACGTAATCGGGACTGATAATTTTGATAGTTTGAGACCAGTTTGGATAGGGGCAGAAGAGGATTTCTTGGGACTTTGGACTACGGCAAGCTCGCAAGATATTTCGACTGAGAAGTCTACGAGGGACATCAACGAAGAATAGATAAGTTAACCGCGGTATAAAATTGTAAATTCAAAGATATCTTGATCAAAGGCATAACATAAATTCACTAAATTGTTTGCTAAAAAGGTAAAAATAAACTTTGTTAAATTTTGTTCTTTAGAAAAGAAAGTGATCTTTCATTTAGTCAATCCAAACAGAAATGAACTAGGAATAGAATCATTCTATTTCAGATTCCCAGCTGCGCTGTATAGTCGGCGGATCCTATAATCCATTATAAAGGTAATAAGGATTATAATATATCGTGACCCATTGACCCAGCAAGCCGGACGCTAAGATCTTTGGCAGATATTAATGTAGAGAAAAAGTTTGTATATCTCAATATAGTAAAACTACATTTCTTTCCTTGCAGGCCCAAATAGCGAATTGGCAAATGCTGTTAATCTTCGCTCAGGAGGTGATTGCTCCACAGGGACGGTCAAGGGCAATCGCTCTTGTTGTCACCTCGGTCCCCGAGGTCAAGTCAGCTTTGTGGATTGCCGACTCCATCCCACATACGACCATCGACCGGGCCAGTAATTCTGCACGTAGTGCGCAGTGCAAGGAGGTGGGTATAACATTGTACAACGATTTAAATTTTGATTTAATATTTTTTATACCTTAGTTAATCATAAAAACGTTTTCTACTTTTCATAAACATTTCTTCTAAAATTTGCTTTTTTAATGGTACACAATATTTTTTGTTATTAAAATTCAGAAATTAATAATTACAAAAAAGACTTAGTAGATATTTTAGTATTACTATTTAAATTTTAATTTTTTTTAAATATTGTTATATATATATATTTATTTAAATATTACTTCTTACTGTAAATACTTAAAAAATAAAGTCACATAGGTGATAAGGTGAATTGTTTAACACCATATAGTAAGGTAAACATTTTATACAAGTTCTTCTTATCGATCACGAATTAAAACGTAAATAATTAGTGTCATAGAAAAAATGCAAGTAAAAAAATTAAAAGTAATGTTCGGAATACTTTTTTCTTGTAGATATTTTGCTAATACTACCGTCAACTTTGCGTTTCCAGCCTGTCATATTTTCACAAATGTTAAGAGATAATCTGCATTGCTTTATTAGATTTTTAATTTGGGTATTCTACCCTGCTTTGTCCTTTCGACCTACCAACCAATTAAAATTCGTTTAATAATTTAGCATTTTTCGCCCCTTCTCTGCACGTAAGTTAATTCTTTCCAATTTCTTCTCTAATTTGCTAAGATCCATTCTGTCCTTAACTTCTTTATTTCACATTGTTGTTCCTTTCTTAATATTTTTTAAATAATATTTTTGGTCTACACGAAAGTCCTATTTGTAAAGGCTCCGTTTTTCCTTGGTCACCGGGTAGCAAGCGTCTTCTCGCTCAATCGCGAGTAACAAAGGTCCAAAATGATCGCTTTCTTTCTTTTGATTCGAAAGACGCGATAGAACGAACACTGAATGCTTGACGCTCGAGAAATCGGAACCGTCGCATCCCACTTACTCGGGATTCCGCTTGGAACACGGCAAATGCCAAATGTGTGAAGATGTCTTGACCCAGTTACTTGTTTTGTGCCCGAATTTCCGCATTTCTGAGTGAGTGTAACCTGTAATAAGGGAATTTCGAAAATGTCTGACCGCTCTTGAATCACTCACTCACAGTTAACAAGCGCCTTAAAGTACTCGAGAGTTTATTGGTTGCTGAGTGGGGAGATGTTACGCCATTCTCATTTGGGTTGCTTCAGAGGAATATCTCCCATCCTTGAATATGTACTATGGCGTAAGGAAATATTTAGAATGGATAATGTTTAAAAAGCATTTTTAAATCAAATTTAATAAAACCAACAATGTTAACACTATAAATTTCAAACGTTATCTTCCAAATTCAAACTGTGAAATGGAAAAAATGAATACATGATGAAATATTTCCAAAAAATAAGGCTTAGATATTTGTTTTAAAATAGTTTATAAATGAAAATGCACACATTAAAAGTAATGAATTAATTAAATAGTTGCTAACGTAAATAAATGAAATTAAAAATAAACCGTGCCCCCCTCACAAACTGCGTGAAGCCACCCCTCAACGGCAGCGCGGCCAGCGGCGGCGTCCTCATCCTCGACCTCGTCCTCGCCGGCGACGCCGCGCCGTCTAAACCATCCGGGCCGGCGGCGCCGTCCCGCATCCCTGGGGGACTCCGCGGGGGCGCCGGGCGGGCGGGAGGGGGCGGGGCGCACGGAGCCGCGGTCCAGCTCTGACATTCCACCCGCCAGGCGCTCGGTAACGAGGAAAAGAACGCGCGCCCATATTGTAGCAGGCGCCGCACTCGCCTAATTCCAAATTTCAAGCGGCGCGCCGCCCCGCACCTTCTGCCCCCTCCGCCCCCCGACCGTGCTGTCCGCGCTGCGCAATTTCTGACCCTTCCACTTACACCCCGACGCCGCCACCGCCGCGAGCAGAGCACCTAACGCGCCTCGCCCCCCCCCACCCCGCGGCGCTCTCTCTGTTTTCCTTTATGCCGGCCATCCTTTACTTAACACTCTCCCTATCATAGGCATCCCTTATATAATATACGCAGCAGTATTGTACGTGCAGCAGGCTAATTTTCGCGCCCTCGGTTCGCGCGCGTGGGCCGGTGTATGTGTGTGTGTGTGTGAAGCTAAGCGCGCTTACTCGTCGGGCTGTGTTCGTATGTGTGTGTGTGTAGGGGGTGGAGGGGGTGTTTGCCCTTCCCAGCAGAAAACCACCGAGTCGTCGCTTTCTGCCAGAGGCCTTATTTCTAACATTATCGCAATAAGCAAGCGCCTCCCTTCAGCAGTTTCGCCGGCACGTCGTTGCCTTACGGCCGCCCCTCTCCCCCCCGCCCCTTCTCGTCGCCGCGCCGCGCAACCCTGCGTCCCCAACGCCGTCACGTCCGGCGAGAGGAGGGGGAGGAGGTGCGAGGGTGAGACTAGAGGTCAGCGCCAGAGGAGGAGGAGGGGTTAGCGTTAGAGGGTGAGTGAGCACACACTCCGGATGGAGCATTCTTTTGCGTGATTTTAACGCCCTCACATTGCAGCATTTTGCTCAGCTGTCGTCTTCATTTGTTTGTCATTCGTTTTTCTACCATTTCGGCGTGTTTCCTTACGACATCGATTCGTTTGTTTTTATCAATTTATTTCCTTTCAATACATTCATTACTATATCAATCCAATTCTACACGGCATCGATCCATTTTCAAGTGATATCGATCCATTTTCTTACGTTATCGATTTGTTTATTTGCAGTGTTGACTTATTTTCTCTGTATATCCCTTCCTTTCCTTCTGATTTCGATTATTTTTTTACGGTTCCTAAATATTTCCTTAAGATTTCAAATTATGTCTTATCATATCGAAGTGTACTCATACGATCCATTCATTTTTTTCTTCCTTTCGCTATGAATTTGCTTCCTCTGGGCACAAATTTGTTTCCTTGCGATATCGAATAGTTTCATTACGATAAAGATTACTTTCCCAAAGTTATCGATTTGTTTACATGTGATATCGGGCTTTGCGTTGCAATATCAATCGTCTTGAAACAATACAAACTGTTCCTGAAATCAAGTTGATCAAAATGGAATTACTTCATTTTGATAAAATATTGTTCATCATAACAATACAAACATTGCTTCCATTCATGATATTTAAAGCTGTGGTTTATAGCCTATAATACTGAATTTATTGACTGTATCTACCAATATTAAAACATATGTCAAGAATTGGACTATTAATCTCCATTCAAATAAAACTATTTTAATGCGAGAATTATACGAATATAAAATATTAACAGCTATCGTTTACTCGGTGGCTTGTTTGAGATTCGCGTATACTTATTGGAGATTTCTCCCTCACATTTTAACAATAAAGTACTTTGGATGAGTTTTAATTTCCGCTCATTTAACATATTTCAATTGGCTTCCTATTCGTTTCAACTTCAAATCACATGGTTGAATTATAAAATTACATTATCAACACATCATACGGAAATACCATAGAAAATTATTTGTAATATTTCGCTGTTTTTCTTAGCACTAGATACAGTTCTATCATCAAGAGTATTTTAGATTAATCTTTCCTTTCGTTTTCCTAAGTTACATCATCGCAATTATCATAACCGTACTCAGAACAATCATTTTAGCCTTTTAAATCAAAGTGTCGTTTTAAAATATTTATATCAACACTTTATTCTATTACAAGTGAATTACAAACATCACTTCATGTTCCATGCATCAGCCGTTTTAATTTTTGAAAGTCTAAATACTAAATTGTTGCTTTTTCCCAAAGAATTAAAAATATTTATTTCGTTGTTCGTCATAGTTCACCTTTGCAGGGATTGAAAATAACATAAATGACAATACAATTTTTGAATAGATAAAATCATTAGAACAATGATAATTTTATAAATCTATACTAATAAAAGTGAATTCTATGACATGTAACTAAAATCGATACCGCAAAAAAGTAGTGTATGAATAGAAACGACATTTTTACAAGTTCATCTTCGGAATTGTTGCAGTGTCCTTGCAATGTTTGATAAATATGAATACAACACAAATTCGGAAAGTAAATAATTTAAATAATGTTGGGAAATGCAACACGATCACTAATACTTTCTTGTATACATGCGTATATACGGAGTAATATACATAGTATAGAGAAGGTTATGCGCGAAAAAACGGCGGATTTTCGGCAGAAAATAATTCAGTGCCGGGCACTGATAACGAGAAAGTGGATAAATCCAGTTGCTAAATTAAGAGAAAAAAATCCTCTAACACGTGATGTAACCAGAATCTCAGTTTTGTGAGTCTTTGATGCCGAAAAATCAATTGAAAGCAAAACGTCCGCCTGTCTGCCCGTCCGTGAACTCTACTAGCGTCTAAACCATGCGTAGGATTTCTTCGAAATTAAAGAAACACCTGTCCATCTGGCTTAAATTGAAGTTTTGAAATTTTGAAAAACATTCTTTAAAATTTGGAGATACTTTACATGACGGCCCCGGACTTTTTCAAAATTTTCTCATAAACGGCTCCAAATTTTTTCTTTAAATTTCTTGTAAGAATAGAGTTAAATACACTTATAAAGGTAACATGGATCCGATTTTCACTGTTTACACTGAATTTTCGAAAATTGTAAAAGTTTGAATTTTATTCGTCGTCTTCCTAAAATTGAAGATAGAGATTTTTCCTTCAAATAAAATGTGTTGCTCATAATCAGTTCTTTCATAGAGGTCATGTAGATTTTTTGAACATTTTAGCACTTTTCGTGCAATAGTGCGTGCAATATTTGCAATTTTAAAACATAACAAGAACATTTTCTGGAAAATGACTCCAAATTTTTTCTTTAACCTATTGGTAGGGATAGTGCATAATCCATTCTATAAGATGATGTAAACGTCATATTATTCTATTTTATTGTTTCTTCAAAAGTTACAAAAATATTCTTGTCTTGTCTCTCACGTCGCTTATATTTACATTAGCGGCAATTTGTTTACATTTTGTAAAATTTCCAAAAACACAAATGTAATTTTTTTAAATATATCTTACGCCGTTAATATGTTTATTTCCAGCAATTTGTGTACATTATTTCATTTGTGAATGGATGTGCTTCAAATGAAGTTTTTCGAGAACTCAATAGATTTCAATGAAAAGAGCTTCAAAATATGCATTTACAGTAACGCTCAAACGCCATTTTTTTATGGCTCTAAGTTTTACCTAAATTGCCATTTAGGACGAGGTTTTACTTTCCTATAATTTTTTAAAGTAATATTTCGATTCTCCAATTAGGAAACCGAAAAATTGAGAAAAGGTCAAAAAATTTACTTTGGGGGCGATAGATGGCAGCTGGCAAGATGATGGAGTAAGGCCGTAAAGCCAATCTACACCTAGGAAATCTAGAAACAAAGAAAACTAGAAAACTTTACTACGATAAAGTCTGTACCCTCTGTAACACCACTAGTTTTTCATCTTCGCTTTGAGCAGATTGGTTTCATATAAATTTCACCACAGGTCAGTACCGGAGCGGCAGAACTAGAGCCTAATAGATTAGCTAGAAGTCAGTAGCAGTGCATATAATAAAAATATTTCATCCAATAACAATGTACTGTAAAATAACATGAAAGAATATTATAGTACTGCATTAAAGTTTGTACTAATTACATTAAAATAATAATTTTAAACACATAGACACATGAAACACAAGTGGTTTAAATAATATTGATCTTCTTCCTCTTTCACAAGTACGGGATATGAAGAAAGCCCGGAAAACACCGGATATTTCACTAACATAAAATAAATAGAAAATCGAAAATAACTTCCTGGAAGACCGCTTCGGTAAATTTTTACATTTCATTGAAAAACAAGCAAATATTTGGAAAAGTTCAGAACAGAATACACAATACAATTCGTTTGAAATACAAAGTATTTAATATACGACATTTCTTCGATTTCCTCTACAGTTCATCATAATTCTTTTAAATTCATATTTTCCTTTTCAGTCTCCAAATAACATTATTGACTTGAATCATAACTTTGTTCAAAACTAAGCAACTTAAAATGTTCCCCGTCAGCCTACGTAATTACGTCGATATCTTCTTCTAATCGCAGCTCATTAAAACAGAAATTTACGAGACGGTAAGCTCCGCAAACGCACAAAACGCAGGCGAGGGTCTGCAATGACAATTTATGCGGCGCGCGGGAGCCTGGCAGTAAAGGAACTTCAAAGGGCGGCGGGGCTCGGGGCTGAACCGTCTCGATCGGAGGTGAAAAAGGCCGCGACGAGGGGCGCGCCATCTTTTTGTAAATCTCAGGGCCTGCGGCTCGAGAAGGGTTGCAGGAAGGGCTCGTTGGGCGCTGTGATGCCATGGAGAAGTGGTGATGGTGGTGAAGGTTGCAGAGATATGCATACGAAAATAGGGAAAGTAATAAAAGTACAGCCTGATGAGGAGTAGTGATTACTGTGGAGTCGGTGGTGAATGTAAGTGGATGATGATGTTGAGTGTGACGAAGTAGTGGTGATGGACGGTGAGGGTGGAAGAAGTATGACCTCAAAAACAGAAAAATTGTAAAGGTTGTAAAGATAGGAAGTGAAGATGTCTTTGGGACAAGAGTAATAAGTGCTTGTAATGGAGATGTGGCAATGGAATTTATGTCATTGGGGTGGTGTGATGATTGTCGTAATCTAAGAACGATGCAAGCGGAGATAACGGTAACTAGATGGGATGGTGATTATAATGTGTGATGATGGTGAGGAGGTGATGAGAGCGGTAATGAGAGGTGGGAGATGGCGCATGTTGATTTGGTACCGGGGGTGGTGATGAAATAATGGGGCCAGAATATATGATATGAGTATTGGTGGAGCGTACGGTAGAAATCAAGACCGGCATAGATAGAGGGAGTAATGAGGATGAATGATATCGAGTTTGCTCAGATACGTTTTCAACAATGGTGAGGACACTTCACGATGTTGGTGATGGATGAATACAGAAGTGCACAATCACTACGACAACGCTCTCCGAGAGGAATATTCCGCAAGTGGCAATAGCTGCGGTAGGAAGCGGCGCTTCCACGGAGAAGTTGAAGCAGCACTCCAAAC
Organism: Teleogryllus oceanicus; assembly: GCA_964035755.1. Lineage (NCBI taxonomy): Eukaryota > Metazoa > Arthropoda > Insecta > Orthoptera > Gryllidae > Teleogryllus > Teleogryllus oceanicus. Next base: position 45,679,855 of record CAXIVR010000006.1, read on the forward strand.
GCTAGCGGCGTTGCCTGCGAAGACGACGGTGATGATAGAGCGGTCGGCACGACCCTAGCGGCGGCAGCGGAAGCATCGGCGACGTCGACGGCGGAGGCAGGCGGCTCGCGCTCCGTCTCTGTCACTCGTCTGCCGGCGGCGGCCGTGGACGTGCGGGGGCGGGGGCGGGCGCCGCAACGCCCCCCCCCCCCCCCGCCCCCCCGCCTCCGATAGCCGTTACGCCCCTGCCGTCTTTCGCAGCTGTCTTTCTCCTCGCGACAACCCCGCGCCGCCCCCGCCAACGGCGCCCCTGCTACCCCTAGTCCCTCCCCTTCCTACTTCCCGCCCCCTTCATCGCCTCCCCCGCCACCACAATCCCCGTTACCACCCAGCTTTTCATGACCACCTACGTAATCTCCACCTCTTTAAACGCCACCTTCGTAACTGACTGCTCCGTAACCTTCTCTCCGTAAACCACCTTCGTAATCGCTTGCTCCGTAACACTCACCTCCGTAATTGTCACCTGCGTAACCGTCACTTCCGTAACCATCTCGTTCGTTTCCGTCACCTCCGTAGCTACCTTCCTGACCGCCTCCTCTATAATGGAATCACGTACGTCTGTTACCGCCAACTTTGTAACCGTCTTCTCTGAAACTGCCATCATCGTAACCGCCACCCCTTAACCCCAATTTCCTCCAAACCCCCCCCTTCCCCTCCCAACCGCCACCCCCATAACCGTCTCCGTGACAGCCAACCCCGTCACCGCCGCCTCGGCAAACACTCACCCGTCACCCTTGCATATTCCCTGCTTCTACTCGCCCTGTCTCCTTTCTTGTCGCTTTCCGGCCCACTCGGCCCCCGCTGCCCGCCGCGCCGACTCGCCACCCTCACACCATTCCCCCGCCCCGCCTCCCCTCCCCTCGCTCTCCGCACCGCGCCCGCCTCTCCCTTCGTCGCACCCTCCCAATGCCCCTAGCGTCCCTCGCACAGCCCTTGCCACACCTTCTTCCCTCGACGGCCCGAATCGGTCCGTCAATCTTCGTCACCACTCACCTAGTCCTCGATACCTAAGATTCTCCCGTTCCTCCTCCAAACATTCCTCTGTATTCTCCCAGCACTACACGCTTTTCCTCCGTACTTGCCGTACGTCAGTGCTGAAGGTAATTGATATATGATCCGACTATTTCTTAAACTACCCTGGTAATAACCAAAAACTCTGTCATTTCCCATTTTCTTTAATTTGTGCTCTTACGACGCTTTTCGAATTTTTTTCCTTTCTGATTGTAGCTACAGATTTCTCCCTTATACCTTTTATTATCATCTATATGCATCAGTAATCTCTATCATTCACCTACAGAATCCATCTTTTACAGCTCTTTCAGCGTCCAACATCAATATTGTGTTTTTCCACTTTCATAGAAACCCACACTTCGCAATCCACCGCCAACCCTCTTTTTCACCTTGCCCACTCCTCATTGAAGTCTTCCACTTCTCGCCGATCCCACAATCATCTCCACCGCCTCTGCCCCTTCCCCACTGCCAGCTACTCGTACCGACCCGCCATCGTCGATCCCCTCCACCCCCCCCCGCGGCTCTGTCTCTCCTCTCGGCGCCCCCCTTCCGTCCCCGCCCTCTCCGCCCCCCCCCCCCTCCCCCGCCCCCTCTCGCCTCCTCTCTCACTCTACAACAAAGGCCTAATTAGCCATAAACTCACTGATTTATAACGGCACAGAAAATGCAAATATGAAATATGAAAATGAAGATGGGTGTAATAAAAGTGATATACGACGCTCCGCAGAGCCATTTGTGAAGGCGCCATGAGTCACTCGTCAGTTTTATGCGAGGACGTCCATCATTCTTTTGACAGGCTTCATTGCCGAGGCTTGGGCGAGGCCATTCTGGGGCGCCCGGCTTTCCTCCGGGGGCGGCGCGGGGGGCGGGGCGCGGCGCGGACGGCGGCGGCGGCGGCGGCGGCAGAGAGGAGGAAAGGCGGAGGCGGCGGCGGAGACCGGCGACGGGGCGTCGCTAGAAAAGGGCCACGCGCACATTTTTAAGGGATGGGCACGGCCCTTCGTGTCACCGATCCTGCCTACCCTTCGCGCCGCTACCCTTTCGGGAGTCCGCCTCCGCTCGACGGTGACTGCGCACGAAGAGAAGTAGTAGTAGCAGTACTACAGGAAAAAAAGAGGAGGGGATAAAAAATTGAAGACAAAGTGCGGCGCGGGAAAGACAGAGGCGAGCGAAAGTAAAGAACGAAATGAAAAGAATAATTTATGCGGTGTCCGGCGTGTATTGCGGGCCGGGAGGATGGCTTCCTGGTCGGGAAGGCTGTTTGGGAGGTGGAATCTGGTAAGAAGTGGTTAAAAGGCGACGATTGGTTGCTTAAGAGTCTGTTGAGGGTCCTGCGGACTAGTTTGGACTTTCCATCAATACTACCAACTGCTATTTTTGTTTTGATGGCACGTGAATAAATGCTTTGGGTGTTCATGAGGTAAATTTTAAAACTTTTTTTTTTCTGGAAAGTTTAGATATCTGGCTTCTGGAAGCAACGACTCCGCGGTAAATCTATCAATCAATATTTAGTATTATCAGACAGCTGATCATAAAAGTAACATAAATTCGATTAAAAAATTTTAAAATTTAAATATTATTCTTAGAAACGATCAAATATAAATCACTAACATGTTAACGAGAGGTATCAGTCATCTTCATTCAACACTCCCTTTAAAATCATTTAATTCATTTTTGACTTGTAGTAAGTGCAACTATTTAGTTGAAAACTAATAAAATCATACATGCATATCATATTCACCGTGAAAACAGTTATATAATTTTTCTGAAATTCAGTTAACTCATATTAAAACACAAAATTTTGAAATTAAGCGACGCGTTCTAAAAAGTGAAGAATACGTGTGAGATGTTACTTCCCATATCACTGCCCTATGTTATGCATTCATTCATAAATCTCTCGAAAGTTGATTACTTTGTAAGCGATTTGTTTCTTCTGCATGTTATTGTAAGGTCAAAATGAAGAGAGCAATTTACGTGCATTGCTTTGGGAACGGCAGCTGCAAACTGGACAGGACAGCTGTTTGGGATGTTAAATCTGTTAAGAAGTTTGTTAAACGGCGACTGACAGTTGCTCAGAAGATTATGAATTCAAAATTCAAAATTTAAGTAGTATATGACTTAGAGTAGGGATCACAGAATTTTGAAAACGTGCACACAATTCACTTTTCCCCATAGCACGTCATACGCAGTTTTTAACTGTTTTTTTGACGTAAAATAAATAAATAAATAAATAAAATTGCCTTGAGAGGTGGTGTACATGTTTTAACACATATTGCCTGTTTCTCAATAGTGAACATTTTAATACTGATGGTATGTTACTGGTGACTTCGCACACTTTTCTTGTTGTTTTGAATTTTTATGATCAGTCTCTGGAAAGTGTTGATTGTACGTTTTAATTCCTACTGGGGTATCTTTTATTTATTTATTTATTTATTATAGATTTTGTTTATTGATTTCAGATAACTTTCTAACTACATGATCATCTCTTTATTCGAGTACCTGAGATAGTTTAATAATGCATTAACATAATGTAAAATGCATGAATTGTAGATTAGAAACAATAAACTTAATTGAATATACTTTTTGAAATCGTAACATTTCGTGGGTATATTTTCATGGAACATATTCAAACCATATTTTTTGTGATATTATCTCTAAAATTCTTACATTGATTTTATCCTAATTTCTACTCCCAATAATATAAATTTTAATTGCTAAGGAATACATCTATAAATTTGTTTGGTTGGGATGAAAAACGACATTGCTTAAGTCTGGCTTACTGATTTTTCAGAAAGTTACAAAAATGTTCTTAAATTATACTCATTATAAAAAAAGGAGGTTTGCCCTGTAAACGTAAACTGTAAAAATCAAAACTCTTGAAATCACTTCCACTGAAATATTTTAGTGCAAAAATGTTTGACACTAAAACATTATTATTAGCGTAGATTCATTTACGACACGACAAATTGGGTATATTGCAATGAATTGATTTTTCCCTTGCACTAAGATGATTCTACCATTGCACCATTGATGATTCTATTTGAAAACTGTTTAAAAGCAATATTTTTCTTATATTCAATATTCTATTTTTAAGTATTTTTTGGAGACATGATGTTACAAAATTAAATTTCACCACACATTGCTTAATATTTCTTTCTATGTGTCAATTTATGAAACACTTTATCTTGGAATATAATTCAGCAATGTAGAATAACGAAAGGACAATGTCGATTGATGATTCAAAAGGAACACATTTTAAAATGTAATTTGAAATTATTGTTGGTGCTATGAATTATTAACTTTTTAATCCTTATTGCATTAATGAAATGCTAAATTCTGAATATTAATGACATAAAGTGTGTGAGACTCCAAAAGCTGATTGATAATTATGCTTCAGTGAGCGAAAAGTTAAAAGAGTTTGTAATAAATTATACTACAAATGTATTTTATTACATACTTGTCTAAATTGAGCTATTTAATGTCTAGTAGATTTCATTAAATTCTAGTGTGCTTTTCGTTTTATTTCAAATGATTTTACATGCAAGTCTCTGGTGAACTAATTTATTTTGTGAATGTTGCAAATACGTTTTCTTGTTGAAATTAAATGTAATTAATATATTGATAGTTGATTAGCTACAATAAAATGAACTCATTTATCGCTATGTAAAAAGAAGAAACAGTAAGTGGATTTATGGAGTATTCAGTATTTATATGACATCTAACAACAAAATATTTCATTCCATCAATTATTATTTTCAATTTTCATCATTTAAATAACTTAGGCATAACAACAAATTTGTGTTTCATTATTTACCAATATAATATGCTTTTGTACAGCAAAAATTGACGACAGTCAGTCAAAAATTCCTTAGCCGTCAACTATAGAGTAATTGAATTCCAGCGGAAAAGAAATTATAATGCATCCGATGAAACGTGGATTCTAAATTAACTGGTACCTGCAGCACAGGCCAGTGGTTCTGAAAGTAGAGTGGGAGTTGAGCTGATGGAGACATAGCGGAAAAGTAACACTTCCAGAAGAAAGTGCCAAAATGAAGGGAATACGTGCAGATACACTGCCGGGGGAAGGAAGGCTGGAGGGGGCGATGAAGGGGTGAGAGGTGACCGGGGCGTTGGTGCTGCACTGGGGAGGCGCATAGACGCTCTCCCGGGGGGGCAAGGGAGTCAAACGCCGACGAGGGGAGCACGGAGGGGCACGGGAGGGGGCGGGACGGGTCTTCCGTGGGCGTAACAAGGTTCAGAATAATGCAGAAGTGTTTGCCAGCATCGCACTTCTCGGCCGCTCTGCCCTCCCCTCTCTTCCCCCACCCTTTCCCCCACACCTTTCCCTTTGCTGCGCGCTGGGCGGCCACGGCCCTTCCCCTCTCATTCCTCCCTTGGTACCGAAATTGTGCTGCAAACTTCACGCCATCTAATTTTCAGTTAATCTCCTCAAAACAAGAATTAAAGGCGTACTTTTGTGAGCATATGAAGGCTCCCTCATTACACGGGGCCAAAGCGGAGATGCGGAATAAGAAGAGAAGCTCCCCCATCCCCCACTCCCGTCGGTAATGCCCACGCCGTGGGTGCAAGTTTTGCCCATCATTAACATAGTAATACACTTGGCTAAACGCAACGGGCGAAAAACCGGATACACGACGTAATTTATGCTGAATCTCTTGGACATTCGATGTTCCGAGTTAACTAAGAATCTGACGGCGTTAAGGTTTTGAAGTTTCTTCTTCCTCGCCGAGAAGAAAAAAGTTTCCTCCCAGACGCGGAACTTCTTGATGTTTTCTCGTATGCAAATATCTTCATGAATTCTTAAGAAAGTAACAAGAACTGTGCACCGGCGTTAATATTTTAACACGTTATTTATATTTTTAATAATATATAAGGCTCCATTAACTCCTCCGCTGTCGAATGCACGCGAGAAGAAGTGAAATTTCGGTAACTAGAGTGTCTGTGCCAGAAGTCTGGATGTCAAAGGTATCAGAAAAATAATTACGAATTTAAAATGTTACGCGTGTTTTATTGGCAATCGGATTATTGAACGTCAACTGTTCTGATTTTTGGAGACGTGTGTCGAGTTCTCTTCATTCAATCACATAAATATTTTATATTTTTAACAAAACATTAGCAGGTGAGGTACGGCCAAAAAATATCAATCAGCAAAATTTCAACGAAAAATTTCCCTTCACATTAATGACATCTTCAATAACATTTCACACTTTTTTTTGAAAGCGACGTTGAAAATGTAAAATCATAATATTCTGTACCCTTGCGAGGCTGGTTTCCACGACACAAATTGACTGTTAAGCTACACCTGATGTAACAGTGAAACTTAATGAAAAGTGAAGATAAGCGTAATCGAAAACCCTGAAGAGTATTGATGTAGTAATGAATGAAAGAATATATCTTAAAGTATAATAAATCATAGGGAATGTCCGGGCACAGGTCTTGAATTGATCCTTCCTTGAATTCAATTTTGTGAACCGAAATTGACATGTCAAAATTACGATTTTCAATAAACTGTGTGAGAGTGCACATTTAAAAATCAATTCGAATGAAACAATGAATAATGAAAAGTCGATTTGTATTTATTTTATTTTATTTTATTTTTGAGTATTTATATTTTTATACTTGAATAGTGAAAATCAATGTTTTGTTTTTACTTAACGAATACAACGTAAATAATTTAATGATTCATGTTGTAACAATGTATTTTTTTCCTTGAAACATTTTTGCTTGTTCGACATGCACTGGATACTTCTAAACGTGATTTCTTCACTTTTTACTACATCGCAAAAACATCAAAATTTTTATTCTGAAATTCATTATCGATAATGTCAGACAAAAAGAAAATATAATGTCAAGAATATTTAATTAATTGTTAGTAAAAATGTTATTAGAAATGAAAATTAATGAGTTCAATTGTATTTCTCATAAATAGTTCAAAGTAGGGAAGTTTCAAGTGACGTACTTCGTAGATTACCTGTGATTTCTAACAAGTCAATTTCTTTGAAAAAAAATTTGTTCGCTCCAAATCTTGAAAAAAGAAAGAATTTAAACTCCTTCAACGAAGGAGCTTTCGAGGGCTTTCTATTAACGTTTTAGAACTTCAGCATTTTTTGATAAATTGCAATTACGTTTCATATTTTTTATTCAGCTTTATTAAGTTAGTATTTTAAGTTTTCTTGAATAAATACATCAGCAGGCATCGACAAAAGAGAAAGAAAACAAGTGAGAAGTAGTTTGTGGATGTTTAAAAATGTTCATTGAGATAATTCCATTTCATACAGTTTGAGACAAAATTAACATACTCTTTCATCCAATAAAAATGTCACGTTTCGTGACAGTCGGTACAAACCTATACAGAGCATCAAACAACAATGATATTGACACATTTCACCATGAAAAAGGTGAATGACATTTTCATTTACATTCTGAACGAGAAAATTTTACCATACTGGAATGTTGACGTTATTTTCAATGAAAGCACACATGAATTACAAGACATGTACGAAACAGAGTTCTTGGTTTCTTAATATTTGTAATAAATAACAACACTGTTGTAGTTGCCACATGTACAAAAGTAGGTATGTGTTTTAAAATAATTATGTTGCCTGCCAGAATCAATGGTCTCAGAGCAATCTCATGGAAAATTGCAAAGGACATTAATTTTAATTTAAAGAAAGTAAAATAATTTCTAGGAAGTTGAGAGAGTTTGACAAACAAAAATACCACAAACAATGTAAAATCACTAATATACAACACATTTTCATTGATTAATTCCTTAAGTATTGGAAATCTAATTCCGATTAGTTATGCTTGGTAGTAGTTTTGACCACAAAAAAAAAAGTGCTCAAAACTGGCCACCATCTGGCATCTGGCCAGTAGCGTAACCAACTGAGAACAGGCCCGCCCGCAAAACGTTTATCCGCCACCAACCCCTGATACAAGTGTATAGCAAATGCAAATAGTGCACAAATAGTCTTAAATAATGAAAATATATGCCCTAAAAATAGGCCCTCTTTCACATAGACCCGTCTGCATTGCGGGCCCAAATGTTACGCCCCTGCATTTGGCCAAGAAGTTTTCAGACTTGGTGACTACCAAACCAGACGACACCCTTTGTTCTCCCAGACCGCGTCAATAAATTGTTGAGTTGAACATCGAAGTGGAGGGGAGAACGGCTAGATTATTGAATGAAGGCTTTTGACTGAACTAGTCGTGTAGTTAGTTCTCGTGTTTGACGATCACAGCAGCGAAATTCGAAAACAGAGGACATATAATTCGACTTTGCACTAGATGCAAATCCGCTCCTACGTCTGAATGGCTGAATGGCTGGCTACATGGTTGAAAATTCTGTGATAAAGGCAAGCGAATTCCAATGTATTTAAAGGGCGTCATTGTTGGAGCCTTCCTTAGAGGATGGCAAGGTAATTGGAGAGGAATGTGGTCTACACAAGGAAAGAACATGTGCAAGAAGTTCACATTGTCCAACGTAGCAGCTGACCCTAATCTGAAGAGCAGCAAAGTGAGAGAAGAGAACGGAGAGCTGCAAGGCTCTTGCAAAATGGTGACATTGGAGAGGGCTTCAATTCGAGGAGAGTGGTGGCAACACTGCATGCACCGATGGAATGCAAATTCGAGCCGTCTGCTTTTAATTCCATTTCCCCTCGGGCCATTCCTAGCTTTGCGGCCAATTAGGTAGTTTTCCACCTTTGAGTAGTAGGATTCGAATCCCTGGCACACCATGTGGAATGTATGATGAGAAAAGCGCATGAGTGGAATTTGTGGTGAGCAAGAGTTTTTCTCTCGTTTGCCCTGTCTCAGTCCGCTATTGCCTTGTCATTCTGAACTTTTAAAAATCATCACCTATCAAATCATTTCTTCATTCCAGCAAAATATATAGATTCAAGTACTTACATTTGTACCGCAATAGCTAACAATACAGTGGCAGAAGTTTATGAAGATAAAACAATTTTCCAAACACTTCAAAAATTTACTACTTTCCTCTGTCTTTGTTAAAAAATAAACCTTCATACCTTCTGATGAAATATGATGTGTATGGTTTATTTAACATAAAAACATTTTCTATTATGCACACTCAAATTATCATTCATTTTTCTTCAATAATTATTCATCTAATTCTTTTGAAATTTCAAATTTCCAAGCAATATCTTTCACTTCCTGAGGCAGTGCTTCTAATTCATTTTCTATGGTGGATAAAGTCACTGTTGTTCACACTTTACTTTACCAATTTGTTCTCTCTCTAACTGTTCCATTAATAAATCCTGTGTATGATTTAGCATCAATAGTTTTGTCCCAGCTTGCATCTGAAAAAACTCTAACCAATAAATTTTATTAGTATAAATTAGACATAAATTTGATATGCCTCTTAAACATCATAAAATTATTTTTAATGCATTAAGGTGAATCTCTCTTGAGTTTTCATTACATTTGCTTACACTACGTACACAAAACTAATATCTGGTCTTGTTCCTGTAGATAAATAAAAAAATTCCAATTATTTCTTGATAAAAATTACTGTCTACTTCTTTTCTATGCAATCTACAATCTTATCTGCACATATATTGTATTTAAACATAGTGGAGTTTTCACCGAATTACATTCTTTCTTCTTCTTCTTCTTCCCGACAGGATTTAGGTCATGTGACCTGTTCCGGCACCCATTTTTTTTCTCGGTCTACCAATGTCCCTTCTTCCTTCTGTTCTATAGTTCATAGCTATGAATGGAAGTCGGTACGTTGGCATTCACGATACATGATTGTACCAGTTTAACTTATTTTCGAGAATGATTTCATGTAATTCTTTGACTTTTAAAACTTCTCTTATTTCAGAATTCTGTTTCTTGTAGAGTAGCGAATACCCTAATGTATTTCGGAGAAATTTCATTTGCGTCGTTTGTATTTTATTTTTGATTTTTTTCGTGTTCACCCATGTTTTGCTGGCATACATGAGTGTGGGGACTGCAATTGTCTTGTAAAACTTAAGCCGTGTCTCCTTTCGTGTTCGGTTTCTAAGATACTTATGTAGCGTTCCACGAACATTTCGGAATTTTACTAGTTTATCTTCCTCGTCATGATCTATATTACAGGATATATCACAGCCTAAGTACTTGAAGTTGCTAACTTGTTCTAAATTGTAGTTTCCTATTGTTATTTTAGATCTTACTGGATATTTGCCTCGGAATGCCATGACTTTTGATTTTTGAGCGGACATTTGAAGTCTATATTCTTCAAGAGTTTTCTTTAAGATAAAAATGGATATTTGGAGCTTGTTTTCAGTATCTTGTATCACCACTTTTTCATCAGCGTATAACATTGAATTGATGTAAAAAGAGCCTTTTAATTGTACACCTCTATCGACTTTATTTTTCCATATTCTATGTATGTCGTCCAGAAATATGTTAAAAAGTGTTGGTGATAATGAACAGCCTTGCTTTACTCCTTTATTTGTAGGGACAATTATATTAGGTTTACAGTTTCCTAAGATGATCGAAGTTTCATTGTATACACTCTTTATAGCTTCTATAAGGTGCCTTGGGTAACCTCTCCGTTCTAATATTTCCCATAGAAGAATGCGTCGAATGTTGTCAAAAGCTTTTTCAATATCTATAAAAGCAAGATGCGTTTCTTTGTTTTGTTCTCTTCGCTCTTCTATCAATCGCTTTAAGGTAAATATTGCATCTGTAGATGAGCGGGCTTTTCTGAATCCCGTTTGCTCTTCTGAGAGAAGTGCTTCGGCTATTGCCTTCAGTCGTTGATTCAGAATTCAAGCGTATATTTTGTAGGTAGTGTCTAGCAGACTTATTCCTCGATAATTCTGGGTTATAGTTCTATCACCTTTCTTGTATAGGGACACCACGTTCGCCTGTAACCATTCTTGAGGAATCTCGAGCTGCCTCCAGCACACATTAAACAAGCTTCAAGAGGTGTTTACGCAATGTCTGACCTCCATGCTTCAGTAATTCGCTGTTGGTTCCGTTTGGTCCGGGTGCTTTCCTATTTTTTAATCCCTTTAAAGCCATTGTCAGCTCCTCCCATGTGATGTCGTCAATTTCTGAATATTTTGCTCTGTGGTTAACAGCAGCGTTTTCTTTATCATCGTACCACAGAGATCGGTAGTGTTCTGCCCACTTGTCCATTTCTATGCTTTTGACATTTACATTCTCTTTTATAGATCTATTTAGGGACTTCATAACCTTGTACGCTAAAGACTGTCTTCCATGTATATCATGTTCAATATTTGCAATAAATCTTTCCCAAGAATTACATTCTTTCATTCCATATTTCTTCACAATATCATTTATACACTTTTCTGGATTCAGATAGATATTACCATTAAAATATTTAGTATCATAAATCTGTAAAGTCTATTTTTTCCTGAATATTTTTACACAAATACAATTCGAAATCCCCTCCTATTCCCTTATTTTTATAATATCCACACGTAGACCAATAGGCCTATATGAAGAACATAATTTTTCTCATGTATTATAAACATGTTTAATTTTTTGATTGTTTCATAGAATTTTCAAATAATATATTATTAATTTTTTAAAGTCCAAATTCTGATTGCTTGTTTTAATCCATATACACTTTATTTCAATAAACATATTTTATTCACATTTCCTATAAAATTGGCGCTTGTAGCATCTAAACTTTTTCATGGAGATCATCATACAAGAAAGCTGTGTTACCATCTTCATGGAATTGTATTTCTATTGCCACTATCTTCAATAAAATTCTTATAGTTTCTGGTTTAATATTTGAGGGAAAAGTTTCAAAATAATATTCTTTATACTTCTGTTCATAACCAGTTGCAACTAATCATCCTTTCAATTTAGTCAATCTTCTTTTAAAGAAAATATCGATATTATTCGATAATTATTCGATATATAATTTTTCGATTGAATTATTTCACTTTCTCCTGATACATTCTATAACCTTTTCAATTCACGCAATTTCTTAATTAATTTTTGTAGCTTCTCTACCCATTTTATTTATATCATTCATTCTAATAAATGTCCAAGACTCACATCCAAATCTTTTCAAACAGTTTATAACAAGTTTTCTTCCTTGATATTTTTGATATGGAGTAATTAGGTTAGTTTTTGCGATACATCTGTTTTTAATATGAATAGTAGTTTTTACACATCCACTACAGTATTCTTTGGATAATTTGGCATCTATCAATGTCCTAGCTGCTTCCACAATATCTAATTTTTATCATTTTCACTTTCTGAATTCTCTGGTTCATCTTCTAATATTAGTTTCTTCCATTTTTGTCCTCTTAATTAAATTTCTAAAGGATTTGACTATAAGAAACAGTTATCATCAAACTTTTCTACGTATGCAAAATTTATAGAATACAAGATTCTTCGATGAGATATTTTAAATGTATGAAGGTAATACCAGTATCACTGGAGTATTAAATGAATACTTTTTTGTGAGTCTCCATAATCAAGGATCACATAAGTAGTTCAAACTTTTAGATCAATGAAGTGTGGACGTTGCCATGATAAAAAGGCAATGTAATAAAGCGGCAAGAAATGGTGAATTGCCATCAGTCACGAGTGCTTCAAACAGTGTGCCACACACAGTATGTGTGTGTGAGTGTGTGTTTGTATGTGTGTGGCATATTGTGTTGGAGTGATCGATTATACAAATTGGGTGCGCAATTTACGAAATTTCTTATGGAGAAGAATAGAGCCGATCTGAATTTTAAAATATAGATATATTTTTAAAAATGCCGAAACATGAGTGCTGGTTTGGATCTAGCCAGGCATCATTTTCTCGTTTTTCTCACTGGTCGAAAGTGCGATTTTTTAACTCCCGATGTATGTAGCAGTACAATGCATGTAAGGGGGGGCACGGATCAGGGAGGGAAGATAGGACGAAGCCCGTTCCTTACCGGACTGCTCCGGCATTCGCCTCATATTGATCTGAGACACCTCGGAAAACTGCCAGCGCAGTCGACTACTCTTCCAGACGGATTCGATTTAGCTATAAGCTCGTGCGGAAAATTCACCACTGTCCGTAGTACGAGATGTCCTGCTCAGAGACGCGGCATTTGTTGCTCCGAGCCACCTCAGCCGGGGTAGTGAAGAGTGGATGGGTTGGGTCGGACGAGAGGGCGGCCTGTGGCCGCTGGGCGGGCTGAGAGGGGGCTCGTGGCGAAAGGGCGCGCTGCGAGGGCGCTTGGACGGGCGGCGGGGCACTCGACGCCCCAGCGCAGTGGTGCGCGCGCTCGGGTGGCGGCGGCGGCTGTGGCGCAGTGTAATGAAGGAGACGAGGGCGCCGACGCGACGCGACGCGACGCGACGCGACGCGGAGCGGCGCCTTTGAGTCGGCCGCAAACCGAACGCGGCGCCCGCACCAGCACCGGCGGCGACGACGCGAAGGCGGCGGCGGCGACGGTGGCAGGGAAGCGGGGCGGTGGAGCGACCCGGCGGCGGGGAGGCGGAGGGGAGATGGGTTCGCGTCGGCGGTCGTGCGACGGGGCGGCGGCGACGGCGACGGCGGCAGTAGCTGAGGATGGTTTGGGAAGGGATGTCTGAAGGTTGGTGGACTACAGATACAGGGAAATGCAGATGATAGGCTCGAAGAATAGGAACAGCGTGGTGGGAGTGGGATGGAGGAATGGTGAGGGAAGAGGAGAGCAGAAAAGGAAGGGAGGAAGGACTGAGGAAGAACGAAAGAGAAGGGAAGATGGGTCGAAACAACAAAGATGGTGAAGCGATCAAAATGATTGATTCATTGATTTTTTCTTGCTTCCGGGCGCGTCAACTGCTTTGGTCATTAGACCCGTTAGTGTAGTGCCTGTTTTTTCTCGGGAGATGGCGGTGATCATCCCCTGCTAGATGGCGAGATCCGGCGCCGATCTACCGTTAGCTAGCGGCGCTTCCCCTAACCAGGACTCTCCCACCAGCGGGGCACCGCCCCAGCCGGGACAAGCTCTAAGCTCCCGACCGGTCTCCCGGAATATGTGGTAGTGTAGTGCATGTTAGTGTACGTGTGTGTGTAAGGGGAGAGGATAGGACAAGGAAGAGGAAGGACAGATCGCGCGCGGCCCGTGGCCCGTTTGGTAGGGTACTGCTCCGGCATTCGCCTGCTGTTGATCGGAGAAACCACGGAAAACTACCGATTAGAGCAGCCAGCCGCTAGAATTCTCCTCCAAACAGTGACTGAGAATTCGACCTAGGTGAAAAGGTAGTGTCGAAAATCCTGCCGCCGTGGGGAATGGGAACCTAGGACCTCCCGGTCAGAGGCGCTGCAGTGACATCAGTTGATGCACTGAGCTACCGCTCCAGGTCGATGAAAAGGAGAATGGAAGTGTAGGAAAAAGAAAAGTGAATGCGAGGACACGTGCGGGAGTACAATAATGGCAAAGATATGTTAAGAGAGGCAAATGGGAACATGGAATGGAGGAGCCGAACATTGAGGCGGAGAGAAGTCGAGACGAGTTTGAGGACGTGGACGAGATCCGTCACAGCGGGGAGGATGGAGCGGAGGCCCGGGCGGGATCGACTGCGGAGGCGGAAGCGGGGGGAAGCGGGTCAGGAGTGGAGTCAAGATGCGGAGCCGGGAGCGGAGCCGGGAGCGGAGCCGGGAGCGGAGCCGGAAGCGCAGCCGGGAGCGGAGCCGGGAGCGGAGGCAACAACGCGAGGAGGAGGGTCTCCGGCGTGGGCGCTGGGGAGGAGGCGGGGGGCGGGCGCGGAATGCGAGGCGCGGGGGGGGCAGGGGGGGGTGAGGTGCCGCCGCGGAGGAAGCGGACACGCACAGGTGACGGAGGTTGAGACGGCGGAGCCAGCCGCCGCCCCGACTGCCACCTCCGCCCCGCTGCGCCGCCCCCCAGCCGCCCCACCTTACCCACCTCCCCTCCCCTCCCCTCCCCTCCCCTCCCCTCCCCTCCCCTCCACTCCACCTCCACCTCCACCTCCACCTCCACCTCCACCTCCACCTCCACCTCCACCTCCACCTCCACCTCCACCTCCCTCCGCGGCTCCGCCGCCTCCGCCGCCTCCGCGGCCTCCGCCGCCTCCGCCGCCTCCGCCGCCTCCGCCGCCTCCGCCGCCTCCGCCGCCGCCACCACCGCCCACCGCGCCCACTCCACCGCCACCGCTGCGAGGACCGCACGTCGTCTCGCAAAGGTTAGGCTGCAGCACCGGAGCATCAAGTACTCGCGGCCGCTTTGCGCTGGACCACCTCCACCGTCGGCTCAGCAACTCAGTCTACGAGCGACAGAGAAGCTTTCGTGGAAACATTTAATTCGGGCGAATAAGTGAGTACATCGTACGAGATCAGTGAAATACAGACTAGGAGGGCGTGTAAAAGGAGAGCTATACTACAAGTTTCACTAAATGGAGTAGACTCGATGTGATAAATGAATTGACACTGAATTAGAGTTCTAATCACGTAAATAAGGACTTCTAATTGCCACAAAAAAGGTTACGACCGAATACTTTTAATAATAAAAATAGATACTGACAGTACTAATAATGAATATCTGTGATGAATCAAAGAGTATTACACTATATTAACTAGTGCAAAATGTAATATATTTTCTGAATTAAAATAACTAAAATAAGGCCGCATCGTCATTATATCCATCAATGTGTGTGAACAGTATAAAATATAATATATGACAGGCACGTCAATTCGCGCCCGCTCGAGCTACTTGCTCGCATGGGGAGCCCGGCGCTCCTACGGGCACGGGCAGCTTCCCGTGACTTCGGTACCCTTTGCCTTTCAAATCCAGAAAGGGGTGTACACGCAAACTGAAGAGGTGCGACGCTGTGAGTAGTGACAACCTACGAAAGTATGTTTAAAAGTTTTTTTCTATCAAATAACCGGAAATTGTATTATGTTTATATTCTTCAACACTTATTACGATTTGATATTTATTTTCTTACTAAATTCTCCCTTTTATAAACATATTTTTTAAGTGACAAGAATATGTTTTAATAGTGAATTCTGTCCTTGTTTTCGTGTTGAGTTGTGTTATTAAATCAATCATTCAGATGTTTATTGTATTTATCAATAATGTAAAATAAATTGACAAGTCTCTATAAGTTAAGAATTCTCACTTACGGACGAACAGCGCTTTTAACAGACAAAGATATTTGTCTGTTAAACCTTCTAACTTCTAACCTGAAAGTAGAAATTTCGTGCCTTTATATCACATTCAAGTAAACAGGATTTCAAAATCAAAATTCTTTTAATTCAATTTTTTAAAATTCTACTCTGAATTGGGAATTTAAAACTGACTGATGTATTATTTCATTTTAATGGACCATTTCTTTGCCTTAAAGAGAAAACAAAACGAAATATAGTTAAATTTGTGGCAATAACTGTCAAGTAACTTTTTCCAAAGACTGTCATGGGCCAGTGACATATTGCCACTCCGGAGTATTTTGTAGAACCTTTACTTTTAAATTTCGCGCCAATTTCTCTGGAGGCAGTGCCCGCGATCTCTAGTAAGCTTGTTACCTTGCCCACGACCTTTGACCATTAACCATAATTGAATGCATCTTATATCATTCAATTATGGTTAATGGTCAAAGGTGTAGTGTTTTCATCTGTTTACCACCCCACACAATAGTGAGTGAAACTGAATCGTTATTGCACGTCAGTATATCTAAAGAAAGTGAAATCTCACATTATTCATTCAAACAGTAAAAAAATCAACCAATTTTGATCTTTTTTCTTCAGTTTAGTAGGAAATTGCCTATACTTTTAACATCCAATAACAAAGTTGTAGAACTTTAGTAAAAGTCCTTAACAAGCTTTGAAATTCGTATTTTAAAAAAAATACTAAACACTGTTGGATCTTTGTGACGGAACGGAGTATGTGGTGTTTGAATACAATTTGTAATTAATCTTTAGAAAGAAGACATTTCTATTTTCAAGGAGAATACGCCTTCCATTGTGGATAAATGTTCTGTAAAATATGATCATTTAAATGGAGGCCTTTTTCTTCAAATAATTAGGTGAGTCGTGTGAATTCAGAAATGTTTAAATGCAGCACACAACTATATAAAACTAATTTAAGGCAACTGAAATCTCTATCAGACGACTTCCAATAAATAAGGAATTACGACAAAGCTACTGCATAACACCAACCCTATTTTAGAAAGCCTTAAAACAGTAGAAAATAAAATACAACAGTATGGGCGAGAAAAAGGAAAGGGAGAATAATACAATCCACTATTTGCAAACGTTCAAAGAATAATAGTAAGAGATGAAGACGATGTTATCCTTAATGTGTGAAAGGTACGTCTATTGTCGTGAGTGGAGAATGGAAATTTGCGCAAAAGACTAAAGACGTGATGGTGGGTGGATATTTCTATAATTTAGAGACTTTTATCAATCATTAAATCATCTAGATCACACTTTATATACTTGGGAGCCGCAAAAAGGTAGCAGCTGAAAGTGATGGAATGAACATGATGGGCAAAATAAAATAGAAGAAGAAAAATAGTTATAATACAGTTACATTTAGTGAAATTGAACTAAATTATAAAAAAACGCGTTTACAGTATCCCCACGAAAAGTACAATTTTCTATGAGTAAAAAGTCTTGACCGTAACAGAAAAATGAGCAAATGTAGGCAACAAAAACAAAAATGATCTGACTAAGAAAGGGTTCACTTATTATCTTAGAGGCAATATAAAATGAATAAAAATTTGAAATTAAATGAAGGTAGGATTATCGATAATTGAGATTATCAGAGTGGAACAATTAAAATGAGAACGGCATAGGAAATGAAATCAAATAGTCTTTCACAGAAAATCTGGAGGTGAGTAGCCGACCGAAGAAGATAAAAGAAGTCCGAAAAGAATACAAAACCTGGTAATAAAAAAATTAAACAGAGTGGAAAAGGGCCTTAGATCTGTAACAACAATGACTACAAACTTAAAATTTAGGTAAAATATAAATAATTAATAGTTTTGTATGATGAACAGGATTAAAATCTCAAACACCTGACAAAAGCAGAAATGACCTTACATAAATAAAAGATAGATTAAGATAAATGTTAAACGTAATTATTTCCATGAAATGTTATCTCATGCTAAAATAGTTAAGTAATATTATTTGTAACTAATTTTATTTTTTGTTCATTGTGGGAATACCATGCACAAACGTCTAAAAACTGAAATAAATAGGCTTTCATCTCATGTCTCTTTCACAGATGGATTAACACTTACGCACACTATATATTTCTAATGATTTTTTTTTCGTTTCTTTATTGCACAAATATTTCTTTACGTTTCGTACAGTTCGTTCGTGCTTGAAATACTTTTGTGTATCATCTTCCAGCACTTGATTGGAACCCCCAAAAGGGCATTTTCCATCCAGTCCATACTTCCGGGGAAACTAACGCCCCAAACATCGTTCTCTTTCTCGCCCGCAATTGCAGCGACAGTCTCTCCATCCCACCACCGTTTCCCAGTAATAGGTTTGAACTGTGATCCCTTCGCTCAGCGTCCTCCTACCCCGAGCCGTTCTGTCCTCGCCAGCCCTCCCCGCCCGCGCTCGCAGCCGGGCGCGCGCGGCATAAATAAAGCAGGCGAGACAAGCCCCGAGCAAATCCCGCGGGCATTACAAGGTTGCTGGCCGCGGAACGAACTCTAAGCTGAGTGACTAACCGACGAGCTGCCGCGCCGCGCCTACTGCTCCGCGCCGCGCGCCGACTCGTGACAGATGGCTCGTCACGCTGCGCCACGCACGCGGCCCGCCGCCGCCGCCGTGATCGATAGGTGCGTGAGCGTGTGCACTCCACTTGCACGATGCTCCGGGCGGCCAAGTGGGCGGCAGACGCGGCGGCGGAGGCCACAAGAAGGGGCAGTCAATAGTAATAATAATAACAACAACAATAATAACAACAACAACCATAATAATAATAACAATAATAATACTAACAATAATAATAATAATAACAACAACTACAACAACAATAATTATTATTATTATTATAATAACAGTCCACTACAATAGACCTGACATGACATTTTTGGATAAAAACAAGAAGAAAGTATGGTTTATTGATATAGCAGTCGTAGAAACAAGCAATCTCACTAAAGAATATAATACTAAAATCCAGAAATACAGGAAGCTGGCACATATCGTAAAGATGCAATGGAACGTACGGGAGATCGGGACCAACCCCATAGTTTTCTCAGCAACAGGAATCATCCCGAAGACCTTGAAGTGTTCACTTGAGCGGTTATTCATTAAGAACATCATTATCAATCTACAAAAATCTGTGATTTTGAGTACTTGCTCTTTAGTGAGGAAATTTCAGGGAAATAATGAGGGGTTCTGAATTCATTGTTTATAATTTATTTTGATATGCATATAGTTTTTATCATATATATGAATTCATTTTTTATAACTTATTTTGATATGTATATAGTTTATTTTAGATCTCTTATTCTTCTTATTATTTTGTTATATTGTTTACATGAAATAATTGATGGTTGTCATGCTTTGATAAAACATAATGTCTGTATGGCCGCCTTATGTACCAGGAAAACTGTGAATAAAGAGAATAATAATAATAATAATAATAATAATAATAATAATAATAATAAAAAATAGTAATAATAATAGTCATAATTATAATAACAAAAATAAAAACTCAGTGGAGTGGCTTCGAACCGGGGGCCCCTTCGGTGAGACTGAAGGATTTCTTTTCTCCATTCAAGACCAAGTGGCCGAAACCAGAGCTTACAAGAAATTCATCATGGGTCATCAAATTGATAGCCGATGTCGCCTATGTAAATCCACCGAGTCAAACCAGCATATTTGCTGTGGATGCCCCGCATTAGCACAAACAGAATACCTTAAGAGACACAACTGCGTCGCTAAAGTAATCCATCAAGGCCTTCTTAAGCCAAGATTCTTCAGCCTGATTTGACAGATATAAAAAACCAAATATATTCTTGTTCCACTTTACGTGAAAGCCATTGTTGCCTTGGGTGATTTTGAGAACTCCAGAATCAGTGTATTTCTACAGAAAATAGGAAATAATAATAATAATAATAATAATAATAATAATAATAATAATAATAATAATGTCTATTACTGGCGAGGCTCAGGCCGTAACGCCTGCTCTTCCACTTAACCACTTAAATATTTACATTTACATAATTACAATTAAGGAGTTCGGGTGCAAATAGTGATATCTGACATTTCACGTTACTTAGGAAATTGCAACGATCGTATTAGCTAACGGAAGTGTGCTACACATAACTAATTAAAACATAAAGTGTGAATGTATTTTCATTGTCAATTTTCTGGATTCTAAAGCTAACGTGATATCAAGAGAGTTCTTGTTTCTTATTTACAAGAGGCCGGTAAGTCAATAATTTCACTTTCGTAAAACGTCAGAAATTCTCGTATACCTGAATGTTTCAATTGTTAACAAATTTAAAGAAAAAGGGTGCATAATTTACATTTATTACAGTAGTACACACAGGTTACACAGGAAGTTAGTTACAAGGAGTTACACAGGTTACTAGAAGTACACAGGTTACCGAAGTCATATTCAGTTGAACTACAATAATTCCAAGATATACATTGATTGATTTACGTTAGTGAATTAATTTTTTTACGCCAAAACCAGTTAAAACTACTTATGACGTGTTATGGGGAGAAGTGAATTGTGTGCACATTTTAAAAATTCTGTGATCCCTACACTAAGTCATATAGTACTTGAATTTTGAATAAAAATAATTTAAAAAAGCAAGCAAGCTTCCATGTAATAAAAATCTATTTTCAAGGACAAATAAGCAATATATTTGAGGCTCTTATCCATGTTGTCCTTCGGAATAATACTTCCCGCAGCGACAACATGGAAACGATAATTTGAATAATTGTATTTCCCAATGAATTCTAGAAGACGTGCACAGATAATGAAGTTACATTTATGTCCAGAAGCAAAACAAGGGACCATCTCAGCATTTTCTCAATGGATCAGGGAAACTGGACGAAAAACCTGATCGAGACGGGAGTCATTGACCCGGAAACTGCGATACAATACTTGTTACATATTATTTAGAATTATACAGTCCAATGGTAAATAATACATTAAATATCACGGTTAAAATTAATGTTACTTTCCTTGTTTCCTTAATTGTATAGAAACAGTTATGCAGCAGAAACGATTTCACTTGGGATTTAAACTTTTCTATCGAATTTAATCGTTTAATGTCATCTGGCAAAGTGTTGTAAAATAATGTACATGTATTGTATGTGAAGTTTTTGTAATGAGCTGTTGATACTGTCACTTGATGAATATGATTTCTACGTCGAGTGTTATAGTAATAGACATCGGCATTTTCTGAAAATATATTCCCGCCCTTAAGCAAGTCATTTTTGACAAAAACCACTGATTCGTAAATCAACAGACAAGGTAATGGTAAAATACCAATATTAAAGAAGAGAGGTTTACAAGAATCACGTGGGTGGGATTTGGTTATAATTCGTACAATTCGTTTTTGTAATCTAAAAGTCTGAGAGCTATAAGATGTATTTCCCCAGAATATTATGCCATTTCTCAGGCGGGAATGAACATTCGCGAAGTATACACAACGAGGAGTCTGAAGGCTGACTGAATTTGCAAGAATTCTGAACGCGTAACATAATGAAATTAATTTTGTGTTCATTCCATTTAAAGTTGGACTGAATTGAGAGACCTAAAAGTTTATTGCCTTAACGTCAGTCAATGGTACACCGTTCATTTTCAATGGAGCACAAAATGATATATTTGAAATGGAAAACTGCATTAAAACCGTTTTCTTTTCGTTTACTATTAATTTGTTATTTCGGAACCAATTTGAAACATCTGATATTGTACTATTTACTGTTTCTTTATTGCAAAGGATGTTCGTATCATCCGCAAAGAGAACCGTTCTTCCGTTTCGAATCGTCGAGGGAATATCGTTTACGTAAAGTAGGAACAGAATAGGCCCTAAAATCGATCCTTGAGGAACTCCACATGCAACGGGCAAAGAATCGGAAAGGTGCGTACGTAATGTTCCATCATTCCAGTAAGGTATTTCAACTCTCTGAGATCGTTGTTTAAGGTACGAACATAACCAATCTACAGCAATACCACGGATTCCATATAAAGATAATTTTGAAAGTAAAATGTCATGATCAATGACGTGAAAAGCTTTTGAGAGATCTAAAAATAATCCAATATGTGCCTCGTTTTGATCCAATGATGAGGCGACATCTTTATGAAAACAAAATATAGCCGTTTCCGTTTATTTTGATTTTCTAAATCCATGTTGACAATCTGAAAGCGTGTTTACTGAGAAAGGTTTCCATTCGTACGTAAAAAAGTCTCTCTAATATTTTTAAAGAAACTGATAGAAGAGAAATTTGCCAATAATTTTGAATTTCATTTTGTTGCCTTTTTTGAGCGGCTTAATTTTAGCTGTTTTGAAAATATCTGGAAACGTTCCGGTGTATAAGGATGCATTAAATATGTGAGTTAACGGGTGTATAATGGCAAACGCACAGGTCTTTAACAAAGAATCCGGGAATTCATCTAAACCGGACGAATATTTATTTTTTAGTTTACCTATTATTTTGAGAATTTCATAGGAAGAAGTTGCGGATTTTTGATTTTCGATTCACGAATCACATTCGTTTTGATTCACGTTTATTGATTAAAAGTTCGAAATATGTATCAATAGTTTGAATTATTTTCATAGTTTTCCGCTTTATCTAGGGAAAATTTGCCTCATTGGATCGTATTGAAAGTTATTAAAAATGCATTTGTAATTCAAATAATACAGCTCTTCGCGCGCGCTGACCAATGTCAGATGGTTGGGGAAAACCCTGCTAGTCGAAGGTAAGTCGGCGCCGGATCTCGCCATCCACTGGGGGAAGATCACCGCCACCTCACGATGAAAAAAAACATTACACTAACGGGAATCATGACCTTAATAGTTGACGCGCCGAGAATCACTAACAATCAATCAAATCAATGGTAGATGTCTCGACACGTTGCGGCACGTGATCCGACAGAAGAAGTGATTGTGTGTGTGTGTGTTATGTGACGTGAAATGGCGCCCAAGGAGGTCTGAGTTACAGAGGAGAAGGTAAAACGAAGGTAAAGTGTACGTTAGGAAGGTCAATAAAGTTCTATATAATGGGCTCCGGTAAAAAAAGCTACGATTGCAAGAAAAATACATCGTTGTGAAACTTGTTGACTTCTGGAACATTATTCCTTACATTGGCTTAACTTTATCAATTCTTTCTATTTTATCAATACTGGCGGCATTTCATCTAGAATACGAATTTTCCTGGCCCGTTGTCTTTCATGAATACGAGTAGTGTCAATATATTTTTTAATTTAGTTTGTATTTCTAAAATATTTTGTCTTTCGTCTCGTAATATATGGGTCACCGACCTATATGTGTCACCACGCTAACGGTTACTTTCCTGAAATAATCACTTTAATTACTTTTACGAGCATATTCATTCCTTTATTATTTACTTTTTAAACACATTGAGTCGTCTCACTGCGTTTCGATGTTAAAGTGTGATCTATATTCGTTAGGTCGTATTATGTTATTGGGTCATATTGGATCATATATTATTTTTCTACATTTTCCAACATCAACAATGACACTCAATAATCTCCCACATATCAATAATTAAATTATAATAATATATCTGGTGCTGAATTCAGTATCTCACAGAAAGGACACAATAGTATGATAGGTGCTATTTAGAAATATATTACCTCAAACAATTGCGCGATTTTACGAGAGAACTTCGCGAGGAAAAACTCGTGGATATTTCACGAGTTGCAAAGAAGCTATTGAGATATCTTTCTCGGATAGATAAAACGCCTTTATTATTGTGTATGGTGTTTTATTTCCTTCCATTTCTTTTAGTATTTTCGTATTAAGTTACGTCATGTTTATTAGTTTCCTGAGCCGCCGCCCACATCGCTAAAAAGAATAGATGAAACATTTTTATCTTTCTTAGACAATAAATAGATTCCTCAGCAACATATCATATAATAAAATAAATCTTTGACTTTCTGAATAAAACAAACCTCTGAAAGTCACATTAGAAATGTACACAAAGATGAATAAATTGTTTGTATCACACTATATTATATACTACACTACCACATACTGTCTATTACAGTAGGTAACGTCATTGTATTTGCGCTTTAGTGAATGGAAAGAGCTGAGATGTGGCATATTATGTACTTCCGACCAAACAGCAGCTCCAAAGTGTCTCTTCCGGGGCGCGGGATTCTCTTCCCTGCACGCAACCGACTCAAAGAACTTCCTGCCGGGGATTGTGGAGTGATGTAAGTGTCCCGTAAATGAGAAAAACTCCTAAATCCTGCCCGGGCGATCCAAGGGAAGCTGCTTAACCGAAGTGCAGCGGTGGCGCACTCGTATTTACGATCGGAAGCTGACGCCCGTGGCGGCAACGAGGCCGTGGGAGAGGCGGGAGGGAAGGGAGGGGCTGTGACGGAGAAACGGCGACGGAAGAGGGAGGGTCTGGATGATAGGGAGACGGAAGAGAACTCGGAGGAATGGTGAGGAGGAATGGAATGGAGGATCGAAGGTTGGACAACTGGTGGGAACTCAGGAGGTGGGGGTGAGAACGTGTCAAGAATGCGAAAGGAAGACAATAGGGGACAGAGAAAGATGATGGGAAAGAGGAAGGCGTTGGGAGAGAGTAAAACAATGGGAGAGAAGACAAATATGAGGGGTCACAAAGACGATTAGAAGACAGGAAGAAGAATCGCGACTAGGTGAAGAAAGGATACAAGAGATCAAACGAACGGGCTTAAGTACCCGATTCAGAGACAAAGAATTGACGTAGTGAAGAGGCGAGGAATTTACAAACAGACGTGTAGACGGAGAGACGGGTAGTGTCGAGTCCAAAAAAAGGAAAAAATAAAGAAAGAAGGAGAGCGAAGTTCAATGACGAGGAGTCTAGATACGAAGATACAAGTATTAGCTCATTACAAGAAACGTGTTCTAGTATGAGTGACAAGACGAGGTGGACTGGGCAGCATTGGAGATGGAGGAAATAGAAGTCGGAAAGAGGGGCCGAGCTGGAAGCGGAGGACGAGTCTGGAGAGCGGAGAACGTCGGTCGGGGCGCCGCCGCGCCGTTGCGACACACACACAGCACAGAGCAGGCCAAGCGGTGCACAGAGGCCTTTCTCAAAGACCTGAGCATTATCTGCGAGACAAGTCGAATCCCTTAATATTTCCTCTTGGCAAAACTTGAATCTTGCGACGGTAATACCCGTGCTTAACGGTGTTAATTGCCAAACCTAAGTTTCCCCCAAGAGCTGCCGGCGGCGGCGGCGGAGCGGGGCTTGCACGCCGTGTGCACGCTCCGGGGCGTCTTAGCTTTGCCACCGCCGCCGCCGCCGCCGCCGAGTTCAGGCGTCGCGTGTACACACGAGAGCAGGTGCGGGAAACGCCACAGGCAGCGGTAATCGCCTGCCGCGTTGAATCTGCGGAGCCCCTTCTCAAAAAGCCCAAATTTGGGGATTAGCCGGCTGCTGGGGAGGATATTGGTACACAGTGAAGTGCTCAGTAATGAGGTACGTTGATAGCGCCGCTCGCCGAATTACATTTCGTAACAACGGCGGAGTCAGCGGCGAAGGCGGCGGCGAAGGCGGCAGCGGCAGGGGCGACGGCCGAGGTCGCGGCGGCGGCGGCGGCGGCGGCGGCGGCGGCGGCGGCGGCGGCGGCGGCGGCGGCGGCGGCGGCGGCGGCGGCAGCAGCAGCAGCAGCGACGGCAGAGGGCGCGGCATTGGCGACGTGGATGGGGTGATGGCGGTAGCACGGGCGATGGCGGAGGTCGCGGCGGCGGCGAAAGTGGCGTCGCCAACGACGGTTATGGTGGGGAGGTGGGGGTGGTGGCGGAGAAAGGTGATGGGGGTGATAGAGGGATGTGGCGGTGGCGGTGGCGGTGGCGGTGGCGGCGATGCAGAAAGTGTGTGGTTCAGATCGCGTGAAGTACGAGAAAGGTTCTAACCGGATAGGGGGGGGTTCCGAACTTAGTTTGCAATTCGACTCACATTTTTCCCACATGTTTGGATGTAGAAAATAGTATTAATTTCAAAATATGAGGCTAAAATGTCCACACGGTAAGTATCTACAGCGAAAAAACAGTTTTATCGTGTTTAAATTAAGAAAATAATCATTTTAGGGCTTTTATTTCCTTACTTCTACTTTACTGTAACATTGGTTTAAGAAAATGGCTTGTAGATGCTTTTCAATTCATAAACAGAGTAATAAATTTATTAAAATATTTTTTTTTCTATAAAAATATAAACCAAAAATTTCTTATATATATAAATTCACCTAGTTCTTAAACTTCCACAAGGAGTTTTAAATAGTACTACTTATAAAATGTAGACAATGTCATATGCTTTTGAGTGCTCAAACCGGCAAATGTCTAGGATTTGATTTACGACCTGGCGAGCCGATTTCCTAACCATGCTTTTTTTACTATTTCCGTGTCTTAAATAATATAAATGTTTTAATATGTTCATAAAATATGTGATTTTGTCAAAATTGATAAAAAATAATAGAAACTGTCTTTGAATGGTTGGAAATCTTTATTATACAACGAATAATATTCTTTATTCAAAACAAAAATGCTTTATGTGTCATAAAATACTAGTATATATACAATATAACAAATCTTATATACAATTTAATAATAAAAACTTTTCTGTAAGTTATTACCATGGGGATATTTTAGGATCACAGTTTAAAAATAATAATATTTTCTACATCCAAACATGTGAGAAAAATCCATTTGCATTCCATTGAAGCACCAACATGCTTGTAATGAGTTGTTTAACAATTAGTCAGATGTAGTGTGTTCTGTGTCTCCCAGTAAATGAGCATCTTCCTTTAATTTCTTCAAATGCTGTATATTTTTAAGTCTTGAATAAACACTGTTGGCATTATTGGAGAATGTTCATTAGTTGGAGGTGATGTCTACTGGAGTCTGGTTCAATACTTGATTCTTCAGGAGGTGGTAGCACAGATTTTATTTTTTATTAAGTCTGGTAAACCTGCCTTTCATTATTTCATTTGGAAGGTGTTTGTACAGATTATTCATCATTTGAATGAGGGATGGTAGATCGGATGAGTAATCTTTGGCTAAGAGGATGGGGCAGCAGGATGGAAAGAATTTTCTAGGAAGGATGTAAATTGATGATAGGTAAGAGTAAATTTACTTTGATTATCTTCAATAATTGATTTAAGAGGAGGTATTAGTTCCTCTACAGATCTATTGTTAGTTATTTCAGTTTTATCTGTATCATTTTTTTGTTCTTTTTTCTTCTGTGTTTCTTAAGTTGTTTCAAGGTTACTTTTGTATTTGCTTTGCTTGTGGTATTTAATGATTCAGGAACATGGGAAGAGTCAGATTGGGGTTCTCTTTTGTTTAATTTAGATACACAAATATTGTCATTAGCAGATTCCTGTTGATTAATAGTTGCTAAATGGTTATCAGTTGAGGGGGTTAGCTTGGGGGCTTTTTATGGAGGTGGGGCAGTTATGTTATTAATTGAGGGAATTTTGGTGTTTTTCAGTTTTTTTGGAAATTTTTTTTAATTGGGGTCCATGATTTTAGAGTCTGTACACTGGTTGTATGTGCAGCTTGATTTTTATTTGCTGGGAAATCACTGTTATTGGTATCATTTTGAGGAGAGACCATTGTTTAGCAATGTGGCTTTCTTGCTTGCATAGGGAACATACAACATTTTCAGTGGAGAAAGAGATACGGTATGTAGTGTCTTCATGGCATACCAGTGCAGAATCCGGCAACTCATCAATATCATCAGAATCAATATACATATGCCTCCTGAAGCTCAAAATCCAGGTTCATAGATCCCAGCTCTGATAAACTATATCTTAGTGGAGAGTTTAATACTATTTTTATTTAATATACTCAGGATTAGTTTATTAGGTATAACAAGACACACATTAAAAATAATAATTCGTATTTGTTTATTGATGAGTGGTCGTATATTCAGTTTTTGATTATTAATAGTGATAAATATGTGTGTGATAACAATATGTTCAGCAATCTTTTGAGTTGAGAGGAAGAAATAGATTCTGTTATTAGAGATTCTTGAAACATAGCGAATATCTGAAGGGTTAACTATTGTTGCGATTTTGGTTACATAATTCTTGAGATTGGCTTGGCTTTTGTTCGGGTAAATTTCCGATTGTACCGCAAGAGAGACGGTTTTGCTTACTTGTTTATCTACAGGTTGTGAGGTTATGATGCCATTGGTGGTATTTTCCATCGTGGTACGATGCCAGCCGCCGGAGCAGCTGACTTTTGAGTATAAACTGACTTTTCTGGTTCAATCGATGAACAATATAATACTAAGAATTATGAACACACACTCGTATAACAGTTACTCACAATCTTGCAGCGTGTGCCCCGGACACGTCTACCGTTCACGGACGCACCGGAGCGAATGAAAGTTTTGTTGTTGTTTTTTCGGAACGATTTTTTACATTGGTTACTAACTTAAGAAACACATCGTTGCTCCGGCATTATTTATCACAATTATGTATTAGATAGCTGGCTTACGTTATGTTACCAAGGTTTTTCGTAAAGATGCTTCACACTGATACCATTATCTGGACTTACCGGACGCTTGTTTTCGTGAAAATAGGTAGGGTATAATTAAATTTACAATATTTATTTTAATCCCCTAATGCCCAACTGTAGTTCCCCGTTCTATTCTTCTATCTGTTAGTCAAGAATTCTTTCAATTTCAGTTCTGTTAGCCTACCATCCAGTTCTAGTCCATCTCCAATCACACAACCTTGCTAAGGCTTGTCCCGCCTTGCCCCACCCGCAAACCCCAGGTTTACTTCGCTCACTTTCTAATTACACTTTATAAGAAATCTATAGTAAAAATGAAAATACTTTCACACACCATTGCACTTTTTTGTTTTATATTGGATACCAATACAACAAAATCATTTCCCTACAAAAATCAGCCAATCTGTCAATGTTTTAGCATCAACATAAGTACAATATAAGTAAGTAGTACGTAAGTACTTACATATTCTTCATTTATGAGCTTTTCCCATTAATTTCATATTTATAGCACACATAATACATTAATTCTGCATGTAACTAAGATCAATATAACTTCAATAAGATCTTCTTAAGATCAATATAACATAACTTCATAAATATCGAATATGTGAACGAAAACGAATAAATGTTATAATTCTCAAATAGAAACATTTCACATTTCTCAGTTGAACGTAAAATAAACAACCGCTCAGCAGGTAATATGCATTTTCAATAGATGTTTCAATATAATTTCAATATTCTTCATTAATTATTCTATTACGCGTTATATTCCTATTATATGACTCAGGACAACACGTAGACAGTAACAGTTTTCTGTTCTTGGTTCACTGGTTTTATACTTTGATTTTAACAATGGGTGAGCTGCCAGAGTTAGGCTAAATCAATTTTGGTGAAATATTGTCAACAACCCCTCATCAGCATTCCCACAATTCAAGCTTCTTTTTTAATCACATTTTGAATCATAACAACGTTAGAATTTATTTTGGTATTCTAAAAGTATACGTACTGAATTTGGGAACATTTATTCCACTGCTACTACTTTTTTTTGAAATTCTGAGTGAAATACTACTATTTTTAACGTGAATATTGAAGAGCAAAGCGATACTCGCGCAAAGTAGGAAAATATTAGAAAATTATATTTAAAACATACACAAAACAGGTTTGAAAATGGGATTGAGATTTGCGGATTTTTTCAATATGCATAAACACAAAATTCAAATGAAACTTGAAGTAAAAACTCTCTGTTACAGAGTTGTTCTAGTAATGAGCGATTACTTATAGTTATTTGTCATATAGAAAATATCTAGGAAACAGAATAAGAAAAGCTATCAAAATATAACTCATCCCGAAAGTTTTTCAAAGAACTAGCGCGCAATTTTTCTTCATGTAGTACTGTCAAAGCTAAATGTATGCGATAATTTACAAAATGATATTCATTAATCTGAAAGCAATTGAAGTACTTAATGGTTATAGCAAGACTTGAAGTCTCGCCAAACATTTACCTGATCTGTAATCTCCGCCTTCACACATGTTACCTAAATATTGTATATACGAAAGTTTGATTGCTCCTCTTACACATATAGTTTTATAAACTTTCATTTGAAATACATTTCTAGCTTCTGTATCATTCCCACACTCAATGCATAATTGTAGTTTAGTTCTTCGATCAACAAGATCCATTAAAAAGATCTGAGAACATCAAGATCATCCATCTCGATCACCCATCACCCATCTCGATCAGGTTTTTCATCCAGTTTCCCTGATCCATTGAGCAAATGCTGAGATGGCCCCTTGTTTTGCTTCTGGACATAAATGTAACTTCATTTTCTGTGCACGTCTTCTAAAATTCAGTGGGAAATACAATTATTCAAATTATCGTTTCCATGTTGTCGCGGCAGGAAGTAATAAGAGCCAAAATTTATTGCTTATTTATCCTTGAAAATAGATTTTATTACATGGGAGTTTTTTTGGTTTTTTTTTCTCCCTTTCAAAATTCAAAATTTATTGCTTATTTATCCTTGAAAACAGATTTTACTACATGGGAGTTTTTGTTTTTTTTCTCCCCTTCAAAATTCAAAATTTAAGTAGTATACGACTTAGTGTAGGGATCACAGAATTTTGAAAATGTGCACACAATTCACTTTTCCCCATAGCACGTCATACGCAGTTTTTAACTGTTTTTTGACGTAAAATAAATAAAATAAATAAATAAGAAACTTACACATTTCCCGTTGATACTGATGAAACTGCACTTGGAAGTCAGATAAAAATTGAGATATTCTTTCGAAAAAATATCAATTACTCTGGTTTCTGTCAATGCTAATAGATAGCATGGTGCAGCCACGCATTAACAAAAGTTTGCCCCGCCCACTACCTCCAGCGGTGATCCCACACAGAGCGGCCGCTCCAATGGCGGCAATGCAATAATATTCCGCAGGATCATTTTCCACACGGAGAGACAGGCATATTCTAATAACCCTTGTGCAATCGATGGCCAATTAATGGGCGTTACGTAATTTCCTAACTTAATTAATTTCTCCATCCGACCTGTCACGGGGTTTAACAAATTCGCGAGCGGAAATAGGCGCTGGTCTTTGAATGGGGCGGACTGGGCACAGCGCTTGGCTCAGCCTGCGGCAACGGAGCAGCGAGCGACGCAACTCAAAATGTTAACCGTTCGGAAACCTTAATTGTTGCATGTAATTCGTTCATCCGTGTGAGGGCGCGGCGGAGGCGGTGCAGGCGGCGGTGAAGCGGCAGTTGTGCTCGGGGGGCGGCGGGGGCGGGACGCGGGGTGCCGTCGGCGGTCGCCGCGCCGGCCACGCATCCCCTAGCGGCTTCCGCCCCCGGCCCCGCCCCCGCCCCCGCCAGCGCTCCCCAGCCGCCCGCACCCCCACCGCGTGTGCGGTGGCCGGCGGGACGGTGCGGCAGCGGCGACCGCCACTACTACTAATACCCAAACCACATCGATTTATTACACAATTTGACTGCAGCCATCAGATAGGGCTCCGCCGACGACACATCACCATTACGTCACCCGTTCATTGCCAAGTATCGCGCAGCGCCATAGTAATTACAGTCACCGCCGCTGGAGCGCGCCCCCTCCGCGCGCGCCCGCCGCTCCGCCCAGCACGAGCGCGCCATTGTCGCACCTAACCTCAAAACTATTTTTTACGTAGCAAACCTCGGCGTGACATTATGACCGAAAACAATTAACATAATATATAATGAATTAATCTGTATACACAAACACGCCGCGTGGGTTTTTTCTCGCGGAGGTTGGGGTGGGGAAAGGGGGATGGCTGCGCCCTCTCGCATTGGTGTACAAATCGAGTGAGGCCGCAAAAATTGGAGACCGTGGCGCCACTGGTGGCGAATTGAAACGCGACCTGTTGGAATTTCCGAGCCAAAGATCATACAAAGAACGCTCTGCTCACGAATTTGCACACACTCGTAGAAATTATATGTATGGAATTATTAACCAGAAGCATATTAACGTGAATATTGCCCGGATGTGAAAGAAAATATATTCTATAAAAGCTACTCATCAATAATAAGTCAAAAACAAAAAAGAGGAAATATCAATAAAAAATTTTACTTCTTTAAAAATAAAGTATTAAAATTTTTTTTCAAAATAATTATTTTACTTATTATAATAAATAAATTCAAATAAAAATATTAAATTCAATCTTTTAGTTTACAGTATGAAATAAATAAGAAGTGCTGAATCTACATACGAAATTAGTAGTATATTGAAAATGAATACCGTACTTCATTAATCATTCTTACACATTCACAAGTTTGCAGAATTAAATTTTAAGAAATATTAATAAATTCCTTTTTAAAGTATCTGAGTAATATAAAACTAAATATGAAATAATTGAGAAACAATGAGAGATGTGTGAGAACGCAATATATAATAGTTTCCTTAAGCAAAATTTGTGTAATTAGGTACTTGTTTTAATACATTATTTGTATTTTAATTATTTATTAGTCAATTATTTATACTTCGTTCTTAAAACGGTCTCTGTTAGAGTTCATCACTAATGAACAGAACCCGCAAAAGAATCGCAATAGGGGTTTACAACAATGCACTTTCAAGTTCATATTTCGACAAAAGCCTGTCGCGTCAGACAAAGCCCCCTAAACCCGCGTCCTCCAGCGTTGCTGTCACGGGGCGCTCAAACTTTGGACAACAATGCAGCGGCGGCGCGCGGACGGGGGCGGGTCGGGGGCAGGAGCGGGGGCGGGGGCGGGCCCGGGGGAGGCGCGAGGATTTTAAAGTAGCTTAATTTACCGAAAATTGGGAAGCGTGGATTTATAAAGGGTTGGTCTCTCACCCCGGGTCCCCCGCCTGTGTGTTTACCGGGCACGCAGTTGTTGCCGCGGCTGAATAGCACGCCACGTCAGTTTCTATATTTATATCTTCACATGAGCAATTAGACATGGACACGAGTTCTATGGGTCCAATATTTCACGCGAGGAGAGTGTTTTTCCGCTAAACGCTATCGCGAGTCCGCGCCCGCTCCCGCGACCCACGTACGCGTTGAGCGCGCTGGTCCACGGGCGTTCGCCGACCCCACCCCACCCCTCCGCCCCCGCCACACTCGTCTCGACCTATCACCGGCTCCGCCTCCACCCCGCCGCCCATATTCCACCGTACGTTCCCCCCCCCATCACCCCCGCCCCGCCATCCGCCTTGCCCTCGCCCCTGTCGCCTTCCATGCCCGCCGCCCCGCCTTCATTCCAGCCCAATCTCCGATTCCCGTCTCACCCTCGATTGTGGCTGCTCCTTAGATCCGGTCCCGTTTCTGCCCCCGGTCTCCACCTCCCATCCGTCCCCAGCCCGTCGTCCACCCTGCCTCCGCCCACGTTCCCTGCCCCGGCTCTTCAACTCCCCCCTCCCCCGCTCGGCCCTCCTCCCCATCACCCGGACCCTGCCCCGCCATCTGACTACCATGCCCCCATTCCACCTCCGTTCCGTTATAGGTCTTTCTCGGCGGATTCCACCTTCCCTGCTTACGCTCTTTCCTCGTTATATCACCGTTCTCTTACTGTTCTCTATCCGTCTCTCTGCCCCTTTTCACTCCCCGGCACTACGTTTGAAATGGTCCTCTGATACAAACATCAGAATCTCCCACATACTCTTCATACTGGTGACGTCGTTGTCACATTCATCTAAAATACAAAGAGAAATATTTGCACCCCACCCTCTTTTTTCTCTTTTAAACTACTAAATCATCTTTGTTTTTCTTCATATTAACTAATGCAAGGTTGACAATTATCAATTATTTTCTAGGGAACATGTGAAGTGTTTTGGGAAAAAATACTGTTTTATTACTGAAATGGACACTGCATATGTATCTTATATACTATTTAACAAATACCGTTGAATTAAAAGTAGACTTGAAGCACATCTTGAAATGTGTATAACAACTATTGTGTACATTTTTGCAATATCTGCAGCCAAAGTACAAATGTTCAGCCTTTCAAACAAATTCCCTTTCACAATAATTTCTTTCTCCATCATCCTTTCTGTTCTTATAATTATTCTTCAAAGCATTGTGAGAAAATTGGTAATGTCCTTACCCAACAAATAACAGTATGGTTCTTGTGGAATGATTCGAATTTTAAAAAAAAATATTTTTTCCTTGGTAAAGCAAATTAATCGGGTATTTTAACTCTCTTCTCTCATCTTTCATATTACGTCAACCCAATCTGCCCATGACGTCCACTATTCTTCCCCTTCCTACCTCCCCCCTTCCTGTCTCATGTTCTCTACTTTACTTCCTCTTCCCCAACTCCTTTTTTCCGCTCCTTTTCTCACTTTCTCCTTCCCTACTATTTTTCTTCTTCTCTTCCCCTTCTTGTTCTTCCCCCATCCTAGCTTACTCTTTTTCATATTCTCTTCCCCACCTTCTCTTTCCCACCTTTCCTTCGGCTTCTCTTCCCCATCTTTTCCCCTTCTCTTCCCCCACATTCTCTTCCCCACCTTCCTTCACCCGACTCCGCTTCCCCACTTGCCCCCCCCCCCGCTTTCCCAGGGCCCGCGCGCGGGGCGCCGCCGGTGCGCGCTAACGCGACTAAACAATTTGCGTCCGCCGGAGGGGGTGGGGGAGGGGGATGGGGCGTGGTCACGCGCATTCCGCACTTTTCGGTCAACCCGCCGCGTGACGCGCGCCCGCGATTGCATCTTCGCGCGACCGCGAGCCGAGCGTGAGCGGAGCGTGAGTGGAGCGTGAGCGGGGCGACGTGAAAGCGTAGGCTGCGTCCGCACGAAATATGTGGTGATCAAAATATACTGCGAAAAGGTGGGAAATGTCGTTGAAAAATGCGACAAATTGTAGTCATTTCGACAAAAAAAAACAAACATGTAAATGTTTTTACGGAAAAATTAGCATGACGGTTTATTCGTTTAGTTCATGTATTAGACAACTTTACATATATAATGTGAATGTGATGATATAAATTCTATGCATAACTCATTCAATTTTTAACGATTAATTAATTTTTTATTTAATTTTTTATCTTCTCAAGTTCTTGTTCGTGAAAAAAATCTTCATAATGAATTCCATGTGCTTAACGGTAAAATTGTGATGCAAGTGCTGTATAGAATTATATATTTCGTTTATTAAATAGTTGAATATGGTATATCTAGAGTTACAAAGCCACCTAAAATGAGAAATAGATAATATGATATTTTGTTTAGTTAGAAATTCGAGGAATTTTCCAATAAATCAAAATAAAAATGGAATAGTGAATAAAAACGTGAACAATGGAATGAACAACAATTCTATAATAATGGTGTAAAAAATCCGTTTCATTAAAAAAATAGCCATTCAATCCAAATTTTCAGCGACATCGAGGTTGGTGTTTTAAATGCAAATAGTCGTGAGTTTTATTTATGCTGAAGTAATTAACTTCGGTTTTAGGCCAACGCATGATGTTAGTTCATAGTAATCCTAGAAACTAAACAACTATTTTATTGGGTTTTGAAAGAACACAAAGAAATTTGAGCAAGTCGAAAAACTGGAAGATATTTATTCGGTAATGTAATAAAAAATTTCACATTAATTAAAATAAATATAGTAATACAAATTTCATGGAAATATGGATGAAAAATTAATGATAATAAAAATATTTGAAATGCTTTTCTGCATACTATATCTGAAGGTACTTTTTACTTCATTTAAACATTTCCATCCATTTCAAATTTGATTAAATTAATATTTCTTTCTTCTTTTCGAAAATAACTTTTATTTTAAATTACAAAAATAATAATGAATGTAAATTACCAACTTCATTACCAGTAATTTCGAGAAAATTAATTTCAACAAAATATTCAGTAATTATTCGATCGATGAACAATGCATGAAAAAAACCACAAACAAGGAAATCGTATGTTTCTAATTATTCTTCAAACACGACACTAGTGAAAAACAATTTGACGTTTCCCTATTGTTGGTCCCTCTCTCCCTGCACCTGCCGCTAGCGCTCCCTCCCCCACTGCGGTCGGGTTGGAAGTTACGGGCCTGCGGGGGCGTGAGCGCGGTGAGGGTGAAGGGAGGTTGGATGCCCCGTCACTCGTGGCCCGTCACCTGCTTCCCCGCACTCCCCGCCACGCTTTCCCCGCGCCGCCCCGCGCCGCCCCGCGCCGCCCGCGCCGCCCCGCGCCGCCCGCGCCGCCCGCGCCGCCCGCGCCGCCCGCGCCGCCCGCGCCGCCCGCGCCGCCCGCGCCGCCCGCGCCGCCCCGCGCCGCCCGCGCCGCCCGCCGCCCCCGCCGCCCCACGCCGCCCCACGCCGCCCCACGCCGCCCCACGCCGCCCCACGCCGCCCCGCCGCCCGCCCGCCCGCTCGCCGCCCCCGCCCCGCTCCGCCCGCCCGCTCCTCCCCTTCCGCCCTGCGCCGCGCCGCCCGCCCGCCCGCCCGCCTCGCGCCACCCGCCCTGCCCCGCCCCGCCCGCGCCGCCCCGCCCCGCGCCGCCCCGCGTCGCACGCCCGCATTTTACCGCCGTATTATTCCATTTGGAGTAATGAAATTTCTCTAATCTCCCCCTCAGGCGGTTCAAACTCCATGGCACGCGTTTCCAAAAGCCATGAGGGTTGGCGCGGAATGAAACAGGATGCAGCTTATCCGTCGCGAGTTCCCGGTGGAAAAGCGGCGGTCGGGGCGGGGAAGCCCTCTGATTTTTTTACTGGCTGCCCCGGCCGTGGGCATACGCACCTAATGACCCTATTCGCCAGGAGCCGCCACTCTCGTGGGTGGGCGTCAGTGACAAATTTTTAAATCACAAATTTCGAGGCCGTTCGTTCTCCAATTTTTAATTGTATTTTGTGATGAGCACTCTTTAAAAGTTGAAAAGTTTTTTATTATTAGGCCAATATGAACTGTTTCATGCAGATAATTTAGTGTATTTACCCTCAAGTTTTATACATCTTTTTGGTGCATTTTTCTTGAGATTTGAGAAAGATTCATTATTGGCCTTGTTGATAAGTAAACAGAATCAAAATAGTGTATGTTGTGTATAACATGACAATGTTAAGTTGATTCTTCAGGTATATATTTTATATTTCTAAATATTTTCGAAATAAAAATATTATTCATATTTATTTTTTTCCTTCACGGAGCAGTTAACTTTAGTCAATTTTTCGAATATTAACGCAATTTTACTACTAATAAGTACATAAAAATATATTCTATAACTTTTTTGTAATTTGGTATCGTTTGAGAATCATTTTTGTTTCGAGTTTCAATAGATCTCTTGGATTATGACTGGCCAAGAACAATATGGTACATGTTAAAATATTATATACTCATTATATATATGGACTCATAAATATATATGGACTCATTATGATTAAATATAGATAAGGAATAAAATGTTTATTTATTTATTTTACGTCAAAACAGTTAAAAACTGTGATAGACGTACTACGGGGAAAAATGAATTCTAGCAATCATCCGTTTCAATCAGTAGTGATAGCAATCATCCGTTTCAATCACTAAATATGAATTACCTACATAACAGAATAATTGACATATTCTACAAGAAACCCATACAATTTATTCATATATTTTACGACGTATCTACTAGGTACTAATACTACTATCCACTATTTAAAAAATAATAATTAGTGCAAGAAAATATAGAAATAATACTCTTCTTAAAGTGATCATCTTTTGCTTATCCGACCCTGCGAAATTTTTCTTCGCTTTTTGTATAATATAATATAGTGCTCCCAATATAATTGCTTCCTGACATTTTCATTATGCATACCTATCGATCTACCCCAGATAATAATACATGAATTAAACATTTTGTACTAAGTAAATGAGCAGGGAACGTTTCCTAAGGAACTAAAATATCCAATGTTTTCATTGCATGCCTCTTTTTCTTCTTCTTTAACCTTGAGTGATCATAACATGTCTTCATTCATCTCCTATTGGTATTACATAACTTCCCACTTACACCGTTAGTGCACAAAAAGAGTTACTCATCTGAAAAAGTTTTATTTTGAGTGAAGTGAAGAAACATGTTTAGAAATAGTATACGATTACATACTTTTACTATAAAACTATTCATAAAGAGTTCACAAGGCAGCATACAAAACAGGTTGGCTTACGGCACGAATTAAATGACTTCGCTTAGAATAAAATTGTTATCCTTCCAAATGATCATTCTTTAGCTGTGTCATTTTTCTTTTCCACCGACGACATAAGCATAGACTAAAGAGGTAATTCTTTACTCTATGACATAAGCTATACTTTCTCGACATCTGCTTTCTCTATTTATTTCACTTGCCATCTTCGCCTCCGCCACCAACGCCTCCGCCGCCACGGTGCCCCGCTGGTGGGAGAGTCATGGTTAGGGGGAAACTCCACTAGTCGACGATAGGTCGGTGCCGGATCTCGCCATCCATCGGAGGAAGATGGATACACTAACGGGACTAATGACCAAAGCAGTTGACGCGCCCGGAAAAAACGAAAAAAAACAACCAACCAACCACTTTCCATTTACTTCTCTTCCCGCTCGGTTCACAAAGCATGCAGGTAATTACCGCGCTGTTCTGCACGCTCTCCAATACGCAGCTGTTCACACCCCACTCGCCGACCTCTCTTTGCGCTCTGTCCACAGACCAGCTCTCCCGGTTTCATTCATCTTCAGTTCTCTTATCCGCCCACTATATCACAAACATCGCAAATGACAACCGGCTAAACCTGCTGTGGTCCTCAGGGCAGTTGCTATTGCAACGACTCTGATTGAGAAGTCCTTGGGTACGAATCCCGACGGAGTCGGATACTGCACAATAGTATATTGCTAGGTCGGATTCCACCGCTGCACTATGGGGCAAATGACAGCAAAACCTGGCAGAAATTAAAAAAACCAAAATTATTTCGGGTGAAAATTTCTTATGGTTTCGTGCAAAGGAGAACCTGGACGAATATGTCCTAGCATGTCACACCGCTTGGGCTGTCCGTCTCCACCGTAGAGCTTTCAGTTCATGCAGTGTTGTAGTGACGGTCGGACGTGCTTTTCATTAGTGAGAATTTATCTCTAGGTTCGTGGTGTTTTTCAGTCAGTGTGTGTGAAGAAAACCAACTTTTTGCAATGGAAGCTTCAAGTTCAGGTATTTAATGTTATTTAGCATGTTACAAACACAAAATCTAGGACTTAATATTAATTATGTTATTGTACCGATTTTTAATTATGTATCAAAGGTGATCAAGCCTTGATCTTTGTTTCTCGCTATTCAGTAATGTTCCAAATATATTATACAGCTGTTTTTTCTTGCTACTTTCTTCACCGGAATGATTTTTTACGGACGTGTCTGCAAGTAAAATACCGGAAATGAATTGTGTACTATGTGAGTAATTTTTTTTTTTGGCAGGCAAGAGTTCGAATACTGTTCATATCAAGAGAAAAGAACTTTTGGATATTATGTGGAGCTCTAATGAGAGAGAAACAGACAAAAAATTTGATTTCTTGACTGAAAAACTGAAGACAAGAACAAAGTGTGGTTCACTGTTTGTCAATACTACATAGGTTGATACGCATGTTTGAGTGCCTATTGCATTTGGCTTATAAGTTACCTATTAAGAGGTGGCAAGCGCGAGGGAATGCTAAAAACACTGTGGCTGAAAAAAAGCTCGTATTCAGAGAGAGATTCGAGAACGCAGTGGTTCGATTGTGGATCAGCCAAAACCAGGATCCGGTAATACAGATACCAGAAATACAGCTCGACGGTTCTTTCAGAACCTTGAACTATCTGCTGAAATTACACGCATTGATGTAAATTTAATTAAAATGATGCAATAATTATGATTGTCGTATCAAGTGGCAGTGAAATTCACGTTAAAAAGTTTCGGGCTTTTGCTCAGAACACGGCTCGGTATTTTGTTAAAAATATCCAAGGTACAACATGTCACCTACACTGCACAAGTATTTTATTCATGGACCTGATACTGTCTCGTCAGCTTTGCCTCAATTGACAATTAACAGGGAAGCTCAAGAAGCACTCAACAAAGATTTTAAGAAAAACAGAGAGCACTTCTCCGAAAATGTTCCCGTGAAAAAACTAATAGTGATGTTTTAAATTTACTGCTCTTAAGATCAGATCCACTTATCACCAACAAGAGAAAATTACCTACGAAAAATGTGCAAAGCCTCCCAAAAGAAGCTCAGGAACTATTGGTTCATCCACCCGAACACATTGTTCATTCTGAAAATTATGAGGCCCGCGCGGATGATGATTGCGATGACACAGTTCATACTATTGATAGCGATGATGATGATTTTTTAATGATTTAATATAATTTCACTATATTTATATTTGACTTTAATTTATGTAATTAGTAAAACCTTTCATTTTTTGCTCCCCCTTCAATGAAACGTAATGTAACGTTATTTGTTGTTTTTATTTACAATGCGTATTCCTAGAAAATCGACTATTTTTTTGTCAGATGAAGAGGTATCGAATTGGAAGTTACACCATTTCTTTCAACATGAATTTCTCTTTACAGTGATATGCGATACTATGGGTTATAGGTGTTACTCGAATTAATGCCAGAAATGAGGCCCTCTTGCCCCACTGTGCGCTGTAGGAAGGAGAATTGTAGTGGCCGGCTGCTCTGATCGGTAGATTTCCGTGCTTTCTGCGATCAATATATATGAAGATGTTAATTATACAGAACTAAGTAAACGTCAACAAAAGGTAAATATTTTTTTTAAACCTGCGATCAATAGCAGGCGAATATGGAAGCAGTAATTTAAACAACCGGTCAAGAACTGCGTGCGAAATTTTCTCCCTCATTATTGTCCCCTCTTCTCCCCTTCTCTCTCTCTCTCTCTCTCTCTCTCTCTCTCTCTCTTACACACACACATACACACAGTTACCCATACATGCTCTTCTCTTCCGCACATGGCGGAAGACAGTCTGTGTCTGAGGCGGGGCTTCGCTGTCGGAGATATCTAGCGGGGGTAAACCCTTTCACGCGCGTAGCGGTACCAGATCTAACTTTCTAGAGAGGAGGGAACATCACCACCTCACGGAATATGAAATGCACTACACTTACGGAACTAATGACCATAGTAGTTGACGTGTCTCCGTAAACAGAAAATAATCAAACAACCAGCTATCTTGGGCACAATTTCTCTCGAAATACATAATTAACGTCTAGACTCCTGGCAATTAGCTTCTCGTTACATGTACCTCACAGGCTTCACAAACCTTTGTCGTTATGTCTTCAAACTACTGTCTCATTCGAGGGCAACCTCTTGCTCTGACATGTGCGCAGTTCGGTTGCCGACTAGCTCTCCTGCTGTTATCTCACCTGTCTCTCAACCTGCCTTTTGTAGAGCTCACTAGCATTCCTGCTACCCATTCACTCGGCATTTGACCACGCCTCACTCGGCGTTCCATTCGCATCCTCTATAGGAGCCATCCCACCCGCCCTAATCCCACCCAATCCCACACTTCCACTACCCATACCCAAGCCTTTCCTATAATCCCACCCCGTGGCCTGCTCCCCCAGCCAGCTTCTACCCGCGTATTCAGATTCCTCCTCTGATCCATCAACCTCCCCCCACACACACACACACGGTCGCTCGCTGGCACATCCGTACTCTCATAGAACGTTACCAGCTCTCATTTCACTACCCGCTGAACGCATGGGCTGCAGAACTCACTCGTCATTCAACCATCTCGTAGTCCAGCGAGTCATCGGAACAGTGGACATTCACTTCGCTTGTCCCTCCCCATGCACCGAACACGTCAATCGCCGCCTGGCCTTTCCGCTGCTCACTCACTCGTCCAACTCACAATTCTCCGCGTTGCCTCATCGTTCGCCACCACGCACTTGCACTTGTCTGCTTTTACACGCGCATTCTACTACTCGTCCGCCCGCCCGCCCAACCGAACCGCCCGCCCGCCCGCCCGCCCGCCCGCCCGACCGCCCGCCCGCCCGCCCAACCGCCCAACCGCTCGCCCAACCGCCCGCCCTCTCACCCAACCGCCCGCCCTCTCGCCCAACCGCCCGCCCTCTCGCCCAACCGCCCGCCCTCTCGCCCAACCGCCCGCCCTCTCGCCCAACCGCCCGCCCGCCCGCCCGCTGGCCCAACCGCCCGCCCGCCCGCCCACCCCTCGCCCAACCGCCCGCCCGCTGGCCCACCCGCCCACCCCTCGCCCAACCGCCCGCCCGCTGGCCCGCCCGCCCGCCCGCCCGCGTCGCAGGAACCCGCCCCCGCTCGTGCCATGCCGTGAAATAGGGGCTCGCCGAAGCCAGGAAAACATCACCACCAATGGAATCGGTCCAATTACTATCGGCTTACTCCGCCATCACTTTACTTAATTTAAGCGAGCGCGTGATGCGCAATGGAGCGCCGTCGACAGAAACACTCTCCGCGATTTTCCTGTGCGAGCCTCCCTCTGATGAGGCCATAAAGCAAAACACGCGGCCCGCTCGGGCCTAACTGCCACCATAACTCCGCCATCTCCCTCTCTTTCTCGCTGTCTCTCTGCGCGGCGTCGGCTGCGCAGAGCCTACTCACCTTAGTTCTCTAGGAACGTCCGCCCAAGCCTTCGCAATAATAGATACTCCGCCGGCCCGCCCGCGGTTGGGCGGCTGGGCGCGTCGGCATGGGAAAAAAATTAAAACGAACGGCGCGCGGCATAATGACTGGAGTGACCTCTATATAAATAAAGTCGCCGCTCCCTCCCCGACTGCCCGACTCCTGAGGCGACCGTGATGTGTAACTCAAAATGTCCGAACTTTTTTGCGCCCGGGTCCGTCCCGCCACTTCATTCCTCGCCTCTCCTCCTCATCCTCTTCCATCTGCTCCTCCGTCTCCTCTCTGCATACTGTATGAACTCCCTAGAAATGCTCGCTCGTCACACGACCTTTGGTCGTCGTCGTCTCTGCTTGAATCCCTGCCAGGTAATATACAAGCTCCCCTATAGACGCCCTGCCCTATTCCGC
Source organism: Teleogryllus oceanicus (assembly GCA_964035755.1). Taxonomy (NCBI): domain Eukaryota; kingdom Metazoa; phylum Arthropoda; class Insecta; order Orthoptera; family Gryllidae; genus Teleogryllus; species Teleogryllus oceanicus. The sequence continues at coordinate 45,723,052 of CAXIVR010000006.1, forward strand.
CCGAAGCGGAGGATCTGTCACGTCGATTTGGCAAGAGCCGCGCCGAGCCGCGACTCGCCCCCCCCCGGCCCAACCCGGAGGGAAATGTTTTTAGTTCTGGAGCGCAAACGAGAAAGTTCTCGGTTATAATCGGTGTAGATCATGCGACCTGCCGGAGCAGAGGAGGTTGGTTGTTCGTTCGTTACATAGAGGTGGAGCGATCCAAGATGACTCCGCATGATGGAGGAGTTGACTCCTATGTTCAACAATACTTTTCGTTTTATACGAGGTGTAACAGTCAGCACCGATGTAATTTTTTACGTAGTTCCACTTTCGTGGGTACATTTTATGTTTGGAAGGATTTCTGGCAAATATGATCCACATAAAGCGAAGAAATATATGGTTTTTAATTCCCAAATAAATGAGTTCTACTACTTTTTCAGTATTAAGGGGATTGTAAAAATAATTACTTAAATCCTTGATTCAGTGACACTTATGAATCACAAATTTAAATGTGAAATCCATGGCCATATTATATTCCGGAAACTGTTTCATTTCACGTATTACCGGTGAAATTCGAAGACAGTTGTTTGGAAAATCGAGAGGCGACTTGTGTTGCTGAAATGAAGCAATAGGAGTGATAATGGAATAGGAAATTGAGAAAAGAAATTATGGACACAAGATGACTGACAAAATATGCATACTTTTGTCAAAATGTTTACGAAGAAAATTTACTTTACTTTTTTAAAATTTTCTTACATTTAATTATCTTGAAAACAAATAATAAGCGAATGTGCTCCTCTCAATCTTACACAATAAACAAATGCCTCTTAAAATAATAAGAGCAGATTTGCAAATCATCAGATATTATTTATGAGCATTCGTCACAGTTTCAATTGCAACCGCATTCACTACAGAAAACAGCAAAAGTAGAACAACCTTCTTGGCAACACTATAACGAACTACAACAACAATCTCAACGTAGAAACATTGCACGATAAAACAAAATGAGATAACGCTACAAACAAAATAAAGAATCACAAAATACGCAAATGAATGCTCAACAAAAATTACAGCACAATTAATTTAAAATTGTAATTGTAACTTAGCATTGCAATAGGCAAATAAATAAGCAAATACTTCAATGAAGATCATCAAGCAGGTCATTAATTTTCTAGTAAATCAATGCAAAAATTTACGGTAAATCCACAAATTTGTTCAATTCTGAAAACAATGAAACCCCTTTTAAGCTGTTATGTATGGATCCGTTAATGAAGTGACTGCTTACACAAAGTTAAGAGGTTTCTGAAAGCGTAAATGAAATATAAGTGTGCGAACAGCTATAAACAATATGTTCTCTATAACATTTTTAATTACCATAAAAGACAAAATGCGTCTAGAGATAAATATTCTAAAGATATTTAGAATAATTTCGAATGCTAAATATTTAGAATTATTTATAATATAAATTTAGAACAATATTTAGAATAAACAAGATTTTTAGAATAATTTGTCACATCTCTGCTCTAATTAAAACACACCCTTGGCTTGTCAGTTATTCCCTTAACCGAGAAACTCACACTCTGACATCACCGAATCGAGGAAGCAAATAAAAGCTTCAAGATCCAAGTAATCTGACTGTAGTCTTCAATATGTAATCTGACAACGCGTCCCGTCGCAGAGAGATATTAAATCAAATATTATATTCATTACTTTTTCGCCTTTTTTTATATAAATCCAGGTCAAAATCGCTTGAGATATTGCTTAATCAACAACAATCTACAAAATGTGCCAGGTCACTTAAGTCGAGGCCGCTTAGCCAAATGTGCCGAGGTCTCTGAAAAGAAGGAATATTAACACTATCTAATGAAAAAACTAACCTGTTCCACGAATAAGCTGCTGGTGGTGCAGGTGACTGGGCAATCAGAGCATAATCGAGATAACAATTTAAGGAGGCATCACTGTATTTTTCATGTCTGCCATTCTTCGAAAACGACAGAAGCATCAACATCAATAACGACGATGACAACAGGAATAAGAGTAGTATGGAAAGCAAAGACAATATTAACACCAAATACAATTTATAAAATGAAACAAATGATGGATAAAATAAGTAATGAAATACGGATTTAACAGACAGTAACTTTGTGTTTCAATCGAGAAGCGACAACTGCAAGAAGAGAGAAGGCAATTTGTCCGACTGAGCCCAATCGCATCAAGGTGTTCTCTACAATGGAGAAACGCCCGAGTACAAGTGCGCAAGCCTACGGATCTCTCTTCCCACGGACTCGCAAGCGGAGGCGGTGACGATGGAGGTGCGAACGAGCGTAAATCGCGACGTCTCGCGGCCGCCGCCTTCATCGGAGGCGTCGGCGCCGGCCCCTCGCGGTCGCACCGCCTGACTCGCGACAGTGGGTCGAATTCAGCCGCTGCCCGGAGGAGAATTCCTCCTGCCTGGAGGAGAAATATAAAATAACTCCCCCCCTTTTTTGTTTATTGTTCACAGTTGAGGCTGCCGGGTAATGACAACTGACATTTCGGGTGAATTTTGAATGATTGATTCTTAGTGGAAAAAGTGCTCTTTTTTATCTCATTTTTTAAGAATGTTCCTTACATCATGTCTTTCCATTTTGCAAAATTCCAAGAATAAACAAAAAAATGACAATAAATTCATTTGGCTCACACAGATAAATTGATGTAGATGGTAGTCAGAAATTGATTTTTTTTCTTCTTCTGCGCCATGTCAGTTAATATTAATTACATCCGAATCATTAAAAGTCAGTTAATATTAATTAATCTGAACGCCTCAACTGTAATTTTTAAAATTGTAAATCAATTAAAATGGTTAGGCGGAAGAGCAGGCCTTAAGGCCTGAGCCTCGCCACAAATAAAGACAATTTTTATTTTATTATTATTATTATTATTATTATTATTATTATTATTATTATTATTATTATTATTATTATTATTATTAATAATAATAATAATTTTAGCAGCCATCCGTGGTGCGGTGATTTCCCGGGTTTGGTCCGATTAATACTAGACCAGGCACGTCAAACCGCGCCCGCCCGAGCTACTTGCCCGTCTGGAGAGCCCGGCGTTCGTACGGGACCGGACAACTCCCACTGACTCCACACTCATTTCCCCTTAAAGTCCAAAAAGGGGTGTAAATTCTCAAGAAGAAACGGCGCGCAGCAGGAATAGTGGCTTTATACGAAAATATGTTTGCCAGATTTTTTCTATCAAATAACTGAGAATTGCATTATTTTTATATATTTCACTACATTTTACTATTTCATGTTTATTTTCTTACTAAATTCTCTCTTATATAAACATCTTTGGTACGTGACAGGAATATGTTTGAATTGCAATTATTTCCTTATTCTCGTTTTGTGTTGTGTTATTAAATCATTCAGTTATTTATTCTAATAAGCAATAATCTAAAATAAATTATCAGATCTCTATAAGTTAACCATTTTTCTTATGAAGCGCTTTTAATAGACATATATATTTGTTTATTACACCTTTTTAACCTGAACGTAGAAATTTCATGCTTTGATATCCCTTAAGTAAACAGGATTACAAAATCATGATTGTTTTGATTTTAATTTTTTAAAATTTTACTGTGAATTGACAATTTGAAATGTGACTTATGTATTATTTCATTTTAATGGATCATTTATTGGCTTTAAAGAGAAAATGGGAGTTAATTTAACTAAACGTATGACAATAACTGTCGAGTAACTTCTCCCAAAGACTGTCGTGGGCCAGGTATCGACTCAGGTATCGCTAATATGTGAGCTATTTGTACAACCCTTACTTTTAAATCTGGTGCTAATTTCTCTTGACGCAGGGCTCCTGATCTCTAGTAAGTTTGTTACCTTGCCCGCGACCTCGACCTGCCTGTACTAAACGAATGCTTGCGCAGTGCCCTAACGAGGCAGAGACACCGAGGGTAGGCTACAGCCACATTTCACCTTCCAGAGGGAGAAGAACATCACTAATTCCCGAGGTACAACACGCGCTACATTTACGGGAAAATCGACCATAGCTGTTGACACGCTAGAAAACATCAATCAATCAATCAATACTATTATCTTTTTCCGCCTCCTTCATTTCACTTTTCTTCTTTCTTTTTCTCCTACGGCTTCACTCTCTGGTTGTGCATCTTTTTACAATCCTCTTCCCACATTTCTCTTTTTTTATAAACTGTCCTGTCCCTGGCAGAATATGACCTGTCACCAGGAGTCAGACTGCTGGACCTGGTTTTCTCCGAGCAATTATAAACCGATGTAAGATGGAGATGATTGATATCCTCTAAACCGTCAATCATCAGTTTGAATATTATTGTAATTTTTGCATAATATCTGGTTTTGTTTTCGAAGCAATAATCCCTATGTTATATCAATGATTTATTTGAGATTCAATTCTACAAACCTTGCGTAAAGAGCCACTAACACTGTTCAATTGCTTAAATCACCTTTCGCTCCATTGTTTTAAAGAAATCGAACTAGTAGGTTTCATATTTACATGGTTTTAACAAAAATTACCCGTATTATAAAATACTTGAAAGATTCTAAGTGAATGATAATTACGCTGGCATTCAGACCGCTTAAATGTCTAAGGGTACTGTATCAATGATACACTATTGTAAGAACGTAAATCACAGTGCAAGCCACCGGATAAAATCATTTAATATATCAAGAAAAATGTATAAAAAATAAGGAAACTAAGTCATAAGTCTAGCTATTGTGTTATAAGTCTAGCTATTGGTTATATTTTAACCATGCTTATTAAAATTCAATAATCATGCACACTAGAAATAATACTAACCTCTCCGATACAAGATGCGATAATTGAGAGATTTCAAATACTAATAGGGTTACAATTCTAGTGTAATTAGAATCCACCCCACACAAGTTGTGTTAATGTTGCTCCACGCATGGACGCTTTTGGGGCCGCACCGGGAGCGCTAGCTCACTGCATCAACTGATGCCACTGCAGCGCCTCTGACCGGGAGGTCCTAGGTTACACTCCCCACGGCGGCAGGATTTCCGACACTAGCTTCTCAGCTAGGTCCAATTCAGTCGCTGCCTGGAGGGGAATTCTAGCGGCCGGCTACTCTGATCGGGAGTTTTCCGTGGTTTCTCCGATCAACAGCAGGCGAATGCCGGAGCAGTACCCTACCAAACGGGCCACGGACCGCGCGCGATTTGTCCTTCCTCTTCCTTGTCCTATCCTCTGCCCCTTATACACTCACTTACACTAAAATGCACTACACTACCACATATTCCGGGGAACCGGTCGGGAGCTTAGAGCTTGTCCCGGCTGGGGCGGTGCCCCGATGGTGGGAGAGTCCTGGTTAGGGGGAAACCCTACTAGTCGACGGTAGGTCGGCGCCGGATCTCGCCATCCAGCGGGGGAAGGTCACCGCCATCTTCCGAGAAATAAACATGCACTACACTAACGGAACTAATGACCAAAGCAGTTGACGCGCCCGGAAACACGAAAAACCCAAACCAAACCAATTTTGGTGCCGCTTCGGCCCAGTGCTCGCCGGACGTGTTGCACAACGGAGGGCGGCCCCGCGCACAGATTTAGAGTGACGGCGTCTGAAAACATATTCCCGGGCCTGTAATTATCCCGACTGCCGGGCCATACAACTCCACGCGTATCTTGGCCTCGCCACGCCGCGGCGCGCCGGCGGGACGCGATCTCAGGGGTTCCACGCGTGCGCAGACGAGTCGACCCGCGTCGGTCGGGCTTTCGGGTCTCTCCTCGCCCTCAAGAGGATCGGACTGACATGCCGTTGTCTCGAGGTGAGACAGCGGCCTGCCAAGGGTTTGTGAGTGGGCAATTTTACTGGCGTGTTGTTAAAAGTTGCCAGGCAGAAGTCCCTGGGGCACTCCAGAACAAACTATCTTATTAATGACGTCGTAAATAGAGTGTACTATTTTTTGACTATTATTTACTTATTTATTTCAAGAATATACTTTCCAAGTATGCGCTATGAGATATTGTTTACTCAACAGATTGGAAACTAAATTTCATTTTGGATATGAAAAGCCTACTCCTTGAAAAAGTACTCGAAAAATAAATTTATTTTGAGACTAATAGTTAATGCAATTAAACATTCGCATTGATAACGGTTGGTTTTATTCAGTGAATGTTATTCAAACAATGATTTTTCTTATTGATTTTCGTAAAAATTTCGTTGTTTTTCCTTTGGTAATTCGTTTATTAAACATTTATAATGCTATAAATTTACATGATTTCTCTGTCTTTAAATACTGGTGAATTTATTTTAATTTTTTTTTTTAAATTGAGTCTTATTAATATATTTTAAGTAAATTTCTATTTTACATTATAATTTCACTTTACATTAATCTTATGAAGAAACTGCATTCAAAATTGAAAAGATTAGTACAAAATGGAAAATGTTGAATTATATTCTTTCTAAATAATTCACAGTATAATAAGTATCTGCTATTGAAATAAGGATGCGAAAATGTGTTCTTTTCATTCTGTCTTCTTCAATACTTGTAGAAACAATATCACCAAGTGTGTATGAAATATAGTATTCTGTTACACACTTGCATCGCAACACTTAGAGAAAGACGACATGGAGAAATTAGCGACAGTGAAAATCCGATCTTGAAATATCAGACTTATTAAACCGAGATTTATTTTTGAACAGAATTGAAAACTAACGTAGATCACTTTATTACCAATAAAGGGAACTGCTTGTCAGTCTCTTGAAAATATTTCGCACTCCCGATTCCTAACATACAATCTACAACTCGAATAAATATTGAACACGCGAAGGAAGCGATTATTAAACATTAGCTCAAGTGGAAACATCAAGCGCTGAAATTTATTTCGAAAGCCGCCGAGCACTCGCTGTTTAATTTCAATCTACTCGTAAAACAGTCCCGAAGTGGGTGAGTAAAGAGTGCGCTGGCTGAACTTAACAGCAGCTGCTAATACTCGCTCGTCGACCCGGAGCCGGCGTCGAAGGTCACCACGGTGACGGATACAGAGCTCCGGGCACCACGGTGACACATGTCGGCCGGCCGGAAACCTCTGCACCCGGAAACGAAACGTTTAAAAGCTCTCTCCGGACCCGCCCGTTCACTCGGGGTAATAGGTCTGGCGGAGGCTTGTAAACGGATACACGAGCTCGCTTTTTTACGTAATTACCGCGTCCTCTCCCGCTTTTTTTTCGCCACTCAATGCTTTGTAGATTTGTCAAGGTGCAGTCGCTCTCTCTACACGATGCGGTGTCGCGGACGCGTCGACGCCCAGCTGGGGCGGCCAACGCAGGTGGTTCTCGCCGCGCTCACGAGATGGCTCTGAACGGCAACTCCCGCGTAGAATGGAGTACAATTACGGACATGTTTTTCTTCAATGCAATATTTTGCAATGATTTTCTGCACATGAATTTTGTACACATATTTTTTCGTAAGATTATTTTCTGTAATATGCTTTGTAACAAAATGCTAATGCCAATAAACCTAAAGTAATAAAATATATGCACTAATACAATATATTTGATGTCTTGCAGATAGCACGTTTGTTTTGTTGCGAAAATGACGGTAAAGATTTCGTTAAGCTATTCCACGATTAGCAAGAAAACTTTAAACAGAGAAAACTGGGAAGCCAAAGTATGTATAACATTTATTGTACATTTATTTTGATTCTGACATTGAAAGAAATCATGTGTAGTCAGCGTGTCCCTCCCAGTGTGAGTATAAAATTATTCATATGCAGTAAAGAAAATCCGAGAAGGAGTTAAATATAGAGCAAGAATGTGTAATTAAAACCACGTAACGGAAATACAAGATCCATGGAATGCAAGCATAGAGGTGAAAGCAATGATTTTCCATGGTACAATAATTTAGATGTATTTAAATATATTTTATTGAGATACAGAAAGTTTGCGTTCGGTAATACCCAAAGACGTAGTACTTATCAGTAACTCTATATGCAACAAAAATTAATATCAAGGTAATTAGAGTATATTAATATGTATTTAAGCAAAATTGCTTGTATAAGTCGCAGAATGAACTCGACATAGTAGGTCTTCCAATTATTTTGATCTTCCAGATCTTTTAATCCAGTGAATTAGCTTATAATTCATGAAAATAAAATTTAACCGGAGAGGAACTTGATACGCCATCTTGTGATTATTTGAATTTACCTTCTATCGAGTATGAACTCAACACATTTTACGTTAACCAGCGATCTCAAATTATTTGATGTAGAATAAAAAATAAAACACTTCACCTTAGCTTGGTACGTTTTCGATTTCATGAAATGTGTATTACGTTCATAAATATGAATACGCACTTTTTTCAGCCGACAGAAGGAATTTAACTTACCTGATTATACACAAATATACAAAATAATCGGGACAATCTAGTATTTTGCTCTCAATTTAAGAAAATATGTGTTTTACCAGATCGGGACAAGCTAGTATTTTGCTTGCAAAATCGGGACAATCTATTATTTTGCTCTCAATTTCAGAAAATATGTGTTTCACCAGATTATTGATAGAGTCAACCCTTATCTGCCTACGGGCCCGTAAGGACATGCTGTACGAAGCTGTAGATGGCTGGAACTTTCACCTTAAAAAATTGCAGAAATGCACTTAGAACTTCATGTTGTTTTCTGTCTCATTTTAAAAGGTGCCACCGTGTGCATTTCAAAATGTTGAGAAAAAGAAATAATTTTTAATACTTTTTTTAAATTATAAAATGGTGTATTGAATTTTTTTTTCAAAATAATTCCGGTAGATAAGGATTAATCTATTTATTATATTTGAGTAACTGCCAGTGTTCGACCGTGGGTCCGTCACTCACAATTTACCAATTTCCGACCACCAATCTAGATGGATAAGGTGTCATTCGACGTCTCTCGGTATTCTGGTGGGAAACTGATTTGTTTCCAGATCCGACGTAAAGATTCTAAAAAAAATCCAAAAACGTGATTTTGCATGTTTTAGCGCTACGATCTTATCGGTTAGTTTTAGAATTAAACCAACACCACCTAAATACTTGTAGATCTATGAAGGTGGCGTGGTTTAAACCCCAGAGCCCACAGACAATTTTCGCTCCACGACGCCATAATTTTCTTTCACCAGGATGACAACACTGGTTGTTGCCATCTCTTTGTCAAACAAGTGAATCGCATGGTATACCTGTCCATAGGAATACTTATTTTAACACATTCACAAGAAGTGAAGTATTTTTAATAATAAATTTTCAAAAACCTACGTACTGTATTCCACTGGAACTTATAAAAATTGAACAACTTGTAAATACGGTGTGAAGTGAATACGGATGAAACCAGAACTGTGAGTAATGATAGTAAATGAAAGCACGTCCGCGAATCTAAGATTAATCTTCTTTTCATGTTCACGTTTCCCGATTTTCAAATGAGTGTGCCTACCAGTTTATTATTTAACTAGCTCCTTATTCACACAAATATATAAAACAGACGCCTTTTAATGTTTATAAAGAGTCGCCTATAAAACGATTAATAGAGCAATTACAAAAGTAGAAAGGAACCCAAATCAAATAGAGTTTGTGCAGTTTTAATCTCTTCGAAAATTAAGGGAGAAAAAGTAATCTGCAAATCCAGGGAAGAATAAAATGTAGTTGTAAAAGATTTTGTGGTTTACTAGTTCATTGCTGTGTGTTCACTGACCGCAAACAAAACACGTAATGGTATTGTTAATGCCCTTGCGGGCCTTTCTGATTCTTTTATGCCCTCAGGTCTTTTGAATACTTTATGGCACGTTCTTCACATACATTCTACACACACAACACATACATTTTTATGAATTCGATTTATTACAGTGAAGATGCAAGCAAATACTAAATGTCATAATGCTCAAATAAGTAAAATAACTAGTTATAAATCATATTTTGCTCTATTGATATGAAAACTGCAATTTTGGAATGTTCCCGTGAATTTATAATTGCCATCAGTCAGGTACATATCACTGTTACGTATCACTTTTTATAGAGACATATTCTTAAGTAGCGGTACCAGTAGTAGTAATATGATGTATAAGGCACATCGGGTAACATCCTCGAATTACTATTTTTTCTTGTTGTGAAATATTCCAAATAACCTTTAGGAATATAGGCAAATAACCTAAAAGTATCGTTTTATCAGCGTAATTTGCACTGTTATTCTCACTGTTATATAACTCTCAACTACACCATAAACATTTTCGTATATTTCTCGCCATTTTACCTGAAACCACTGTCCGTAGTTTTGTTCCCCTTTGCGGCGGAACTTCTGAATATTCTTTCATTTTGTACGAAAACAAATCAGTCCAGCAACGATTATACAATAGTAATTAGATGTACACTATTTTGTTTTTCTGACGTCATATTGACAAATGACTATTGTAACGCGTCTTTTCACTTTAGTCTCAAGAAAAATAAAATTTTTCGAATTCTTGTTTGATTCAGCAACGAACTAGTAAACCATAGTTTTGTATTCTCCAAGGGCGTTACTAGATGTTTTTGTCCCCCAGAAGATTTCCAAGCCCGAGGGCCTCTGGCCCGAGTCGCCCTTGGGGCAAAAACATCAACATAACGCCCTTGATACATAAATAACTATTATTTTTAAAATTTCTGGATGTACTAGTTGAGAATGCTGACGAACAGCTTATAGGCGATCTTTTATGTGCATTTTGTTGCATATTAGCACAAAAGCGCAAAAAATGTAGCGGTACTAAACTCTAATTATTCGCATCATCCACACTCGAAAATATTTTTTAAGGCTATTAGAATTTTGAAATTTAAATATCACTAGTTCACATCCCACCATTGAGTGTTGGGAATCTTTGAACGTGAGTATAACATTATCAGCTCATTCGTACCCGTAAGAAATTATTTCAACAAAGCTATTCATGACTTTCAGAAATTATTAACACACGAAAATACATTTAAAACAGTTTACAGCGTTGCCGACGCACATTCAGCTAGTAATTGCAATTGGTTTAGCAGTGAGTTGGTTGGCAATATTACTGGCAGTAACAACGCCAAAAATTATTAGTTATTACTATTGTTATAATTAATAATAATAATAATAATAATAATAATAATAATAATAATAATAAGCTATAAATGATTCGTCTGTCTGTGACTGTGTCACATGACAGCCACATATATTAGATCCAAAGGATTTTTTGTGATCAAGTGACAATTGTTACGAAAATATGTTCTCTTGTCGTAGTATTATATTTTGTTTATATTAAAATACATTTTTATTAGAAATTTTATAAAATAAAATATAATTTTCTAACCCTAGTACTAGGAGTATGCAGGTTTAACGTGCTTAGACTTAAAAAATACAATATTTAATAATAATTATCGTAATCGTAAAATATTGATTTCAATCACTTGTTAATTAATTCATCAGTTAATACGCATGAGTTTCTGAAAGCACATTTGACAAGCAACGGTTTAATTTAATATGCTATTCTTGATTTGTATGGATGAATCTATAAAAACGTTATGAATGGATAATATTTTCTATCGACGTATTTTTTCCACGATTGCTTCTTTGAGATCCTGCAGACGAAACATTCATTGTTTTCTAAATTATGGGAAAGATTCCTCGAAGCTATTCCACAACACGTGGCCTTATCAGAAAAATATGATATTGAACGTTTTTCTCTAAACTTAAGATTTATTTTTATATGCACGCACGCGTTTTTAAATTAAATTATAATTTTATGTATTTTCATATTCAATATGTAAAGAAAAATATAGAATTAACACTGACATATAGCTTGAAGTGATATTTAAATACCAGAGCTCAATGTTGTGTTGAAATATTACTCTTGAATGTGTTATCCTAATCCAATAATTTATGTTGCACATATTCACTTCACAATATCTGTATAATCTTTTCAATGAGAAAAAATAAGAGAATAAGAGAATATAGCGTATTTATATTGCCGGCTGTAAAAGTATAGGAGCAATTAAAATATTTTTCTGGAAAATAATCTTCCATTAATTTATTCTCTTCACTCGATACTAAAAGGACCAACAAAGAAATACTCACATATCCCACTCAAATAAAATCAGAATCTCATTTTACTTCACAAAAATAACACCATCAGCCCTAGAATCAAAAGTACATTCAATTACAAAAAATAAGAGCGTGCCGAGATCAGGGGAAGAATCTCCTAGATACATGTATCAAGATTGTAATTTCCATAGAAACTTTTCATACGTTGGTGGATTTTAAAAGTTTAATTTAGTAAAAAAAACACTTCGTTCGATTTGCGATGAAAAGTAACGTACTTTCGTTTGTCTAACTGATAACTCCAAAACAAGTTTCAATTAACCATCTCTGTGTCCACTCGTTAGTAGGACCAAGAACGGGAAAAGTCGTGAATCCCCCAGATCTAAATACAGACTCACCATTTATTTCACAAACACTAAACCATCGACGTGCCACAATCAATAGTTCTTTGAATCACGAGGTACGTGCGCAGTTGGGCGAGATACGACCGTCGGCCAGAGTAACTCGAGGAGCGGTAACGAAGCGATTCCCCACGATCCTATGATTCACGCGCGGGGAGGGGAGGGCGGGGCAGGCGGAGATCGAGCGATGGCTCGCGGAAGGGCCGGCCGCTCACAATTAGCAAAGGAATGCCCCTCCGGCGCCAGATCCGCAAGCGGGATATGAAGGAAGCGCCGTGCGGCACGGGGGCGAGGGTGGCTGCGGCCGCTGTTAATTAGGGCCCGGCCGGACGGACAGGGGGATGAAAGGGCGGGGGCGCGGCGGGGCAGAATGGCCGGGGCTGAGCAGAGACTTTGCGGGTACGTGCTTCGGGGACGGGCGGGCGGAGCGGGGCGGGGCGGGGCGGGGCAGGGCGAGTCGCGGCGGGGCGGGGCGAGTCGCGGCGGGGCGGGGCGGGGTGGAGAAACGTTTGTGGAGATACGCGAAGTGGAACGGGCCATGCGCAGCGGAGCGGGGAGGGAAGGGAGGAGAGGGGCGGGACGGGAATGGGGGGAGGCGGGGCGAAGCGGAGTGGAGCGAGGAGTATCGGGATGGAGAATGGCATGCAGGGAAAGAGCGGGAACGGGCGGGACGAAGGGGGATTAGGTTGTGAGAATGGTGAGGAGGGATGAGGAAATGGGTTAGAATAGCTAGTAAGGCTTCCCAGGGCAGAATGGGCTAGGAGGGGATAATGGGTGAGCTGTGATAGAGTCAAGCAGGACGAGGTTAGTCTGACCGGCAGGGTGGACCGGGGCGGTATAGGCGAAATAGAACTGGAAAGAATGCGCATAGCGGGCGCTGTGATGGGGGCAGATTGGACGAGGCAAAGGTTTGCTGGGTGGGAAGAAGCGAGGAGGTGGCGCAGAGAGCAAAGCGGGAGTGCAAGGAGAGTGAGACGGATTACGGAGGATGAGGTGGAGGAGAGTAGGTTGGCGGAACGGAGAAGCGAAACGTGGAAGATGGAAGAGAGAAGAGGCACAGAGTGTAGATGCTGGGCGAGAAGAGACGTAGAGAGCCGGGGAAAGGGCGGGCGGCAAAGGAGTGGCGTGGCGGGAAGGGAACGGAAGAAAAATGAAAGAAGGAGAAGTCACAGAGTGGAGATGCAGGGCGAGAAGAGACGTAGAGAGCCGGGGAGAGAGCGAACGGAAACGGAGTGGCGTGGCGGGGAGGGAACGGAAGAGGAGGAGAGGGGCGCAGCGGGATGAGGCGGGGCGCCGCAGAGGAGAGGCTGTGGAAAAGTCTGAAAGAAGGAAGAGAGAAGGGTCACAGAGTGGAGATGCAGGGCGAGAAGAGACGTAGAGAGCCGGGGAGAGGGCGGGCGGAAAGGAGTGGCGTGGCGGGGGGGAACGGAAGAGGAGGAGCGGGGCGCAGCGGGATGAGGCGGGGCGCCGCAGAGGAGAGGCTGTGGAGGGCACATGCTCCGTTCATTTGCGCGCAAACAATGCCCGCCCGCCGGGCTGCGCCGCAGAGGGGGCCGTGGGGCACGTTATGTGTTGCACTGGATCACCCACGCGGCCCACAATGCTCGGAGCGATGGGAGGGGGGAGGCAAAACACTATCTCTTAACTGCTGAATTTTATCATTATTAATGTCTATGTTACGCACAAATTCTTCTTATAAAATTAAATTGATATTTTCATGAAGGACAATGTACAGCCAGAAGTAGCTTTCAAAAGTGTCGACTTGTGAACGTTTCACATTCAAGCCTAAACAGACGACTTTTTTAAGAGACGTTACTTTTTATGTAACCTGCACCAGAGAAATTCGACTTTTTGATTGACCTTTTTGGCGCAACAAAATCTCAAAAATTATCACTGTATTATGTACCACAGGTAAACCGTCAAAAATGCCAGAACGAAATCAAACTCCCATATTAACAATTCATTAAGATGAGGGGTAGAATTAATTTAATTTCTTGAATATTATAATGTAAGGTTTTACATTTCAGAAATTTCTTTATTATTACTGGTACGTTCTCAAACTTTCAGGGATCGCGCTTCGATTTCAGGTACATTCTGAAAAGGGGCCATCATGTGACATTTGGGCTATTTGGGATTGTTGGTACTGATTGTCACGTTATACAGACACGGGGAAAATGTCCAATGTGAAACTTATTATATGAAATTTATAATTGTTAAATATTATATAAAATTTCTCAATGTTTGTTCATTGGTAAAAAGTTATCATCTTCGATATCACAACACACTTCAGAGTTTTGAAGCATTTATCTTGGGACACCCCAGAATTTGAGGGAAATTGATTGAAAACAAATATTGTATAATACCCGGATTTTTTCCATAACACGTCTCCTCCACTATGTAGAAATAGAAGGAAACAGACTGCATATGCGGTGCATATAAAGAGACTTGCATCTAATTACTTCAAGATTGTCTCATTATGTTTATACGCAATTATGTACTATAGTCGCGTGTTACCCAAAGCACGCTTTGTTGCGGGAAGCATGTTATTCATAACATAACCTTATTTCCCCCCCATCTGATGAGGCAACTTTTTGCAGCGCGTGAGATTCCATCTGCTGTGGAGATTCATATTCCGATGGCCGCTTGCGAGCGCGACAGCCCCAGCCAGCGCAGGATCTCATTCCGGCGCGCGGGGAGTTTATGAAATAAGTGAGTCGTTGCCCGCGTCGCCGCAACAGCTGGCGTCAAGTGCCGCTCCGCCTCTGCGCGCCGGGGGCGGTGGCGGGGGGGGGGAAAGAGGGGGGCGGTGAGTGGTGGCGGTGATAGTGGTGGTGGTGCTAGTGGCGGTGGTAGTGGGGGTGTGGTGGTGATGGTAGTGGTAGGTGGTGGTGGTATTGGTGGTGGTGGTATTGGTGGTGGTGATAGTGGTGGCGGTGGCGGTGATAGTGGTGGCGGTGATAGTGGTGGCGGTGATAGTGGGGCGGTGGCAATGGTGGTGGTAGTAGTGGTGGCGATGATAGTGGTGGCGGTGATACAGGTGGTGGTGGTTGGGGTATAGTGAAGGCAGGGATGATGGTGATGAAGAAATGATGGCAATAGGGATAATGGGAATGGTGGGGGTTATAGGGATAGTGCTGGTGATGGAGATGGTGGTGCCGATGTTGGTGTGACAAATCTCACCTTGAGCAGAAACGATTACAAAAGTCTGATCCGAGTCGTCCACTGTCTCCCACAGGAGCCGCCCCAGTGCGCGAGTATTTTAACACAAATTAGAGCACATGAATAATTGAAATGCACGCGTATTAAATAATCACAAATATCTATTAAAAGTTACGCAAGGGAAGTGAGTCACGATAAGGCGTTTCTATAATTTGGTGCAAACTGTATTCGAAAGTTTACATAGGCCGAGCGTAAGGATTGAGCCCGGCAGCCGAAGCATCGCCTCTTTCTGAGTGACTAACGTTTTAACTACTTAAGTCATTACGTTCGTTAATACAGTGAGAGAACGTTATAACCGGTGTTTTGATTGATTGATGTTGCCGGGAGCGCCAACTCCTAAGATCATTAGTCCCGTAAATGTATTGCGTGTTTTTTTCGGAAGATGGGGATGATTTCCCCCCGCTGACTGGTGAGATCTGGTTCGGCTCGTGGGGGTGTTTCCCATCAGATATCTCCTATCAGTGGGGCACCGCCCCAGCCGGGAGAAGCTCTAAGCTCCCGACCGGTCTCCCGGAATGTGTGGTAGTGTAGTGCATGTTAGTGTGTGTGTATGTAAGAGGTGAAGATGGGACATGGAAGAGGAACGAAATATCGCGCGCGGCCCGTGGCTCGTTTGTTAAGATACTGCTCCGGTGTTCGTCTGGTGGATCGGAGAAGCCACGGAAAACAAGATTATAGCAGCGAGCCGCTAGAATTCTCCTCGAGACGACTGAATTCGGAATAGCTATATAGCTCATGTGGAAAATCCTACCACCGTCGGGACTCAAACTCTAGGACCTCGCGGTTAGAGGCACTGCAATAGTTATATCCGGGATTGTGGCGGTGTTTCTCTCGTTGAAACGCGATAAACGGCGACCCTCTGGTTGGGTCTTTCCCTTTACAGGCATCTCCCCCAATGAGGCAACTCCTCAACCGGGGTAGTGCTTTAAGCTCTCAACACGTGCGGTTGCGTAGTTCATGTAGGTGTGTGTGTGTGTGTGTGAAAGGAGAGATAAGAGGAGATGGATGGGTAAGGGTAGATCGCGCACGGTTCGTGGCCCGTTTGTTTAACTACTACTACGGCATTGCTCTGCAGTATTTTAATGATCACATAAATCAAGTAAAACATCCGATCCGAGCAGCCGGCCGCTAGAACTCGTCTCCATACACCTTCTGCCTTCGGCGCAGATATGTAAGTCCATTAACACCGACTATCACGTGACGATATCAAAATATAGAAGAGTTACTCTGAGAAGAGACCACTCTGACAAATCTGGAAGCAAATGAACGTCAGGCAGGGCGATGGCATCGCAAGTGATACAGATAAAGCCATTTACAAATGAGCTAAGTATGAACAAACGCACTGACAAAATGATTGTTAGACGTAACTCTCAGTTATATTACCAGCAGTGGACAAACTAGCTGTCAAAGAGGTCCCTTCTTATACTAATCTTTCTATACCTAAGGCCTTCAAGGGTGACAAATGACAACCATTTGCATGGGTACCATGTTCAAATGAGTCCGTGATAAGGTTGGTATCTGACCTGCATTAGCAAGGAGTACATTGTGATTCTGACATTTGAAATTTTCAAATAATGGAAAGTATGTCCCTACGTGTTGAAATTTCTTGTATCTTAATTTACTATTTTTATGAATCTTATTTCATGCAAATCAAATTCTTTTTATCACCTCTGAACGACTTAAAAACTGCCCGCCAACCGCGCCCTATTTGATATATTGCGTGCTGTCACATCAGAGATTAAAATATAAAAGGCATATTCTAAATGTAGTTTAATGATTTTAAAAATTAACAAAATTTTAAACATTTATTTTACTGATTTTATTAAATACAACAATAACAATATTGTAATTCTTCTCATACTGATATCGAAAAATCTTTAAGAAGAAAAGTTGGTTGCGGCACACACCAAAGTATTGGTGAAGACGACATCCTCTATTTCTTCATGACTTAATAAGGCACCCAATTTTTAATCTCAATTTTAAAATTAGAAGCATTTTTCATTCAAATAATTGGAAAATATCGAGAAATGAGAAAGCGGTTGGGGTATCTGACATTAGAATTTACATTGCGGGTTCTGAAGAGTTAAGGGTTTGAGAAAAACTATCTGCTTCATTGGCATGAACTATAGTGACTGAAGTGAAGTACACTCCTCAAAATAGCAGGAAGATTGTTTGAAGGTCCTTCCCGCTCGAGGTTTGCACTCCAAGTTTTGAGACAAGACAGTCAATTGTCGCCGTGGAAACGCAAACGAGACAATCGCCTTTATGAAGTGAGCATTGTGCTGTGAGAGTTGTAAACATAACCTTGTAGCACAGTAATGTCCAACTTCATCCCTAAAGATATAACACGTTTCATTATAATGTCTTACTTCTTGATAATCCTTTCGGAGAGGAACACAAAGCATCAGTCGTCCATTCTTAACATTCTGAGTCTTCAGCATATGATTGTGATGTCTTCAACTAACAATTGTGACGTGTTAAGTTACTGATAGAAACTTATATCCCATCAGAAGATCATTCCACTCACATTACATCAAACTACCATCATTCACCATTCAAAATCAGTTAATCGTCTTTCATACAGTGGAAGGTAAAGGAGAACCACCACTGATCTCCAGCCCATAAAAGCGGACAGGAGATAGAAAGACCTCACCGTCCTAACTACTTTCAGAAATGAATACAGAACTTATAAATCTGTCTACTTCCAGTAATGAAGACAGCCTACCATTTCACTTCGGTATTTTTCACCACAGAATTCAAACTTCGGAGTCCATACATGCCCCGCCAATGTCAGCTACAACAGCGCCACAACCGGGCTGTCCGCGAAGCTCCGGCCTTCGCACACACAGCCTCGCGTTGCATTTCAAGATTAAAATAATCAACTCGCGGCCGGGACGTTAGACTTATCATCCGCGTTCCCTATAGCATTACCTTCCGCCCACCCGCAAAAAAATAATTAGCTTTTTTAATAATAAAATCCTCTTTCCTTGCCGGCTTGGCGTGCGGAGGCAGCAGCTAGTTATTCTAACATATGACTTTTTAACTGTCTGTACCAATAGTTTTTAAAACATGTCATCATCACAGAACGCGCGTTTCACAACCAGACCTTCGTTTACTTCCTTTGTACCTCTTTTTTTCGTGCACGCCTCGCGAAAAAAACCTACGGCGTGTAATTTTTGCGGAAACAAAAAAATACACGCGAGATAAATAAAAGCATATGATATGTGCGATACATATCTAAGCTCACATATTCAAAAAGGTGCTTCCGAGCCCCGCCGCCGCCGCCGCCCTCGCCGCCTGCACGCTCGGGCTTCATAATCATTCCGTTGGGATTTTTCTGTGTTGCGAGCCCAGGGCTGGTAACGGGCGAGGATCAAGAAATGTGTCAGTAGCAGCCTCCGACTCAACCCGAAATTTTTCCCTGGCGCGTGTTGTCAAGGGCAGCGCGGGGGGAGCGGGGGCGGGGGCGGAGGCGGCGGGGGAAGGGATCACCTTAACCGCCAGGGCATGAAGCTGACAGCGGCGGCGGCGGCGAGGGCGGGGGAGGTGGCGTCCGCGGCGGGGGGGGGGGGAGGCCGTGTGCAAGTGCGGCAACGTCCGAGACACGCGCCGCTCCTCGGCGCCGCGCGCCGCCCCCGCGCGCCCCGACGCCCGACGTCGTTTTAAACCGGCATTTCGCACGCGCCACTGGAGGCGGCGGGGGCGCCCGAGGCGGCGGCGGCGGCACGAAAGACGGGAGGACGCAGTTGCGGAGGGGAATGTTTGTGGTAGCGGCGGTGGTGGCGACTGAGGTGACTGTCGCTGTGGAGGTAGCGATCGTAGTCGTTCATGGTACTGAAGGTGGATCCGATGGTGGGTGGTTCATGCGTCAGAGGTGAGACGGATGTGGCGCAGGTGTCGATGGCGACAAAGTGGAAGGCAAAGAAGAGGGAGGGAAAAAGAGAGGAGGAGAGGAAGGGAGATGGAGTAGGGGTGAGGGGTAGACGTGTCTTGGAGGGGACGGGCAGGGACGGAAGCGAAGGGACGGAAGCGGGAGGAAGGGGAGGAAGCGGGACGGAAGCGGGACGGAAGCGGGACGGAAGCGGGACGGAAGCGGGACGGAAGCGGGACGGAAGCGGGACGGAAGCGGGAAAAAAGAGCCGAAGCAGTGTGGAGGTTGGGGGTGGCAGGGGCGGTGGCGATACAGGAGACGCTGGTGGCAGTGACGCAACGATTGTTGAAAAAGAGGCCATGGTGATGGAGACAGTAACGCTAACCCTGAAGGCGATGGCACCTGATACTGCTTAACACATTGAAAACGAGGGGGCGAATTCTTAGTGGTCACAAATTAAAGCACTTCATAAAAGATGACCGTATCTGTTAGAATGATCACGATTTAGTTATAATATTAATATGCAAACAGACCACAAATAATTTCAGTAATTTTGCCATATTTACCCAGCTGAGAAACTAATCTTAAATAAATACACACTCAGTCTAGATGTAATAGAAAATTATGTAATATGTGCAGTGCTACTAAAAGAACGTAATTAATATTTTTGGGTACAGTAAATTTATATTTAAGACTGAAAGAAGCGAGGTGTATGAACAATTCAGTTATTTGAAGTTGCTTCTAATATCTACATGAAGAATACAGCGAAGAAATAAAAATTCACCTTGGAAATAAAACATTCAATTCATCAGTTTCCTATCCCGATTTTTTAAATTTAACTTCGCATAAATTGGCAAATCCATATCTACATTTCCAACAAATCTAGAGTTCTGAATTAGAGTTGTTATGTATATATGGACCCTGTTATAAGATAATTAAATAAAAGTTAATATTTTTTCTTTGTTGAAGGAAGGGTTAAAAAGTTAATGTAAATAAAATCGTAGATCTTACCTACTGACACAATCATTAGGATACATTTACCCCTTTTTATTATTTTTATTTACAGGTTTGAAAAAATATACTAACGTGAGATTACACCCGAAAAATTAGAAAAATATCAAATGTTTTAATCTTAAAATAATCTCTACGACTTTTCTGAACATTTTGATATATTTATTGAAAAATTGTTTTGTGTTTATTTTACTGCTTTTTAAATGAGCGTCAGTACATACAGGCTGACGTTTCAGAAGTTACATTGTATCACATAAACAAAAATAGTTTTGAAACTATTGACACTCGAAAGTCGTGGTTTCCGCAGTTTCATATTCAGTTATTAGTTTATCTATTCAATTTGTCAGGCGTGTAGTTGGTCTGTGTTTTTAATGTTTAAGTGTTATTTTCTCTCTTTTGGGGACTGTGGGATAGCCTGGAATGTGAAAGAAATGTCAATTAGTTCGACTCAAATGACAAAGCTGGAAGATGTTTTTAAACAGCTTATCATCAAAGGAAATAGATTCAATCGCGAGGACTGTTGTGTATAACAATGCGGAAAATACTTTAGTACTAAAAATCTTAACTCCAGATTTGATCCAGTCAAGCTCTCCCCAAGCAGAGCTCACGACTGAGAAAATGACAATGAAATGCCAAAAAAAGAAGCAAAAACAGCTTCTTAATATTAACAATAAAGAACATAACTCACAATGTGGAACAATTTGTTTTTAGGTGAAATAATACAACAAATATGTATGGTAATTCCTTGTAAAAATTTTAATAACATTTTTCTCAAAACACAGGTTTTCGTTGTAAATACCCCGTTTTCTCATAAAATATTAAACCTATTTTATTGATTGCTTTACATATTACTCTTCTAGACAACATAAAGCTGTGGATTTACATTTGCGAAGTTAGCAATGTTTGTTTTCATTTTGTAAATAAATCTGTCATTAAAAGTTAGAAAATTTTAAAAAATGGAGGTCCGAAAAACAAAATATATTCTTTCCAAGCAATGTTTTTCAATGTACAACAACAATAGTTGAGACAATGCACAGGAAAAAATCAAACCGGTACGGTATCTTCAATAGAATTTTGAAAATGTACACACAATTCACTTTTCCCCATAGCTCGTCATACGCAGTTTTTAACTGATTTTTGACGTAAAATAAATAAAAAATAAATAAAATAGTTTCTGAGATAATGAGTTATCAATATTAACAATTTAACATAGGTAACATAGGAGGGAGAATCTCACCTTAATTATGAATATCTTGGGTTGTCTTAAACGTTCATTGATGTTCATTATTTTATAAGGGTAGTTACTCTATCTTTTGTGCAATGTTTAGTTCAATATCATTCTAGAAAAATGTCACCTGACGTTTATTATAGACACCACGAATTGATCACAGGAATAAGTTATATTGATTTTCCTTCCTCTTTGAACATAACCGCACAGATGTTTCTGATCGGAAGCACGAGCGTCTTGTGTATCAGTTAAAGACAACGTGCATTAGCTCAACGTCACGGAAAGAGCCCCTGCAGATGTATCGAACTACAAACACTTGAAGGCGGAGGATTCTTTCGAGGTGTAGGGGAAGCATCCCCTGCTCTCCCCATTCGGCCTAACGTTTTGCGGCTACGCAACGGCGAACTACAGCTACGCGATTGGAGCTCTGTGTATGTAATGCAATAACTCATCATCTTTCTAAGATTCTGGCCATGGCCACATCACCTTCAACGACGAGGAGAAAGTAATCTGAGGAAATAAAGTATTTTACGTTCTTTGTATTATAATTTGTATTTCCAATGTATATGCACGAATTCCCAGAGCCCATTCACGAAAAAGTATACCTGCACCCCATCTTATCTTAAAATCACTGTTGTATTGGACCGATAATCAGAGTCCATCACAATATATGTATATATAATTTGTGGGTGCGTTTTTCCTACACAACTCAGCTTCATCTTGATTCTTGCACGTTCGGAAAGAAATACCTGTTTCCGCTCGCGCTGCAGCCCACATCCCTCCCCTCCAAGGCTGCATACAAAAGCATCTAACGCGGTGTGTGCTACTGGAAGACCGTGCGCGCGCGCGCGTGTGTGTGTGTGTGTTCGAGTGTGTACGTTCGTGTATGTGTACGTTCGTGTATGTATATTCGTGGTGCGCATATTTATATTCGAGTGTACTTGTGCGTGCACGTGTGTACGCCTATTCGTGAGTACGTTTTTCCTACTCACTTCATCTCAACTCTGTTAGTTCTAGCACGATCCTAACGGAATACCTGCTTCCGCTCGCGCTGCAGCCCGCATCTCTCCCCTCCAAGGCTTCATACAAAAGCATCTAGCGCGGTGTGTGCTACTGGAAGAGCGTGCACGCGCGCGCGCGCGTGTGTGTGTGTGTGTGTGTGTGTGTTCGAGTGTGTACTTTCGTGTATGTGTACGTTCGTGTATGTATATTCGTGTTGCGCATATTTATATTCGAGTGTTCTTGTGCGTGCACGTGTGTACGCCTATTCGTGAGTACGTTTTTCCTACGCACTTCATCTCAACTCTGTTAGTTCTTGGACGATCCTAACGGAATACCTGCTTCCGCTCGCGCAGCAGCCTGGCGTCCCTCCCCTCCTAGGCCGCGTACAAAGGCTTCATGCGGGGCGGTGGGGGCGCGAGATGGACTGGGGGGGGGGGGGCGGGGCGGGGGGGGCGGCGCGGGGAAAGGCGGCGGCCATCCGACCTGACAAGCCGCGAGATTTACTGGCGCAATACGGCGTGCGCTAATCGCGTGACTCAGACGCGCGGCGCGGCGCGGCGTCGCCGGCGCACAGTGACCGGAAGGCGCGTCTGCGCGGAGGCGGAGGGGTTGCAACGTGGCGCACGTCGGTTATTCATTGTTTTGTGCTTCCAGCGTCGGATGCTAGGGTCATTAGTGTAGTTAGTGTGCGCGTGTTGTATCTCGGGTGATGCGATTTTGCTTCCCTGGAGAGGGAGGTCCAGCCCCGAGCTACACTTCGACTTCTGAGGAATTTTCCTTTTTCAGGTTGCTTTGCCTCTGTGTGTGTGCGTGTGTACGTGTGTGTGTATGTGCGTGTGCGAGTGTGTTTGCGTGTGTGTGTGCGTGTGCACGCGAGTGCGTGTGTGTGTGTGTGTGTGTGTGTGTGTACGGGTGTGTGTATGTGCGTGTGCGAGTGTGTTTGCGTGTGTGTGTGCGTGTGCGCGGTGTGTGCGTGCGTGTGCGTGTGTGCGTGCGTGTGTGTGTGCGTGCGTTTGTGTGTGTGCGCGCGAGCGCGCGTTTCAACGCGCCCAGTGCAAAGATGTAGGTACCTACTTTTATTAATTAGTTTAGGAAGAGTTTTGTAAAGTATTTTTCGTTTCCTTTCCGCAGGTTTTTGTACATTCAGTTATTTGCACGCTGAAACTTAATGTCACTATTTGATTGCTTTCATACGTTTCAGAGACGCCGTGGGGTAATAGCCAACGAGTCAATAAAATAGAAATGTATTTTGTGCTTTGTACTGGTTTAAAAATCTTCAGCCTAACCACTTAATATGTACGAAGTATAGTGAATAAATTTTGAAGAAAAATCGTAGTTAAAATTAAATTAAAGTATCATTTAAACTTGTGTCAGTTTTAAAATGAATTTTAATTTTGGGAGGGTTAGCTTATGTCGCTGCTTATGTGTCAACAAACACTTCAACAACGCTCACATGGAGATTATGCACACAACCTACAAACTAGGAGGTGTCGGATGAAGACAAGAGTCTTGATGAATACTTGCGACCGGAAGCTCTCACTTGTTCAGCAAGCCCTTTCTTTGTTTATCTTGTACCATTACTTCTGGTCGAGCAAAATAGCTGATTTTTCTACGTCCCCTGATATTTCCATGATCAATAAACACTCTTGATGTACTAGGTTCACTGTTAGGCTTCAAATGGACAGAAAAGCAAGAGAAATATTTTTTTCTAATACTGATCTACACCTTCCCATATGCAAGGAACTAAAAATACTTGTAGCACAGGAAGAGTATCGTTTGAAAGGATCTAATTAAATGCTTCAGAAAAGCCCTAGAAACGTTTGCAGTTTTCGTAGATGAAGTAACTGCATTCTTCTCGAACTGATTAGAGACTTTGTTTTACAGAGGTACAGTTCTAAATCGCAATCACTTTCATAATTTAGTCCTTTATTACTAAAATACACAATTTAGTACCTATGGATACATTCAATTTTGTTGAAGAGACGAGATTATACGTATATACTCTTTGTGTTATAAAAAGTTACGGAATTTTGAAAATTACTTCATTACTACATAGAATAATGTTAAGTGATTTAAATATTTTGTAATGGGCTAAACAACCTGCTAAATAAAGATAGAAAGAGCACAGACACTCAAACACAACGCTTATTACGATTAAAATCAGAGAAAAATCCTTAATTCTTGAAGTATCCATTACAGACGAAGACTTGGGAAATATTGAGTTAAGTATTTTCCTAAAGACGATTAAGCACTTTTATATTTTTCTACATATTTTGTTACATCAAATCCACGAATTAAAGTTCGGTCTCTAGCGAGTAATATAGTTAATTACAAACTGTACAGCGAGAAGCGCATTTCGGACCACTGCCTAAGAACGGCAGCGTCGCGGCAGTTTTAATTCGGCTTCGCACAAAGCCCCTTAACCCTTCCGCGGGGACGCACGGCGGCCCTCCTCCGCCTGTCTGACTAAGCAACCGGCCCTGATTAGCCCTGGGCCCTATGAATATCGGCGGGGTCCAGCCGGACAATAAAACGCAAGCGCTACTGTCCATAACGCAAAAACACGAACGCCGACACTCGCGCAGTCTTTTAACCACCGTCGCCCCCACCGCCGCCCGACGTCGCCACCTCTGCCGCAGCCGTCCCCCCCCCCCGCCACAACCGTCCCCATCTCCTTCCATTGTCCCCGCCATCATCCCCTTTCATTGTCCCCACCATCGTCCCCTAAACCGTCCCTATCACTTTCCCGCCACCGACCTCGATTCCGTCCTCACCATCGTTCCCATCACCTCCGCCCCCCTTGTCCGCCCCGGCCCTTCCGCCTCCCCCACCCTTCTCTTTTCGCCCCCCTCCGCCCCCCCCCTCGCGCGCGCGCCTATATGACGCCGGGCGGCCCAATGTGAAAAATGTACTCCAGGGTGATGAATAATGCAACAAGGTGTGTTTCCGCGGGGTGAGGGTGGACGGGCCAAAGGTGGCAGCCGCTTTGTGAGGCGGGGTGGCGGTAAAGGAAGGACGTGGCCTCGACGCCGCGCCGGTCGACTGTGGCGGCGTGGCGCGGTCGAGCTTTCTGCAAGACACTAAACCAACACAAGGGGGTGGAGGAGTGGATCGGAGCGGACTTGTGTTGGACTCCGGATGCAGTTGGGGCGAGGCCGGGAAGGGTGCCAGAAGGATTTGAATAGCGATCAGAGCGAGATTGAGGAAAGGGACGAGGTAAGGTTCAGGTCGCGTGCAGGTCGGGCACCGGGCAAATATCAAGTCGGGTTGGGCCAGAGACCAGTTCGGGAGCATTATTGTGTCGGGATTGTATCATTTCTTGATGGGTTGGGTTCTGGTTAGGTTAGTATCCGTTTCGGGTATAAGAAGTGCCGAGTTCGAGTCGACTTCAAGTCGGGTTTCGGATAGGTTTTGGTGAGATTCGAACCGGGTTCTCAAGTTCGCTAGGGTTTCGCAAGGATCAGGTCCAGGTCCAGGTCCTGGACCGAGTCGGGTCCGGGTCTGATTCAGAACCGGTTCGGGTCCGGTTTGGGTCCGGTTCGGGTCCGGTTCGGGTCGGGTTCGGGTCCGGTTCGGGTCCGCCGGTTCGGGTCCGGTGGGTCGGTTGGGTCCAGTTCGGGTCCGGTTCGGGTCCAGTTCGGGTCCGGTTCGGGTCCGTTCGGGTCCGTTAGGGTCCGGTTCGGGTCCGGTTCGGGTCCGGTTCGGGTCCGGTTCGGGTCCGGTTCGGGTCCGGTTCGGGTCCGGTTCGGGTCCGGTTCGGGTCCGGTTCGAGTCCGGTTCGGGTCCGGGTCGGGTCCGGGTCGGGTCGGGATCGGGTTCGGATCCAGGTCCGGGTCCGGGTACAGGTAAAGTTTGAGTCCGGTGGTGAACGGGTCAAGTCTGCAAGCGGGAATCCGATCGGTGGCAAGCCACGGGCAGGGGTTGGGGGAGGGAGGGCGTGAGCAGGGATCGCGAGGGCTGAGGACGGCGCGCGTGAGGTCGTGAGGGCGCCTTCCGACGCGGCCGCCACCTCCCGTGGCGCGACGCGGGCGAGGATTACGAGGGCGACTCCGGAAAGCTCTTTCGTATGCCTGGGGCTGGGTGCGAATCCTCAAAAGAAGAGCGCAGGTCGGGGTGAACGATTCGGGGGAAGTGAAGGGATGCGAGGGAGTAGGCAGGTATTGGATAAAAATCATTTACGGCAGTGATTTTCAGATTTTTTTAGTCAACGGCTTTTCTATCGAATTGTATGATCTCTCTTGAGCCTTAAAAATCGAAAGTAACTAAATCAAAAATTAATATTTTTATCGGTTTATAATAGAAAAGTATCATCTTGCGACTTATAAATAAATAACTATACATGTAAATGTAATGTCCTCTTTTTTAATTTTTTGCCAATCAAATCCGGATATTGAAATGTTATTTTTGAAGCTGTTTCGTAGACTTTAATTTGCTATTTATCTTATTCGCGATGTGTTTTATCCATTTAGTAATACCAATTCTCTGCTATTTATTTTTCATTATTCCTCTCATTTGGTGGATAGAGATATTTAAATAAATATTTCATAGCAGTTTCATTGTGCATTTAACTTGAGTTACTATTCCTCCTTATTTTCATCTGTATGATGTACTTATTATTATTATTATTATTATTATTATTATTATTATTATTTATTATTATATTATTAATGATTGATCATGGACAGGTAAACTTAAAGATTATTGTCAGTTATGTAAACAAAAATTATGTGGATTACGATAAACAACCAAAAACACTTGCGCTCAATATAACGTGGAATATTTTTGTACATCATATATATTTACAGAAAATCTAGGAACAGCTCCTTTTTGTTTGCTTTCTCAGACAAAATACTGTAGGAAAGTACAATAATTCATTTTATTAAATAGAGGGATAATATCGAAAAATTGTGTGTGTAAAGTATGAGATTTTCCAAAATAATAAAATTGTATCATCATAATTACATTTGAGAAATTTCATTTTAGATTTCTTCTAATTCTTTTTTAAAAGTTTTCTTCGAATATAACACCTTTAAACATTCCAATGCTACTTTTCTTCTATCACATGGAGTATTCTTTGTAGATTCTTTTCAAACTCCTTGCAAAAAGCAGTTGTGCGTGTTTTGTTGCAACGGACGTCTTATTACCATCTAAGAATTCCACCTGCTATTACAAAAGCGAAAGGATTCACATCTTGTCCTTATGGGGACTTCAAATGAACCTACCGTTACCACAATAATGTCAATGTCCAACATAGTTTCCTTATGTCCTACACAGAACAATGCAAGCATGATGGATCTGCAGATGCCTTGCGGTCACTAGTGAGAAGGCAGAAGGGTCCTGCAACGTATCAAGATGTGAGACCATAATTCAGCGAACCCTGCATTTGTAGTAGTGAACATGCCCATCTCGACGCGGCTATTGACATGGCGGTCACTTGAAGGGCTTACCACAACAGCTACTTGGCAATTTTCAAAAATGCACAATAATTAATGCCCCCCTTCATCCCGCGTCAAGGACGGTCTTCCGCAAGCCATAGCTATCTCTATACCCAGCATTAATTCCCATCTCATTGTACCCCTGACATCGTGTTTGTCTTCTGAGGGTCTACGTACACAACAGGGCACTATGGCTGTCGCTCAATGTAGATCATACCTCTCAGGTACTCGGATGGAGCTGTGAGGCTGCGACCATAATGGTGTAATAATCAGATGCAATCCTTATCACGCCGACCTGCAACCTGCTAAGATATTCGTAATGGATGAGCTCAAGCTTGTACGGAGAGCTGTGACCTCGTGCGTGTTGAAATGACATCATTAGGAGGTGTGTTTAAGTTTTATTTTCTACTCGCTGTGAGAATAACAAGAATTTAACTGGATAAGACCTTGTATTCGCTGTATTCGGTTGAAGTGAAAATAGATTCTTAGCAAGTTAAGATATCTCCCACAAATTGATATATGCATAAAAACTACATATTCTCTAAATAGCGCACGTCTCTTAGGTTTTGTTAGTAATGACATTAAATAAATAATAAAGTTAGCTTAAAATATATAGACAGATTAAATGTATATATCACTCACGAATCAATATCACAAATGCATATCAGAACAAAACATAATGCAAGTTTCAAGAAATGCTCTCATCCATTCACTTTGCATTAATTCCTTCAACATACAAAAAATAAACAGAAAATAACATATTCATTATACAAAACTGCGAAGAGAAATATTTTAATACTTTATATTATAATAATTGAGAATACAGAAATGTATTCATTAGACATTTTGATTTTAAGAGTGCTTACTTATGAACATTTTTTCTCGCATTTCCCATTGTCAAGTATTCCTTTCACTTTCTGCTTGGATATAATTTCGAGTAATCGAAGAATGCACATCACTTGTTTGAAAAGTATTTCTTGGAATGCCTCGTTTGCTAACCAGACATCCTCAGAATAAATTGGAAAATTTAGCATACATAAGTCTCAAAACGTCCAGTCAATATAGACCGGATGTGTTCAGAACAATCTAACGTTGTTTGAGTATTGACATAGGTCGCGAACTTCGACTAATTAGATCAATTGTTCCGTAGTTGTAGTGCTCGTTATATTTCGGGAGGTGGTGATGTTTTTCCCTGCCTGGAACATGAGAGTTTTCTTTCCAGTATGGAGTACTGGAGGATGCTTTCCGCTCCAGTATCTCCCACAGAGAAGCATCGTCTCAGACGGGACAGGCTCCCAATATGTGTGGCACCGTATATATATACATATATATGTTCTATTTGCCACTTGTAGGAGAATTAAGTCTAGAATCTTTTGGGTCAGGTATATGTATTGAATACAACACAATATACTTCAATATTCCTCCCAAACAATTCCTTGCATAAGTAAATAACACTACTGCCTTCGAAAAGTATGTGAATCGACAAAACCACTCAACTATCAACTAGATAAACTCACACAACATTGAAAGCAAGATTATTTCCCTCTGTCTTTGTGCACGTACTGCACACGTCGTCTTACTCTACGTTACGTGTTCAAGACACGTAAGTAACCACAAGTTTTGCAATGTAAGACATTCATTGCGACTGACCGTACTTTTTACCAGCAGGTGCATATAGTAAGGTGAGCGAGGAGTACATATTGCGGCCAACCAAGCACAAATGCGGAGGCGTAAGCTTTCTTGTGATCGCTTGGAAGGGGGAGGGGGTGAAGGAAGAACAACAGCAGGGGAGGAGGAGGGGGAACGTACGCGCGGCAATTACCGCCGACGCGAGGCGGCGCGCGGGCGAGTGAACGGGCGGGCGCGGGAGACGAGACACGGATTCAGCCCTCTCGTTAGGAGCTTGCTCCGTTGCAATTATCCAGATAAAGAATAATTTACTGCAGATTGCCCCGAGCTTCGAGACATTGTGCCTAATAAGCATCGAAGAAGCCGGCCGCGTCTGGGGAAGGGAAGTGGGGCGTGGGAGGCTGGGGTGGCGGGGACGGCAAGGCGGTAGGGGGTGGGTGGGAGGAGAGGAGGTGACGAGGACGGGGGGGGGGGGGGGGGAAGGGCGGGGGAAGGGCGGGGAAGGGCGGGGAAGAGCGGGGAAGGGCGAGGAAGGGCGGGGGAACGGCGGGGGAAGGGTGGGGAGAAAGGTGGGATGAAGGGGAACGGCGGGGGAAGGGTGGGGGAAAGGGGGATGAAGGGCGGAGGGAAGTGCGGGGAAGAGCGGGGGAAGGGCGGGGAAGGGCGGGGGAAGGGCGGGGAAGAGCGGGGGAAGGGAGGGGGAAGGGCGAGGGGAATGGCAGTGGCGATGGAGAGCTTAGCGAGGACGATGGGGACGGCGGGGGCGTTGGAGTTGGCGGGGATTGGAGGGTGGTGGGCGCGGCGTTGGGGGTCGGGCGACGGGAGAAGCCGCGGCGGTGGGGACGGGTGGCGCGGTCGGCTGGGGCGGTGGGGACAGCGGAGGCGTCCTCACGCCCGCCCTCGTCGCCTCTGACTGCGGCAGCCCCCTACAATGTGCCCGGTTATCAATTTAATGCGCTGATCCTTCGAGAATTTCCTTCCTCGCGATATAATGAACCGTTAGCGGCGAAATTGCAAAAATATTTCTCACTAATTAAAACAACTAAATTACCGACACTGTAATACCCCGCTCTCCGTTTACTTTTCAAAGGAGCGCCGAGGAGCGAAATTGGCCGAATAAATTCGGGAATAAACGCGCGCATGAATAAGAGTACACGCTGAATAAGAGAACGGAGATTGCGGAAGACGTCTGCAGACGCTGTGGCGAGATTGAGTGGAGACATTTTCGGGCAGAAGGTTTTAACCAGACGCGGGATTACAGTCGAGTTTGTTTTAAGAATTTTCACTTTTAGAGGGGCCAACAGTGTGAAAACTGATGAAACTGTTTTATAACACTCAGTTTCTAGGGCAGAAATCGTGGTATCAAGATTTAAAATTCATCATAAGAAAGAAATTACCAGAAACAAAATTGTGAATATAATGTATTCATGATCTGTTGAGGTACTTATGTGTTCCAAAGTATCAACGACGCACTAAGGGGTTTTTATTACGTTAAGCTTTTAAATTATTCAGAATTGAGTGAAATGCCTTAGAATCTATATTATAAATACAGTACAATGCATATCTGAAGTTTAGATATCACCTAGATGAATTCGATGCTGAATGTTTCGTTTCAAAGTCGAACATTTAATATTCCTATCTTATTAATAAGTTTGGTCATTTCATCGATCTAAAAGTTATTTTCAAAGCATTATATGAGTTCCTTTTACGTCTCTTCACTGTAAGGCTTTGGTCTTCTCAGAGAACATTACGAAATAACAGAGTAGAAGCGATTCAAAATTTGCTACAACGACAATAAATTATAGTAACGAGTACGTTAGTAATCATATTTGAGAGATCTTATCTGAATTTTCGTGAACCGGAAGATTATGTAGAATGCTGCTGAAGGATGCAAGAGTTTCTAAATTCGAAACGTAGAAAAAGTTGAGAACACTTTAGAATTTTAATATTTAGGTTATTAACGACAACAATTCTTTGCGTACGCTGAACATACTTCTTGCAAATTCCTGCTCAATTTGAGTCTAATATAAGACGGAACCGATAAAAAACCGCATTTAAAAAGGTATCAACAAAGAATATACACAACAAAATATTTTAAATTAATTTAAATTAATAATTAAAATAAAGTGTCCTCAAGGAACTTAATAGGGAATGAGTCCAGAAATTTTACTAACATAACATTCCACTCCCTATCCATCCCTCTGGGTGCGAGGCCATCAAACGCGGTGTTCCTCAAGGCTCGCATCCTGGCGCGGGCAGAGTGGCGCCTGGGCTACTGACGCGACGTGGCAGCGCCGGCAGGAAACGACCGGCTGCCCGCGCCGCGACGTTACGACGCGCCCCGGAGACAGGGAGCAGGCGACTCGGGGCGTCGCGACGCCAGGCGCGCCCGCCGCTGCCGCCGGGGTCGTTGCGTAACAGCCGCCGTCGCGACGCAGCAGGTACGCGCGCGATCAAAGCGCGCGACGACGCGTGACGCGCCGGCCGTTCCACGTGGCTGAGGGCTGGCGGGGGGAGGCGAGTGGGGGTGCGCGACGCCAGCGCGCGAGAGGCGTTGAGGGGCGTTGAGGGGCGTTGAGGGGCGTTGAGGGGCGTGGAGGGGCGTGGAGGGGAGGGGGAGGGGCGTTGAGGGGCGTTAGGGGCGTTGAGGGCGTTGAGGGGCGTTGAGGGGCGTTGAGGGCGTTGAGGGGGTTGAGGGGCGTTGAGGAGCGGTGAGGGGCGGTGAGGGGCGTTGAGTGGCGTTGAGGGGCGGGGAGGGGCAGGGAGGGGCTATCGGGTTCTGAGTGGGACCCATCCTTCTAAATATTTCTGAAAAATTGCAAATAATTCCATTTACGTTTCGGCAAAAACAAATTCGTAAATGCATCCAAATCTTAGAGAGGGTGTGGTAATGGTAGACATGGAGTGTCAGTAGTGGCGTCAAAGGCCGTGTGACGGTGAAGGGGATGCTACAGCACTGTCACCAGGGTGAATTCAATGACTACAGGGTTCAAATTCTTAGAAGAAATCGTTATAGAATCTCCTGAATCTTCAGGTCACCAACAATTGTCATGTTGCAGAAATTTTAAACGACCATGAACAAGTGTAAGAGATCCACCCTTGTGTACAATTATTGTACAATCTATAGCTTTATTTGCAATTATTAAAGTAAACACACGATATGTTTTTTCTAACCATTATACGTAATTATTGCTAACTGAAGAAGTATCTACGTTAATAGCTCTGTTAGGTTGCTTTCCAACAGCTAACATAGGTCAAAGGTAGGAGTTGAGGTGATGGGAGGGAAAGTATTCGTATATGAACTGCAGAAGAATATTGACGATGGTGGTAAGCAGAAGGAAGGGGGAATTTTTGAGGCAGCGCTGTTGGTTATAATGACAGAGGGTTGAATATTGGGAGTGGCAATGAGATTACTTTCAGTTGGAAGTGTCAGAATTCACCGCATGTTCTTCGAAAACAAAAGATGGCGGTGGGGGGTTGTAAGGTAGAGTTGTTAATAGATGTATTAGGATGGGGTCCAGACAGCCAGGTCTTCGGTGTGTACTTATACTGATGACGAGTGAGTTAACACCCTGGAAACAGGGATGTTTGAGTAAACGTAAGAATTGAAACTAGCAGAATGCTTATGGTAGTATGTTCATGCCAGTCGCTAATCAAATACTAAGACATATTACATCTGTAGATTAGCAATAGGTCTTGTAAACGTGAAGAGAGCATTTAAATAATTATTTGTAAATAGTTGAAGGAGATGTATTGTATAGTTATTCTAGAAAGACAATATTCATTGTTATATTTAGTCTCTTGCATGATTTTTCATTTCCATAAGTTGGCATAACTTAATATAGATTAGATTGACTGGTTCCCATACGTTTCTTTCTTTCTGCGTTGAATATTAGTCCACGTTGATTACACCGGAAGTGTATTATCGTAAAACAGTTTGTGGTTGTGTGTGATACCAAATTTTAATTTAGGGTTGTTTCTGCTCAAGAGAAACAGTACTCACAATAGCATGGTTTGTCCATTTGTGCAATGCCGATAGCCAGTACTTCTGACTGCAATGAATTTCGCTGCAGTTTTTTCTTAATTACTCCTTGGAATGCCCGGTTTATTATCATGTTTCCTCAGAAAATTTACTACGTACTGAACAAGAGAAAACGGTACCTTCACCCGACCTTCAATCACTTAAAAGATCTATGCCCGCGAAAATTTTTCCATAAGAGCCTGTACTAAATTAAACTTACTTTATTAAAAAATTAAACTGGTAAGGTTCAAATATTTTTGTTATCATCTTGAAGATCAGAGATTGTACTTTCATTTGAAGTATTTCTGGGGGTACTTCACCGTGGTCGATCGAACTACCTGAAAGTTGTCATGTCGCTGGTGAAGACAGGGGTTGATCCTTAAATGGAGGGAGCTGTAGATCTAATTCTGGAGGATATGCTTATCAGAAGGGGAAGTGGAAGAGAATTTAGATGTATAGTGTGGATTTAGGCGGATGTGGTTACAGGGTAGTGGGTAACTTTCAAATGAGATGGAGAGTGCAAGCGTTGGGGAGTCAGACACATTACATATACATGCTCAAGTTTAGTTCCAGCACATACTGCATTATGTTTTGCAATAAATATTATAAATAAGTAATTAATAAAGGTAAATAATAATAGTCTGGTTTCTATCACTCATTAAATGCACTATTATCCCTTTTGGGGGATTGGGAAGAAGGTATGAAGGAATTTTCGGACCACTGGTGTTATTAGAATATCAGAAGTATAGATTTTAAAAGATGTGGTTATGTAGATTTTGGAAGTGCTAGAAAAAATAATTCAACAATACTGTGATAAAAATCTCCCGTTATACGAATTTGAAATTCTGAAGTTCTATCCGTAGTTATTATTCTCAATCTATTCCTAATTCTACAATTTCTATTGTCTAGATATTGATAAGCAGAGAACCTTGAAATATATTACGTTTTTAATCTACGAATTCATCACTTTTATTCGGCATTCACGATACAAAAATTTAATTACTTTTCAGGAATTTACTCTATTTTAATACTGATCAAAATTTAAATCCTGTGCTTTTAGTAAATGAATTTAATTTGCCCAACAAACGTGTCTGCACCTGGCCTAAAGCGTAGTTTTCTGTTGTATAATATCGCTGTGTCCATTTGTAAATCGTTTTGGAAATACAAACTCTTATCTTCGTATAAATGTACTTTTATACTCGCTGTTCACACATTAAATCATTTTTTAATTTCTTACTTTGTAACAATGACATCATATTGTAGTAAAACTCAGCCGATGACAGGAAATATCTAAACGCAGGCTCCAGTGAATACAAACTAGAGAGACTACACTGAGCATCACAAGAAAAGTAACATTAATTTTAACAATGATACATAATGCATTATTTACCATTTGAACTGTATAAATGTGTATCAACAACCTGTAACAAGTATTGTATTGCAACCTCCGGGTCAATGACCCCCATCTCGATCAGGTTTTTCGTCCAGTTTCCCTGAGCCATTGAACAAATGCTGAGATGGCCCCTTGTTTTGCTTCTGGACATAAATGTAACTCCATTTTCTGTGCACGTCTTCTAGAATTCAGTGGGAAATACAATTATTCAAATTATCGTTTCCATGTTTTCGCGGCAGGAAGTATTATTCCGAAGGACGACATGGATAAGAGCCAAAATGTACTGCCTTATTATCCTTGAAAATAGATTTTTTAAATGGGAGCCTTTTTTAAAAATTTAAGTAGTATATGACTTAGTATAGGGATCACAGAATTTTGAAAATGTGCACACTTTTCTTTTCAATTCTCTTTTCCCCATAGCACGTCATACGCAGTTTTAACTGTTTTTTGACGTTAAATAAATAAATAAATAAATAAATAAATAAATATAAATAAATAAATAAATAAATAAATAAATAAATAAATAAATAAATAAATAAATAAATAAATAAATAAATAAATAAATAAATAAATAAATAAATAAATAAATAAATAAATAAATAAATAAATAAATAAATAAATAAATAAATAAATAAATAAATAAACACCGGAGTGAATACGTTCACTGGTCACTCGAAGCCAAAAAAGAGACAAGAGGGAAAACTAGTTCTACCATTCACTGTGGTAACTAGTTCACAAGAATATCTGGAAGTGATAGTAAGAAAAGTGATGGACATGTCCGCGTAAATAATATTTTATTAATATTAACATAAACATTCGGGCATACTGCGGTACAACAATATGACTGGTGACAAAACTGTTCCATTTTCTGGAATGAACGACGTATTCCTTTTTATGTTAAAATTATAATTCAAAATGCTGATATGAAGCGTAATTGATTGGTTTAACTGTTTGATAAGCTCTATCTTTTACGATATCTATTACAAGAAAAATGTGATTCCGATTTAACTTTTGTTTGTTTTTCACAAAATTGACACGCAATGAGTTACCATTATACCTTCCATTTCTCCCAGACTTTGGAGTCTTCCCTTTAATATCGACTTTATCTTTTCTTTTTCCTGCTTCTTTCCCCCCTCATTTTAGTTCTTTCCCTTTTATTCTACTATTTCATTCCAAATATCTCACCTCTGTTAATATGCAAATCCGTAATTTAAAATTAAAAGATGGCAAGCAAGCTCTTTTACTTCAATTCCTAACAAGAGAGGTCATCTAAAAAAGAAGTTGGTTATTTTGAATGTCTAGATAATAATGCAGGTGTATGGTGACTTCGCAAAAATAGAATCAGGTTTTCGATATCTTTTTATAACACTCAAAGGGAGAACCCCACGGAGTCACAACGTGCATTTAGTAATTAAGCCATCTTGAATAGACTTCTTTACATTGCCACAAATTATTTTGACGGTCACAGAAAGACCTGTCGACATGTGTTCTACCCATTTGTCTGCCAAAAGAGACGTTGCCAAACTTTTTTGACTATTGCAACCGCCTTTACAATAGCGCTTCAGCCCCGGACGGATGTGTCTTGTTAGGGGCTTTGTTCTCAGAATAACTTTTTTTTTAAGAAAATAATTAAAATGTCAGTCCGAAACATTCCTGGAATCAAAAGTATTCAACTATATGACCAGCAGTTCTGGTATGCAAAATATATTAGGTAATAATGAATACAGGTATATTGCAGATTACAAATGACTGTATAATATAGAAAGCAACGAGAATTAAGATATGATTATTTATAGAGGTGGGTAGATAACCACTCCATCATTAATATCCTAGGTGCAGCGTTTATGAGACGAACAATTTTTTGCTCATTTTAATTAAAATAATTTAATTTAGTATACCGAACGTTCTTAAATAATTTGTGTATACTTATAAGTCTAGTCTATTTATAATTTATTTATAAGTATACGCATAAGTTCACTTCATTAAAATATTACATCAATTAAATATTACTTCAACGAGTACACAGTTCAGTGTTTATTAGTTTAAGAATATGTATTATATATACAAACTGCAATTTCCGTTCTTTTGAGACAGATACTCCTAATGACATCTATTATTCGTGAAAGTAAGGGACAAACAACAATATTAACCATCACATTTCCAAAAATTTAGAGTTTGTCTCGTCGTGAAAACTTGGAAAGTTGGAAATATTGAATAGGCTATATTTTTTGGATTCAGAACACAACACATTATCAATTTGTTGACATTATTATGGGATAATATTTGACAATAGAAATTTTAGTTTGCAATTGGAAATATTTTACTTAATTTCGACTTCAAAACAAGTAGTATCACAACTTTTGAATGGAATTTAATTTGATCAGTTTTTCTGTATCCATCCTCCGCCTTATCCCTACGCGATATTACATTTACATAACCTGCGGATATGACACCTTTCAGAACACGTTCAGATTTTTCATGCTCCTCGACTTGCTCTTTGACATCAACGTGGAGAAGAGAGAGAGAAAGGAATGACTCCTCACTCAATGTATGAGGAATTCGTATTAGCTTTCACTAATCTTTAGAATGCGCTGTCAAGAAACCTCGATCATATGAAAACGTCACGACACTCGTGGACTCTTCCTGATTTTCGATCTTCAATGAAAAGAAGAAAGATCTTTTGGAAATTTCAACGACATCACTAAGAAAGAAGAAAAATTTGCGTCTTCCTGACTAACGTATAAGAATACCGATCTAGCACTAGATGACTGTAGACTAATATAAGTGAAGTGTACAGACGATCTAGGAGGAATGAAAATGTCGAAATTGCATGTGTTTTTATATTACAGATTTCGAGTAATCAAGAAACGTTTCCGTGAGTGGCAAAGCTGGCTGTCGCAATTTTAGCTTCTTCTGGTTGGTGTACGTAAGAGGTAATTAACACGGTAAGTGTAGAGAAAGTCTAGGAATTAAAAAAAAATCTCGATAACAAGTATTCAGCTAACGATATTTGATTTATTAAAGTTCCAGTAATCAAGGTTCGAATTATCCAGGTTTGAGATATCAAGGGTCGAGATTTTTCGGTTGGAGATATCAAGGTTTGAATTTTCAGGTTGGAGATATGAAGGTTCGAATTTTCTGGTCGGAGATACGATATTTGATTTATTAAAGTTCCAGTAATCAAGGTTCGAATTATCCAGGTTTGAGATATCAAGGTTCGAATTTTTCAGGTTGGAGATATCAAGTTTTTAATTTTCAGGTTGGATTTATCAAGGTATGAATTTTCAGGTTGGGGATATCAAGGTTTGGATTTTCAAAATTCGCGATATCGAACTTTGAATGATCAACGTCGGAGTCATTGAGATCCCATTTCAACATGGATTGCGTGATGATTACAAGCCGAGGAGTCGCTCATGACCGGAACGGCCACGACCGCGAGTGGGGAAGCGGCGTCGCGACGGCTTCTTCGCGGCGGAGGCGCCTGCCCGAAGGCGTCGCGTCGAGGCGCGCGGCCGTCGCGGCGGCGGCGTGGTGACGTCACTGCGGACAGCTGCATGAGCTGAGGCGCCCTCGTATCGATCGGGGCCCCGTCACCGACTCGTCTCCGCCCGTCTTGAGCCGTCCGTTCGCCCGTCCGGCAGGCGGCGGCGGCGGTGGCGGGGG
Organism: Teleogryllus oceanicus; assembly: GCA_964035755.1. Classification (NCBI taxonomy): domain Eukaryota; kingdom Metazoa; phylum Arthropoda; class Insecta; order Orthoptera; family Gryllidae; genus Teleogryllus; species Teleogryllus oceanicus. The sequence goes on from CAXIVR010000006.1 coordinate 45,761,955, forward strand.
GCGTGGCGCGGGGCGGTGCGGGCGGGGGAGGCGGCGCGTCAGGTGCTGCCCCCGTCGGCCGCCGGGAGCCCTACGCTCGCTGCGCTGGCTGGCCCGGCCAGCGGAGAAAGAAGGCTCGCCGGCCGCCCAGGCGGACTTGGCCACTCGCGCCTGGGTGCTTCGCGGCGGGCCACGAAACATTTTTTTTTAAAGCAGAGGGAACTTCGGCATCTTGAATTCCTTAATGTCTATAAAATTATTCCTTTCTTTTTTACTTTTGGAAACAGTAGTCCACAATGGATTGTATTTGTGAAGACGTTCTTGAAATGTAACGAAACTGCCATATATGAGACAACAATCTCGTTTATTCCTTAAAACCTACAATTTCATTTCATCACTATTGGAGGTTTTTCAGCACACAAAATTTATTTCAAACTGCAAAACAATTCAGTGCTATCTGGGGTTTAATCACCTTTATGGTTTTCGGTATATGTATCAAGTGACTCGCTGCAATTCAGAACTCGTTTATAATACACTAATATACAACTCAAACAACTTGCATTTCGAATTCGTTCTCCTCACCTAAATCTTCCTGCGCACTTTTATCTTCATTCTTCGGTGATTTTGCAGGATGAAAAATGCATTTCGGAAGAGGTTTTGGAATAGATAGAACCAATAGAACCTGGAATTTTTTATGAAAAACAATGTTTCGATTTCGAAAGTAGGCCTATTTGCAATTCTTTATTTATTTCTACTAAGGAGGATTGGATGTTTTCACACCGCATTTTATAAGTCGTTTTGTAAAACATTAGAACCTCATCTTGAAAATCTTCTGTTTTATCCAGAATTTTATTCGTTCTAAATAGTTATGGGGAATTTGCAGTAGACGAAATCCATTTTCAAAATCTGAAGTATCTGGAAAAAGCAAAATTTCGAATACGTCGATATCATGATTTTTATTTCTGTCACTTTCGTGGCATGTATTGAAGACTAATTTTTATATAAATGTTTTGTTATTCAATAGCACATACACAACTGTAATGACTATTTACTGATAATTCAATTAATTTGCAAATTATTCTTTGTTGCGGGCAAACGAACAACTTCCCCATCAAACAATAAATGCTGCTTAGTTTCAATGTCCACAAATATACAATTCCGCACCGAATAAAATGAGCTCATAGAAAATCAATAAGCACTCGACGAGATCAATTTTACATTCCTTTTGGCAGAAATATTAGCAATGTTTAGAATCGGCGTCTTTTCACCATCAGTTGACATCTGGAAAGTGGAACTTAGATAATCATACACGAAATTTCGGAAATGCAATGAATATTTTTTAGTCAATAAAAACTCTCATACCTGAATACTACGGACTAAATGAGGAGACGTCAGTCCGATTGTTCCAAATTCACAGTTTGAAATTAAATGTGGTTGAATGATTAACAAAAGATTGTCCCATGAAATTATTCAATTTGAGAGTACACACAATAGTTTATAGTCAATATAGCTCAGAAGAAGATTGAAGTATAGTTTATATATCAATATATCTGGATCTTCAGGCAGATCCTCAAAATTTACAACACAACGAAGAATAACAATATTTTTCAGACATATAAACGTAGGTAGATTGTGTATTAAAACATTTTAAACGATATACATAACGAGACAAAATAATGAAATTCAAAATAGAATAATAAATGGAGTAATAACTTATGCCAAACCCGAGGATCAAACACATGGACAGAAGAGGCATTTACCACAGAAACAAATTTTTCATGACTGAATTTTTCAACTTGCTTCTGGACGATAGAGAATAGGACTTCACTTACAATTCATGTATTTAATACCTCCTGTTGGTACATTTAGAAGGGGACCACTCACAGACTGATAGGTCTGACTCTTATAGAGAGTACCTCTGGACTGAGGGACTCGAATTTGGTAGCATAGATGAGTGTGGAGGAGGGGAGGAGAAGGAAAAAGAAAGAACGTAAAAACTACGCTTTACGCTGGGTACAAAACCTCAACCTTCGTTTCACACAGAGTAGTTGCAACCACATCTATTTCACGTTCTGGCATTGGCAACTATTTCATGACTAATATTAGGTTGCATTATTGTTTTTTAATAGCAACTTACTGAATCCAGAGGAATGACAACAATAATTTAATCAACTACTCTATTCAACCTGCAAGTGTCTAGTACCAATGCTCTAAGAAAATGTAAATTTAACATTTAACATTGAAAATCGGCCTGTCCGCAGATTCTGCCTGCTACTCCAGATTTGGTCTGCTATTTATGCAATTCTTTAGACGGAGGTCCGTGGTACCGAATTTGGAGCTTAAAAATGAGTTATTTTTCCCTAATTAGAAACATTATTTTTTTGATATTTAAAACAATATTTTAAGACTAAAAATATTTTCACATGTTGCTGTCTCTTTGTTCCAAAATACGATACGTGCTTTTTTCTTTTTTTATTGATTGATTAGTGATTTCAGGCTCGTCAACTGCTAAGATCAATAGTCCTGTAAGTGTAGTGCATGTTTTATTTATCTAGAAGTGGGGATTGTGGTGATCTTCCCCGCTAGATGGTGAGATCCGGCACCGACCTACCGTCAGCTAGCAGGTTTTTCCCCAACCAGGTATCTCAAACCAGCAGGAGAAGCTATAATCTCCCGACTGGTTTCGCGAAATATGTGGTAATGTAGTGTAAGTACGAGTAAATGTGGAATTGAGGGGTGAGTATGGGACAAGGAAGAGGAAGGAAAGTTCGCGCGCGGTACACGGCATGTTGCTTAAGATACGGTTACGGCATGTGCCTGATGTTGATAGGGGAATTCACGGAAAACTACCGCTGATGGCAGCCGACCGGTAAAATTCTTCTCTAGAGCGCGATTGAACTCGACCTAGCTACGTGACTAGTGTTGAAAATCCTGTCCTAGGACGTTCCGGTCAGAGGCACTGCAGTGACGTGTTGATGCCCTGAGCCACCTCTCCCGGCTCGCACTTTGTAACGCTACATTAATACGCGAGTGCGGATGGCGCCTCCGTGCTCGGGCGATGTTCATCGACGTATGAGGAAGGCCCAAAATAGAAATTTGAAGCACAGCCCTTCCCAGAACCCCTGAAGCACAGTTTGTCTTTCCCTCTCCTTCGCGAACTGCTGCGTCCCCCTTTTTCTTCGTCCCATCCCGTCCCACCCCATCCCGTCTCGATTTTTATGAAGCGTCACAAATGAGCCGACCCGTGCAGTGTTTGGGTGCCGTCGGCAAACCGTGAAATGATGAAGTTAGGACCAGCGGTCTTCCAGGATACCATAAACCAGGTTTGTGGACTGTGATATATTAGACGATGACTATTTTGGAGCCGTGACGGAGCGGAGGGGGGCGGACTGAAATGTGGACCTTGGGCATTTTTGCGTAAGAGGTATGAGAAGGAATGGCAGAAGTGATGGCTTATGGAAGATGGATAGAGATCATTACAAATCAGGTGCAAATAATATTGATCTGTGTGTTTATTTATATATTTATTTATTTTACGTCAAAAACAGTTTAAAACTGTTTGTGACGTGCTATGAAGAGTAGTAAATTCTGTGCAGGTTTTCATAATTCTGTGATCCCTACCCTAAACCATATATTTGAATTTTGAACACAGAAAGAAATGAGCGTGTTTTGCAATGATTGTTAACAAAAAATATTCGCTCAGATGTAATAAAATCTATTTTCAAGGGTAAATCAGCTATACATTTAGGCTCTTATCCCTCATCATGTCCTTCGTCAAGGAATAATACTTCCTGCTGCGACAACATGGGAAATGATAATTTGAATAACTATATTTCCCACTGAATTCTAGAAGACGTGCACCGATAATGAAGTTACATTTATGTCGAGAAGGACAACAAGGGGCCATCTCAGCATTTGCTCAATGGATCAGGGAAACTGGACGAAAAACCTGATTGAGATGGGATCATTTAACCAGAAGATGTGGTCCAATACTTGTTATAAGTTATTTAGAATTATACAGTCCAAATGGTAAATGTTACATTAAATATCACTTTTCAAATTAATGTCCCTTTTTTTTGATGCTCAGTATAGTCTCTAATAGTATAGAAACACTTATATTGCAGAAATGATTTACTTGTGATTTCGTTTCTGCTGCATAACTGTTTCTATAGAATTACGGACCAAAAGCTTTTAGAGATTAGAGGCTTACAAATCAGATGCAAATACTATTGACCTGTGTCAAGTTACATTTGTTTCGAGCTGGACAATAAAAATAGAACGCTGTTAAAGAATTTAAGATCGACGGGACGAATATATACAAGAAATATACGATTTATAAGTTTTTCTATATTTCCGTTATGGATATGTAAAACAATATTATTTGCTTTGACACAAACAGGGAAGCATTCCAAGGAGACCACCCTTCGATTTTGTTGAATTTTCAATACGTGGTAAGGGATGAGCAAATAATTCTCGCGTTTTTTTTTCTGCGGGCAAATGATTTAAGGGGGTGAAATCACAATCCAATAGAGGAAGCATAATGAGGTGAATTTCCTGATTCGCGAAAAAAAGTGTAATTTTTCGAAAACGCAATTACAAATTATGTTACTGAATCACATTATCAATCCACTTTAATACACTCTTCTGTTCGTTATGATGAAACCTAAACTACTTCTAAATATTTAAAAAATATATTATTTATTCTACTTGTTCGACATATAAATGTCTTTCAAAGGTGTGTACAATTTCAAAATTTTCACAATTCAATAAGATATAACAGATAGCATTGATATATAATTCCTAAGGATACCCAGGAAGAGTCCTGCATAATAAATTACTTACAATTAATTTAATATTTTTCTTTTAGTTTGAATTTAATACTGCTAAATAAGGAAGTGGAAAGAGATCTTTTGGATATCGAGTCTTAATACGGGTAAAATTATTACATGATTTACCTAATTTAAATTTATTAGTTGCTGGACAAGACGGAAGACAAGAATAAAAACACTTTGATAAATTTGAAATATATTATTGAATCTATTGCTAGTTCATTTAAAATTTGGTCATTATGAATAAACCAAGGAGCTTTTAATATTTGACGTAGAAACGTATTTTGAATAACTTCTAATTTGCGTTTATGTGTTGTTGCAGTGCCAAATATAAAATCAGATTTCAGTAATGGGGGCGGGGGTAACCCAAAAGAAGAGAAACCAAATAGTAAGATTCAAGGATGACAAAAAGTAAGATTTCTGAAAGTATATTATGCTTCTTTTTAAAATAAAGTTTTCGTATTTTCACAGTTTTCGACGAACGTGTTTTGGGGATAACTTCTACTGTCATACATAGATTAATTTTAAGAAAAATAGTTTTTAGACAATAATTCCTATTATAAAGTTGGTATAAAAATGTATAAAGTGCGATAATTCTCTTTAAAAAATAGCATTTTCCATTTAACGGAACTAATCCAAACTACCTTTTCGACGCTGAGTCTGTAGATTTGGCAGCGTCCTTCGTATGTGATGAGGAAGAGTATTGAAACCTAATTGACGGGAATTTATGGTATTTTTGGGTTATTGGAATATGATAGTTAATGATTCTACACTTCGTTGATCGATAGATTATTTTGTGTTTTAGGCCGAATCAACTGCTGAGGTAATTGGTCCTGTAAGCGTAGAGCATGTTACAACTGGGGGGGGGGTGTTCCTCCCCGGTGGACCCAACCTACGGGATGTGACATAGTAAATTTTGGTTTCGAAGCTAGACAAAAATCGATAAACGAAATGTGCCCAGAGAGTTAAAAACTGTCCAACCGGACACCCAAAAACCTCAACAAATAGGAAATGGATCGGGGAGCGTGACAATCAGCTCTTTAAGGGTTCGGAACGCAAATTCAACAAACCAAAATTAACTTAATACAGCTAAAACCACTACTAAATCACAAAAGCAGTATATCCTTAAACAATGCCTTAATGCCTGTAATACAACGCAATAATGAGACCTCTACTGTTGTATGCTTGCCCCGTTTGGACGAACGCTTGACAGACAAACATCAAACAAATAAAAATAATGCAACACAAATACTTAGCCATGGTTCATTTCTAATGATCAACTCCATAGAGAATTATATTTACCATCAATCAATCGTTCATCTCTCCAACAATTTATACGCAAAATTATCCTCGATATATCAAAAAGTCCACTACAAACTAGCCACACTCAACGATTTCCCGACCCGAAATCTGAAATAGACATCCGCTACAAGCTTTCCTACAAGTATTTTCTGATGTAAACTAAGCGTAGATCCTCAATGAGTGTCCTAAACCAATGTTATAGTTAGATTGGAATTAGTTTTAAAGTAGGTTTGCTATATGCCATTCCAAATACATGTGAAAAAGTAATAACTACTGAACCATGTAATCATCATTTGAACTATAAATATTATTTAAAAAAAGGTCGGATGCGGTCGGTTTGTGCCCACTCAGGAAAGAACCCAGTCTTTTCATGACATGCGAATAATGAAGTTTTCAAAGTTTTCGAGCGTTGCAAAGTTGACTGCCCATGGTCGAAACAATGTTTGAAGATTGCAGTTTTAAACTATGTTGTAAATTTTTGATATAATTTTATAATTGTACTGGACGCTCATTAGTAATTTACAAAGATGCGTCAACCGAAAAATATTAATTTCTTCAAATTCAAACTGACATACAAAAATTATCTTGGAATATCTATTTTTTACCAAACATTCCTCAAGTTTTTTATTTGATCCAAACATTCCTCAAGTATTTTGCGTCCGGTTGCGCAAATGTTTTTTTATTGCTTTTAGGTTCCGGGTGCGTCCGAGAGATTTTTATAACACCAGAATTCGAAGAGATAATTTTGGAAGATTTCATGATGGAATATACCAAGCGGTATGAGATATCTTAATGTTAAGAACAAATGAAGTTGTGACTGAATGTTTCAAGTTCCGTTATTGTGTGACAATATTTTTACAATAATTAGTTTAGCAGTGCAACAAAATCATGAAATCGAGATTTCTGATAACGAAGGAAGGTAGGAAGGATTATTTAGGGTACTTAAATATTGTCGTTAACGAGGTTGTTCCCGAATGCGAAATCATGAGAGAATACTTCCATACATGTATGTCCAAATATGAATGAAATTTGGCTTTAATACACACAAGAGTACACACAAGATTCAAGGAACGCGTAGAAAAACATCTATCTAGCAAAGCAGCTTTGGTAACAAGAGATGGGACGCAGAATCCTGGCGTGATGGCGGTGGCGGTGGCGGAGGCGGAAGCGCAGGCGGAGGCGGAGCCGAAGTTGGAGATGGAGATGGAAATGGAGGTGGAGGTGGAGGTGGAGCTGGAAGCGGAGGTGAAGGCGGAGGTGGAGATGGAGATTGGAAATGGAGGTGGAGGTGGGGCTGGAAGCAGAGATGAAGGCGGAGGTGGAGGCGGAAGTGGAGGTGGTACTGGAAGGTGGTGGCGCAGGCGGGGGTGGTGTCGGAGGCGGAGGCAGAGGGGGAGATTGAGGTGGAGGCGGAGACGGTGGCGGAGGCTATTGCTTCGCAAGGCGAAGGAGGTTGTTGCAGCTGCAAAGACTGTTATGTATAAAAGTGATGTTTTATAAAGATATGGAGTTGTCTCTAAAATATTGAAGCCATAATTTTGTATTATAGCTATTAACATGTTATGCCTCGTCCAAATGACAAATCTCGGCACCGCTACGCTTCGGGTCGATTTTTAACTTTTGGTCTCGACAGTATAACACTCATTACATTTCGTGGTATGTTCAGAATTTTATCGCTCACCATAAAATCTCACGAATTATGCGAAAATTTACATTACTACGATAGTAAACAGTTGATTTCTGTTGCTGCGACACGTCAATACGATATTGTGAGGTGTTGCTTCCGATATATCTATATACACAGTATTTCATATAACGTGGTTCGGGAAGGATGGATGCAAATAATTCTCCTGAACCTAAAGAAACGAAGTTCGGATACGAAATTGGCGCGTTGACTTCCAGTCGCAACACCTTCACATCGTCAGTATATACGATTACCACAATAGTTTCATTTGGTGGAATGTGAGGAAAATGAGGTTATAGTATAATATTTTTGGTCTTTGATTTTTGAAGACAGAACATGTTTAATATCAATATTTATTACATAATACAAAGCGCAGCGTTCCGGAAATTATTTGTTTCCATCATCAGGGTTAATTGACATAATTAAATATACTATTTTAATAATGGTCAGTTATAAACAGAAGAATATGTTGTTCATGTACACAAGTCGCACTAAACGGCATCTTCATAAATACTCTATGAAAGGAAGTAGTCTGAAAGGGGTAGAGAACCTGATGATGGAAACAAATAATTTCTGAAACGTTATGTAATAAACATTACTATGAAAAATGTTCTGTCTTTAAAAATCAAAGACCAAAAATATTATAGTATATTGAAGAAATACAGACAGAAGAAAATGAGGTTAATTTACTTAATAAACATTTTTATAATTGTACTATTAATAATATTACAATTAAGACAATTATTTCCCAAACCAATGAGAATTACTTCTGAATTGTCTGAATCTGATATGTTTTGTACATCGCCATTTTTCCTTAAGAAACATTTGACTTCCGATGAATTGATGGTTGTTACGTTGCTGAGGAAGTTGAAAAGCGTTGCTAAGGATGTTATATTTCTTAACATACAGGTAGGGACAAGTGCACATAACAAACCAGCAGGGTTGCATGTTAACGGGTGTTAAAGAAGCATGTGACTATACAATATGTTACCACTTTCTGTTTATGTGTTCGAACTAAATGAACTCTGTTTGTACTACCCTCATCAAGCTATCTCTTGCCTGAAATGACTAGGATGCCTGATATTATTTCATGTTTTTACTCGTATTTTGCACATAGAGGGGGCCAACGCATGCTCCCTGGGCCTCCCCTTCGGAAGGGGCTGAGTGGGGAGCTGAGAAACTTTGGCAAACTTCAATGTGACACTGGATGCTCAAGATTTCGTGTTAAGTTTTGTTTATTGTTATAATTTTTTTACATAATTTTCCGTTATTACTTGGTTATAAACTCAATATTGCCATTGTTAAATTAATTTTTATTGTGCACGAATTTAATGTTAGAGGTTACTAACCAGCTTTAAAACATCAATGTTTAAAATCATCCATAGTTTTTGGTGATATTTTAAGTCCATCGAAGTTTTAATTTTGAACATCGATGATAGGTAACCTGGATGTTTTGTTCTCAATGTCGCATCACTGACATTGTATTTACCTGCTGATTCGCAGTGATCTGAAGCTTTATAGAGGGAGTCCTTGATTAGAGTCCCGAATGAGGAAGATTTTCGACACACGATGATCTTTCGACTCTGTTTCTGCAATACATCTATTAATTTTGTTTCGGGTCTTTTTACCCCAAACGTTTTACACAATAGTTTATAAGTATTCGATGCACGGATGTTATTTCGAATTATTAATTGAGAAAGTGATGATATTTATTTGCTTTATTTACTAGATCGCACTAAATAAAGAATAATGTTGTTGCCTGAAAAACAATCTATCTTATCCTGAAACTATACACAGATGTCTATTTTACCAGTATGACAGTGTTTGAAACATCTACCAAACCGTAATAGACATATACCCCAAATTATCACGCAGAACCGCAACATAATACTACAAAATGGAAAACGACGCGGTTTAAGAATTTTTCTTTTCGTAATTTCGATGTCAAATGTGACTTTTCTCACTCCTACTCATAAAAATCAAATTATTTCCAACAAAAAAGCGTAAAAACTGAAAAATTTACAACACATGTAAAATTGGACATAAATAGCATATCTAAAAGGAGAAGTTCATGGGAATAATTTTCAGTGTGGCAAAACATTATTTGCTCCTGGGGTAAAAAAACAAACAAACAGAGTCTAAGGCTTAAGCAGTTTGGTGTCACTACTCTGCCTACATGGCAATTCTAGAAGGATCTTGATCTGATCTTATTGTAACTACCTTTGCCTTTTGATTAATTCAAGTGCAGTACCTGAAAGGGCTCGCATACCCAAATGATCCTTGCTGGCTTTATTTTCATTCCATCGTCCAGGCGATGGGCTGACCCTTGTTCTTTGTTTGCCTCGTCTGCCCCATTGAACCACCAGCACCATTACTGGCAAGATCACCACCACAAATATCGACATCAGCATTAACAGTTCGTATTTCTTCTTATCGACAAACAATTTATTTGAGTTATGATTATGGAAGGTGAAAACGCGAGACTTAATATTTCTGGTCATAATCCAATATTATAAGAGGCGCTTAGTGTTTGCATGATTATGTTATTTTTTTCGAGACAAGTTCCACGACTTGAAAAAAAAAAAAAAAAAAAAACATTGTTAGGTTTTCGTGAAGACAAAAATTGTTCGTACCATTAAACTAGTGCACAAGTAATATTTAATATTTTCTCTTGAATTTCCTCGTCTGTTTTACCCACTTGAAAGCAGTATACTTCGATTTAAAAAAGTGACTTCCGACTTTCGATCATCTGGGACGCGCTTAACCAATCGAGAGCCTTCTTATAACTTAATATTTGCTATTTAAGCTCCCGATTGGATAACCCCGTCCCAGCTGCCGAACGTCAGATGTCGCTCTATTTAAATTGAAGTATAATTTGCTACTGATATTATAGCTACAGTTTATTTTACATTAATAAAATAGTTTTTTATTACATTGGTAGGCTAAAAACTATACACTATTGACAATTTTCAAAATCTTATTGTTTTTAAGGAGGAGTTTTTCGATTTTATATTATACCATGAGGTTAAGGATAATTGATCTCTTTGATAATGCAAATCCAAATTAATTCGAAGCTGAAAGTGCGTAACGTATCACAGCCTAACGTTCCCCGCATTTTGGATTAATTGCCGGTATTGGAAGTACTTGCCCAATAAATGCTGCGACGAGGATGAAAATACTACTGGTTGATAGGATTATTGGCGCTCTTCTCTCGACACAGTTTGGGATTATACGGAAATTATACGTGCATGCGATTGTACTCATAGTCCTGAATGTGCGATTTTGCCAATGACTGCTAATGTGTTCTTAGATATTAATGAGATAACGTATGAAACTATTCACAAAACCCTAATTCAAATATACACACCGAACTCTAATAATAATAATAATCGTAAAATATCATAAGGATACTTCGCTATCAGACATTGAAATTGATTTCAGAGCACATTATAATTTTATTGATCACACGATTACGCGAAATATTTCCCCAGATAACGAAAATTTTCGTAATATGCGTAACACTACAAAATTCATCTTTTCTAATTAGGGTATTTCACTATTAACATGGCACTGATTGTATTTCTAGTTGAATGTATTCACACGACGAGGCAACATAAGTATTGGAAGGAGAAAACTAGTTTGACATTTGTTTCAATTAAATAAAACATTGATTAAATACATCTTGTTTTTAATATGACAACAATTATTAATAACTAATTATTTATATTTTGTGTGGGTGCGTACTCTAGATTATATACACTTTAATATCACTCGCAACGGAATATTAAAATTCAATTTTCTTCATGTCAAAAAATCAACATGTATTCCTTAGGAAGTAGCTACTTAACGATGGGGAGAAAATTCTACCAGACGACAGTCAATCAATTCTCCCACCGTGGCTGATTGGGTAGGCATATCGTTTCCCAACCCAGTCCTTCAAAACTACGTTCCAATAACGGCAATTAAAATGGGATCGTTTTGTCATCAAACAGAACAGTTAACACTCAATATTTATAATCCATCGCCGCTGCCACCGCCACCGCCGCCGTCTCTCTGGCGACTACCAGCCGCCGCTGCTGTACGCCGCTCCAGCCACAAAACGCGTTCTATACATACTACATAACACAACAACAGAAAATCCCTTTTACAATAGAGTCAATTGAATGGTTTTATCTTTCCGGTGAAATCATAGCGATCATTTTATTTGAAATGAGGACAAGAGACGCAGCGAGCAGGGAATCGCACATGCGAGCAGGGGAGGGAGGCACACACGAGTGTAGAGAGAAAGAGAGGGAGAAGGCAGGCGATAAACACGATACACGAGCGGCAAGGCGCGATAACCCGTTTTCCCTCGCTTTCCCACAGTTCGCAGCTGATTGAACACCCGCGTGAAAACAATTAGAAACGTACTTGATAGATACGCACACAAAATTAGAAAATTAACAAGTGTATAAATATATACGTACTCGTACGGCAGACTCTCCTTTATTTTATGCGTGTTCCTATTCAAACATTTCGCTAATTTGTTTCGTGTTTATCGATATTAAATACGCCTCGTTGTTCTGGCGAAATTAAAAGTGAATGATGCATCGCAACCGACAACATGAATTGAAGGGTTGAGTGTGAACGAGATTATTAGTACAAATGTAACACAAAGTACACAATGAACTGTCATTTTAAGAAAACAACTCAATATGAAACTTCATTTGTTATTGCAATATGTAGCCCAAACATACGAAGTATTTTAAATTGCTGTAAACAAATGAAATGCAACAATGCCCATCTGAGCATAATTAAATCAATAGCGCGAAGGAATGATAAAATCACTTCAAGCACTCCTTTCACAATGCGAAAAATATAATATAAATAATATTATTACTCTCACAATTATTTTGTACCTCATATATATCTCATATTCGTAATAAGGTCGAAAAAACAAATCAAACTGAAAAATTGAAATTTACGTCATCCCTAAAATTAATAAACAATTTAATGACGTGCGTTTCAAAATACAAATCAAGGAATCACAGTTACGGATCACAAAATATGTTTCCAGCCAACATCTTCTAGTACTACAAGTCTTAGAATATCTAGTAACAGAAGGTATTGCTCCAGCTCTGAATGGTAATGAACGAGTTAAAGAAAATCGAAAAAGCAACAAAAGCACATGGTAAATATTTGTAGACAAAGTTTCAATTACCAAAATATCAATGAATGGAAAGGTTTCCTTTTTAAAATTGAATATTTCGATTTTAATTATTATGAAAAAACATTTTAAAATTGTTTTCATGTAAGACTATATGTTATTTTCAAATAATTTCAATTAAGTTGTCTATGTATGAGAAATAATGAAAGCGGTAATAAATTATATTTGTGATACTAAAAGTAATTTTTTTCAAACACTAATTTTAATATATCTTAACATTTCAAATTTATGATTTTACACAGAAAGTAAAGAACTTTCAATATTTCCGCCAATGGGTGTACACAAAACGCGACAGAAGAACGCGAAAAAAAACAAATGCACATACGAATGGAGAGCAGACGAACGATCGGATTGCATCACCCCTCCCCCTCTGCTGCCTTCCCTGTCTGCGGGACGACCACCGCCGCCGCCACCGGCGCCACACCAACCTCGCCCCCGCCCACTGCCCCGCCACAGCCCACTCCAAATCCCCGCCTCCTCCTGCCCCCCCCCCCCCCCCCACCTACCATACTCTGACCGTCCTCGCGGCCATCACCGCCCTCCCCCTCCCCCGCCCCCGCCGCCGCAAGCTCCCTCCCGCGGGCAGCCGCGCGGATATTTCAGCGCGCAGCTTCGGGATGACCGATTGGCTCTGAATAAGCACTCCACATACTCCACAGTGCAGTGAACAAATGCCAGTTATTTATGCATTTTCGAAGTCGCGGCGCGGCGTGGCCACGAACGCGGCGAGCCGAGGGGGGGCGGGGGGGCGGGGTTGCGGCGGGGGAGGGCACTGTAGCATTCATGGCGTTTCACTACAGTTCGTTATTGCGGCAGGGGAGCTTAACCGCGCAAAACCGGGGCAGCCTGTCTTCATTCCAGATAATTTTTCCCGATGATGCTGTCCCCCGCGAGAGCTCTGCGTAACCGATGACGCTTCGCTCGATAGCGCTTCAACGCCTGCGTCTGTCCCACCGTGTCCCCCTCTGTCCCCCTCGATATACAACACACGCACGCTCTCTCAGGAAAGGGGGGCGGGAGGTGCGTGAAATATTGGCCGCGTGCGGAGAGTTCAAACGGACTTAAGCGAGAGAATTCGCTAACGGAGGGCTGCTAAAATTATTTCGTAACCTGATTGGAACCCAGAGTTCCACGTCACTGGCTGGCTGGCTGGCTGGCTGGTCTTTGTAATTGTGGCATCGTACGGTTCATATTGGGATTTATTAAATTTTCCGAAGACGTTTAATGTTGGAGCGGAATGCTAAAAATTTGGATGCATTTGAAAACTGCACATTGCTTGAAGTTATAACAAAATACATTCGACACTGAGCTCTCGTCTTTGAACCTTTAATACTTTTAAATTTAATTTGTTTCTCATTTCTCAAGTTTTTGAATAGTTGCAACGACTACAAGAAATTGTGATACAGCTATCTATATAACTAATTTCCAAAGCGCGCAGAAATCGAAAGCAAAATATTCAGCCTGCGAGCATACGAAAGGTGTCAATAATTCCGTTAGATACACGAAAATCAGGAAAACTATCTATACAGTATAGTCTCTAATTAGATTGTTCGAATTTCCCATAAATCCGAGTTAAATACGATTTACCAAAAAGTTACTTTAAAAAATAAATAAGTTTATTCCCAAAAAAATGACCAAGACATGAAAAATTTACATCATTTTTTTTTGTTTGTTGGGTTCGAAGCATTGTTGCTGGACCGGTGCGATGTCATTATTGTTACGTCCAATCGGTCAAATAACAATTAGTTTGGTTGTTAATTAGTTAATATGTAATCAACAATTAGTTAAGAGTTAATTAACTTATTAAGTTAATTAACTTATCTTCAGCAATTAATGTAATAATATTATGGAGGCACATTTTTATTGAAATACACATACTTTGAAATTTAACAGCTGTGTTTATATTTCTTTTCAAAGAAATTCATAATTTTCAGTAATTCGAGTTTTCATTAATTCGAGCTAGGGCCGTTCGCGTCCACCTCGAATTTCCTAGACTCTACTGCATTACTTATTTCCAATGCCCGCAGCCACCGGCGTGTGGGAGGTGCCTAAATTTTTGTTAGATTTGTTAGATATACGGAATTTGGGGGAAAAAATCTACTAACAGTTTCGATTTTGACTGAAAAATACAAATATTTGGTTGTGTTTCCACCTCACACTGTGCGTACATACAGCATTCTTAAACTTTGTGCGTAATGCTTGCAACACCACTGACGTAATGAGAGAGCAAGGTTGTGAGGAAGAGGCGGCTCGCCTTTAAATGTTTGGTGTTCACGTGTTGCGTTATGAAACATTAACTTTTTTGGTATTCTTGGTATGTAAAATAATGTTATAATGCGTAATCGTAAACTACTGTACTACATTATAGCAGTATTTGTGAAGTCTGTTTTTGTTGAAATATTTATTCTGTTGAAGAGCTATATGAGAGTTTTTTTTGTTGTTGAACAATGTGCTTGCTACATTTTGGAAAATCATTTTGTGTGGTTTTGTTCAGGAGGAAAACCGCTGATCCAGGCCACTACTTTAGAATATTCATGAATGAATTATATAATTTGTATAAATTATGTTCCTTAACTGTTCATTTCTGTTCCCACTCGTTGACCAATTCAAAGAACACGTTACATTATGTTATACATTATGTTATTTGTTACATTCTGTTACATTATTTGTCCAGTTTCCCTGATCCATTGAGCAAATGCTGAGATGGCCCCTTGATTTGCTTCTGGACGTAAATGTAGCTACATTATGCGCACGTTTTGTTGAGCTCTCTATTTGCTTGTAGTGGTAGTAGAGCTTAGGATGAGTTACTATTTTGTTAGCAATACAGAAAAATCAAATCTGCAGTTTATTTACCGTTACGAAGATGTTGACTATAACTCGAGAACGAAATTAACCTCAATTATTATTATTATTATTATTATTATTATTATTATTATTATTATTATTATTATTACTATTGTTATTATTTTTTAACTTTTTCATCTTTGAACTATTAATAGTTAAATTATTGGGAAGGTATTCTGAAACTCAAGGAAGCGTGCGCAAATTATTTTCTCCCCCATACGTCACATGCAGTTTTTATTGTTTTTTGATTAAATAAATAAATATCTAAATTTGAAGAAGCAGACGAGTGAAAAGGTATAGATATTTCACACTGACACACATATCTCATATCTTGGACATGCGTGCTGAAGAGCAAAATTTCAGAATTGCTTTTGTTGACAAGAGTTTTCCATATATAGATGATTATTTTAATGCCCTTTAATGACTCTAGAAAGATCACTACTCAGAGGCCACCTCACGCAGGCCAATTTTATTAACGCTTTTGAGAAATTTTCAATATATGAACAAATTAAAAATAAAAATTAATTAAAAAAATATTTACACTAATATTTATTGTTGTAACAGTTAAATTTCGATTTTTATGAATGAATACTTACCGTAATAGCTTAAAATGGTAAAGCACCAAAGCGATTTCTCATGTGAGCAACAAAGTGTTCCATGTTGACCTTTCAGCAAGGCATTGGGCGGATACTGTTTTTGCTAGAAAAATATTTACCAGATGTTACCCACTTATCAACTTTACGATAAAATCACATTTGATACAAAAGTATGAAACAACACTAATGTTGCTGATTCCAATTATGTATCCAAAGTTTGAACAAGGTAATTTTCACCTGCCCATCGAAAATTTAACCATGAGCAAAAGTGTTATTGTAAGTTTTCAGAAGATAAACAAACAAACAAACGAACACATAATATCACAACAATGAATGATCCAAAATCCATATCGTTGGCACCAACAACTTCCTATGAAACGTCAACACCCACACTGGTGTAACTATACGACAGGGAAAGGAGTATTTAGGGACACTTTGTATGCATAACAATGGAACGGAGTAAATAAAACACAGGCGGGAAGCTTGCTTCACGAGGTGGGGTGGAGATCACACGATACCGCCCACGGCCCCCTGACCAACTCCTCCCTCCGCCGCCCCCACTGCCCGCGTCGCCGCCACTCGTTAAATAATTACGCCATGTGTCTCACTTTACATGGCCAGGGAATCGAGGTAGAGCCTTTCGCTCCGCGTTGCGCACAGTGCGTGTGCTTTTTTTTTTCGGCGTGATTTATCCAGAGTTTTGCGGTCCCGGACTTGTGTTCGACTTGGTAGCGTTTTCCTGTAATACTAATGAAATATGTTGTACGAGCCCAAATTTTAGTGGTGGTTTGAGGGAGTAATTTTTGGCGAAATTCCATGTTTTCGAATTGAGTTGAAGACATAGTACCCCCCTCCCCCAAATCAGAATTGTTGCTTCTTGAAATTGTTCTGGTGTTTAAATAATTATTTGTTTGTCATATTCAATTAAATGACGTTTTTTCGTATTTTGTGTCTGGGGTTCGAGTTTTAAATATCTTTTATATACTTATAGAAAATGCTCGTTCTGAGGGCGTAGAAAGACATTTGAATCAATGTCTCATTGCGTATATCCTATCTCTACATTCGTGTAAATTATAACTCAGTATGCCAATATTTCAGTATAATTACTCATAATTTAATTTTTTGAGAAATGTGTTTCAGTGACGCAACAGATATAACCTGAAAGTATTCCTCTAGAGATTACACAATAAAACTCTTATTCCTTTTTGTAAACTTCAGTTTACTTCGTCATTCTGAAGGACGATGTTGGTAAGACCTTATTTTTCATTGATGTTGATGAATTAAGTGAAAGCAAGATCACTTTATAACTCATCAACTGAATGAGTTGAATAAGCTCCTTAAATTAGATATTCATTCGCTTTACTTGATAATCTCTTTTGTACTGTACCAAACTTTTAGTCAAAAAATATAGGCTTATTGCTTTGCAAAGATGAGCCATAGCATGGAGAAGAGATATGTGATCACTACGGCGTTTCCGTGCTTTTCGGCCAGGCAAAAATTAATCTGTTGCGAACTTGAAACAGTGGCGAATTGAACGTTTCACAGTTCCAAAGAACGTTTTCTGACATAAGAATCAAATCTACAAGGCAGTATATGAAAATAACTGAAGACCATAACTATAACTGAAAAAATTAAAAAGATCGTTTTAAAAATCTTTCTCAGTTATGTGAGAGATTGGCATGAGCCCCACCACCAAATGTATCCCAAAATTACTTAATTTGTTAAGAAAATGTTGATTTATTTTATAAATTCCTGTTTTTCCTCTCCGTCGTAAGAGATGCGAGGGTCGAAGCATCAAAATCAATATAATCATCTTTTATAATCTAAGTATTCAAATGGTTACAACTTAGAGCATAATTTTTAACGTATATAAATATAAAAATATGAATTATGTCTATTGGAAATTTAAGGATGACACCTGGAAAACCACATAATTATTTCTTGTAATCAAATTACCGTGTCCTCAATGTGTGTCAAAATGTCCTCGAAATTTCATAGCTCCAAACAAATTTCATAAATCCAGCAGAAATATAAAAGAGAATAACATTCAAGATTTCACTGTGTGTGCTGCAAAATAGATAAAAGTTTTAATACAATATATTGATGGCAATGAAATTAAAAATATAAAAAATAAAAAATATTTTGAGTTTTTAAATATTTTCGATTTCAATTTTTGCTTCACTGTTTTTATAACGATTCTTGACAAAGCTGAATCACTTTTCTTTCAACTTACTCTTGTCATTGCCTTGCATAGTTTACTTCGCGTATCACTTTCATAGGCTAGTCAAGGTCTATAAATGTCAGACTGCTTCTCCTTTCCTCAATAATTTGTCATAAACGTTAAATGTTATCTAGGCATGATCGCCCCAATGTAAATTCACTTTGCTCCTCAAAACAATTTTTTTTCCATTCTTGACTCAGATTATTATAGAAGGAGCTTGCGACCAGGCCTGATCAACTCAATGGCTCCGCGAGCAGGCCGACCAATCCCGTCGCGCGAGCCCAGAAATTCGCTGGCGAGTTACGTTGAGTCGAGAGGATGAATGCCACTCAGGGACAGAGGAAAAGAGGCTTCTGGGAGGGAGTGATGGGTGGATGAACGCCTAACATAATAAAGTACGAATATTGATATAAGAATTTGAATAATAATTGTAATAAAATCTAACTTCGTAAAAATAATTAATCATTTTGATGACTTGAAAAAAATTCAAATGATGTTCTGTGGGCCTCGGCGCAAAGATGACCGACCATGAAATTCTCACGCGTCCGTCCCCCCTTCACGCCAGACGTGTGCCTCCCTTCTGCCGATCAGCCCCTCATGACAATTTGGTTTTAAAGCGTCGCATTGGAGACAGGGCGGTCGGGGAGGGGCGCGGCGGGGGCAGCAAGTGGATGTCGCTGGAGCATTCAATACTTGTAATGCAGTGTGGCGGTGCACGCGGGGCGGAGGGGCGGGAGAGGGCGGCTCATTCAACGCGGCGAGCGCTGGGCCGGCCACTCCCAAATCCAGCCACTGCCCGTACCCCTTCCGCACCTCCCCCAACCCACTACCATTCCCCCCCCGTCCCGTCCCGCACCTGCCCGCTCCGCCTTCGGCCAGCCCCACCCCTGCCCCCTCACCCCTCCCCACGACCAACCTTCCCACCTTCACCCCACCCAATCTCCCTCCCACTTCGTCCCACACCCGCCTCCACCCACATCCCACCCCACTCCCCTGCCCCGCCCTCGGCGGCGGATCTATATTACGGGACGCGGACACGAGCGCACGCACGCGGGGGTGGGGTGACGGCCGGGGGCGGGAGGGGGTGGGGAGGCGTGTTTATGCCCGCAAAAACCGCAGTCTGTCGCAAATCAGTGGGCGCGCGGGGGGCGGGGAGCAGGGGGGTGGCCGCGTCCGCGGTCGCCGCCGACGGACGGACCAACCGACGGGCCTCGCGCCGCGCCGCGCTGACGCTTTGAAAAAGATCCGCTAGGGGGCGCGACGGGATGGAACTTGCCCAGCGGTTGGGTGGGAAGCTCCAGAGTGTAAAGATGATTGACTCGGGGCTAACCAAAGGGCGATAACGGGAATTTAACCAGTATGAGAGAAACACATTTATTAAATATTAAATTATTTTAGAAAGGACCACAATTTTGAATGTTGCCATTAAATCTTTTCAGTGAGTTGGATGATGCAAATAAAAGAAAATGTTTTCATAACTGTAGTAATGTTACTACGACTTCCATTATTTATGGAAGTCGTAACTCAATTTATTTAGTTATTTTTATTATCAATAGTATTTATATTTCTAATATTATTGCATTTATTCATTAAAAATGGTACATAAAATATGAAAATATTCAGAAATTATCGTGTATCTTCAAACATATTTTTTAAATATATATCATTAATTTAATTTTGATGGGATTTTTTAAAAAATGTTTCTTAATATAGCATGATGATTCCTGGACATAATCATTTGATACCTATAGTTCAAAGCTAATAAGATAGTTTATCTTCTTTGCGGCTCAATTATAATTATTCTCTGATTCTTAAGGAACGTATCACAGAGCTTTTTTTTCCAGTCAACTCATTTTTCACAGACATTTTTAAAATTTTGCGGCGATTACTTGCGCTATACGTGCCCGTCTTTTTTCATTTTTCTACTAAATCTTGCTTCCATGCCAGCGCTCTCAGGAATCGCTTTGCCACTCATGGTTTCATGCTGACTGTCCATCTCCAGGGAGGAACCAACTAAACGGTTCACGTGTTGACGCAGCAATACAAAAACAACAATGCGAAACTGCGCAAGTGTCAAAAGAATGCATGGCATTTGCGTCAATGTATGCAGTAGTTTTAAATATTTCGTTTAAGAAATATCCTGTACGGTGTTTACAGGTTAATTTTTAATTTTAATTAAAATTTTCGAAAATACTATCTTCGTCGAAAATGGAACCTGCAGCCATTTGCAACTTCATTTGCCATATTGGGGGGGGGGAGAAAATAAAAGAACTGGTGCCGTTTTTGATAATCTTGTTTAAATTTCAGTTTTTAAATTTCAGTTTTTATAATTTCAGTCCAGATGATCATGCAATATCAATTTCGAAGAAAATGGTCCGAATAGATTAGGCGCTAGCGCAGAGCACAACAAACGTACGCATGGACGGGCGGACGCTTTGCCGTCAATAGAGTTTTAAGTATTAATTGGCTACAAAACGTGGATTCTAACTACATAACGTCTTAGTGAAAGCCATTTATTACACGTAAGATTTTTAACAATTTTTTAGATACCGGGGCCTTATAAACGCGTTTTTCAGTGGAAAAATCGTTGGTTTCTGCTGTAGCATTACAATACCTTCTCATTACTTTGTAAGTATGCACTAAGGCGAAAAAGTGAAAAAACATTAATGTCAAAGTCGGAAAAATGAACGTAATTTACCGCACGAGTAATTCTCCAAAGAAATGCAGCCTGCTTGCAAAAATTGAAAGAAAACTACATAGCCATATGAGCTGTGTCAGTTGTTTTGTTAGGAACCTAGAGTCTACGGAACAATACAAAAACAATGAAACAATTTGAATTTGGACCGAAAAATA
The DNA here is from genome assembly GCA_964035755.1 of Teleogryllus oceanicus. Taxonomy (NCBI): domain Eukaryota; kingdom Metazoa; phylum Arthropoda; class Insecta; order Orthoptera; family Gryllidae; genus Teleogryllus; species Teleogryllus oceanicus. Next base: position 45,783,469 of record CAXIVR010000006.1, read on the forward strand.
CAAGAAAAATTGATTGTGCTATTCCCCCATTTTCTTACTGTGCAACTAAATTCTCATACTCTATGTTTCAGCGTTTTATGACACTGCTGGCGTCACGCTACACGAAGGCTTCAAGGAAGAAGTTGATTGCCATTAAATATTTGCTGTTCGTGTGTTGCATTATGGAATAGGTAGTTTTTCATATTCTTGGTATGTAAAAGACTGTTGTACTGTGTATAAACTGTACTACGTTATTGTAGTATTCGTCAAGATTGTTTCTGTTAAAAGACTTAATTTGTTGCAGAGTTATAAGAGAGTATTTTATTTGTTGTTCTTGAGCAGTGTACGAGCTACTTTTTGGAAACCATTTTGTATCGCTTTGTTCAGCAGCATGACACTAGTTGTGATGTTGAGGAAATGGGTTGTGCAGACCCAAGTGGTACTCATTTTATATTTTAATACTTGAACTATGCTGGTAATTTAATTGCTGGCAAACCTTACGTAATTTAATAATGGGTGTTTATTTATGTAAATCTTAAAGTTTTCTCCGTCTGGTGTTTGGTAAGTACAATTTCATGAATTAATTTTTATTCTAGTCTGGCGTCGTCTTTAAGTAATCTCTTAGCTTCATCCCATCATTCATTTGACAAATCGTATCTATTCTCGTTTAAATGGATATTTGTAGTTCTGCTGTACTACCTACGAAAATTTTGTTTGTTCAGAATTCGGCACAATATTAATTGTGAAAACACAATAATAAGACCCCATTTCACAGAGCATTATATCAACTCTCGAAAATTCCCGGACTGCCCGATCCCCGCGTCACATCGTGTGGCACCCTGCGGCAAAACACCAGGGGGCGCACCCTCCCACCCGCCGCCCTCTCGGTTGCCCACGCCCCTCCCCCATCGCCCACACATATCCCCTGCGCCAGCGCAGTCGTCCGCCTCAACACCTCCCATCTCAATCTGTGCTCCCGTCGCCCCCAAGCCATTGACTCTCATCGCCGCCATGTCACTCCCGCTGCTTCCATCTTCTCCCCGCCCCCCAGCCCCTCCCATTCGCCGTTCTCTATTCCGCTCAACCCTCCGCCATCTCCCACCTCGTCCGCTGGTCCCGTGGTCCCTGCTCCGTCCTTCGTGTCCTTTCACCACCCCATCACTCCAACGGACCCTATGTTGATCTTCGTCTCATTTCGTACCCCTACCTCATCCACCGCCCTACCCATGGACCTGCTCAATTATCCGAGCCCCCTGCCCTTTTTATCCTTTTTCCCCCCCTCTCCCCCCCACCTTCCCCTCACAACGCTCCCGCTGTCCCTCCGTTATAGCGTCCCGCTTTATTCTCCATCCTATCCTCCATACACCATTCCCGTCCCATACCTCGTGCCCTCACCTATCTCATCCCCCTACGTCACACCCGCCGATAATCCCGCCTATCAATTCCTGGTTCCACTTCATCCTTCGTCCTCACCAAACCCGTTCATTGGTTCACCCGATTCCGTCTTCCGCATCTTTCACCCTCTCACTGCTTCGTCACTCCCACTGTTCCTGCGGCGCCGCCTCATTTCCCCCCTCTACTTCATCCCTCGCCCTACCCGCGTGCCCGCGTTCAGTCCTTCGCCCTTCGCAGCTCACCGTTCCTTCGCCTCGCTCCGCCCCCGCCGCCCCTGCCGCCCCCGCCGCCCCCGCCGCCCCCGCCGCCTCCGCCGCTCGGTTTTCCTGTGACGTGCATTTTGTCACGCAAGTGCAGCGACGCGTGCGTCGCGGCCGCGAATTGAATTTTGCCCGGCGGCGAGGGAGAGGGCGCGGGCGGGGGCGGGGCGGTGACACCCGGGGGGGGGGCCGCGGCGATGAGGGCCGCGGAGGAATTATGAATATGTTGGCAACATTTAGGGCGAAATTTATCTCTTATTGGCCGCATTGCTCTGTTACAACGTTCTCCAGTTCTTTGGATTTTTATTGTTATGGGCTTTTTTATTATAAGGACAGTTTTGAGAGACTTGATGCAAAAATGGAACTAGCGTTAAAATTACAGAGTCCGGTTACTGGAATAGACCGTTTGCGGGATTTTTTCCTTTCAATTCCTGGCAGGTGCTGGATCTGTGCTCCAAACAAAGAGACTCGCTCCCAGTGGAAACATCCATCGCCATTCTTTCCTAACCTCCAATCTCTGAGACAAAGCAGATCGGTTCATCCCCTTATTCGATACGGATTGAAAGGACAGGCAAATCTGCGATGATAGATCTGAGCTCGATTTTGGTCGCTGAACCCGGTGGGTGGGGAGGAAGGAACAGAGATAGATAGATAGATAGATAGATAGAGAGATAGATAGATAGATAGAGATAGATAGATAGATAGATAGATAGATAGAGAGAGAGAGAGAGAGAGAGAGAGAGAGAGAGAGAGAGAGAGAGGAAGAGAGACATATTAAAGAAGAGAAAAATTTCAGGAGAAAATGAAAGAGAGACATTAAGAGGGAAATCGAAAAAGAGAAACTTTGAGAGAGAAATCGAAGAGATTGAAAGAGAACGAGAATAGAGATTGGTAAGATTCAAAGGGAGAGAAGAGTGGAAAGACGAGAATTAGGATCAGTGAAAGAACAGGAGAGAAGAAGGAAGGAGAGAGAGAGAGAAGATAGGAGAGAGAAGATTACAATTTGTTTTTATCGAATTATATACATTACTGTATTGTGACTTAATATTTTATATTTTGACATTTGAAATTAATTGTTTTCAAAATACAAATAACATTGTCACGAATAATATAAATAGAAAAATAATGAAGATTGTAACGCTAGTAATCAATGAAGTTATGTTAGCTTGATAAGATTTTAGTTCAAACAAGTAACAAACACGACTGCTTACAACTACATTTACACGAGTGTATACCTTCTAATCCATTTTTCTTACATACGTATTACCACAATGCGCTACTGCAAATGTTTATATTATTAATAGAAGGACGTGAATTATAAGGGCACGTTCTTTACATAAAAGTAAATAATATTTTGCAATTTAACTTAACCTTAATAATTTAATTTTTCAAAGAATAAAAATATATAAACATTAACAATTTATTAAATTATTTATTTCGGCAATTGGTTCAGTAATTTAATGATAAATGAGAAGAAACATACACATAATCACATTATGCTCCTTGGATATGTGATATGTGTAATAATTGAAAATGTCGTTGGCTTCTTACAAAACTCTTTGACGCTCATGATCTGTTCTACTGATCTAGAAGTTGATGACCAGATTACAATGATGCTGGCAGCGACAATGTCACCTATCTCAACCAGGGAGATCTTTTCCGTTCTTAAGGAACTCCCTACACCACCAAACAATTATCTTGAAAAAAGTAGGGTGGTGTTGAAAGTTCTTGACTCATCCCCATTCACCCACAGCATCCTGCAACTGCAAGTGAAAGACCATTCTGCCCTAGAATTAGACACAGTTTCTTCGAGACATTTTGGTGATGTACCCTGAGTAGAGATCACAAACGGTGCACGTACCACAGATTCAGAGGTACAGAGCCCTGCAACACCACACACACACCATGGACAGCTTCCGGCGCTGTACCAGTGGCCACAGTCGAAGCTTTTCCACCGCACAATCCTATTCGGCGAGTTTATTCGGAAATGTCAGAAAGAGTAAGAGGATTTTGCTCCCCTCCCTCGCTTATCGGCCTTTCTATATAGTTTGGGACAAACACTGCTTTGAAAATGCTTCAATTTATGAACAGTGGCCGCACCCTTCGTTTCGAAACAATGCATTGGCTGTGTGTTTTAGTTTCTATTCGGAATAACCTGTTTGCGAATAAAGACTGTCGTTATGCGGTTGGAAATTGGCAGAAAATTGCTCTTTAGCAAATAAAGAACAAGAGAAAGTCAGGCAAGAGGAAAATTTTGGAATGCTCAATTGATTTAATAAGTTGCTATGGTTTCTAATTTTTTCAAAGGTATCTTCGGATTTTAACATATTATCTAAAAGAATATAACTTTTGTGATGTTTTTATAACATTGTATTTTCAATTATTATTATGGCATATATTATGGAGATTAAAATTAATAAATTAACTCTGAAAAATATTACAAGTTAAGAGGCAAATATTAGAAATTCAGATATTTGCGCAATATATGTTTAAATGCAAGAAGAAATCTGTTTTTCTTAAAATATTTCTCAAAATACACATTCGTAATTTATTGTCACAAATTCTTATGTTAAAGATGTTCTATTGTGGAATCATTCAGTTTGGTTAAAATAATTTAATTTCACATACAATTTTTCATCTGATTAAAAACCCCTTGTGAAAGGTGGTGAATTTGAATGATTGCAAAATACATGTTAATAAATAAGATGTAATATATTTAATATTACTTTTAGGTGTCTATCAGGAAAGAGGAATTTTTACAAATAAGTGCCACTATTTAAAAAATATCCAAACTTAAACGACAGGCATGAACAATAAATAATAAATTCTCGGAATAACAGTAAGTAAGGGATAAGCCGAATAACTATCAGTGTCAAATTTCCAAGACCTCGCGTTTCAAAATGACATGCAGAACGCAACAATTTTTAGTTTACGAGATAATACGTATTTGCAGGGATGAGCTCCGCCAGATTCAAAGCCATGAACGCAATCCCTACCTAGTCGCGCCATCCGATTCCGCTCCTCCAATATTTTAGCGCGTGTACTAATCGTAACCGGCAGATGCATCCAGCAGCATTGGCAAGTAAGCCATGGCGTGGCACGGCTGCGTCCAACGTCCAGCGACCAACGACACCCGGGGCCCCGCCCCGCCCCGCCCCGCCCCGCCCCGCCCCGCCCCGCCCCGCCCCGCCCCGCCCCGCCCCGCCCCGCCCCGTCCGGCCCGCCCGCCCCGCCCCCGCGCGATGCGCGCGCCACGCGCGGGCTCATTTCGAAGCTACCTTTAACATACGCGCGTGCATTACGGCGTGGCGCGCGCGCGGTGGCTGATAGGCGCCGCGGAAATCGCCGGCGAACGGCTGCGGCGCAACGGCCCGCACGTTTCGTCGCCCTCCGTCACCACCGCCCACGCCCCGCGTCCATCGCCCGGCAGTCAGCGCTCCGCCCGCGCCGCTGGATGGCTGCGGGCTCCGCCACAGCTGGTCACCACTACCCTGCTCCTCGCTCACTAATTACTGATATTTCGAACATATTCATATCCCGAATTTTTGGATATCACTACTTCTTCGATATCTCGAATTTTTGGATATCACTAATTCTTCGATATCTCGAATTTTTGGATATAACTATATCATTCATCTGTCGAATTGTCAGCTATAATTTATGAACTGAAACAAGAATACATACTAATTATTAATATTTCGAACATATTGATATCTCAAATTTTTGGATATCACTAATTCTGTGATATCTCGAATTTCTGGATATAGATATTTTATTAATATCTCGAATCTCTGCTATTATTATCACTGAAACAAGAATACTCGACAAACAGGATTTTATATTTCGAATTTGACATTTGGGCTGCTAAATTGCTGCAGGCCGCACCACAGCTGTATGGCTGGCTACACTTATCTACGATCCCTTCGAACTAATTAGTGATATTTGAAAACATTGATGACTCGAATTTTTGGGTGGACTAATTCTTTGATATATCGAAGTTCTGGATATTATCATTACATTAATATCTCGAATTGTCGGCTATTATTATCAACTGGAAAACGAAAACTCGACAAACAAAATTATAAATTTCGATTCTCACATTAATAACGTGCCTTTTCAAGTCTATCTTGCCCATCATTCAGTAATGGGCGCTGCGGAAATATCTTGGCAAGAGCTCGTTTGTAACAGCGCACACGTTTCGTTGCTCTCTGTCAATACTCCAAGTGTTCCTAGTCTCAACGTTACAGTTTAGCCACTGTAGTTGGAGCGCTACGATCTCCATCTGTTGTATAACACTCCGAGCTGTCACCACTATTACCATACACACAGTGAAATTGATGTAACTCGAGTGAAAGTTCGAGTTATTTTATAACTTGAGTTTAGCGTATTTCGAAATTTAGAATATATCGAATTCATTATATATTATGAATATTTATATGCAACACATTTTTTATAATATTGATTTTTCCCGACTGATTGTAACTCGAATTGTAGAACTCTTTAATTTCCATAATTGAAGAATCTTCCCACGACAGAATCAAAATATTTGATTACATAAACTTTTATTTTTATTTCGAAATTTTGTTTGGAAGCCCGGCAACTGTAGGCCCATGGAAACGTCGGTATCGGCTGTTGTCAAGAGCTCACAAGTTTCATCGCCTCGCATCTATCGCCTGGCAGTCAACGCTGCACCCCAGCCACTGGATTGTTGCGAGCTTCGCCACAGCTGTGTGGTTACTCTTGCTGTCGCAACTGCGTGAGCAGAAATCCAGTAGAAACAACACATACTACGATTACTAGTATTTTGACTGGGTATCTCGAAATTGTTGATATCCCGAATTTTTTAACTTAACTAAACTCTTGTTAACTTGAATTTTATTTGTTAACTTGAGTTATTCTACATTCTATAGCGACCTTTCATGTCTCCAGTACTTTCCTACTAATTCAGTAAACCTGGAAGTTCGAACGATAACACGAAGCTATTGATAATTCGAATTCCTTCATCAAATTTCTGAATTTCAAAAGTTCGATACCTCAATTTATGAATATAAATGGATTTAGAAAGTGGAAATTCAATGTAAAACATACAAATTGAGATTATTCCTTTTCCTACATATTTAAGTAAACGAGTCGTTATAGTTTATCGACAGTGAGAAATTGTGATAAATTAGCCGAATTAAATTCGGCGGACTTCTGACACGTAAGAAGAAGTGTCACTGCAATGCAATAAAAACTGTCTCACTTAAGAAGTCTTTTTTATAAATCGCAATAATTGGAATTAGGAGATTGGCTATATCCGGTATTTTATTGAATTTCCTAAATTCCATTTCTTACATACCCAAATTCGAAACGTGTTGTTTCGTAATATATATAACTCGAGTTTCATTTTATCGTTAGAATTATGGTGTCCCTTTTTCTTTCACTATCTTAATTCGAAAGTTTTATATCGTGAGATATTCATAGTTAACATAATGAGTGGACAGTTTATAACCAACTGAGTTTCTTAAATCAACAATCCTCGCACTGTTGCCAAAATATTCTGCAATAAAACTCGTTATCACATTCAATTCCGAAATCTCTTTGATGGATTGAGTGTGTAATGTTTGTTTGTTTGTTTGTTTGTTTGTTTGTGTGTGTGTGTGTGTTTTTGAGCTGTTGATTTGAGTTTCTACACTATTGCTTCTCCCTCTGCACAATCATTTACTTTTTATTGGTATCCTGTGAAATAATTCCTGAAGAATACCGTTTTCATTTAACGTCATCCTCAGTGTTTCTAACATTTAGAACCTCATTCAAACACCATTTCGTTCCTTGTAGTTTTAGTCGCGTTTACCAAAGTCTTCGGCTGTCCACTTTTGCCTCCTCTCATTCTCCGTCAACTCCTGTACTTCTCTTTCCCCCAACTCTCTCCCTTCTCTTCCCTCTCCCTCGGCACCCTTGCCCCATCGTCCGCCGCCACCTGCCTCTCCCCCCTCAGCCGGTGTATTTCGCTCCCTTCCGCTCCGCCCCGCCCCCGTTGTATCGTATCCCCGTATTGATATTTGAAACACCCTCGGCGAGTGCGTTTGATAATATGTCACTTTTACAAACGGGCTCCGAAGCGCCGGGCATCACATTCGATTTACCTGTTGTGGCCTAACGTTGTTGGTATTGCCGTTGCTACTGCTGCCAATTTTCAGCGGCCGGGCCCATATTTCGTTGATTAGATCAACCCGACGGAACGGCAGCGGTGCCGCGCACGTTGAACGGGGCCGCCGCCTCCGCCGCCGCCGCCACCGCGCCGCTCGGGGTGCTAATACCTGTGATGGAATAGTTATGTGGCGCCCGCCCGGCCGCGCCGTGATCGTCAGTTGTCGTGCGCGCGGGTCGGTGCGGGGTGAAACGGGGGCGTGCGGGGGGCCCACGCGATCTGTCCGCCTCGAACCTCGCACCCCCCCTTCTGCCCCGCACCGCCGCCCGGTATCTGAACGGGAAATAAAAATAAAGAGACAAAGGGGACGGACGGAGTAATGCGAGGTCGCCGCGGGTGCCGGGGCGGGCGGAGGAGGAGGGGGGTGGGGTGGGGTGGGAGCGAGGGGTTCCGGCAGCCGAATAACCGATTGATTGGCGCCGGGCCCAGCTCGCCGCGATGTTGCAAGGGAGATTTGTTCGCGCGCTGCGCCTTTCCGATGGGCCGGTAGGCAACCCGGCGAACAGGCGAGTCGGCCGGCGCGGGGAAACCGCGTTGCGACCGCGCTTCGCACACACACACATAGCAGCCCCGCCCGCCCCACCCGCTCCGCCTCCCCCCGCGCCGCCATTCACTCCGGCCAGTGCTCCCACACACAGGCGAGGCTCGCCAACGAAATACCACCAATTTGATTGCGGGCAACCGTGAAATGACTGTGATGGAAGCTGTTATATAATGGAGCTAATCCTAAAAGGTACTTTAATTAAACAAACACTATCCTGTGGTAATACGTTTTTCAAAATTGACACAGATCAATGTTCTAATGTCCTGAATGTTGTATGCGTGGCGGACGCTAAAAGCGCGAAACAGCTCTCCGGATCGGCGAGGGCTAAGCCTCGGCACGAACGAGCGCACCGGCGAGCAGGGCTACCAACCCCGTCACCCGAAAAAGCGCCACAAAGAACTCGGTGAATTGGCGCGGGAATTCGACATCTCGAAATATATCGTAATGTAAATAAATGAGTCGAAATATTTCGATGCATTATCGTATCGTGACAATCACCACTTAATTCGAAGCAGAAAGTACGATGTTATTTTGTGAACACTTTATTATGCATTCATTTGTTTAGATTTTCCATATACATTATTCTACGTATACGATATTATATTGGTAAAAATAACTGGTCACTATACTTTCGTAATGCAAGATTTAGGATCGTCTTAAAATATTTCAAGGGAAGTTTTAAGTTATCGTATTTCAATAAAATTTAAAATCTCTCATGCTTTCATAATTTTATTTATTGCACAGTGAAATTATATTAATTTTTTTCTTTTTAATTTTTAAATAAGTATCACAATTTATCTGAACTTGTTGAATATTTTTGTGATCACGACATTTATTCTCAATTCTAAAGTCAGTACTACCAATTTTGTCTTCCTTGCATCATTTAGTAAAATTAAATATAAAACAAGAATAACAATATATATTTGCATAAAATATACATTTGTAACAAATATAAAATTTAACAATATATATTTTTTAATCACGAAAAGTCATAAATAATATAGTGTAGTAAAGACAAAAAGTCTTAAAAGGACAGTCATAAATCAATCTGTTTTCAAAAACTCGCACCCCGATTGCACTAACATTATTCGAAATGTATAAAATTCTTTGCAACATTTCGTTTGCCCACAAAGAACTGGCAAACACCCGAAATAGATGGGCGGA